>CM060904.1:643639077-644264077 GCA_030737815.1 Allium fistulosum
CAATTAAGTTAAATTTTTATTAAATTAAATCTTATTATTAAATGTATTTTGTATTAAATCTATTTTTATATATTTTTAAGATAATAAAATTATAAGAAAAATCTTAAAAATTATATTTTCAAAACTAACTTATAAATTAAAATTTCCAAGCCATATTATTTTAAAATCTAGATTTTATACATATATAAAAATAGCCTATATATATATTATATTTTAAAATCAATATTTATTCAAACCATATATTTCCTTTCAAAACTTTGGAAATCATTTTTCAAAATATAGACCAACGGTGTCCGTATATAGTTCCATATCCTATGATCAAGTGATATAGATATTTATCACTCAATCCGCAATTTAAATATCTATGGGTATATATATCATTTCAACCCATAATCCCAAAAATTCAAAATCTATGAAAATTGCTTGGGTTTATCATTTCAACCTATAACGATTTTCCTCTAATCTATAATATCGTTCGGGTATGTATCATTTCAACCCATAGAGATTTCTAAATTAATAGGGAACTTGCGGAGTGAGAACAAATATGATAAAAATATAACATATCAACAACATGCATATATCATCAATAACAAATCAAATATAACATATACAACAGGATATGGTGTCATATCACAGGTGAACAATTTCAGATAATGGCATATCATATTTAACAATTAAATAATAACAATTTAAATCTAACAGCATATTTCAATTGCCGTTTCAAGTGAAGTAAAATTTACTAAATATAAGAACGTTAATCATGAGTGATTGCTCACCTTTTGAGGCTAGAGAAAGACGGGAACAAGATGAAAATGGGCATGAACAAACACGGATAACTGACAAATCACCAAACTGATGCGGATAAGCATGAAGTGACCACAAGACAACGACACGGCAAAGCAAATCTACCCAAATTCAATGAAAACACGAATCAAAACAAACTTGATATATGTGGAATAAATATATATATATATATAAGATCAAATACTAAAACCCAATATATATAACATGTTGTCTTATATATATACCTACAATCATATATAGACTTATAAACATATTAAATAACTCATATATATATAAACCTAGATCATATTAACCTATAAAACTTATAATTCAAAATCTATATACATTTGTAAAATCAAAATATCCATAGATGTTATCATTTTTTAAACAATACTTAAACATCAAAATAAAATTTTACAATATAATATGAGTCAACGGATCATATATATAACAAATAAAAATCTGCATATACAAACAAAAATGTTTTGAATATACTCATATAAATAACATATTATATTATATACATAAACTACAGATATTAGATATACTGTATAAACATATACACCTATAAACAACCAGATTATATACAACCTGTATAACTTTATGTAATATATACACAACATGTTATATACAAACTTATATAAACCTTAATATATAAACAGATCTTACATATATAACCTTTATATTGTAAATATAAAATAATATATATACAGTAAACATATATACTTTATACCATTGATCAACATAGAAAAATTTATAACATATTATATAATCAAAAAAATTCTTAAACACATATAAATATAACTTTAAACATATCATAAATTTAAAATACATATATATACCGTACATATACAAAAGAGACAAGAGCTGCTTGCATGGGTGGTTGATGTCGAAGAGGACGTGTCGGTGAAGTGGCTGTGACAGTTTTCTATGGTGAACAAGGGTAGCAAGGTCGGGTGAGCTGGTGGAGAGGGTTGTTCACGTGGAGGTGAAAGGTAGCCGTAGGGTGCAGGTTTCGGTCGAGAGTTGATGAGGCGAGCAATGGCATGGCGATGGAGAAATGGTGTGGTGGGCAAGCTATGGGCGTGGTGGGAAGGTAAGGTTGGACGACAATGGGAAATGGTTGTATGGAGCTTGGCAATGTGACAGCTTCTCGGGCAAGTTATAAGGAATCGTGTGTGTGTGTATTCACGCTTTTTTTATTGGCAAGAGGAGTAGCGGCTGGAGGAGGGACGTGGAAAAGAAGGGAAAGGCATGGGTTTTCTGGAAACAACAATGAGCAGATTTGAGGAAGAAGCATATTTTAAAGGAAACAAAATGTATATCTTTAAACATGGTATTATTATATTTGTATAAAAGCCTGAGCAACCCTGAAAGGAAGAGACACCGAAGTGAACTACGTTGGAACCAGCGTGGAAAAGCAAAAGTCACCATAAATTCTGAAAATAATAAAGGCCAGTGGCTATTGATTCTCACGGGGATAATAAATGGAAACGGGAAACCAAAAGGTTCAAAATTGAATACCGATACGGTTGATAGTTTTGCAAATTTCACCGCGTATCAGACACTGAAATGCACAAATGAACATACTGCGGACATCGGCACGACGAGACGAACAGAATGGTACCCAAATATCAACGATATGATCAAGTTATAAAAATCGATTTTTCGCTGCTAAAAATGCTAATAAAACGCAGAAAATAAGATAAACAGGGCTAGAGAAGTCCAAATTTGACGAAATGAATTATGACGTCTTACTCAAAAAATGATTTACATTGTTATTATAAAAAATATTAAAATTTTGGAAATATTTTATTTTCATCAAATTAACTGATTTAAAATTTAAATAAAATTACACAACAAAATAAACTTCCATATTATCTGATGAAAATTTGACATTTGCTACGTTTAAATAGACGCATACCAAATATCAAATTTTTATTTCCAAATTCAATTATTTAATTTCAAGCAAAATTTCAGTTAATAACGTTATTAAAAATCGTTAAAAATTACGGGTCGTTACACTCTCCCCCACACAAAACTTTTCATCCCCAAAAAGGAACAGGATAGGAGAATATGAACAACCAGAAAGAAAAGATAGATTGAAACACATATTATCAGATACACAAAAAATTCAAATTTATATAAATTTCATCAATTTTTTAAATTGATTAATATTTAGCAATTTTGGTTTCAATCTATTTTATTTAATCAATAACTATTCACTGTATTCGTAATTTGTTGATTACAATTAATTGTATTTTCATTAAATTGATTTGCTTTCAAAATTGATTACAATTTATTAACATTTATTACAAAATTTCCTTTCAAAACAAAATTTATTTTATTCAACTCGTTTATTTATTTCATTTGATTTCACTTAAGTTAATTCCTCATATAATTCAATTTCAATTATTCTTTATAATTTACATTTATTTACTCATTCTCTATTTATTATTGTAATATCCTAAAATTTTCAACCATTCGCATCCATACATGTCGGATTTGAATTGCTTAAAATATCAGATTGTTAATTTAAATTTGGTAAAACTCAGCATATACAGTAAATAAATAATCACAGAATCACAGACATAGAGTAATATAAAAATAATGCAGCAGAAACAAAAGAATAGTAGTTCATGAAGCTACTATATATATATAGCAGAGTTAAATAAGGTACAACAGAGATCTCGAACACATAGATGTCTCAATACAATAGTCAAATACAAAATCTGAATACATCACTGAAATCAACTGAATAACTGAAAGCAGAATCGATAGATGGATATCTAAGCGAAGCTCCAACTCCAAAGGTGAGTCTCGAATACTGGTACACTCAGTCTGACCCGAGCGTAAAGCAAAACACAAAACACTCGAGTCAGGATTAGCATTCTTATATCAATAAACCCAACTCAAGTGAAATATCAATTGAAATACAAGTAACTCAAAAGATGTTTGGGATAACCATCCTCTAAGGATCCGTGGAACTATCCACTATGTAGTAAAATACGCTATTATAATATGTCTATAGTAAAGTAAACTATTAAAATAGCATTAAGGCATTACCCATATCCCCCTTAACACATTTTATAGTGCCAGTAGTCTATACAGTACCGTAATACCCTGTAAACTGGAGCTACCAAAGGATACTCCATAGGTACGACACAAATAAAACTCGTAGTAGTCTCGATATGGTAGGTGACACGGCACAACTAGGCAATGCCAGGGTAGATATACCAATTACAATTCCGGGCCGGTGGTAACGCGGAGCCGCAGAAATCGCCCACCTCGAGCCACACTCCCGAAAATCCGAAGGTGCGCACCAAATCAATCACAAAGTAATAGAATGGTATACGATGGAGTGTGTCCGATAAGAGGAGCTACCTCATTAGCCCGTTAATTGCTCCTGTTTTAGCCACCTTATGCCAACTCATGGGAGTCGGGTCCACGTATATACCTCATATAGGATCGTCGCCACCATCCTACTTCATTCTGGAATCTCCACCGCGTACACAGTTGTTAAAGTGGTTTTCGGTATCGACAGAGAGTATGCCCATATATGATCCCGGTCTCTTTAACAACCAAACATTATTATAACACCGCGGTCATTTCAAAATAGTTTATACTTCAAAACCAACATACCATTTTCATTTCAAAACCAAATCAATACGATATCATTTCTCACTTAAAAAAATATTCATTTCCAAAATCATATCACGTTCCAAAGTTATAACACTTTCGAAATCATTAGTCTTTAAAAATCAAACACTTCGGAAATCACAACATTTTGAAATCATAGCACTTTGAAAATCATAACACTACCCTTTAAACAGTTTAGATATTAATAATAGTATATAAAATAATTTATATAAAATAGTTATAAGTTAAAATAGTTTATAATAAAAAAATTATATTGAAATGATTTATATTAAAATAATTTATAAAGTAAAATATACATAGTTTTAGATATTTTTTAAAAATACTTTATATAAAAAAAATAGCTTCCTCAAATTTGACAAATCGATTCAAAATCAAATCGAATTCCAAAATTCAAATTTAATCAAATCTCAAATCATCAATTTCAATTCAATTCAGTTTCTAAATAAACCATTTCAAATTATATCGATTTCAAATACAGATTTTGTAACAACCCTAGATTTTGGCCTATATTTTAAAATTTAACTTTATTTTATTCTGAAACTATTTTAAACTTGTTTGATTTCAAACATTTCATTTTTAAAAATAAATGTTAATTATTATGTGAACTATAATTTCAAACTAGTATAAATTGGTTATTTTACTGAAAAGTGAATTTCTGTTCAAACTGTTCAATCTTTGACTTTTAAACTTCAAATTTAAATTATATAAAATCTTAAATTTTATCTTTTATTATGAAAATAGATGTAATAACTTGAACACTGCATTTTGTTTCGTTGAAAACGGAGTTAAACTGTAAAAGTTATGTGTATTTCAATATTGTGTGTAAACTGATGTATTTAGCAATATTGTCTATTTTAAATTATATTTTTCTTGGTCATATTTTATTTTAATATGTTTTAATATGTTATTTTATGTATATTTTTATCTTTTAATAATTTTAAAGTGATAGTATAATTTTTCTAAAGTTTATTGAATTTACTTTCTAATTTTAAAACCTAGTTTCCATTTCTTTGCTATTTTCTTAATTTAGTTATATAATTAAAATTTAATTATTTATTCACTTTGAAAATGTTTTAAAAGTCATTTTTATTTCAAATTTTATCTTATAATATTTTTAAAATGGAGTAAATAATTTTCCAAAGCCATTGGTAATTTTCTTGTAATTTTTATGTTCTGTTTGCTATTTTTAAACAATTTCTTTATTCCTTTTTCAATTTTTCTCCAATTTAATTATTTATTTTATTTTGTAAATGATAAATAAATTATTTTATTTCAACTTTTCACTTCATAATATTTTTAAAAAGAAGTGGATATTTTTCCAAGACTAGTAGTGATTTATTTGTAATTTTTGGACACTGTTTTGTATTTTTAAGTAATTTCTTTCATTCTTTTTATATTATCCTTAAAATTAATTATCTATTTTCTTATATTTTTACTTAGTTTCGGTTTGTAAAGCATATTTCTGAGTTTATTTTGTTTATATAAAATTAAAAAGAAAAGGAAATGTCAAAGGTTTAAAAAGTTACAAAACTTAAGGCTTTTCACCTTCAAAACTCTTCGTTTTCTCAACTCCTCATTTATGTGCATTTTTGGCCGTATAATATTTTTCTTAGCTATGTATTTTCATTATCTTTCACGTGAAAAATACCTCAGCTCCTCATTTTTCATGGCTTGAGATATTTGGTAATGGCTTCACTTCCTTTTTCTACTTTTTCTTCTTATTTTCTATGAATTTTGCCTTGCTTTCCCTTGCTTTTTGATAGGTCTACCCTACATAGCCACGGCCACCACACTCTACACTTCCTTCCAGCCATTACCACCACCTATACTCCAGACCATGACCAAGGCCGAGCCATCCATGGTGACCAAATCCCTCAAAAATGCAACCTATTGCCAAAAAACAATGTTAGATGACCACTATTGCTTTATCTCCTTCAACAACCACCCTAACCACCACCATAGCAGCCACCACCACCTCCGATCTGACCACCACATACCCCTCTAACCTCTGTCTAGTCATGGTGCACCCACAGGCCGAGCACACTTCCCATGGCCGAGCCCTTTAGCCAACCAAACTCCACCATTTACCTAAAAACCCCTTCACCTTCTCATGTATAAAACTCTACCTTGTTCATGCCTTGAACCCAAGCTATGCTAGCCCAAACCTGACCCAAAACTTGACCAAATCTGAACCATAGGCCATGACCAAAGTTTAAGAAAGCAAGGCAAAAGATTTGGCATTCATATCTCTTTTCATTTAAAAGCTATGCCACTTCAAGTGTACTGAAATTGTGTTTGTTTTGATGTTTGTTTTGAGTTGTAAACACAAGACTTGTAGCATTGGATCTTGCTCGCCACTCAAGTCCTTAGCCTTGTCATCGTGCTTTTGTTTCCATTGGGTCATTGGTTTTGTTTTCTCCAGCAATTACAAGTGAGTAATTCTCACCAGACGATGTGTACTTATATAACTAGTAAACTGACACCATTTGAATCTGTAAAATTATATCATCATGTTATAACTGTTATATTATGATTATATGATGTTCATCCCTGTTTATACACATGTTATATCATCTGTTACTGTTATTTCATGCTATGCTGTTATTTATATCTGTTATCACCATTGCAAGTTCCCTGTAGACTAGAATCACTATGGGTTGAAATGAAACATACCCGAACAGACTTTAGAATAAGGGAAAATCGTTATGGGCTGAAATGATAGGCCTGAATGGTTTTCAAAATCATTCATTTTACTTGGGACTGCGGGTTTGAAATGATAGAACCCGGGTTTTCTTTGTAAACTGCGAATTGAAATGATACATATCCGTATCACTTGACCTAGGCTAGAAAATTATATACAGACCCGTGGTTTATATATTTTTCTAAAATTTTTAAAATATTTTAAAAATGTAAATATTATGATATTTTGATTTAAACTTTATTAAAATGATTTCTATAAAATATTTGTGATTTTCTACAAATTAAATAAGTGAATTAAGTAAAGGGTGAAGTAGAATTTGAAATATAAGTTAATTTTGAAATTTAAGATTTTGTTTATAAATGGAATTTATGTAAAGTAAGAATATATGACAAATTTGATTTAAAAATGAATTTAATTATTTTATTAAGAAATAATAATTTTTAAAAGTGTTAATGATTTTGTATAAATTAAAATATGAAATAAATGAATATTTAAGCTGAATTTGGAAATATAACTTAAACTGAATTTGGTGGAATTTGTTTAAAAGTGAAATTTTAATTAAGTAAAATAAATGTAAATAAGTTATATTTTGGAAATTTAAACTTAGTTGTTAAGTTAAGAACTTAATTAAAGAAATGAAATTTAATTGTTATTTAATTTGATTTTTGTATGGAAATTTGACTTTATAAAATCATAGAAATAAAGGGATTTAAATGATTGTTTTTAAATGTGAAAATATATGATTTTATAAGTTAAAATGATTTATATTAAAAGTTAATTATGTGTGAAATTGTAAATAAAACTCTGAATTTGATTTGACGGCATTTTTGAAATGTAATGTAAAGATATTACAGCATTGGAAAATGCTGTAGTTGTTTTAAATGAACCAAATAGTAAATTTGAACTAAGGGTTATTATAGCACTTTGTTAGTGCTATAGTTGTTAAATTTAACTAAAATTTTAATTGAAACTAAATTAAGATATTACAGCTTATTAAATGCCGTCTTTTGTTAATGAACTGTTTTTAAACGTAACATTCTCGTAGCATTTTCTAAGTGCTGCGAGTGTAACGACCCGCAAAATTTAATGGTTTTAAAAGTATATTTAACTGGAAATTTGTGAAATTTTAAACAATAAAATTTGAAAATAAAAATTTACTATTTTGAATACGTCTATTTTAATATAGCAATTGGTAAATTTTCATTTGATAATATTGAAATTTCATTTCAAATCAAACCGGTTAATAACAGCTAAATTTAAAAGTTTTCGAAATCAAAATATGTCAACAGGAGAAAATTTATTCGGAGCATTCTGAATCGGACTGTGAAATTCGTTTCGCAAAATTCGGACGTTTCTAGCTCCGTTTGGATTTTTCCCTACGGAATAGCAACGTATATCAGGGTCCGTATGGACTTTTGATAGGAAGGTCCTGACACTGATATTTCTGTTTCCTCTTGTCTGTCTCATCGCACTGATCACCGTGATATATTCATTAGATTATTTCGGAGTCCGGTGCGCGACGGAATCAACAAAATGCAAAGTGTAACGATTCACCAAATGGGGTCCATTTGCAATTCTGTGTCCTCCATCTGGTCCAGCTCGCTGTGTTAATCACAGATATATCTTGTGTCCTTTTCCATTCTTCGGTTTGAACACCCAAAAGTAAAAAATCCGAAAAGACACAAACGTTTCGGGGTGCATGTACATTTTCTTTATCTCTTTCGTTTTGTTCCATTTCATTCGTCTCCCTGTTAATTTCTCACGCAACTATCATCTCTCCACCATGAATTCAAGCAACCTCTCTCGCCCCTGTACTTCACCGCCCTGCCTTCAACTGTCCTCGGCCAAAACCCACGAAATCATCTCCACTCTACAAACCCACCGCCTCTCACTTCTCCACCCCACGTGTAGCTTTCCACCCAGCAGCGTCCACCCGTGCCTAAGCAACCCCATCTCCGAGACACCTAGCTCCACTTCCCACCATGTTGCCGAGCAAACCAAGCAGGCACCACAACCGAAGCCAAAACCCAAACAAAACCCACGTCCCCTTCTCCCTCAGATCCACATCCGCATCACACCCAGGCCTTGGCCTCAACAGATTAGTCACCCTTCGACCCACCATCACCTCATCAACCACCAGGCCGAAGCCTTGCATCCCCTTTCTTCCTTCACCTTCCCGAGACCCTCCGTGTTCGCCACCCAACTTGAACCAGAGCCACCACCGCTCCGACATCCCTCCGTACTCGCCTCACTTCTAGAACCCGACCTCGATGACGCACGACAGTGCCCTCCAGCCATCTCGTCACCATTTTTTTTCCTACTCCGCCTTGTCTCCACCAGAGCAGCCGCACATCCCTTCCTCTCCGAGCATTTAGTAGTCGGTAGCCTCCTTGCTCGTTTTGCTCGTCTTCGTGACATATATTGGTACGCGAGCTGTATACTTGTTTCTATAACAGTTCTAAATATAGTTTGTATATTGTATAAGGAATTTTGTATCTGTGTTTAATGTATAAATAATATTAGTTTATAAAGGATATTTGTTATTAGATTTATACTATGCTGGTTATTTAAAAGTATGAAGGTATATATTGCTGTTACAGCATGTACCGATAGAAATTGCTTTCATGTGTTTTGTATATTATTAAGTTTATATTTATTGCTGTTTATATAAATATTGTATGTATATTTTACATTTAAACTTATACTTTCTACCTGCACAAGTTTACAGTATTATATATTTTGTGTTTAGATCTTTAAAATGGTTTTGTAGTAGTTCAATATATTTTCTGTTAATGATTTTGAAGTGAACATATAGTATGTTTATATTTTGGGTTAGTATATGCATAGGCTGTTAGTTATAGTATTGTGTAAACTAAAACGTACAGCATCATATTAGTTGATGAATAGTTTGTATTAGGGAACCTTGACAGAATGAAATTCATTTTATATATGCACGCGACTTGCGTTTAGAAAAAATATATTATTAAACTTATACTTTCTACCTGCACAAGTTTACAGTATTATATATTTTGTGTTTAGATCTTTAAAATGGTTTTGTAGTAGTTCAATATATTTTCTGTTAATGATTTTGAAGTGAACATATAGTATGTTTATATTTTTGGGTTAGTATATGCATAGGCTGTTAGTTATAGTATTGTGTAAACTAAAACGTACAGCATCATATTAGTTGATGAATAGTTTGTATTAGGGAACCTTGACAGAATGAAATTCATTTTATATATGCACGCGACTTGCGTTTAGAAAAAATAGAAATTGCTTTCATGTGTTTTGTATATTATTAAGTTTATATTTATTGCTGTTTATATAAATATTGTATGTATATTTTACATTTAAACTTATACTTTCTACCTGCACAAGTTTCATGTGTTTTGTATATTATTAATTTTATATTTATTGCTGTTTATATAAATATTGTATGTATATTTTACATTTAAACTTATACTTTCTACCTGCACAAGTTTCATGTGTTTTGTATATTATTAAGTTTATATTTATTGCTGTTTATATAAATATTGTATGTATATTTATACATTTAAACTTATACTTTCTACCTGCACAAGTTTACAGTATTATATATTTTGTGTTTAGATCTTTAAAATGGTTTTGTAGTAGTTCAATATATTTTCTGTTAATGATTTTGAAGTGAACATATAGTATGTTTATATTTTGGGTTAGTATATGCATAGGCTGTTAGTTATAGTATTGTGTAAACTAAAACGTACAGCATCATATTAGTTGATGAATAGTTTGTATTAGGGAACCTTGACAGAATGAAATTCATTTTATATATGCACGCGACTTGCGTTTAGAAAAAATAGAAATTGCTTTCATGTGTTTTGTATATTATTAAGTTTATATTTATTGCTGTTTATATAAATATTGTATGTATATTTTACATTTAAACTTATACTTTCTACCTGCACAAGTTTACAGTATTATATATTTTGTGTTTAGATCTTTAAAATGGTTTTGTAGTAGTTCAATATATTTTCTGTTAATGATTTTGAAGTGAACATATAGTATGTTTATATTTTGGGTTAGTATATGCATAGGCTGTTAGTTATAGTATTGTGTAAACTAAAACGTACAGCATCATATTAGTTGATGAATAGTTTGTATTAGGGAACCTTGACAGAATGAAATTCATTTTATATATGCACGCGACTTGCGTTTAGAAAAAATATATTATAAAACAAAACAACTACATATATCGGTCACATAGATTTGCTGTAGTGTGAATAATGATTGGTTTTGCTTGCATGAATAAAGTTTGGCTGTTAGTAAAATTTAAATTAGTAAAGGGATTGCGTGCTGTGTCAATATATTGTAGGTAGGTCTATATAGGCTTCGGCTTGAAAAAAAAAACGTGTATGTGCTCTATATCTAAACCGGTCTTCATTATTTACAACACATGCATATAGACGTAACAGCAAGTCGGATGTTGGTCACTTCGAATTTGTCGACGGAAATTTTTTATGTTGTGTGTGTGTCTATATATATATATATATATATATATATATATATATATATGTTAAACTGTTAAGTCTAGTGTATTGATTCAAAATTTATTTTATATATATATGTTTGACTTTGATATTTGAGTTTTAATTTAAAACAATGGATTTTGAATTTACATATATATTTAATTTAATATATGTTTGAATCTAGAATTTAATATATATATATATATAGTTAGGTATAGTTATATATATAAGTCCACTTATATCAATCATCTTCATCAATCCAGTTCTGATTTGAATTCGTCTATTCCTATTTATCAGATTTGATCGTTGATTCGTGCCAATCTAGCTTTGATTTGGAAGTCGTGCTTGCATTCCGTAACTCAATTTCATCGTCCAATCTATCTAGCCTCGAAAGGTGAGAAATCACTCACGATTAACGTTCTTTTACTATTTAAATTTGATTTCATTTGAAATAGCAATTGAAATATGCTGTTGTAGTTATTTACATTGTTATGTATGCTATTATCTATAACTGTTCACCTGTGACATCTGACACCAGTATCTAGTATTATATGCCTGTTATTACTATTATTTGTATCTGTTCACCTGTGACATCTGACACCAGTATCTGTTATTTATATTGATGATATGTAACGACCCAGAATTTTGAACGAATTAAATTGAGAATATTTAATTAATTTTAAATATTTGAACGATGATTTAATTTGAATCCCCGATATAACTTTGAATTTTGCGATTAAACTTTAAAATTTAATCTATTGATAGTCGAATAAAAATTTGAATCTTCAGATTTAAGCTGAAGAAAAATATTTCGAAAGCTTTCAAAATTCATATTGTTAATTCTGAAGATAACAGAAGCTTCAGAATCCAATTTCGAATTAATTTGATCAGTTTTGAAATTTATATCGTTTAACCGATATTTAAAAATAGTCATTTTTCAAACAGTCGCGGAATTCGACGAAACCAGTTCCATTGGGTCCGTAATATCGAGTTATTACCAGATTTCAAATTTCGTATCGTTCGGAGTTGTTATGTGAGAATACGACAGGTAAACGCGTTGAACATTTATATCGAAATTTAAAATTTAAAATTATATATATATTCACGTGCTTATCACATCAGCACATTATCTCCCCAAATCGCGCCTAAAAATCGCGATACAAAATCGTGTAAGCACGACTATTCTCTGCAACAATCACGTTCTCGTGTCCCCTTCGTTTCCCTTTTATTACGCGAGCTAAAATCAAACGAAATCTTTCGTTCAAAAATTCATAACAATGGCCGCAACTAAAAGAGAAAAAAATCGCGAAGCCTCTTCTTCAGTAATAAAAAAAAACGAACGAATCGATTTTGTTCGTGATATCTTCGAAATCGAAGCAGGGGGACGCGGCGACTTAGGGTGGCATCGCGAGATCAACTGGGTGGGGCCGAAGCGTTTGGGGTTTTGGAGTGTCGAACTCGAAGTTCGAGCGCGTGGAAGGAGGCGCTCGTTCGGGGTCGCAAGTTGGATCAACTGGTGGTTTGAGGCGACTGCGAAGCAGGGACGTAGCTGGGGTTGTTCGCGAGGCTTACAGCGATGGAGGAGCGGCGATGTCGTGATGGCCGTAGTCGATCATGAGGTCGAGCGCGAGAGGCAGATTTCAGGGATCGTGATGGGATGCTGCTCAATTTCGTGGTGGGGTTTCGCGATTCTAACGGCGAGAGGGAGGGATGTGAAAACTCGAATTTGTCAAGGCTGAGGGTTTTGCAGTGATGGTCAGAGAGGTACGATTTTATTTTAGTACATGTTTATTCACAGAGAAAGAAAAGAAAAAAAAATAATATAGATGAATATACATACATATTTGTATGTAGTACAGTGAACATAAAGTCATTTCTTTTATTTCGTTTAACAAAATTTATTTGTTGTTTAGTGACATAAAGATATTTTTTTTTAAGAAGAATTTATTTGAATAAATAATTTGTTAAGTAAATTTATCAAAGGAAAAGTTACAAATATAGATATATTTCAAGTAGGAACCATTTTAAGGAAATTGGATATATACAGTTAGTTTATAAAACGTTGATTGGCATATGTATATATAATATACAATAAAGGAAAGTTATTTCGAAATTAAGATGCTTAGTTAAATAATAAGTTAAAGGAAATTTGGTTTAAAGTTAATTTTTAGTTAAACAGAAGTTATAAAAAAAAAAAGAGAATTGGTTTAAAAATTTAACCATTGGCAAATTAAATTTATTTAATGGGAATTTAATTTATCCGATTTTTTTTCGGATATTAACGAATTGTAAAATTGTTTTATACAAGGTCTGGAACCTTGAAGAAATGACTGGAATGGAAATTGGATTACAAAATAAAAGCTAAGGTGAGATTTTTCTCACTCAAAATATATTTGGTATTGCAGTTATTGATTGATTTGTTTGATTTCTGTTTGTATTAGATATAGTAGGATATATATCTATATATAGCAATATATACATATTGGCATATGTATATATTGGATTGATGATTTCCCGCCTCGTATAGCGGATGAGACCCTATTGCGCCGTTAGTAAGCGGATTTTTATAAAACCCATATACCACGATAATTCCGTACTGGAGCGGAATTGGTATTGTGCTGACGTCTTTGGATGCAGGGAAACAGGTTGGAGGGATCCAACTGGACCCCTCACATTGATTGAATTTATTTCTACTGTGATGTGATAATCTGTGAATGATTATTGATGTTATTGAATTGATGTCTGGAAATTGTTGAAAGCTAAAATTTAGCTGAATGGATGTTTGATATCATTGGATTCCAAAAATAAACGAAATTGAATTTTTGGTAATTCAAGCAGAAAATTTTAAGTGAATTGATTTTTTTTGAAATTGAATAAAATTTGAAGAAAAGAATTTAAAGGTATAAAAGTTGATTTTTATAGTATTATCGAATTTATTCCAGAATAAAGTAAAAATGTTAAATAAATGGATTTCGTAAAATAGTAATTTTAAATTGAAGAATTTAATTTAAAATTTGGATTTTTTTTAAATAGATTGGAAGAAACGATTGAAATTTATTTCCTTAAAAAGGAATTTATTTAAAAGGAGATAAGTTGGAAATCCAACTAGAAATTTAATTTGGTAAATTGAAATAATTTGGAAAATCAATGTAAAATGATTTCAATTTGAAGAATCCATTTTAAAACAGAATATAGAATAATTTGAGAAAAATAAGAAATTCACTTAGTAGTGATAAATAAAATTTGAAATCAATATTGAAATTGATTTGGGATTGAAGTTTTTATAAATAGAATTAAAAATTATAAAAGTTGTTTATAAACCCAAAGTCACTTATTTTGATAAGTTAAATATAGAAGTTGATAAAAGAAGGTTTATAAGTCAAAGTTGTTATTAAAAAGAGAAATAGAATTTATAAACGTGTTTATAAATTCGAAATAGATTGAATGTGATAAATTAAATATAGAAGGTTATTAAAGAAGTTATATTCACGATTTTTGGACAGTGAATATATTGTTAAGTAAAATGGATTTATTTTTGAAGAAGTGATATAAAAATGAAGTAAACATTTTAAAGATGTTTTAAAATGTATTATGAATCGAAAGCATAGATTTCAACAGTTCTTGTTGAAATAGACGTTTTCGAGAAATTTAAGGAAATGGTGGACTATAACATTGTTGTTATAGTAAATGATTTCCGGAAGGAAATGTTTTATATAGTATTGGGATTTATACATCTATCTTAATTCTGAATCCCTATACTAGTGATTTCGAGTCGTCGTAACGATGTTTTACGCAACATTCGTTTTGACTCAAATAGATGTTAAAATTTATGATTTCCTTAGAGAATGAACTATATACTTAAAATGATTTAAGTATATCGAATATTTTCAAATGTTGAAAATAAATGATTTGTGAAATACTTATTTTTAAATAAGTATGGAAATGCTTTTCTAATATGAAATGAACGTTTTGAGGATTTATCTTTGTAAAGATAAATTGAAATTGAATATTGAAAACGATTTGAAAATCGAATATCAGTAGATATTCGAAAGTATAAATTCAATATGGAATTTATAAAAAGAAATGGTAATTCATTTTAAAAATAAACGTTGATTTATTTTTGAAGTGTGGAAATTTTATATCTAGTAAAGATATTTTGGGAAAATAAATATTTTTGAAAAATTATTTGGAATCTGATGATGTTGCGCATCTTTATTGATAGTTAAATAACCAACTATCAATATTTACCTTTAGATAGGTATTTGTTGTGAATTGGATGAATTTGAATGCCACACTTATTTTTGAATAATCGCTCACTATTCGGGTTAGCCGGGAAAGGACCATGGGGTCGTATAACCCATTCCGAATATGTGATACGTCGTTATGAATTGCATTCGAAGACCGGTGTGAAGACCGGATATTTTTGAAAACGGAAGGATTACCGTCGAGTTACTCTACATCGGCTGATCTCCGGTTTAGAGGTTTTATCACCCTTAGTGACGGGAAGTCCTGACGTGATTGAAAATTATCCGGATATGCAAGGGCTTCGTGAGAAGTGCCTTCGGTTCTGTTCGATCCCGGAACAGACTTGTATGGATTGTGTGTCTGACGTTACAATTTGAGATATAAAGCTGATTTCTTTCAAATACATTTCTGTTGGTGGCGGAGAATTTATTCTCTTAGCTTAACACCCTTCTCTGAGACGTACGAGCTCAGAGGTTATGTAGTTGAAATTTATCAGCGATATATCCCAATTTGGTAACGTGGCATACTGAGTGTTGCTGTGAAATGATCGGTGTTTGATCATTTGTGATATGATCATTTGTTTGATCTTATATCTTTGTGATCATAGGTTGATCATTTTGTTTGACCCGAAGCAGGGCTTTTTGAGAAAGCGTAGCTTTGTGGACGAGACTTCGTCGAGCCTCACACCCCGGAAATGGTCGAAACAGGAAGGATGCAGCAAGGTTCTAGGGAGTAGCGCCCCTTAGTGTATGTCATTCCTTCTGGATAGAGGTGGTATCATGGTATGGAGCCCAGATACTTAACCTATGTGGTTGCTGCATTATTATCTATGTGGTTTGTTGGAAATCGGGGATCCTCGGGAAGATCGGTTACGATCGGAGGATGACATACGCGTGTCAGTAGTTACCTATTTTTGCAGAGGTAACCCGGCCTTGTGTTGGCAGAGATCCGGTTAGGTTCTCGGGTCGTCTATTCCAGGGACGTACCCATCGTGGAAAAGGAAGTTCCTTAGCCTGACCATTTGTTGGAAATCCAAACTCCAATACGCACCTTGTACGGTATTAGTTGTAGAACCTGCCATTTACGTACGGTGGTCACCACTGTTTAGATGGTAGCTATAGTAGGCATACGATACTGGTCGTATGTTGGCTAAGATTAATATTATACTTTCGAAATGATTTCTACACTATGCACTAATAATAATATCAAAAATGATTTGATTTTGCGTAGTAAACATCTTTGACTATCATAAGAAGAAATCTCCTCCAATTCTGCGTTTGCATTGTGTGTGTGGTGGGAGGTCTTATGGTAGTTTCATTTTCCAAAAGCATTGCGAATTGACTTTAAAATTCTCTGCTATTTATTTTAAAGATAAATAACTGTTTTACGATCTCACACCAGTCACCATGACTGACTCGGAGTTTATTGTTCCCTTCTAAACTCTGGGTGCCCACCAATTTCCACACGGGCAGCCTAGAGTTACATTATCAGGATATTCTGGATATTCTGGAGCTTGGAGATAAGCTGGATGACGAGACGTAGTATTTGTATCTGATAGTATTTATTCCGCTGTGTATTCTGTATGAGGACAAGTTTATATAACTGTCCATTGTTGTACTGAGTTGATGTATAGTGACTCTGATGATTGATGTATGTTATAAAATGATATAGTTCTTTGTTTAAAGATTATTCATTTATCTATTATATATTGTTCCGCTACGATGTGTAAGATTCTGATATTGTTTTCTGTTCTGATGTGTTTTCTGTTGTCCTTCTTCTTTCTTTCTTCTCTTTTTCTTCTATCTTCTTCTTCTTCTGACTTTTTCTTTTTTTTAAAACCATAACTTTTCGGGTTTCCGGCATTCGATGGCTCAGCAGTCGATAAAGTGAGTATCGATGTTGAATTTTCGAAAGTCGAAAATTTTAGGGATGTTACATTTGGTATCAGAGCATATGGTTAAGCGACAACCCTGCTCTGTTGGGTGTTACTCATTAGAGATAGAGTCAGCAGTACTCTAGAATGAGTTTGAGTGTAATAATAGATATGAGCGCGTATTTGTTATTTAAATATAAAATTGTTTTATATTGTGATGATTGGTTTGTTGAGTGGTATATGGATTCTGGTCGGTATTGTCCGTACAACTCTATCGATAGGGATCTCTAAACACTTATATAGAACAATTCGGCACAATATTGTTTTAAATAGGGTAAATGAGATAATTTTGCCCAAAACTATTTTTGTATAGAAAAGAAATGTTTTTCTATAAAGTAATATAGTATATGGTTGCATGGATGTTAGGAAGTAATAATAGTGAATTATCATCACTGAAATTGAATAAGAAATTGAAATCATAACTCCAAAGTTAAGAAATAAATTCACGTACAAATGAAATTTAAAGAATGTAAATTATAAATGTAATTTGTAATTTAACTTAACGGAATTCCAGAGAGGTATTTGGAAATGTTTTAAAAAGAATTTGAAAATTTTGGAGATTTGGAAAGTTTAAATTCCTTTTTGATTTGAAAATGAATTTCAAAGGTTTTGAAAAGTATTTTGGAGGAATGAAAAGCTCTAAACTCTTTTAGGTCGCTGGAAAATAATCCTGATGATGATGGCCACATCATTAGAATTCATTTTCGAGTTTCCAAAAGAGGAATTGCTGCCAAATTGTTTTAAATGGAAGTTGTTTGAAAAATTTGGGTTTTTGTTTTGGAAATTCGAAAGGAATTTGAATTGTTTTCAAAATGGCTTTGAAAAGGTTGAAAAGACTCTGGAATACTGTATAAGAATATTTATGGAATATGATTGAATTGATAACTTATACAAATAGAAATTGTTAATGTAAATTATGTAATTGTGATTGGAATTAAAGTTCATTAACAAATGAAATCTATAAATGTGAATTGAAAGTATAAGGAAATAAATTCATATATGAACAAAAATTATGAATATGAATTGTAAATATGATTGATAAATGAAAATTGAATTCCAATAGAATTGAAAATGTGAATTATAAGTTCAAATGAATGTGAAATGAAAAATTTAACGAAATTGAATATGTAACTTCAATAGCGAATTTAAAGAGGATATAAGAAGTATATATTGAAAACTTTGTAATAGAATTTGCAAAATGATTTGAATATGTATAACTAGATATTATGGCTAGTAGATATACAGGTATAAAGGAAATTGAATTTGATTTCACAGATAATTTGAATTGCTCGACAAAAGGTACGTATTTGAATTATAATATGAGTTTTTGATGATTTCTTGTCTAGCCGTTTGGCTTTTTCTTTTTCTTTGAAATCTGAGAGTCCGTAGGGACGTTTTGTAGTCGTACCGTATTAGCCGCGCAAAGGAGACGCTGGCGAAATTTTTCGAAAATTTCGAGTGTTAGAAAATTTTTTGAGAAAATTTGGAAGTTTAAATTTGAATTTAAACTTAAATTTGAATTGTTAAGAAAACAATGTTGTTTGAAATCTGTAATTGAAGTTGAAAATATAGTTGGATTAATAACGAATCTTTAGTAGAAAGATTTGTTTTGATAATTTGATAAAACTATTGGATTGTGAAAAATAGTAGACGAGTTAGGGACCATTTTTCCTAACTTGTAATTTCGAGGACGAAATTCTTTTAAGGGGGAAGTCTGTAACGACCCAGAATTTTGAACGAATTAAATTGAGAATATTTAATTAATTTTAAATATTTGAACGATGATTTAATTTGAATCACCGATATAACTTTGAATTTTGCGATTAAACTTTAAAATTTAATCTATTGATAGTCGAATAAAAATTTGAATCTTCAGATTTAAGCTGAAGAAAAATATTTCGAAAGCTTTCAAAATTCATATTGATAATTCTGAAGATAACAGAAGCTTCAGAATCCAATTTCGAATTAATTTGATCAGTTTTGAAATTTATATCGTTTAACCGATATTTAAAAATAGTCATTTTTCAAACAGTCTCGGAATTCGACGAAACCAGTTCCATTGGGTCCGTAATATCGAGTTATTACCGGATTTCAAATTTCGTATCGTTCGGAGTTGTTATGTGAGAATACGACAATTAAACGCGTTGAACATTTATATCGAAATTTAAAATTTAAAATTATATATATATTCACGTGCTTATCACATCAGCACATTATCTCCCCAAATCGCGCCTAAAAATCGCGATACAAAATCGTGTAAGCACGACTATTCTCTGCAACAATCACGTTCTCGTGTCCCCTTCGTTTCCCTTTTATTACGCGAGCTAAAATCAAACGAAATCTTTCGTTCAAAAATTCATAACAATGGCCGCAACTAAAAGAGAAAAAAATCGCGAAGCCTCTTCTTCAGTAATAAAAAAAAAACGAACGAATCGATTTTGTTCGTGATATCTTCGAAATCGAAGCAGGGGGACGCGGCGACTTAGGGTGGCATCGCGAGATCAACTGGGTGGGGCCGAAGCGTTTGGGGTTTTGGAGTGTCGAACTCGAAGTTCGAGCGCGTGGAAGGAGGCGCTCGTTCGGGGTCGCAAGTTGGATCAACTGGTGGTTTGAGGCGACTGCGAAGCAGGGACGTAGCTGGGGTTGTTCGCGAGGCTTACAGCGATGGAGGAGCGGCGATGTCGTGATGGCCGTAGTCGATCATGAGGTCGAGCGCGAGAGGCAGATTTCAGGGATCGTGATGGGATGCTGCTCAATTTCGTGGTGGGGTTTCGCGATTCTAACGGCGAGAGGGAGGGATGTGAAAACTCGAATTTGTCAAGGCTGAGGGTTTTGCAGTGATGGTCAAAGAGGTACGATTTTATTTTAGTACATGTTTATTCACAGAGAAAGAAAAGAAAAAAAAAAATATAGATGAATATACATACATATTTGTATGTAGTACAGTGAACATAAAGTCATTTCTTTTATTTCGTTTAACAAAATTTATTTGTTGTTTAGTGACATAAAGATTTTTTTTTTAAGAAGAATTTATTTGAATAAATAATTTGTTAAGTAAATTTATCAAAGGAAAAGTTACAAATATAGATATATTTCAAGTAGGAACCATTTTAAGGAAATTGGATATATACAGTTAGTTTATAAAACGTTGATTGGCATATGTATATATAATATACAATAAAGGAAAGTTATTTCGAAATTAAGATGCTTAGTTAAATAATAAGTTAAAGGAAATTTGGTTTAAAGTTAATTTTTAGTTAAACAGAAGTTATAAAAAAAAAGAGAATTGGTTTAAAAATTTAACCATTGGCAAATTAAATTTATTTAATGGGAATTTAATTTATCCGATTTTTTTTCGGATATTAACGAATTGTAAAATTGTTTTATACAAGGTCTGGAACCTTGAAGAAATGACTGGAATGGAAATTGGATTACAAAATAAAAGCTAAGGTGAGATTTTTCTCACTCAAAATATAATTGGTATTGCAGTTATTGATTGATTTGTTTGATTTCTGTTTGTATTAGATATAGTAGGATATATATCTATATATAGCAATATATACATATTGGCATATTTATATATTGGATTGATGATTTCCCGCCTCGTATAGCGGATGAGACCCTATTGCGCCGTTAGTAAGCGGATTTTTATAAAACCCATATACCACGATAATTCCGTACTGGAGCGGAATTGGTATTGTGCTGACGTCTTTGGATGTAGGGAAACAGGTTGGAGGGATCCAACTGGACCCCTCACATTGATTGAATTTATTTCTACTGTGATGTGATAATCTGTGAATGATTATTGATGTTATTGAATTGATGTCTGGAAATTGTTGAAAGCTAAAATTTAGCTGAATGGATGTTTGATATCATTGGATTCCAAAAATAAACGAAATTGAATTTTTGGTAATTCAAGCAGAAAATTTTAAGTGAATTGATTTTTTTTGAAATTGAATAAAATTTAAAGAAAAGAATTTAAAGGTATAAAAGTTGATTTTTATAGTATTATCGAATTTATTCCAGAATAAAGTAAAAATGTTAAATAAATGGATTTCGTAAAATAGTAATTTTAAATTGAAGAATTTAATTTAAAATTTGGATTTTTTTAAATAGATTGGAAGAAACGATTGAAATTTATTTCCTTAAAAAGGAATTTATTTAAAAGGAGATAAGTTGGAAATCCAACTAGAAATTTAATTTGGTAAATTGAAATAATTTAGGAAATCAATGTAAAATGATTTCAATTTGAAGAATCCATTTTAAAACAGAATATAGAATAATTTGAGAAAAATAAGAAATTCACTTAGTAGTGATAAATAAAATTTGAAATCAATATTGAAATTGATTTGGGATTGAAGTTTTTATAAATAGAATTAAAAAATATAAAAGTTGTTTATAAACCCAAAGTCACTTATTTTGATAAGTTAAATATAGAAGTTGATAAAAGAAGGTTTATAAGTCAAAGTTGTTATTAAAAAGAGAAATAGAATTTATAAACGTGTTTATAAATTCGAAATAGATTGAATGTGATAAATTAAATATAGAAGGTTATTAAAGAAGTTATATTCACGATTTTTGGACAGTGAATATATTGTTAAGTAAAATGGATTTATTTTTGAAGAAGTGATATAAAAATGAAGTAAACATTTTAAAGATGTTTTAAAATGTATTATGAATCGAAAGCATAGATTTCAACAGTTCTTGTTGAAATAGACGTTTTCGAGAAATTTAAGGAAATGGTGGACTATAACATTGTTGTTATAGTAAATGATTTCCGGAAGGAAATGTTTTATATAGTATTGGGATTTATACATCTATCTTAATTCTGAATCCCTATACTAGTGATTTCGAGTCGTCGTAACGATGTTTTACGCAACATTCGTTTTGACTCAAATAGATGTTAAAATTTATGATTTCCTTAGAGAATGAACTATATACTTAAAATGATTTAAGTATATCGAATATTTTCAAATGTTGAAAATAAATGATTTGTGAAATACTTATTTTTAAATAAGTATGGAAATGCTTTTCTAATATGAAATGAACGTTTTGAGGATTTATCTTTGTAAAGATAAATTGAAATTGAATATTGAAAACGATTTGAAAATCGAATATCAATAGATATTCGAAAGTATAAATTCAATATGGAATTTATAAAAAGAAATGGTAATTCGTTTTAAAAATAAACGTTGATTTATTTTTGAAGTGTGGAAATTTTATATCTAGTAAAGATATTTTGGGAAAATAAATATTTTTGAAAAATTATTTGGAATCTGATGATGTTGCGCATCTTTATTGATAGTTAAATAACCAACTATCAATATTTACCTTTAGATAGGTATTTGTTGTGAATTGGATGAATTTGAATGCCACACTTATTTTTGAATAATCGCTCACTATTCGGGTTAGCCGGGAAAGGACCATGGGGTCGTATAACCCATTCCGAATATGTGATACGTCGTTATGAATTGCATTCGAAGACCGGTGTGAAGACCGGATATTTTTGAAAACGGAAGGATTACCGTCGAGTTACTCTACATCGGCTGATCTCCGGTTTAGAGGTTTTATCACCCTTAGTGACGGGAAGTCCTGACGTGATTGAAAATTATCCGGATATGCAAGGGCTTCGTGAGAAGTGCCTTCGGTTCTGTTCGATCCCGGAACAGACTTGTATGGATTGTGTGTCTGACGTTACAATTTGAGATATAAAGCTGATTTCTTTCAAATACATTTCTGTTGGTGGCGGAGAATTTATTCTCTTAGCTTAACACCCTTCTCTGAGACGTACGAGCTCAGAGGTTATGTAGTTGAAATTTATCAGCGATATATCCCAATTTGGTAACGTGGCATACTGAGTGTTGCTGTGAAATGATCGGTGTTTGATCATTTGTGATATGATCATTTGTTTGATCTTATATCTTTGTGATCATAGGTTGATCATTTTGTTTGACCCGAAGCAGGGCTTTTTGAGAAAGCGTAGCTTTGTGGACGAGACTTCGTCGAGCCTCACACCCCGGAAATGGTCGAAACAGGAAGGATGCAGCAAGGTTCTAGGGAGTAGCGCCCCTTAGTGTATGTCATTCCTTCTGGATAGAGGTGGTATCATGGTATGGAGCCCAGATACTTAACCTATGTGGTTGCTGCATTATTATCTATGTGGTTTGTTGGAAATCGGGGATCCTCGGGAAGATCGGTTACGATCGGGGGATGACATACGCGTGTCAGTAGTTACCTATTTTTGCAGAGGTAACCCGGCCTTGTGTTGGCAGAGATCCGGTTAGGTTCTCGGGTCGTCTATTCCAGGGACGTACCCATCGTGGAAAAGGAAGTTCCTTAGCCTGACCATTTGTTGGAAATCCAAACTCCAATACGCACCTTGTA
The DNA here is from genome assembly GCA_030737815.1 of Allium fistulosum. Lineage (NCBI taxonomy): Eukaryota > Viridiplantae > Streptophyta > Magnoliopsida > Asparagales > Amaryllidaceae > Allium > Allium fistulosum. Next base: position 643,663,289 of record CM060904.1, read on the forward strand.
CGGTATTAGTTGTAGAACCTGCCATTTACGTACGGTGGTCACCACTGTTTAGATGGTAGCTATAGTAGGCATACGATACTGGTCGTATGTTGGCTAAGATTAATATTATACTTTCGAAATGATTTCTACACTATGCACTAATAATAATATCAAAAATGATTTGATTTTGCGTAGTAAACATCTTTGACTATCATAAGAATAAATCTCCTCCAATTCTGCGTTTGCATTGTGTGTGTGGTGGGAGGTCTTATGGTAGTTTCATTTTCCAAAAGCATTGCGAATTGACTTTAAAATTCTCTGCTATTTATTTTAAAGATAAATAACTGTTTTACGATCTCACACCAGTCACCATGACTGACTCGGAGTTTATTGTTCCCTTCTAAACTCTGGGTGCCCACCAATTTCCACACGGGCAGCCTAGAGTTACATTATCAGGATATTCTGGATATTCTGGAGCTTGGAGATAAGCTGGATGACGATACGTAGTATTTGTATCTGATAGTATTTATTCCGCTGTGTATTCTGTATGAGGACAAGTTTATATAACTGTCCATTGTTGTACTGAGTTGATGTATAGTGACTCTGATGATTGATGTATGTTATAAAATGATATAGTTCTTTGTTTAAAGATTATTCATTTATCTATTATATATTGTTCCGCTGCGATGTGTAAGATTCTGATATTGTTTTCTGTTCTGATGTGTTTTCTGTTGTCCTTCTTCTTTCTTTCTTCTCTTTTTCTTCTATCTTCTTCTTCTTCTGACTTTTTCTTTTTCTTAAAACCATAACTTTTCGGGTTTCCGGCATTCGATGGCTCAGCAGTCGATAAAGTGAGTATCGATGTTGAATTTTCGAAAGTCGAAAATTTTAGGGATGTTACATGATATATGCCTGTTGTTATATTTTATATTATCTGTTATCACTCTGCAAGTTCCCTGTTAGTATAGAAATTCACTATGGGTTGAAATGATACATACCCGAACGGACTTTAGAATAGGAGAAAATCGTTATGGGTTGAAATGATAAACCCAAGCGATTTTCAATTTAATTGAAATTGGGATTACGGGTCGAAATGATATCTACCCGTATATATTTAAATTTCGGATTGAAATGATAAATATCCATATCACTTAACCATATGATGTATATATACAGACACCGTTGGTCCATATATATAAATATTTTGAAAATGAATTCTATGGTTTCAGAAAGAAATATATGGTTTTAATAAATGTTGAGCCTTAAATTATTTAATTTAAATTAGGATGGATTTAATACATATGATATGTTTAAGTATAAAAATTATATTTCAAAATAGATTTTGGTAATAATTTGAATAAGTTAAGGTTGGAAAGAAAATTTATTTAATTAAACCAATTTGAAACTTATTGAAATTGAGATTTAAGATATGATTTATAACTTGGGTTTTATTTAAATAATGTAATGAATAATTCTTGCTTAAATAAATTTAAGGAAATATTTAGTAAGAATGAAATTTAAGGATAGTTAAATGATATTGAATTTATTAAGTGAATATTCCCTGATTAAATAATAATAAAGTTAAATCAAGAGCTATAGGAAACCGTTAAATTTTACTTTGAAAATGTTGAATATTAAAGCTTTGAAATATATTGAAAATCTAAATGGTATATTTTTAGAACTGAATTGAATTGATGAATTGAGTTTTGAAAAAAAAAATTTGAATTCGGAATTTGAGTTAATTTGAATCGATTTGTGAGACTCGAGGAAATTATGAATACTTTACTTTATAAATTATTTAATGAACATACACTATTTTGGAAAATAGGTATATTTGAAATGAAATGATATTTGGGTTTTGAAGTATAAATTAAATTGAAATGACCACGGTGTTACAGTGTATATTTCCACCTTGTAGATAGTTCTGAAGATCCTTAGAGGATGGTTATCCCAAACATCCTTTAAGTTACTTGTATTTCAATTTATGTTTCACTTGAGTTGGATTTATTTATATAAGAATGTTAATTCTGACTCGAGTGTTTTGTGTTTTGCTTTACGCTCGGGTCAGACTGAGTGATACAGCATTCGAGACTCACCTTTGGAGTTTGGAGCTTCGTTTGGAGATCCAACTTTTGATTCAGCTTCCAGCTTTCCAGTTGATTCATTCACAGAAGTCATCTGTTTGGATTGGAGACTTCACTGTATTTGAGATATTCTGTTGTATTTTATTTCTAACTCTGATGTTTATATAGTAGCTTCATGAACTACTATTTTATCTATTCCGCTGCGTATTATTGTATTACTCTGTGTCTGTGATTCTGTGATTGATTTATTTACTACATATGCTATGTTTTGCCAAATTTAAATTAACAATCTATTATTTTGAATTATTCAAGTCTGACATGTGTGGATTTATTGTCGATTTGAATGGTCCAAAATACCAGGTCGTTACAGTTGGTATCAGAGCTTTGGCTCTAGGCAAAACTTAACATATATAGTAAATTAATTTACAGAATCACTTTCGTTCGAGTTTGAATCTCTTTAGTTTGGCTCGATTTCCTTTGAACTTTGGAACGTTTCTTACGGTTCCAAAATTCAGTCTTGTCTCTCCCTATTTGTATTCTTTTGATTCTGGAGTATCCCATAACTTCACTTCGAATGATCTCTATGAGAATAGGATCCCACCAATCTTTGAATGATTTGTGAAGGGGTGAAACTCTTTCACAATTGGCATTGATTCACCGGAGATTTCTATATCTTTGGTTTAGATGCCGCTATCTCTTGCGATCGAATGTTGGTTTTTCTTGGAATTCTGCATCGATCTTGTTCCTGAAGTCACGGTTGACCCGGTTAAGGTCGCCCGCGACTTGTATGAGTATATCCATCTTCTATTTTGTAATTAATTATCTCATTTTCGTTCGAACTTATTTTCGAATCAGAATCCTATTTGATTAGAGTCCCACTAATTTGAATTTCTATCTATGTTTAAAATCCATTCTTGAATCATCCTTTGAAAATCGGGTTTGTTTATATTTTAGAAATTGTTCCTAAACCGAAAGTATTATCTTGATAAATATGATTTTATTCTATATATTAAAGTGAAATGTTTTCGATAAAGATTATATACCCTTTTTAAAAATAAGAATTTGAATTTTTGAAAGGATTTGAAATTTTGAAGTTATATAAGAAATTGATTTATATAAAAATAATTTATAACTAAAGGATTTAAAATTTGAAATTCGAGAATTGAACTCCGGTGTGTTGAAATTGGTTTTAAGAGTTTGAAATATAGAATAATAATATGATTTAAAAGTATTTTCTGAATAAGAAATGTTTCAAATGATTTTAATGAGTTTCGAATGATTTCGAAGAAATTTTAAAAGAAGTTTGAGAAAATAGAAGTCCAGAACTCACTTATGTCGCTGGAAAATAATTTCGGTGATGAGTGCACGCATCATCGACATTGATTTTCGAGTTTCTGAGTGAGGGATAGGCCACTTCAGTAGCTTTGCTATGCAAGTGATTTTGTGAAACCATTTTGATTTCAAATTCCAAAGTAATATTTGATATTCGAAAGATATAGGTATATATATTTGAAATGATTTGAAGTAAGCCGGTGTTCAGTCCTTTAGTTTCGGATTTGAAACCTATCTTTTGAAATTGATTTACTGATTGGTTGATTTCCAACTCTTGAATTTGAAAATGATTCTTCAACTATTTTGAAGGTTCGAGCACTTCCAAATCAAGGTTAACTTTTCAAAGCTAAGAAATTTTGAAAAAAAATGAATTATTTGATAAAGTATATAAATTTGTTTCGAATGTTTAAGTATGAAGTAAAATGATTTAAATAAGTTGAAATTGTTTTGTTAAGTATATGAATAAGGCAAAATTTTAAATTTTTCTAATATGAAATTTAGATTTGAAATGTTTTGAAAGAATTGGTCTTCAATATATTTTGAAAATTTAGTTAAATGATTTAATTTAGTAACATCTTTATGAAACTATATATTTAACAAGTTGGAATAAATATATAAGTTGTACGTATGTTGTTTTATTCGCATAATTAATTTGATCCAAGTTTGAGTACACAAGTTCGAGGTGAATTACACCATTTCGTGTTAGGATTTTTCATTGGATTCTTGATGGCGAATATTTGATATGGATTTTGGGCTTGATTCTAGAATTCTCTATCATAGTATATGGCTATGCAAGGAGACTGATGGCTTCTAGTCGAGAAACCATATCGATATCCGCATTAGGGAAGTCGAAAGGACAATAGTAGTTCGAAAGCGAACTTGTGTGATCGAGCGAGCGATCAAATGTGATTTTGCGAAATGATGATGTATGTACATCTTATATCCTAATATCATTGATATATTTTGACGCTGAAATTGAAAGCTGTCGAGTTAGAATATCTTTGCTTACTAAAAGAAAATTCCAATTTAAATTACAAAGACATATAACCCATAAAAGCAAAGATATTCAATCCCATATGGCTCTTCATACAGCGAAATTTATTTTGAAAATTTTGATCCTTATATAAGATAGACCTTACATACGTATAAGATGATTTTGAAAATATTTGATTTTGGAAATGGATTGGTTGACTTAAATTATTGATTTGGAAATTTGGATTTATTTTCTAAATCTATTACTTTGGAAACTTTGAAACTAAAATATAATTAATTCGAGAAGGAATAATTTGGTGAAACGGTATATGATTTTGAAATTGAACTGACATTGAAACAAATTAAAATTTGAGAACCTTATGTTACTAAACACTTGATTTGGGAGTTGTCGAACTTATATAAAATTGATTTGTATGAGTATGAAATTGATTCGAAAACTATAGATTTGAAAAGGTACTCAATTTGAAAGTGAAATCTTATATAATTGAAGTCTATATAAGTATGATTTGATATACTATTGATTTTGGAAGGTATTTGATTTGAAAATTAAATCTTATATATAATGGATTTTATATAAGTACGATATTTGAAAGTGATTTGAAAAGGTACTATATGATACATATTTTCGAAGTAAAGATATGGAAAGTGCCTTCTGCTTGATATCCGATTTGTGGCCACATCTTGGATTCATTCTATCGATATTATTCTCTCTGATTGTTGGTTTTCCGGATATGATACTCGAGTGTTCTTATAATTCCATGGCGTTACCCATGGTCTTATGTTTCTCTCGTGACTGCATAGCGCAACTGCCTGGCTGAGTCTTGCCTAGGGGTACGGATTGTTTCCTGGGGGATCCAGGCGTAACCATTGTGTATCTTGCAATCTGTGTAGGTCGCGAATAGTAGCGCAAATGCTTGGCTGAGTCTTGCCTGGGGGTACAGATTGTTTCCTGGGGGATCCAGGCGTAACCATTGTGTATTCTGCATTCTACTAGTCATCATGGCGTAACTCGCAGGGCTGAGAAAGCCTACGGATATGGATTGTTTCCTGGGGGAACCAGGCGTAACCATTGTGTATCTGCGAACCATGGTTAGACAAAGGTTTTGTTCGTTTTGATTGGATTGTACTTTCCATATCTGTTTTTAAAAGTTTTTCCAGTATTTTCACTGGGTGTTGAAACAGGTCTACTAAGTATCTGGAGAATTCTAGTTTTGCGCCTGATCAACGCACTACCAGAGTCTACAGGAACAAGGATAAACTTGTCGAAACATCGAGTTATAAAAGTATTTTCGAAATGAAATTTGTTTCGTTATAAAAAAAATATTTTATTATAAAAGTATTTCTAACAAAGAAATTCTATATTAATATTTGAAATTAAAACCCTTATGGTTCTAAATTAATTATTCGTGCCTGATGCTATTCTTTTGAATCTGCCTTATCTGCTCAGCTTTATTTATTCACCTATATTTTGTTTTTCAAAATCCTCCTTCTTTTCCTTATTGACTATATTTTTTTAAAATATTGTTTAATTATATACTACTTGGTTTAATAGAAATTTTAGTGTTAAATATTTTAGAAGTTATTAATTAAATATAACATATTTAAAGAAAATGATTATTGTTTTATTAATAATGTTTGAAAAGCATCTTGAGATAAATTAATAAATTTATGAATTATGGATTTAATAGCTTCTTTGTAAATATAAGTAATAATGAAAATAATTGTTTTCAAATGGTTTTCATACATTTATAAAGGTGTCATTTAAACATATAAATGGTAATTGTAAAGGAAGCAAGAAATTTTGCAAATGGGTCTTGAAAAAGTTTTAAAGTATATAAGACAATTGAATTGCAAATGAAGTTTTAAAATTTAAGTAAAATTTATATAATTCAAATTAATTGTTTAATCTTGACTTTCAATCTACTTTTATTTCTGGTTATTCTATTCTCCTACCTCCTTCCTTTTCGGGGACGAAAAGTTTTGAGTGGGGGAGAGTGTAACGACCCGCAAAATTTAATGGTTTTAAAAGTATATTTAATTGGAAATTTGTGAAATTTTAAACAATAAAATTTGAAAATAAAAATTTACTATTTGGAATACGTCTATTTTAATATAGCAACTGGTAAATTTTCATATGATAATATTGAAGTTTATTTTCCTGTGAAATTTCATTTCAAATCAAACCGGTTAATAACAGCTAAATTTAAAAGTTTTCCGAAATCAAAATATGTCAACAGGAGAAAATTTATTCGGAGCATTCTGAATCGGACTATGAAATTCGTTTCGCAAAATTCGGACGTTTCTAGCTCCGTTTGGATTTTTCCGTACGGAATAGCAACGTATATCAGGGTCCGTATGGACTTTTGATAGGAAGGTCCTGACACTGATATTTCTGTTTCCTCTTGTCCGTCTCATCGCACTGATCACCGTGATATATTCATTAGATTATTTCGGAGTCCGGTGCGCGACGGAATCAACAAAATGCAAAGTGTAACGATTCACCAAATGAGGTCCATTTGCAGTTCTGTGTCCTCCATCTGGTCCAGCTCGCTGTGTTAATCACAGATATATCTTGTGTCCTTTTCCATTCTTCGGTTTGAACACCCAAAAGTCAAAAATCCGAAAAGACACAAACGTTTCGGGGTGCATGTACATTTTCTTTATCTCTTTTGTTTTGTTCCATTTCATTCGTCTCCCTGTTAATTTCTCACGCAACTATCATCTCTCCACCATGAATTCAAGCAGCCTCTCTCGCCCCTGTACTTCGCCGCCCTGCCTTCAACTGTCCTCGGCCAAAACCCACGAAATCATCTCCACTCTACAAACCCACCGCCTCTCACTTCTCCACCCCACGTGTAGCTTTCCACCCAGCAGCGTCCACCCGTGCCTAAGCAACCCCATCTCCGAGACACCTAGCTCCGCTTCCTACCATGTTGCCGAGCAACCCAAGCAGGCACCACAACCGAAGCCACAACCCAAACAAAACCCACGTCCCCTTCTCCCTCAGATCCACATCCGCCTCACACCCAGGCCTCGGTCTCAACAGATTAGTCACCCTTCGACCCACCATCACCTCATCAACCACCAGGCCGAAGCCTTGCATCCCCTTTCTTCCTTCACCTTCCCGAGACCCTCCGTGTTCGCCACCCAACTTGAACCAGAGCCACCACCGCTCCGACATCCCTCCGCACTCGCCTCACTTCCAGAACCCGACCTCGATGACGCACGACAGTGCCCTCCAGCCATCTCGTCACCATTTTTTTCCTACTCCGCCTTGTCTCCACCAGAGCAGCCGCACATCCCTTCCTCTCCGAGCATTTAGTAGCTGGTAGCCTCCTTGCTCGTTTTGCTCGTCTTCGTGACATATATTGGTACGCGAGCTGTATACTTGTTTCTATAACAGTTCTAAATATAGTTTGTATATTGTATAAGGAATTTTGTATCTGTGTTTAATGTATAAATTATATTAGTTTATAAAGGATATTTGTTATTGGATTTATACTATGCTGGTTATTTAAAAGTATGAAGGTATATATTGCTGTTACAGCATGTACCGATAGAAATTGCTTTCATGTGTTTTGTATATTATTAAGTTTATATTTATTGCTGTTTATATAAATATTGTATGTATATTTTACATTTAAACTTATACTTTCTACCTGCACAAGTTTACAGTATTATATATTTTGTGTTTAGATCTTTAAAATGGTTTTGTAGTAGTTCAATATATTTTCTGTTAATGATTTTGAAGTGAACATATAGTATGTTTATATTTTGGGTTAGTATATGCATAGGCTGTTAGTTATAGTATTGTGTAAACTAAAACGTACAGCATCATATTAGTTGATGAATAGTTTGTATTAGGGAACCTTGACAGAATGAAATTCATTTTATATATGCACGCGACTTGCGTTTAGAAAAAAAATATTATAAAACAAAACAACTACATATATCGGTCACATAGATTTGCTGTAGTGTGAATAATGATTGGTTTTGCTTGCATGAATAAAGTTTGGCTGTTAGTAAAATTTAAATTAGTAAAGGGGTTGCGTGCTGTGTCAATATATTGTAGGTAGGTCTATATAGGCTTCGGCTTGAAAAAAAACGTGTATGTGCTCTATATCTAAACCGGTCTTCATTATTTACAACACATGCATATACACGTAACAGCAAGTCGGATGTTGGTCACTTCGAATTTGTCGACGGAAATTTTTTATGTTGTGTGTGTGTCTATATATATATATATATGTTAAACTGTTAAGTCTAGTGTATTGGTTCAAAATTTATTTTATATATATATGTTTGACTTTGATATTTGAGTTTTAATTTAAAACAATGGATTTTGAATTTACATATATATTTAATTTAATATATGTTTGAATCTAGAATTTAATATATATATATATATATAGTTAGGTATAGTTATATATAAGTCCACTTATATCAATCATCTTCATCGATCCAGTTCTGATTTGAATTCGTCTATTCCTATTTATCAGATTTGATCGTTGATTCGTGCCAATCTAGCTTTGATTTGGAAGTCGTGCTTGCATTCCGTAACTCAATTTCATCGTCCAATCTATCTAGCCTTGAAAGGTGAGCAATCACTCACGATTAACGTTCTTTTACTATTTAAATTTGATTTCATTTGAAATAGCAATTGAAATATGCTGCTGTAGTTATTTACATTGTTATATATGCTATTATCTATAACTGTTCACCTGTGACATCTGACACTAGTATCTAGTATTATATGCATGTTATTACTATTATTTGTATCTGTTCACCTGTGACATCTGACACCAGTATCTGTTATTTATATTGATGATATATGCCTGTTGTTATATTTTATATTATCTGTTATCACTCTGCAAGTTCCCTGTTAGTATAGAAATTCACTATGGGTTGAAATGATACATACCCAAACGGACTTTAGAATAGGATAAAATCGTTATGGGTTGAAATGATAAACCCAAGCGATTTTCAATTGAATTGAAATTGGGATTACGGGTCGAAATGATATCTACCCGTATATATTTAAATTTCGGATTGAAATGATAAATATCCATATCACTTAACCATATGATGTATATATACAGACACCGTTGGTCCATATATATAAATATTTTGAAAATGAATTCTATGGTTTCAGAAAGAAATATATGGTTTTAATAAATGTTGAGCCTTAAATTATTTAATTTAAATTAGGATGGATTTAATACATATGATATGTTTAAGTATAAAAATTATATTTCAAAATAGATTTTGGTAATAATTTGAATAAGTTAAGGTTGGAAAGAAAATTTATTTAATTAAACTAATTTGAAACTTATTGAAATTGAGATTTAAGATATGATTTATAACTTGGGTTTTATTTAAATAATTTAATGAATAATTCTTGCTTAAATAAATTTAAGGAAATATTTAGTAAGAATGAAATTTAAGGATAGTTAAATGATATTGAATTTATTAAGTGAATATTCCCTGATTAAATAATAATAAAGTTAAATCAAGAGCTATAGGAAACCGTTAAATTTTACTTTGAAAATGTTGAATATTAAAGCTTTGAAATATATTGAAAATCTAAATGGTATATTTTTAGAACTGAATTGAATTGATGAATTGAGTTTTGAAAAAAAAATTTGAATTCAGAATTTGAGTTAATTTGAATCGATTTGTGAGACTCGAGGAAATTATGAATACTTTACTTTATAAATTATTTAATGAACATACACTATTTTGGAAAATAGGTATATTTGAAATGAAATGATATTTGGGTTTTGAAGTATAAATTAAATTGAAATGACCACGGTGTTACAGTGTATATTTCCACCTTGTAGATAGTTCTGAAGATCCTTAGAGGATGGTTATCCCAAACATCCTTTAAGTTACTTGTATTTCAATTTATGTTTCACTTGAGTTGGATTTATTTATATAAGAATGTTAATCCTAACTCGAGTGTTTTGTGTTTTGCTTTACGCTCGGGTCAGACTGAGTGATACAGCATTCGAGACTCACCTTTGGAGTTTGGAGCTTCGTTTAGAGATCCAACTTTTGATTCAGCTTCCAGCTTTCCAGTTGATTCGTTGACAAAAGTCATCTGTTTGGATTGGAGACTTCACTGTATTTGAGATATTCTGTTGTATTTTATTTCTAACTCTGATGTTTATATAGTAGCTTCATGAACTACTATTTTATCTATTCCGCTGCGTATTATTGTATTACTCTGTGTCTGTGATTCTGTGATTGATTTATTTACTACATATGCTATGTTTTGCCAAATTTAAATTAACAATCTATTATTTTGAATTATTCAAGTCTGACATGTGTGGATTTATTGTCGATTTGAATGGTCCAAAATACCGGGTCGTTACAGCGAGAGTTGAATTTTCTTTGTTTAATAAATTCAAATGAATAAATGATCTTTGAAAAAGAATAAATTTTGGAAATTAAATATTTAATTACTAAATATAATGAATTGACTTTAAGTGATTTAAATGGAATAGTTGATTTGGGAAATACAACTATTTTGAAATATGATTAAATGGTATTTAAATTTAAATTTAATAAATGATGTTTTGAAATGATATTTTGATAATTTGAATGAATTTGAAATGATATTAAATCTTGGAATGAATAAGTGAAGTTTATATTAGTATGAAAAATATTTGGTTTACTTGTAATTTGAATCTATTTAAAAGATATTGGACTTATGAAATATAGGATAATAAAACTGTGGAATTTATTTTATAATTTGAATAGTTATTTTGTGGATTAAATCTATATTTGAAATTTATAAAATTTGAAATGGTCTATGGAAATTTAATTGAAATAAATGATTAAATTAAATTGAAACTTTGGAAAATTTAATACTTGATTTGAAAGTATAATAATTACACTTTTAAATGGTTTAAATGAATTAATTTGATTGAAATATAAACTATTTAAAAGGGTGACTTGAAATGATAATAAATGAATGATATCTTTGAATTTAAAAGGTATTTAAAGTGGAATATTTGGATTTGAACTCTAATGATGATTTGAAATGAAGTTTTGAAAGGATATGATATTTTGATATATTAAAATGATTTGAAATGAAGTTTGGAAGGATTTGATATTTTGATATATTAAAATGATTTGAAATGAAGTTTTGGAAAGATATGATATTTTGATATATTGAAATGATTGAAATGAAGTTTTGGAATGATATAATATTTTAAATATATTGAAATGGTTTGGAATTGATTTAATCTTTATTTTGATAAAGATTTGGATTTGAAATGATATTCTATTTTGAAGTATAAACTGTTTTTAATTTATAACCACGGGTTATAATAACGATTGGTTGTTAAAGAGACCGGGATCGGATATGGACATACTCTCTGTCGATACCGAAAACCACTTTGACAACTGTGTACGTGGCGGAGTTTCCAGAATGAAGTAGGATGGTGACAACGATCCTAAGGTATATACGTGGACCCAACTCCCGTGAGTTGGCATAAGGTGGCTAAAACAGGAGCGATCTCGGACCAGTGAGGTAGCACCTCTTATCGGACACACTTCTTCGATACCATTCTATTACTTGTGATTGATTTGGTGCGCACCCTTGATTTGGGAGTGTTGTTCAAGGTGTGGCTGCTATGCGTTTCCATCAGTCCGTGTGCGTAATTGGTATATCTACCTTGGCATTGCCTTGTGTGTCGTGTCACCTACCATAACGAGCCCACTACGATTTTGATTTAAAGATCCAACCGCGTTAAGGTTCACCATCCCCTTAACGCTATTTTCTATATGATTATACTTTACTAATTAGACACTACTGTATATAGCGTATATTACTACATAGTAAATAGTTTAACGGATCCTTAAAGAATGGGCGATCCCAAGCATTCTTTAAGTTACTTGTACCTTATTACAGTTCACTTGAGTTGGTTTACATTATATAAGTATATATTGTCCTGACTCGAGTGTTTTGTGTTTTGCTTTACGCTCGGGTCAGCCTGAGTTATTCACAGATTTGGATTTCCACTCTCTTGGAGATTTGAATCGCTGGAGATTATCTGCTTGTCTTGTCCTATCTATTTCAGTTCTGTTGTTCTACTCAGCTTGTACTTGGTTATTGTATTTAGACTTCTGTTGTACTCTATTTCTTCTGTTGTATCTTATGTAACTCTGTTATATTTATATAGTAGCTTCATGAACTACTATTTCTTTTACTTCTGCTGCATTATTTTACTCTGTGATCTGTGATTATATTTATTTACTGTATATTCTGAGATTTGCCAAATTTTATTTACAACGCGGTATTTTGAGCAATTCAATTCCGGCATGAGTGTCTACCTGTACACTTATAATGGATGCGAATGGTTGAAAATATCGGGTCGTTACAGATTTGAACCACAAAAAAAACCATTTCAATTTCAATATATTTCAAAGCTTTTTATATATATATATTCCACAATTTCAAAACTAAATTTGATAATTTCATATATATCTTAATTTAACTTCGTTATTATTTAGTTTTGCAATATTCCTAAATAAATTCAATATCATTTAAATAAAAGCCCAAATTTCAAATCACTAAATATTTCCTTCAATTTATTTAAACTTGAAATATTCATTTTAAATCATCTTAAGCCAAAATCAAGTTATAAAATCATATCCTTTAAAAACACCAAATTCCATAAGTTCAGATCGATTTAATTAAATATAATTCTTAATTAAATGCAATTTCAAATCAATTTCAAATCTATCTTTTAAACCTTAATTTATTAAATCATTACCTCTATATTAAAATACAATTTAAATAAATACTTAACCATATTATATTTTAATAAAATCAAACTTTATTATCAAACTTATTTTATATTAAAACAAATTTAAAAATAGCTTAAAATCAAGAATTTAACTATATATAAAATAACATTTATATAATATCTAAAATCAATATTTTTATAAAACCATATATTTCTTTCTAAAACCATAGAAATCATTTTCAAAATATTTATATATAGACCCACGGTGTCTGTATATAATTTTCTATCCTATGGTCAAGTGATACAAATATTTATCATTTCAATCCGCAATTTAAATATATATGGGTATATATCTTTTCAACCCGTAATCCCAAATTCAATTCAATGAAAATTGCTTGGGTTTATCATTTCAACCCATAACGATTTTCTCCTATTCTACAGATAGTTCGGGTATGTATCATTTCAACCCATAGTGAATTCTATACTAACAGGGAACTTGTAGAGTGATAACAATAATGATAATAATATAAAAATTAGTAACAGGCATATATCATCAGTGATAAATAACAGATAATGGTGTCAGATGTCACAGGTGAACAGATACTGATAATAGCATATATAACAATGTAAATAACTAACAACAGCATATTTCAATTGGTGTTCCAATTGAATCAAATTTAATAAATATAAGAAAGTTAATCGAGAGTGATTGCTCACCTTTCGAGCCTAGAGAAATTTGAAAATGAACAGAGCAACGGATCCAAGCACGAATTTCGAAGCAAAGCACGATGGACAGGAGTTCGACGGATAAGCTGATAGATAAGAAATCGATGAGAATGAATCAAATCAATTTTGATATAAACTGAAAATATATACATTATTATTATACTATATATAATTTCAATATTTTTATTTAAGAAATATTAAAATAATAAGAAATTTCAATTTCATTATTCTTAAAACTCAAGTATTAAAAAATCAAAGATATATATTATATTTAAAACCCATACTTACATATACTTATATAAACAATAGATATATAGACTAATATAGAAACATATGTAAAGCTGGCCTAAAACGGATGTATAAACATACATACAAACCCTTATATTGCTATATTACTCAAGTTAGAAAAGGATATTAAGTACATATCATAGTATTATACATATAAAATATAAACAGACGATTTGAGTTCTTTTATATATATACTTTATTTTATAACCTGTAATATAATAAAATCTGAACGTAAAGGTAAATACCCTATAATATAATATAATACTGTAGACTTATATAATAGAATGTTGTAACTGATATAACCATCTGAATAGCTAAAATATATATATAACTGACATGCATTCGTATGTATATAAGCTAACATAAGCCTTTATTTTATAACCTCTGTAACTAAAATATTATAAAATCCATATAACCAACATAAAGTTATAACTTCTTTTATCATATAATATATAGTATACAATTATATACAGCAGCATAATAATTTATATAAACATACAATGTAAAGTAAGATATAATGTGACACCCCACTCCGAGACCCACATTAGCAAAGAGTATTACAAGGTAACACCGTCTGCTAATGCGGGGAATAGAGCTGGATAGGAGCGACTATCTATGACCTTGTCTTAATTATCTATTGAATACGCCGACAATGCCACTTCTTACCTAAATGGATCGACATATCCAATAAATACTTAATACAAAGCTATAGGTGGTTGAAGGATCTATCAGAATAAAATATAACAATTCAAATGTAACACACATCACAAAACAGTGGATCATCACATGCATTTACACATATATAGATACATCACAGAGTTTACAAAATGATACATGCCAAGTGGTAAAGCAAACCACAATATACAGACGAGTCAATAGAGTACATATCAGAGTTACAGTCAAAAGGACTACACAAAAAGATAAAACAAAAAGGAGCTAGCGGAATAGTCCATGCGGAAGCAAAATAGGCTAAGTCCAATGCACCTAACCTGAAACATCTCGGTCTGACCCGAGTATAAAATACACGGGTCAGTCTAGCTAAACAAATCAGTTAGATATACTAATGATAATGAACATACAAAATCATAAAGTACCATAATAATCTCCAAAGGAGATAGCCAAATCATCTAACATAAGATGAATCATAACAAGCCTCATATTATAGGCAACCCAAATAAACAAAGGATATACATATCCCAAACCAAGCCAAAGGGCAATTAACAAATACCAACAAAGGTACACAAGTTTCCAAAAGGTAATCGCGATATATCGTGTGGTTCAAAGAACCTACCCCGAAAGGCGATACACTAGGGAAATATAGTTGTCAAAGAAACAAAAGGTGCTCGAGCTCAGTACAAGGATCCATACGCCCGAAGGCAACGCCCGAAGGCAATGCCAAAAGGCAACGCCCGAGGGCAACAAACCGTAGTGGCGGTACTGGACACCACTGTTCGGCGGAATGTGTCACAACTCTCAGAAAGGAACTCGGAAAATGTTAACGTGAGTCCCCACGTTCGCACTAAACGGTTTACTAACCGTTAGCCAATTTCACACTCAAAGCAGTACAAAGTTCACCTCATCTCATCGGTAAACCAAACCCAGAGGTCAAAACGGTCAAACGAATAGATTAGGAATTAACTGAAAAGATGAACGCACGTGTTCATAGCATGCGTTTTATCTAATCATTTAATTCTCCTCCCTCTTCGCTCGAAGTGCAAAATTGTAACGACCCAGAATTTCTATCATTTGAAATTCGTATATTTAATTGATTTTAAATATTAACAAGTAAAATTTGTAAGTTGAATAACTTAAATTTTGAATATAAGGAATTAATTGGATAATTAAATCGATAATTTAATATTTGAAATTATAGAAATAATTGGAATTTGGGGTTAATGTGAATAAAAATGATTTGTAAAGTTGTATTAAATCATATTGGAGTTAGAATGATGTTATAGAACTTTTAAATTTGAATTAAAAGTTAAATTGTAGAAATTGGATTTTTGAAATTTTAAGAATTTATTTTTGAGAATTGGATAAATAAAAAAAGGAGTTTTAAAAGATAAAGTTATTTTTTATACCATATTGAATAAAATTTCAAATTTCGGGAAAAAGGGCTTAATAAATGGATTTCCATTACTATTATTATAAGTTGAAGAATTTATTAAAAAGTTGGATTTTTAAATAGATTTGAAGAGATAAAGAAATTTATTTTAAAAAGGAAATAACTTTGGAAATTTATAAGGAAATTTTATCGGTTTTGGTAATTAATTAAGAATAATTAATTGAGTATTATTTTTTATTTAAGGGTTAATTAATGATCAATTAAAGGATAACTTATTAAATGTTTTTGTAATTAATTGATTATTAATTTACCATAACTAGTAAAATTTATCCATAGAAATTTACCTGATTTAAATTAGTCAGATAATTAAAGTAATCCTACTTATGGATGTTTGAATCGTATTGGATGTTGAATTATTTGATATCCCAAATATGTGATGCTTTGTGATATATCATGTTCTGTGTTGTGATTTGTGATCTATTTATCTATGATATGAATATCTGTGATCTGTGAATTAAAGATAAGCGTTATAGTTTATACCGCTTATCAACTATATTTATGTGTTCTGATCTGTGATGGTTGGATGTTGTTGCACTATTGTGTTAAACCCTTGGACTACACCATACACACACCAATGTGGATTTCACGTGGAAATCGGTTAAGTCACAGATTTTTAACAATTCTAAAGATTGAATTTTTGAGTCAAAAATAGTTTTGGAATTGGAATTGAAAGTTTTGAAAATGAGATTCAAAAATAAGAGTTATTTTAAATAACTTAATAAAAATTGGAATTTAAATCATTTGATTTAAATTTGGAATTCAATACTTGAAATTGAATTCAATGATTTGGGAACTATGGTCTAAAAGATTGTACAAGTTATAAAAGGTGTTTATATGGGTTTTTAACCATTTAAAAATATGGTTTTGGAAATTTAAATTTAAATCCAAATTTTATACTTGGATGGCTTTAACCTGTGTAATTGTAACCAGTTTTTCCCAAAACGAAAACTATCTGTTTTCAAATAATAATAGCTTTCATAAAGTGAAAAGATTTCCAATTTGTATCGAAACATTTCAAGTTGAAATGAAATTGTGAATAGTTTGGACAAACTATGAATTAACCTTTGTGAAGATGATTAAGCTTTATCTTGAAATCAAAGAAGATTTTAAAAGGTGTATCTTTTATATTATAAAAGACTTGAATTGTGAATAGTTTTGAAAGCTATAAGTTAAATCTTGATTTAAAGATTTAATGGGTTAATCCAATTGAAATGGGAAATGATTTGGGAATCTATGAATGAATCTTTGTGAAACTGGGTAAACTTTGTGAAGTAAATCTTTTTGTTTAAAGATTTAAAATGGCAATTTGTTTAAACCATTTGAAAGAAAGGAAGTTGTGACTTAATTGAAATCCCTATATCCATATGTTTTAAATATTGTGCTCACTATTCGGTTTAGCCGGGAAAGGACCTTTATGTCATATAACCCATTCCGAATAAGTGATATGACGATATGTGTAACAACTCGGTTTTTCGCGTCAGTTTATAAATGACGATTAAATCATTGTTAATTGCTAATGTAGATATTAATCGAGTCGGAATCCTTTTTGTAAAAGTTTGTTATCGTCACTAGACGATTGAAATTGATAACAAATTCCTATCCGCAATTTTGATCGAATTGAAATTCTTTTTAAGTTGTAAAATTCTTTAATAAATGTTTGGGTAAATGTTGAAGAGCTTTAACTTATAATCTCGGCCCACATTTATTTGAAATGCCGTGATAATATCAGAGAAACCCTTTCCCCTTTCATGTTTTCATTCGAACCCTAAACGAAGAAATAAAATGGCAGCCTCAAATCCATTTCCAGTCGTTCCAAGCCCTTAGCAAACATTTGAAAACAAAATGGCGGCTCGATTCCTTCGCTCCTCAACAGCCTCATTCTCCGCGCTAGTTGACAGCACTACACCGTAGTGTTCTTGGCCAGCGTGGGTATAGAGGTGGGGCGTCACAGCTTGGTATCAGAGCCTGGGGTTTAGGACAATTATAAAACATAACTTAGATGGAGCATGTGTTACAACTATTTGTCGATGTTTTATCTCTCATCTTTACATATGATTATTTATGACTATTAGGTATGAATTCCTAACGCTTATTCTTGTGTTTTCGGCTTTGAATTGATTTAGCCGATGTTGATTTTGTTTTAATTTGGCAAATTAAAGCCATTTTGACTTTTGGACTTTGTTCCACTTTTGTTCTATGCTATGAGTGTCATTGTGTACCTGTTACATTGTGATGAAAAAAATAGCTGGACCAGTTGCAAATTGAGTAATTTTGATTTCTCATTCACATCTAGTTTGAATCTCAGTGATTTTAAACTTGATATTTTGTGTTTTCCTCATCTTGAATTCCATTCGACTTCGGTCACTTTGTTTTTGAGAAATTGTTAATTTCTTGATTTTTAAGACTCTGATTTTGTTTGCCGTTGGTTTCTTTGATAATGATGATTGAATCATTTTGTACTCGACTGCGGCTATTAATTGTTGACTTCGACATTGACTTGATTCTTACTTTTGTTGAAGTCATTTATGCATTTCTGCTCGTTTTGCTTTGTTTTTCTAGTTGATAATCGATTCTTCTTTTCTAATTAGTTGTTATCACCTTTGTCGATTTTGATAACTTCTATTTCTGGAATTTTTGGGTATTCCTACTTTGATGAATTTGGAATCGAATTCTTTGGATTTTATTCACGTCTTCGAATGTGAAATTTTAGTGAACTGACTTGGTTTCCTAATTTAATCGATTCTTGATCATTTCCCTGATTTGTTGCTATCATTTATTAGCAACTTTGATGACATTTTCTTCGGGATTTTTGTGAACATACTTTCTGATGGATTCGGTATCGATTTCTTTGGATTCCATTCACATCTTCGTATGTGAATTCTTGTGATTGATTGTTTCTACAATCATTTTTGTGATTTGTCACTTTAAAAATATAAAGGTTTACTATACTAGTAGTAAATATTAAAATCCCTTTTTCCAAACGATTTCAAAACTATTTTACTACAAAGCTCTTTTTCTTAAACCGTTTTCCAATCTATTAGTATATACAAGCCTTTATTTCACTCGTATGAGAAATTGAATTAAACGGCCTAGTAAAACAAGTGGTATGAAACACTTGCGTTTACTTCGTCGGTTAACTCCTGGACTTGTTCGATTGAACCTTTTGTGACAATTTTCTAGTGTAGATTTACAGTTTGTTCGTAAATATTTAAGTTAAGCAAGTGGTTATGGGACATGAAGCTAAACTTTTATATTTACTAGCTTAGTGTAATTGACACTTCTCGTTGATCATGACGATCATTTTATGATTTAGACTAGCAATTGTGCGATGTCTCTTTGTTTGCAAGGTTAGACTAGACCGCAGTGGTGTGATTCCGACTCACACATATCTCTTTTTTCGCAAGGTTAGTCTAGACCGCAGTAGTGTGATTCCGACTCACACATATCTTTTTGTTTGCAAGGTTAGACTAGACACCACTTGTGTGATTCCATTCACACATACCTTTTTGCTTTTTGGTTAGTCTGGACCTTAATTTGTGTGATTCCACTCACACATATCTTTTTGTTTGCGAGGTTAGACTAGCCACCACTTGTGTGATTCCATTCACACATACCTTTTTGCTTTATGGTTAGTCTGGACCTTAATTTGTGTGATTCCCCTCACACATATCTTTTTGTTTGCGAGGTTAGACTAGACACCACTTGTGTGATTCCATTCACACATACCTTGTGACGACCCGGAATTTCGAGCATCAATTTAATAATTTATGTTAAATATTAAATTGATCTGATATATTTTTGAATTATAAGATTTAAATTGATATTTTTCTTTTAATAAATATCGTATTGTAAATTATATCTTTTAAAACTAGTAAATTATTTTCTATTTATTTTATATATATATTGGTATATATTGTAGATAGGGAAGTTCTGTTTTAAATTTAATTGATAAATTTTGTTTTCAAATTTCTTATATATATATTTTAGTGATTTGGGAATTATAATTTATTTGAAATAAAACTTTTAAAAGCTATTAAATAAATAAATAAATATATACTAGAACCACATTTACACTACATCATCAAACAACGTGTTAAAATAACAACCACTTACATTTCATAATCAAACAATATGTTAGAATAACAACAAAACAAATAACAAAATAAATACCAAAAAGCAAACTATGGCAAAGTAACAATACAACAATACAAGTACAAAAATACATAAGTAAAATTTTATAAATTATAAATTATAAAAACAAACACACTAACTAATCAAACAATGTTCGAATATGAATATGCTGCAAAGCTTTAGGCAACAAAGTCAAAATGCAAAGCAAAATACATAATAACATAAGAATGATTGCCACTCCTCAACCTTTATAAAATCTGCACAGTCAAACATTTAGAAGGAAGCAAACATAAATAAGTGTTCGAACATGCAGGCCTGAGAACAAAGGAAAGATTCAAATGCAAAGTATAATATTTATTTGTAGCTTGTAAGTTAAGCCAGCCAAGCATAAGGAAATGAGATAAGTATACAAATGAAAACATCATAGTACAAATGGCATTAAATGTTCCATTCCCTAGCACCCAGCCAAGTCATTTCGAATTGTATAAGTTTCTTTCAGCCTCCATTTTACAAAATATCTCTGACCATTTTAAATAAAAAAAAAATGTAGAACCCTGTAGACTGTTTTGTAAATAGCCTGGAAAACAACTCTGCTTCTATCACTTTTCCCTATCCAGTTCGAGTTAAGCAAATACAAAATGAAGCTTCCATTTTAAAAACCTAAACAACATTCTACCATCAAGCAACTACAACTAATTCAAAAAGCAAGACAGTTGAACATCAAGGGTAGAAACACTTGTCAGTTTCCAGTTTCCTCAAAGAATTCCAAAACTGTTTGCAAACAAGAAGTTCTATTCTTTTATCAACCTGGTGAGTAACATTTTTAAAAGTTTAATAACTCAAGTTTTTGTGGCATATTTCCTTGTGATATGTATCTGGTATTGGTATATATGTGCAAGTATCTGTTTATCATGCTCTGTTTTTATTTCATGTTCTGGTTGATATTAAAATACAAAATCTCACCCTAGAATCTATATATGACTTGGTATTGTATATAAAAGTTGTCTGGAATCAATTAGGCTATCATCTAAAAATAATGACAAGTTTTTAAATGGAATAATTTGTTATAAATCTTTGAATTTACAGTAAAATCTAAATTTGGTCAAAAATTTATGATTTCAAATTTAGGTTTTGATTTCATAATTGGATTTAACATAGGAAGCCATGATTTTTAATGATAGTATCATGATTTTTAGTTTGGTAATTCGTGTGATATTTGGGTTTGTTCATCTTGAGAATTTTTGGCATTTGCCGTTGATCGGCATGGAGATTGGGGTTGAAATTGTGGTTGAAGCTTGCTTGTGAGTTGTAGATGAAGGGAAAAATGTTGTAGAATTTTTCCTATGATCGATTTGCTCGAAATCGAAGAAGTTAGGGTTTTAGTTGGTTGCTGGTTGGGTTGAACTGTCGTGGCATTCGCGACTTGGTTATAGGACCGGAAGCGTTCGCTTTTGGAGAGAAGGTAGCTCATGGTCGTGGGGTTCGATGGTGGGGACGGCGAGGTTCATCGGCGTGAGGTTGGCCGGTGGCGATGGGTTTTGTGGTTCGTGCTTTTGCAGTTATTCGAGCTGGAGGTTCGAGTTTCGATCGAACGTGTTTCGTACGGTCTGAGTTGAGGAACGAGTTGACGAGGTCGATTGTGACTGATCGGCGATCGGCATGATGGTCGGAGTTGTTGGGATGGACGGTGCACGTGCACCAGTGTACGATCGTGTACAGGCGAGATTTTGTTTGGAGAAGAAAGGAAGCGACTCGAGGAAAATCTCGTGATGTTTGCCAGGCGACTCGAAGCAGGAACGTACGCGTGTTTTCTCGCGAGTAACACGGGACAGGCTTCGTGTTTTTGTGGGGATGTACTCGGGTTGTTGTTAAGCAACCTGGGTTTTGAAAATTTTAAAGCAA
This sequence comes from Allium fistulosum, assembly GCA_030737815.1. Classification (NCBI taxonomy): domain Eukaryota; kingdom Viridiplantae; phylum Streptophyta; class Magnoliopsida; order Asparagales; family Amaryllidaceae; genus Allium; species Allium fistulosum. The sequence continues at coordinate 643,685,605 of CM060904.1, forward strand.
ATCACATTTTAGGTTTGAAATTTAAAGCTGGAACAAGTTTCTAAGTATTCAAACAAGTTGTAAGTAAATAGTTGTTTAATGTGACTCAATATGTTTGAAATGTTTTTTTTCCAAAGATTTTAAAAATAGTATAAATTAAATGTTCAAGTTATTTTGTTAAAATAAATCATATTCAAATTTTATTTCTAAATTTGGTTTAATGAAATAAATGATTTGAGTAAGTATTTAATATAAATACAAGTTTATTTTAAATTAGATATGTTGAGATTAATTAAGGATAATTAATCAAATAACTAAAAATTAAAGGTTAATTACATTTTGTATTTAAGGATGAATTATTAAATGAAATAATTAGTGAGAATGAACGTAATTTAGGAATTAATTAATTAAAGATTAAGTGATGGTTAATAGAGTAATTAATTTATGAAATTAAAGATGATCACTTATAGTTAATGAAGTATAATCGCTTAGTGAAGTGGTTGATATATTATTAAAGTCACAGTCGAGACTTAACTTAATTTATAAATGGTAAATTTAAACTTATTAATAATTGATAAGTTAATTACTTAGAATAGTGATTAAATAAATGTTAATGAAGGTCATTAACTGAATTATTTTATAATAAATTAATGTAATTGATTTTAATAAATTGATTGGATAAATTGATGTATTAATCAACATTTTAATTGTTTAAGTGTAAATAATAAATGAGAGGTAATTAAAGGAGTTAATTACTCATTTTAATTAATTGAGTAATTTGATTTATCTGGGTTAACTAATTTATTTTGATTAATTTGAATAAATCAATTGATGATGTGATAATTATGATTACTTAGAAAAGTAATTGATGTTTAATTACAGAGTGTAATTAATAGAATGATGTTTGTTAATAAAGTAATTTGAGTATAATTACTTTATATAATTAATCAAAGGATTAATTAGAGATAATAAATTATTGAGCAATTAATGAAGTAATTAAAGGAGTTAATTACTAGATTGGGATTAATCAAAGGTGATAAATATTTTGGTTCAAATTAAAGATTTAATTACTTTGATGTAATTAATTTAACTGGAATGCAATTTGAGATTATTGGAATTTAAAATAGATTTATTTGGAATAATTAATAAATGAAGAAATTTATTAATAATTAATTGAGTAATGTAATTAACTTTAGTTAATTAAGAAATGAAGTAATGTAAAGATGCATTTCTATATTGGATCAAAGTAATTAATCCGTGGGAATAATCTAAAGATAATTACTTAAATGTAATTAAAGAAAATTAATCAGGGATGATTAATTAAATGAATAACGGGATGATGATTAATTAATTGATTTATAATTAATTAATAGAAGTATAAGCAGGTTTAATAATGATGTGATGATTAATTTAATTAACTTTAAATTAATTAAGAATAAGGTAATTGATTTAATTCATTTTAAATTAATTATCAATAGTGTGATTTATTATCCTTGCTTATGTATGATGATTGATATTGACATCCCATTGATTGATTGTAATCTCAGATATGAGATGAGTGATATTGTTGTGATATGAATGCTTTGATGATAGTTTGATGATATTGATTATCCATTTATGATGTTATGTGAATTATCCATCTGTGATGTTGTGTTTTATCTATCGGTGTTGATATAGATAATTGAATTGAATTGTTTTAAACCTTTAAAACAACTTGGCCTTAAAAGACACGTTTTGGATTTCGATGAGACCGGGATCGGGTTTCCGTATACCGGGATTCCAGGTCTGGAGACCCGAATACCACATCGATCCAAAATAACGTTAGGTCGTGAAATTTCAAATGGAGCAAGTGAAGACTCGAGGTATAAGAACTATACGTCAGTATAACTCTGTGGGTGATTCCGTAATGAGTTTTGACGAAGATAGTACTTATAGATTCGAGATGGTGATTCAGAATGCAAGGGTTATTGTCGTTAACTCTGAGGGTGATTCCAATACGAGTGTAACGAGATAATACCTTCGGTTTCGTTCGAACCCGGAACGAACTTGTATGGATCGAATGCTTTCAGAACATCGTCAGGTGGACGATGAGCATTCTAAGAGCTGTGTTCTCTAAAGGTAATCGTGACCTCAAGCCTCATCAACCGGGAATGGCTAAAACAGGGGAGGTGCAGCAAGGCTTCGTGGGTAGCACCCACTTGAGAGTAAGGTTTACCCCTGTCTAGATGTCCCTTATTATTCGACTTAGTGTGCGGTTGTTCGCGGCAACCGTGGGGTGATCTTATTTGGAACTGTTCAGTTAAGGAATGGTTCCGGCCTTGTGTTGCAGGGGACTTAGGGTGGGTCCTCGGTACGCTGATCTAGGCCAGGTACTGTGACGGGCGGTACCCCAGTAGCCCAGCCATTGTATGGAATCCAAAATCCAATAAGTGCCCTCGGTTTTGATTGTATACCTATGTATGCTGGAATTTAATGAATGTAACAATTTCGGCTATTTTCTATTTACTTGAAAACCCTAGACACTATTATAATATCACTGGATTTTCTAAAAATGTTTTGGTTAGCGTAAGGTAAAAACTTTTCCATGTTTATTGGTGGGAAGTCTTACGTGATACCTTTTGTTTCCAAATGATTTCCAAAGTTAAACAACTTTAATCTGTTACTCATACCAGACCCATGTCTGACCCGAAGTTTATTTCTGTTTTTCATAAACTCTCGGGTACCCAAATTTTTACGGGTAGTCAAGGGATTCAGGTTTAGCTTTGACGAATTCTGGAGGAGCAATGGAGCAGGAGGCTTCAGCGTGTAGATATATAGTGGTTCCGCTGTGTTAGTGATTATTTTGTATTTCCGCTGTGTTGTATCTCTTGTGTTGTATCTCTGTGATGTGTGAGTTGTATTAACTAGACAGGTATTATAACTGTCTAGTATGTGTTATATTATCTTTGTACTCTGATGTATATGATACTATGTATTAATTTATGTGATATATTATATTTTATTCGTTCCGCTGTTGAGATTCTGTTGTTGTTTTCTTCTTCTTCTCTTTCTTTTCTACTTTCTCACCTCTTTCTTTTCTTCAAACGATACGACTTTCTGGGCATAGAAGCCTAGGACGTTACAGGTGGTATCAGAGCACTAGGTTGAGCGAATACCTAGGCTCTTAAGTGATTTCTTCTTGAGAGAGCGTATTTGTAATTTTGATATATATGTATATATTTATTTATTTCTACCTATCGGTTGGGTTACCCGTTCAGGTTTCCCCAATACTAATTATAAAGGTAGATGGAGTAGTGGTGGACGTGTAGCACAACTACCACTAATAGGAGAAGCCCATATGTTGAGGTTGGAGGTATATTTGTCGAGACTGTAAACCCAATACCGTTTCGAGTAAGTTTGGCAGTGTGGAGTAAGGATTTCTCTGATCTCCGAAGGAAATCTTTTTAAAGGAATTCGGAGTAACTCTTGGAAGTGTAAGTTGGTTGTGCTCGGTAAGCAGATTATTTGGAGTTTGGATCTGTTAGATGAGCAGAAGTGAGTAATGGTATCTTTGCAACTTCATAAGGGAGTAGCTGTATGGTGAGATGCAATAACCATAGACGGTGCTGAAGATGTTTCTTTGGAGCAAGTTAAGGAGTTATGGGGTGGACAGTTGATGTCTACCGCAGGGAAGCTTTATCGGTGTTGGAGTGTGAAACTAAGGTCGTAAGTTGTTACTTTCGGATGTGGTCTCATTTTCACCCTTAATAAGAGTTAGTTGTTGGTGCTTGGTTTGGAGTCCGAATTTTTGAGAGATATCTGCTTGTCTCAACCTCTTTGTGAAGTTGGCTGAAGACTTTGAAGTTCGAGAAGCCTTTGGAATGAAGAAGTCTTCTGGTTAAGCAGTGACCTGGAGTGGAGTGTGGAAGCAGCAATGTGAATCTTTTTCTACAATGGATCAGGAGATGTGAGATTCTACGGTCAGTAGTTCGGGTAGATGTTAAAGACTTATCCATTTCTTCTGGAAGCTCAGCAGGTCAGGATATCTGTTTTGAGGAGGAACTATCAGTTTTCTGGCAGATAAGATGTTTCTAAAGGAGTAATTTTATTTGGATATGCTGTTTGGGTTGGTAAAGGAAGAACAGTTTCTTCGGAATCTGAATCAGATAGGATCGCAAAAGTGACTTGCGATGGTTTGAGTGTTCCTTTGTGTTTCAGAAATTTTCTGGATGTCTTCAGGAAGTCAGTGTTTTGTTAGCATCTGGAGATTGAATTTGGTATCGACTGTATTCCAGGAGGGTACCGATGGTTTAACTTAGTAGTAGGATGGTTTGTGAGGAACTTCTGAGTTTATTTTGGATTTGTTAAACCATATTTTCAGAATAGTTGGGAGGCTTACCAGTTGTGATTACTGACTGATGGTTGCAAAGCCTAGGTCTGTCACAGTGGTATCAGTGGGAAGTTTGTATTGGAGTTCGTCATCAGCATTTCATCTGCTCCCACATCAGAGTTGTGCAGCGGAAGCAGTTGGGAGTGAGTCTGTTTTTCTTTTCTGGAGAAGAGAAGTTGATTTCTACGGAGGATGGTAGGGTTATGTTCTTGATTTTGGTTAATTTCGAGAAGATCATTCTACTGGATTGTTTTGGGTTCAGATCGTTCTGAAGGGCATCAGCAGAGGTTTAGCTGATTGATAGTGATGAAGGCAGATTTGGATCGTCCGAAGAGTTTGGTAGATAAGAGACAGAGGAATTTGGATTTCAGAGTCGGAGATTTGATACTGGATGAGTTTTCTCTGATTAAAGGAGCTGTATAGTTTGGTAAGTCTGGGAAATTAGCTCCGAAGTGTTCTGGATTTTCTCTGTGTTCTGGAGAAGTTAGTGTTTGTTCTTCTGGAGTGAATTGCCAGTTTGGATAGCTGGGATTCGTTGTGTTTCGCGTATCTCTGAGGGAGTACGTGTGAGATTCTATTTTTGGTTTTTGGAACCAGCAGTTCAGGAGAGTTGGTTGTGAGTCTGACTCGTCTGTAGTCTGATAGCCTGTCTTGTTCTGTAGATCTAGAGGAGTAGGAGCTCGGTAGCTTAGTGATATTGACTGTTTGGATTCTATAGAGCGAGTAACCCGGTATTTATACTCGGGGAAACTCGAGAAAATTCTACCCAGATTTTTGTCTGGATAGGTAGATTGTTTGATTGGATGCTATGGTTGTTAGCATTGATTGATGTATGCATGTGTTTTAAAATTAAAATTTTAAATAGATTATTAAATTACCTTTGTTTTAAATTTCGGGGACGAAATTCTTTTAAGGGGGAAGGAATGTGACGACCCGGAATTTCGAGCATCAATTTAATAATTTATGTTAAATATTAAATTGATCTGATATATTTTTGAATTATAAGATTTAAATTGATATTTTTCTTTTAATAAATATCGTATTGTAAATTATATCTTTTAAAACTAGTAAATTATTTTCTATTTATTTTATATATATATTGGTATATATTGTAGATAGGGAAGTTCTGTTTTAAATTTAATTGATAAATTTTGTTTTCAAATTTCTTATATATATATTTTAGTGATTTGGGAATTATAATTTATTTGAAATAAAACTTTTAAAAGCTATTAAATAAATAAATAAATATATACTAGAACCACATTTACACTACATCATCAAACAACGTGTTAAAATAACAACCACTTACATTTCATAATCAAACAATATGTTAGAATAACAACAAAACAAATAACAAAATAAATACCAAAAAGCAAACTATGGCAAAGTAACAATACAACAATACAAGTACAAAAATACATAAGTAAAATTTTATAAATTATAAATTATAAAAACAAACACACTAACTAATCAAACAATGTTCGAATATGAATATGCTGCAAAGCTTAAGGCAACAAAGTCAAAATGCAAAGCAAAATACATAATAACATAAGAATGATTGCCACTCCTCAACCTTTATAAAATCTGCACAGTCAAACATTTAGAAGGAAGCAAACATAAATAAGTGTTCGAACATGCAGGCCTGAGAACAAAGGAAAGATTCAAATGCAAAGTATAATATTTATTTGTAGCTTGTAAGTTAAGCCAGCCAAGCATAAGGAAATGAGATAAGTATACAAATGAAAACATCATAGTACAAATGGCATTAAATGTTCCATTCCCTAGCACCCAGCCAAGTCATTTCGAATTGTATAAGTTTCTTTCAGCCTCCATTTTACAAAATATCTCTGACCATTTTAAATAAAAAAAAAATGTAGAACCCTGTAGACTGTTTTGTAAATAGCCTGGAAAACAACTCTGCTTCTATCACTTTTCCCTATCCAGTTCGAGTTAAGCAAATACAAAATGAAGCTTCCATTTTAAAAACCTAAACAACATTCTACCATCAAGCAACTACAACTAATTCAAAAAGCAAGACAGTTGAACATCAAGGGTAGAAACACTTGTCAGTTTCCAGTTTCCTCAAAGAATTCCAAAACTGTTTGCAAACAAGAAGTTCTATTCTTTTATCAACCTGGTGAGTAACATTTTTAAAAGTTTAATAACTCAAGTTTTTGTGGCATATTTCCTTGTGATATGTATCTGGTATTGGTATATATGTGCAAGTATCTGTTTATCATGCTCTGTTTTTATTTCATGTTCTGGTTGATATTAAAATACAAAATCTCACCCTAGAATCTATATATGACTTGGTATTGTATATAAAAGTTGTCTGGAATCAATTAGGCTATCATCTAAAAATAATGACAAGTTTTTAAATGGAATAATTTGTTATAAATCTTTGAATTTACAGTAAAATCTAAATTTGGTCAAAAATTTATGATTTCAAATTTAGGTTTTGATTTCATAATTGGATTTAACATAGGAAGCCATGATTTTTAATGATAGTATCATGATTTTTAGTTTGGTAATTCGTGTGATATTTGGGTTTGTTCATCTTGAGAATTTTTGGCATTTGCCGTTGATCGGCATGGAGAATGGGGTTGAAATTGTGGTTGAAGCTTGCTTGTGAGTTGTAGATGAAGGGAAAAATGTTGTAGAATTTTTCCTATGATCGATTTGCTCGGAATCGAAGAAGTTAGGGTTTTAGTTGGTTGCTGGTTGGGTTGAACTGTCGTGGCATTCGCGACTTGGTTATAGGACCGGAAGCGTTCGCTTTTGGAGAGAAGGTAGCTCATGGTCGTGGGGTTCGATGGTGGGGACGGCGAGGTTCATCGGCGTGAGGTTGGCCGGTGGCGATGGGTTTTGTGGTTCGTGCTTTTGCAGTTATTCGAGCTGGAGGTTCGAATTTCGATCGAACGTGTTTCGTACGGTCTGAGTTGAGGAACGAGTTGACGAGGTCGATTGTGACTGATCGGCGATCGGCATGATGGTCGGAGTTGTTGGGATGGACGGTGCACGTGCACCAGTGTACGATCGTGTACAGGCGAGATTTTGTTTGGAGAAGAAAGGAAGCGACTCGGGAAAATCTCGTGATGTTTGCCAGGCGACTCGAAGCAGGAACGTACGCGTGTTTTCTCGCGAGTAACACGGGACAGGCTTCGTGTTTTTGTGGGGATGTACTCGGGTTGTTGTTAAGCAACCTGGGTTTTGAAAATTTTAAAGCAAATCACATTTTAGGTTTGAAATTTAAAGCTGGAACAAGTTTCTAAGTATTCAAACAAGTTGTAAGTAAATAGTTGTTTAATGTGACTCAATATGTTTGAAATGTTTTTTTTCCAAAGATTTTAAAAATAGTATAAATTAAATGTTCAAGTTATTTTGTTAAAATAAATCATATTCAAATTTTATTTCTAAATTTGGTTTAATGAAATAAATGATTTGAGTAAGTATTTAATATAAATACAAGTTTATTTTAAATTAGATATGTTGAGATTAATTAAGGATAATTAATCAAATAACTAAAAATTAAAGGTTAATTACATTTTGTATTTAAGGATGAATTATTAAATGAAATAATTAGTGAGAATGAACGTAATTTAGGAATTAATTAATTAAAGATTAAGTGATGGTTAATAGAGTAATTAATTTATGAAATTAAAGATGATCACTTATAGTTAATGAAGTATAATCGCTTAGTGAAGTGGTTGATATATTATTAAAGTCACAGTCGAGACTTAACTTAATTTATAAATGGTAAATTTAAACTTATTAATAATTGATAAGTTAATTACTTAGAATAGTGATTAAATAAATGTTAATGAAGGTCATTAACTGAATTATTTTATAATAAATTAATGTAATTGATTTTAATAAATTGATTGGATAAATTGATGTATTAATCAACATTTTAATTGTTTAAGTGTAAATAATAAATGAGAGGTAATTAAAGGAGTTAATTACTCATTTTAATTAATTGAGTAATTTGATTTATCTGGGTTAACTAATTTATTTTGATTAATTTGAATAAATCAATTGATGATGTGATAATTATGATTACTTAGAAAAGTAATTGATGTTTAATTACAGAGTGTAATTAATAGAATGATGTTTGTTAATAAAGTAATTTGAGTATAATTACTTTATATAATTAATCAAAGGATTAATTAGAGATAATAAATTATTGAGCAATTAATGAAGTAATTAAAGGAGTTAATTACTAGATTGGGATTAATCAAAGGTGATAAATATTTTGGTTCAAATTAAAGATTTAATTACTTTGATGTAATTAACTTAACTGGAATGCAATTTGAGATTATTGGAATTTAAAATAGATTTATTTGGAATAATTAATAAATGAAGAAATTTATTAATAATTAATTGAGTAATGTAATTAACTTTAGTTAATTAAGAAATGAAGTAATGTAAAGATGCATTTCTATATTGGATCAAAGTAATTAATCCGTGGGAATAATCTAAAGATAATTACTTAAATGTAATTAAAGAAAATTAATCAGGGATGATTAATTAAATGAATAACGGGATGATGATTAATTAATTGATTTATAATTAATTAATAGAAGTATAAGCAGGTTTAATAATGATGTGATGATTAATTTAATTAACTTTAAATTAATTAAGAATAAGGTAATTGATTTAATTCATTTTAAATTAATTATCAATAGTGTGATTTATTATCCTTGCTTATGTATGATGATTGATATTGACATCCCATTGATTGATTGTAATCTCAGATATGAGATGAGTGATATTGTTGTGATATGAATGCTTTGATGATAGTTTGATGATATTGATTATCCATTTATGATGTTATGTGAATTATCCATCTGTGATGTTGTGTTTTATCTATCGGTGTTGATATAGATAATTGAATTGAATTGTTTTAAACCTTTAAAACAACTTGGCCTTAAAAGACACGTTTTGGATTTCGATGAGACCGGGATCGGGTTTCCGTATACCGGGATTCCAGGTCTGGAGACCCGAATACCACATCGATCCAAAATAACGTTAGGTCGTGAAATTTCAAATGGAGCAAGTGAAGACTCGAGGTATAAGAACTATACGTCAGTATAACTCTGTGGGTGATTCCGTAATGAGTTTTGACGAAGATAGTACTTATAGATTCGAGATGGTGATTCAGAATGCAAGGGTTATTGTCGTTAACTCTGAGGGTGATTCCAATACGAGTGTAACGAGATAATACCTTCGGTTTCGTTCGAACCCGGAACGAACTTGTATGGATCGAATGCTTTCAGAACATCGTCAGGTGGACGATGAGCATTCTAAGAGCTGTGTTCTCTAAAGGTAATCGTGACCTCAAGCCTCATCAACCGGGAATGGCTAAAACAGGGGAGGTGCAGCAAGGCTTCGTGGGTAGCACCCACTTGAGAGTAAGGTTTACCCCTGTCTAGATGTCCCTTATTATTCGACTTAGTGTGCGGTTGTTCGCGGCAACCGTGGGGTGATCTTATTTGGAACTGTTCAGTTAAGGAATGGTTCCGGCCTTGTGTTGCAGGGGACTTAGGGTGGGTCCTCGGTACGCTGATCTAGGCCAGGTACTGTGACGGGCGGTACCCCAGTAGCCCAGCCATTGTATGGAATCCAAAATCCAATAAGCGCCCTCGGTTTTGATTGTATACCTATGTATGCTGGAATTTAATGAATGTAACAATTTCGGCTATTTTCTATTTACTTGAAAACCCTAGACACTATTATAATATCACTGGATTTTCTAAAAATGTTTTGGTTAGCGTAAGGTAAAAACTTTTCCATGTTTATTGGTGGGAAGTCTTACGTGATACCTTTTGTTTCCAAATGATTTCCAAAGTTAAACAACTTTAATCTGTTACTCATACCAGACCCATGTCTGACCCGAAGTTTATTTCTGTTTTTCATAAACTCTCGGGTACCCAAATTTTTACGGGTAGTCAAGGGATTCAGGTTTAGCTTTGACGAATTCTGGAGGAGCAATGGAGCAGGAGGCTTCAGCGTGTAGATATATAGTGGTTCCGCTGTGTTAGTGATTATTTTGTATTTCCGCTGTGTTGTATCTCTTGTGTTGTATCTCTGTGATGTGTGAGTTGTATTAACTAGACAGGTATTATAACTGTCTAGTATGTGTTATATTATCTTTGTACTCTGATGTATATGATACTATGTATTAATTTATGTGATATATTATATTTTATTCGTTCCGCTGTTGAGATTATGTTGTTGTTTTCTTCTTCTTCTCTTTCTTTTCTACTTTCTCACCTCTTTCTTTTCTTCAAACGATACGACTTTCTGGGCATAGAAGGCTGGGTCGTGACATACCTTTTTGCTTTTTGGTTAGTCTAGACCTTAATTTGTGTGATTCCACTCACACATATCTTTTTCTCTGCGAGGTTAGCCTAGACCTCAATCTGTGTGATTCCGACTCACACGTGTGGGATAGCGACCCACGGTCTTCGGACCATTCCTGTGTGAAACTTTAATGGATGGCTTCCATGAGATAGCGTCTCATCTTGTGATACCGGTGTTTTGGAGTTTCCATACTCCCATTTTGTGATAGGCCTCCCCCCCCTTTTTTGGTATTTTCTGGATTTCTTGTGATGATTTCTGGAATTTTGTGCTTCACCAATTTTCGTGATTTCTATTGATATGTTTATCAATTTTTGTGCATTGGTGAATTCATGTGTTATTGACTTGTTATGAATACAAGTTTAGGGTATGATATCCCTTTCTATCTTTGAGAAGATTCTTGTGACATTTTCTTATGAATGAAAATTCATTGGTATTATACTTTGATGCCAGTTATTTTGATGAAATTTTGACGTGTTAACTTCAGTAACCGTCAATTTTGAAATGGATTTACAAGCGGTTCTCCCGCAATACTGATATTACTAATTTAATCACGTATTTTCAAAATTCTTATTTTTAAAAGTTGTTTCAAAATATAAATTAAAATTGTTTTCAAAATTATTACAGTTTGCATTTTTAATAGAATGAGGAAGCGATTTAAACGTTTCTGCAAAATCGAGGACTATGACCCCTTTCTTTTACTGATTCGCTTAATTCCGGACTTGTCCGTTTGAGAATGTGAAATGTTATTTTTAAAACACATAATTCTGCACTTTCAAGGAAACGATAAAGAGATTTAAATGATTTAGCAAAAGTAAGGAGTATGGAACCATACTTTTACTACTTCGGTTAATTCCGGACTCGTTAATTGAATATTTACGACTTCTGATTATCGTTTTTGATAATCAGATATTTGTGAAATTTGATTATCGTTTGAGATAATTAAATATTTTTCGATTTGACTAATCGAATGTTTGTGATTTCTTATTATCGTTTTTGATAATCAGATATTTGTGAAATTTGATTATCGTTTGAGATAATTAAATATTTTTCGATTTGACTAATTGAATGTTTGTTTTTCTGATTATCGTTTTTGATAATCAAATATTTGTGAAATTCGATTATCGTTTTTGATGATTGAATATTTGCGATTTTGAGATTTGAGCTTCGTCTTTTTCTCTGACGATTCAGGTGAGTAATTTGATTTACTCACATTCAATTCGTGCAGTACGTGAATTCTGCTCTGTTTTTCCTTTTCTTTTAAATGCTGGAACTCGATTGATTCTCCCTTTTGATAGTCGTCTGATTTTGATTCCTTGATCCCCACGATTGTTGATTCTTTTGACTTGAAGCAGTCGAACCTTTTTGATTCTATATCTGATACTTCCATAATTCCATTTCTTCCCTGTTGACATTTTCTTTGCTTATACATTCGACATTGCCATGCTCTATTGGTTGTTACCTTTTATCCATTTATTCCCTATGATTGCGTGGACGCAATTTCTTTAAGGAGGGGAGTCTGTAACAACCCGGTTTTTCGCATCAATTTATAAATGACGATTAAATCATTGTTAATTGCTAATGTAGATTTTAATCGAGTCGGAATCCTTTTTGTAAAAGTTTGTTATCGTCAATAGACGATTGAAATTGATAACAAATTTCTATCCGCAATTTTGATCGAATTGAAATTCTTTTTAAGTTGTAAAATTCTTTAATAAATGTTTGGGTAAATGTTGAAGAGCTTTAACTTATAATCTCGGCCCACATTTATTTGGAATGCCGTGATAATATCAGAGAAACCCGTTCCCCTTTCATGTTTTCATTCGAACCCTAAACGAAGAAATAAAATGGCAGCCTCAAATCCATTTCCAGTCGTTCCAAGCCCTTAGCAAACATTTGAAAAGAAAATGGCGGCTCGATTCCTTCGCTCCTCAACAGCCTCATTCTCCACGCTAGTTGACAGCACTACACCGTAGTGTTCTTGGCCAGCGTGGGTATAGAGGTGGGGCGTCACAATATGGATAACATTTGAAGACCGGTGGTGAAGACCGGGTATTTGTGAAAACGATAGGATGACCTATCGATTGTCTCTGCACCGTTAGCTACGGTATAGAGATTTCCTTTATGATGGGAAGTTCGATCGGGATTGTGAATACCCAGATTGCAAGGGCTTCTTTGGAAGTGCCTTCGGTTCTGTTCGAACCCGGAACAGACTTGTATGGTTACGTGTCTGACATTACATTTTGAGATATAAAGCAGATTTCTTTCAAATACTTTTCTGTTGGTGGCGGAGAATTTATTCTCTTAGCTTAACACCCTTCTCTGAGACGTACGAGCTCAGAGGTTATGTAGTTGAAGGTTATCAGCGATATATTCCCAATTTGGTAATGTGGCATGATGAGTGTTGCTGTGTGATGATTATTTTTTGATCATTTGTTGATCAAAGCGTGGCTTTGTGAAAAAGCGTAGCTTTGTGGACGAGACCTCTTCGGACCTCACAACCCGGAAATGGTCGAAACAGGAATGATGCGGCAAGGTTATGAGGGTCGCTCCCTTTAGGGTATGTCATTTCCTTCTGGAAAAGGGTGGTATTAGGTATGGAGCCCTGGTATTTAACCTATGTGGTTACTCCAATATCATTTACTGTGTGATTGTTGTTTTGTTGAGGCTCCTCGGATAAAGGTCGCAAACGACCGGGGGGTGACATACTCGAGTAGTAGTTACCTAGTTACAGAGGTAACCCGGCCTTGTGTTGGCAGAGATCCGGGTAGGTTCTCGGGACGTCCCTCCAGAGGCGTACCCATTAGCAGTAGGAAGTTCCTTAGCCTGACCATTTGTTGGAAATCCAATTCCCAATACGAACCTTGTACGGTTTTAGTTGTAGAACCTGCCATTTACTTATGGTGGTCACCACTGTTTAGATGGTAGCTATAGTAGGCATAGTTCGGAATGTCTACGCTGGCTAAGATTAATATTATACTTTCGAAATGTTTTTATGCACTATGCACTAATAATAATATCAAATCAAATGATTTTGCGTAGTAAGCATATTTGACTATCATAAGGAGAAATCTCCTCCAATTCTGCGTTTGCATTCTGTGTGTGGCAGGAGGCCTTATGGTAGTTTCATTTTCCAAAAAGAATTGCGGATGTCTTTTACTTCCTTTGTTGTTCTTTTAAAGAAAATAACTGTTTTAAGTTCTCACACCAGTCCCATGACTGACCTGGAGTTTATTGTTCCTTTCCTAAACTCTGGGTGCCCATAATTTTCCACACGAGCAACCTATAGTCAGGTTATTAGGTCATTTTGGATTTCAGGAGGCTTTGGAGCTCAAGTGGCGAGCTGGATGGAGAGACGTAGCATTTGTATATGATATTATTATTCCGCTGTGTATTCTGTATGAGGACAAGTTTGTATAATTATCCATTGATGTATTGTGCGTATATTGACTCTGATGATGTAATGTACAAACTGATATAGTTCTTTGTTTTAAAAGATTATTCATTTATCTATTATATGCTGTTCCGCTGCGAATGTGAGATTCTGATATTGTTTCTGTTGCTTTTTCTTTTTCTTCTACCTCTTCTTTTTAACCCTAACAATTCGGTTTTCCAGCATTCGTTTGTGCGACATTTGATACAGGGGACGTATTGATGTCGATTTTCCGAAGTCGAAAATCTCGAAGAGTTACAAAAATTGTGTGTGTGTTTTAAATAGGAATTATAAATTGGAGAAACGAACTTTTAATAAAATTTGAAAAGATCATTATATATAAAACCCGTGCATGAAATCAAAAAGGAATTATCAAAGTCAAATATGCAATAACAACTAATTGGAACAACCCGAATTGGTTAAAATTGGAAACCCAAGAAAAATAGGCAAAATAGGCAAAAACAAGCAGGTCAGTCGACTGATCCAGAGACCAGAAAATTTCATTTCCTGTAGTCAATCGACTGACTGCAGAGGGCCAGTCGACTGACTGTAGAGGGCCAGTCGACTGGCTGCAGGAAACGGAAACTTTCTATTTCTGCAGACAGTCCCAGGAACAACTATTCGCTACAGCCAGTCGACTGACTGCAGAGGGTCAGTCGACTGACTGGCACTGGGGCTGTTTTTCAGCCTATCAAATGAAGAGCAATTCTTCCAATTTTCGATCGAACGAGCAATGGGCGCTAGGGGTTTATGCCAATCGACAACCCAGCCCTATTCGCTCTTCCATACAACACCAAAAGCATGTTCAAACATCAAAGCTATGATTTTTAGAGTTTTTGACTTCAAAACACCAAAAATTGAAATGTTCACCAAATCAATTCAAGCCAAAAGCAAATGAACATGAATAAGTGTTAGGAATTCATACCTAACATCAATAATATCAAGAGAAGTAGATGTGTGAGTTCAAAACTCACCTTTTAACTCAAAAACAAAGATAAGGAGCTCAACACAAGGAAAAGATCAATCACTCTTCACTTCTACTCTACAATCTTCAATCTAAGATCAAAACAAGTATTTCCTAAATTAGGGTTTAGGAATTTTCTGATATTGAAGAGGAGAAGAAATGGAGAAGATGAAGATGGAGCTTACCTTAGCTTTTCCTTGAATTTGGAGCAAGAATTTGGAGTTTGCAAATGAAAACTTGGGCTTGGAGTTTTAATTTCCCATTCCTCTCCCCATTTTTAGTTGTGCTAGAGAAAAAAAAATGAAATTGAGAATGAATGGAGAGGAGAGGGACTAAATTAGGATATATGATGAGTTGGGTCAAACCCAAACCCTAAAAGCCCAACCGAAAATAGCAAATTCAACTCACTCCAAACATAACGAAGCTTATACTCAAAAAAGTTGCAAACGCCATTTTGGACTCAATGGAAGTGGTCCCGAGTCCTAATTCGACCGTTTGCAAAAAGTAGCTTTTCAGACTTAAATCTGATTAACAACGTTATATTTAAATTAAATATTTAAATATAAAATCATAAAATATGCAGGTTGTTATAGATCTCCCCTCCTTAACAAAATTGCGTCCACGCAATTCCTAAAGAAGAATTCGCAACAACTACATACTTACATCACCCAAAAAGAAAAGAAAATAAGCTTGAGATAAAAAGATATTCTCACCATTGCTAAGCAAAGATAGAAAACCCGGATAGGATCGCTCAATAAACTCTCTGGTTTCCCAAGTACAGTCATTGGGATTAGCGGACCATTGAACTTTAATGAGCGGCACGTCCTTGTTTCGAAGGTGTCTCACCTCCGTGGCAAGTACGTGAATAGGCTGTTGTACAATAGATAAATCTGGTGAGATCTCAAGCCCTTGCAAATCAGGAGAGGCAATAACAGAATCTGATTCTCGAAGACACTTCCGAAGCTGAGAGACGTGAAACACGTGGTGAACTCCGGATAGATGAGTTGGAAGTGAAACTCTATAAGCCACAGGGCCAATACGTTCAGTAATAGGAAATGGTCCTACAAAGCGAGGAGCCAATTTCCCTGTCACACTGAAGCGCATAACCCCTTTCAAAGGAGAAACACGAATAAAGACAAGATCACCAACTGAGAACTCGAGAGGCTTCCTACGGTTATCCGCGTAGGATTTCTGGTGGCTTTGTGCCTCTTTCATTCTCTGACGAATAAGGACAGTCTTCTCAAAATAATCATGAACAAAATCTGGGCCAAGAATAAGCTTCTCCCCAGATTCCAACCAACAAGAAGGTGATCGACATGGCCTTCCGTATAAGGCTTCGAAAGGAGCCATACCAATACTGGACTGAATACTATTGTTGTAGGAGAACTCTACACGGGGTAGATGATCCTCCCAACTACCTCCGAAATCAAGAATACAAATACGGAGAAGATCCTCTAAGATACGATTCACCCGTTCAGTATGTCCATCAGACTGTGGATGATAAGCTGTGCTGAAGTTAAGCTTTGTTCCCAAGGCTTGCTAAAGACTCTTCCAGAAATGACTGGTGAATAAAGGATCACGGTCACTCACAATCGAACTAGGAACACCGTGAAGTCTCATGATTTCCTTGATAAATAACTTAGCCAAAAGAGAAGCAGTCCTATTAGATTTAATAGGAATAAAATGAGCAGATTTGGTGAGGCGATCAACAATAACCCAAATGCTAGAATGGCTCGATCTCGAACGAGGTAGGCCATCAATGAAATCCATCGAAATCTGATCCCATTTCCACAGTAGTATCCCTAGAGGCTGAAGGAGACCAGAAGGGCGCTGATGTTTGGCTTTATTACGTTGACAAGTCATGTAATTACTCACATAACTCGCTACATCGCGCTTCATGCCTTCCCAATAATAAAGACGATGCATGTCGGCATACATCTTACTACTGCCAGGATGAATAGTATACTTAGACCGATGACAGTCATCAAGAATGTCATGCCTAAGTGCAGAATCAGAAGGCACAATAAGGCGATTCTTCTTACGAAGACACCCATGAAAATCAATGCTAAAATCCCGCAAAGCCTCATCACGGGGTTCAGTCTCACAAAGCTGAATAAGATGCACAAGATCAGGATCACGCCGTTGAGCTTCGGCAATACGATCCAATAGAGAGGGTCGAGCTTCCAAACTGAATAATACTATCGGAGAATTAGAAGATGGAGCTCGATCACGAATATCACAAAAAGATAGAGTCTCAAGAATATCCCATTCGGCAAGCATCATAGAAACGACAGCCGAATGTCTACGACTATGCGCATCAGCAACACGATTACCCTTACCAGGGGTATATTGGATATCAAAGTCATAGGAGGCAAGAAACTCGAGCCAACGCCGTTGCCTCATATTGAGTTCCTTCTGAGTGAACAAATACTTCAAGGATTTATGATCGGTATAGAGAACGAAGCGCTCGCCTAATAAATAGTGTCACCAAATCTTCAAGGCGAAGACAATGGCGGCTAACTCAAGATCATGAGTGGCATAGAGAACTTCATTTGGACGTAGTTGCCTAGAAGCATAAGCAACTACCCGATCCTTCTACATAAGCACGGCACCAAGGCCACTACCATAAGCATCGGTGTAGACAACAAGATCATGATTCCCCTCGGGAACCACAAGAATAGGAGCATTAGTGGGAAGTTCCTTTAATGTCTGAAAGGAAGCTTCACACTTATCGGACCAAAAATAACGAATGCCTTTCCGAGTAAGGCTGGTGAGAGGAAGCACAACACGGGAAAAATCCTTAATGAACTGACAGTAATAACCCGCCAATCCAAGGAAACTACGAATCTCATGAACATTCTCAGGCCTCTTCCAATTCTGGATAGCTTCGATCTTTGAGAGATCGATAGAAATGTCGTCGGAAGATACAACATGGCCTAAGAACTTAACCTTATTCTCCCAAAAATGGCACTTGGAGAATTTGGCTTTAAGCTGATGGTGACGAAGAGTACTCAAGACAATTCTCAAGTGATTAGCATGCTCAGCTTCAGACTTAGAATAAACAAGAATGTTGTCAATGAACACAAGGATGAACTTATCGAGATATTCTCGGAATACTCGATTCATAAGATCAACAAAGAAAGCCGGAGCGTTCGTCAAACCGAATGGCATAACGAGCCGCTCGAAAGAACCATATCGAGTGCGGAAAGCTGTAAGAGGTATGCTATCTTTCGCGACTCGGAGCTGATGAAAACCAATGGCAAGGTCGAGCTGAGAGAAGACCTTAGCGCCACTAAATAGATCGAACATATCATCGATCCTAGGCAAAGGATACCTATTCTTAATGGTCAACTCGTTAAGCTTGCGATAATCGATGCAAAGCCTAAGAGTTCCATCGGACTTCTTCACGAAGACGACCGAGGTACTCCACGGTGAAAAACTAGACTGAATCAACTGCTTAGACTCAAGCTCTAAAAGCTGCTTCTTGAGTTCCTCATTTTCTTTTGTAGACATCCTCGTGGGAGGACGGCCAACTGGCTTCGTGCCTGGAATGAGATCAATGCGGAACTCGATCGCCCGCTTGGGTGGAAAACCCGAAACCGTCTCAAAAACATTAGAGAAGTCACAAACAATCGGAATACGAGATATATCATCATCATCTCGTGAGTTAAGAGAATATAAAGCCATTTCGGAATTATCCACATTCCGAAGAACAAGTGACAGCTGAGTAGACGAATCTAGATGTCGAAGATATAAAATTCTTTCAGAACAAATAATCCTGGCTTGGTATCTCACTAGCCAGTCCATATCCAAAATCATATCAAAATCCAAATAAGAAATGACGTGCAGATTCGCACGAAAAGAAAAGCCACATAAAACAATCTCAACATCATCACAAAGCATGCTAAGGGTTGCGGATCCCCCAATAGGATTCGCAATCCTCAACGAAGTAACCATACAAGAAACATCCAAAGACAAATCATCGACGAGCTTTTTCTGTACGAAAGAATGCGAAGCTCCCGTATCGAAAAGAACTCGAATACTACGGTCATGAAATAAAATAGAACCTTCTAAAATAGATGGAGATATACCTCCGGGCTGAGAAGGACCTTCAGAAGCTTTAGCAACATAAAGCTTGCCAGACTTAACACTAGCAGGAGCAGTAGGGCAAGTGGAAACACGATGACCTTCCTTCTTGCAGTAATGACAGAAGAGAGGCTTAGGACAAGCTCGAATCATATGATCAGGAGAACCACAATTGAAACACTTCCGAATGGAAGGTGTTCCAGCAGATTGAGAGTTAGAACCAGATTCAATAGGCTTTTTGTTCTTGGAAGGAAGAAATCCCTGCTTATGAAATAGAAACTTCTTCTTATTGGGGTTCTTGCGAACCTCAACATCATCACCACTATCACACTCCTTCTCGATGGCCTCGAGATGAAGTGCCGAATCAACCAACTCCTCAAAAGAAAGCTTAAGCTGGAGCAGTAAGGACTTCTTAAGATATTTCTTAAGACCAGAGACGAACTTCATATTCTTCTTATAAGAAGTGCTAATGAATTCAAGACCATATTTAGATAAGGCCTCGAATGCTGCAACATAATAAAAAACGGAAGACTTCCCTTGCTTCAACTCAAGGAAGCGACGGGCTAATAAAACTTTCTCAGATTCGGGAACGAATTTGAGTTCGAATCACTCCCGGAACTGAGTCCAAGAAAGACCAGACTCATTAAGTTCGGCTATAAGAAGCTCGTACCAATCAAGGGCACACTCTTGCAATAAGCTAGAAGTTACAAGAACTCGATCATGGTCAGAAAGATCCATGCGAGAGAAGATACGTTCGCATGTGCGAATCCAAGCTTGGACTTCAAGAACGGACTCGGAGCCTTTGAATGGCTTTCCACCAAGATGAGAAAAATCACTGCACAAGCGTGCAAAGGCAGACTTGCGTGGAGGAGATGCACAAATATGAGCTGGAGGCTAAGTGCTCCTAAATAACTCCAAAAACTGATCGGCAGACATATAAACGCCATTCGGATGCGAGCCACTGGATTGCCCAGCATCCGAGCGTCGTCCTCTGCCTCTTCTGGCCATTAGCTGAAAGATAAGATAAGAAAAAGATTATTCACAAAGTAGATATCATTAATTCAAATATGGAATATTACGGAATAAAATGCATTCCTAGACGTGTTCCCAAAATTCTATCTACCCCAAAGGCACGGTGATTCAAAGATTCGTAACATTCGTACAACACTTTAATGTACCGTAATATGTGTCTATGTTCTATGTTTATCATATTTTGTTCCAAACTCAGCTCTGATACCAAGCTGTGATGCCCCACTCGGAGACCCACATTAGCAAAGAGTATTACAAGGTAACACCGTCTACTAATGCGGAGAATAGAGCTGGATAGGAGCGACCATCTATGACCTTGTCTTAATTATTTATTGAATACACCGACAATGCCACTTCTTACCTAAATGGATCGACATATCCAATAAATACTTAATACAAAGCCGTAGGTGGCTGAAGGATCTATCAGAATAAAATATAACAACTCAAATGTAATACACATCACAGAACAGTGGATCATCACATGCATTTACACATATATAGATACATCACAGAGTTTACAAAATGATACATGCCAAGTGGTAAAGCAAACCACAATATACAGACGAGTCAATATAGTACATATTAGAGTTACAGTCAAAAGGACTACACAAACAGCTAAAACAAAAAGGAGCTAGCGGAATAGTCCATGCGGAAGCAAAATAGGCTAAGTCCAATGCACCTAACCTGAAACATCTCGGTCTGACCCGAGTATAAAATACATGGGTCAGTCTAGCTAAACAAATCAGTTTGATATACTAATGATAATGAACATACAAAATCATAAAGTACCATAATAATCTCCAAAGGAGATAGCCAAATCATCTAACATAAGATGAATCATAACAAGCCTCATATTATAGGCAACTCAAATAAACAAAGGACATACATATCCCAAACCAAGCCAAAAGGCAATTAACAAATACCAACAAAGGTACACAAGTTTCCACAAGGTAATCGCTATATATCGTGTGGTTCAAAGAACCTACCCCGAAAGGCGATACACTAGGGAAATATAGTTGTCAAAGAAAAAATAGGTGCTCGAGCTTAGTACAAGGATCCATACGGCTGAAGGCAACGCCAAAAGGCAACGCCCGAAGGCAACGCCCGAAGGCAACGCCAAAAGGCAACGCCCGTAGGCAACGCCCGAAGGCAACGCCAAAAGGCAACGCCCGAAGGCAACAAACCGTAGTGGCGGTACTGGACACCACTGTCCGGTGGAATGTGTCACAACTCTCAGAAAGGAACCCGGAAAATGTTAATGTGAGTCCCATACCCCACGTTCGCACTAAAGGGTTTACTAACCGTTAGCCAATTTCACACTCAAAGCAGTACAAAGTTCACCTCTTCTCATCGGTAAACCAAACCCAAAGGTCAAAACGGTCAAACGAATAGATTAGGAATTAACTGAAAAGATGAACGCACGTGTTCATAGCACGTGTTTTATCTAATCATTTAATTCTCCTCCCTCTTCGCTCGAAGTGCAAAATTGTGTGTGTGTTTTAAATAGAAATTATAAATTGGAGAAACGAGCTTTTAATAAAATTTGAAAAGATCATTATATATAAAACCCGTGTATGAAATCAAAAAGGAATTATCAAAGCCAAATATGCAATAACAACTAATTGGAACAACCCGTATTGGTTAAAATTGGAAACCTAAGAAAAATAGGCAAAATAGGCAAAAACAAGGAGGTCAGTCGACTGACTGCAGGGGGCCAGTCGACTGATCCAGAGACCAAAAAATTTCATTTCCTGCAGTCAGTCGACTGACTGCAGAGGGCCAGTCGACTGACTGCAGGAAACAGAAACTTTCTTTTTCTACAGACAGCCCCAGGAACAACTATTCGCTACAGCCAGTCGACTGACTGCAGAGGGTCAGTCGACTGACTGGCACTGGGGCTATTTTTCAACCTATCAAATGAAGAGCAATTCTTCCAATTTCCGATCGGACGAGCAATGGGCGCTAGGGGTTTATACCAATTGACAACCCAGCCCTATTGGCTCTTCTATACAACACCAAAAGCATGTTCAAACATCAAAGCTATGATTTTTAGAGTTTTTGACTTCAAAACACCAAAAATTGAAATGTTCACCAAATCAATTCAAACCAAAAGCAAATGAACATGAATAAGTGTTAGGAATTCATACCTAACATTAATGATATCAAGAGAAGTAGATGTGAGTTCAAAACTCACCTTTTAACTCAAAAACAAAGATAAGGAGCTCAACACAAGGAAAAGATCAATCACTCTTCACTTCTACTCTACAAGCTTCAATCTAAGATCAAAACAAGTATTTCCTAAATTAGGGTTTAGGAATTTTTTGAAATTGAAGAGGAGAAGAGATGGAGAAGATGAAGATGGAGCTTACCTTAGCTTTTCCTTGAATTTGGAGCAAGAATTTGGAGTTTGCAAATGAAAACTAAGGCTTGGAGTTTTAAATTCCCATTCCTCTCCCCATTTTCAGTTGTGCTAGAGAAAAAGAAATGAAATTGAGAATGAATGGAGAGGAGAGGGACTGAATTAGGATATATGATGAGTTGGGTCAAACCAAACCCAAAAAGCCCAACCGAAAATAGCAAAATTCAACTCACTCCAAACATAACGAAGCTTATACTCAAAAAAGTCGCAAATGCCATTTTGGACTCAATGGAAGTGGTCCCGAGTCCTAATTCGACCGTTTGCAAAAAGTAGCTTTACAGACTTAAATCTGATTAACGACGTTATATTTAAATAAAATATTTAAATATAAAATCGTAAAATATGCGGGTTGTTACATATAAACTATATAACTAATAGATTTGAAAGCTTATATAAAACTAATGTATTATAAACCAACATATCTTATATAAAACTAATATTTATACAGAATGTTACCACATCAACCAATACTTTTCAAAACATAGATTGATATAACCCATATAGATATACATATTATAGGAAAAAGTCCTCAACAGAATAAATAAAACTTTATATACGAAACAAAATACTATATATATATATACACAAACGAGCTGCATATAACTTCCAAACTAATAGACTGACAGTAGGTTGTAAAAGTAACTTACTTAGAAATAGCATATCATATTACTATATATAATATATATACCCAAGCAACCAATACCCCACAACAGCACACATTTGTATATATATTAAATCAATGTATAAATAACCAATATATATACGTAAGCAAGCAAGGAAAAAAATGCTGCTTTGACCAACTAGGCATGCACAGAAAGGAGGACCAAGTTCGGTGGAGCGGGCGAGGCTGGGTTGAGTGGATGTTGGATTCGATCAAGGGGAGGCTGCAATGGGTTTTAGCTGTTGATCTCGGGTTGCATGGGAGAGAAGGGAAGGCCGTGTGGTTTTTTTTTGTTTTTTTTTCTTGCATGCCAAGGCTTTTGGGCTTGTTGGCCAATGGAGGGAGTATGCGATGTTGGAAAAATATTAAGGGGAAGGCGATAGATATGGAGCAGGGCGTGGGAAGTAGAGGATGAAGTTTAGGTGGAGAGGTTATCTATGTCATGGAGGAAGCAGGTTATCTCAAAAAAAATGAAGGCAAGCCACGTGCAAACATAGCTTTGTATATATATCTTTTTATAAAAGAAGAAGACCAACCAAATGGTAAGAACAAAGAGAGTTGAATCGGAGAATAAAAAATCAACGTAGGAATAGAGAAAGCCACGTACTGAATTCAAGAATTAATAAAAGCAAGTGGTTGGTTGAATTATACGTAGGCAATTGAAAAGACAAAGGATGCAAAAGTTTGAATATTGAGCCGATACGGAATCATTTCACAGATTTAACTGCATACCGGATTCTGAAATTAACAATTAAATATACTGTAGAGATCAGCACGACGAAATGATCAAAACGGTATACAGATATTAGTGGTACGATCATCCTATCAAAAGTCGATATTCGATACCAAAA
Organism: Allium fistulosum; assembly: GCA_030737815.1. Classification (NCBI taxonomy): domain Eukaryota; kingdom Viridiplantae; phylum Streptophyta; class Magnoliopsida; order Asparagales; family Amaryllidaceae; genus Allium; species Allium fistulosum. The sequence goes on from CM060904.1 coordinate 643,709,756, forward strand.
ATGCTGCTAATTTGTCAGAAATAAGATAAACGGAGCAGTAGAAGTCCAAATTAGATGAAATGAAATATGATGTCTCATTCAGAAGATGATTTACAAATTTATTGTATAAAAATATTCAAGTTTGGAAAACATTTTATTATCATCAAATATTAACTGATTTGAATTTAAATAAAATTTCACAAGAAAATAAACTTCCATATTATCAGATGGAAATTTACTAGTAACTATTTTAAAGTGGACGTGTTCCAAATATCATATTTTTATTTCAAAATTTTATTATTTAAAATTTCACAAAATTTTAGTTAATTATTTAAATAAACCATTAAAATTTACGGGTCGTTACAATTATTCAATTTATTTCGGTTTACATTTCTTACGACATAAACTAAATGTATAACCTTCATTATCACAACACAATTCTTATTTATAAATTCCCTTATCAGAATTTATTTTTACACATTTTATTAAATCAATAAATTGTCATTCAATTCAAAATTTTGATTTGCTTTCGTTTTATCAACATTTCTTCCAAACAAATTCATTTTAAATTAACTCATTTATTTTATCCTTTTATCTTTAGCAAAGTTGATTCCACTAAATTTAAAGTTCATTATTCTCAAGTTCGTATTTATCTGCGTTCTCTTTTATTTATTTAATTTATTTAATTTATTTCATTCAACATATTTTGCAACATAAATTAAGTGTATAAACATTTTATAACCATATATTATTCAACAAATTAATTTTCTTTTTATTATTCAATTTATTATCTGTAAATTCACTTAACAAAATATCATTTTTTGATATCCTATTACTTATATCATAGTGTATACTATCCAATTACATTCTAATTACATTTAAACTTTTCTAGGTAAGTTATATTAATGTCTCCGAGTGTAATTAAACACTATACAAATTTACCCTTTATTTACACCTTTTCCATTAACCAAAATTTTTGTTTGAACATTTTATTACTTAAATTTCCTCTTGTACAATCTTCAATTACAAATTCACATTCATTTTAACTTTTTAATATTTTAAAATGCAATTGAGTATTATAAAAATTAATTTTATTCCTATTCAACTGTTTCTAGTTATTTAAATTCCAAATTAAATTTTAAACAATTCAAATATTTCAAAATTTTGATTCATTGTCAATCAAATCAAATTCCTTTTTCCAAAACAAAAGTGTAATAAATCTACTAAGTGGTCTCTCCATTTTGAGACTCGAAAATGATTGTCGATGATGCTGCAGTCATCACTGAAATTATTTTCCAGCGACACATAGGAGAGTGTTGACTTGCTTCTTTTAAAAATGCTGGAAAACAGTTTCCATTCGAAAATACTTAAAAATAACTTACTCTTTCAAACAATGATACCAAAATTTTGAAAAGCACCGGAAATTAAATTCTTAACTCTTTAATTTAAATTTATATCATTTTCAATTCAAATAAACCATGTTTATAAAATTTCAACACCTTATAACATATAACAATAGAAAATGATTTAGTAATGTTGAAAAAATAATAAATGATAAACTAGTATTATCATTCCTAACAACCAATTTAATTAACTATCCAATTTCAGAAAATTATACTTTTATATATAAAATATAACCATACATAAAATTATTTCATTTTCCAATTTTGAAAACAATATTGCGTCAGTTTGCTCTGTTCAAGTGTTTGGAATTCCTATCGATAGCGTTAGCCAGACGAATCGATTGAAATCCCATATATATCAACCTTAATAACTCAATCAACACAACATAAAACATTTTTATATAAATTACAAAATACACTCCCTCACAGGATGATTCATGAATAGATTTTAGAACAAGCATAGAGATTCAAATTTAGAGGGACCTTAATCGAAGAGAACTCTAACTACGAAGATAGACTCGAAAGGAAGATAAGATAATTAAGGTACAGAAGAAGAAATGGATAGACTTATTTTTATCGCGGCGACCATAACCGGGTCAACCGAGATTCCAGGAATAAAAATCGATGCGGAAATTCAATTTCCCGCATGGGAGGAAGAGAAGTGACTTCACCAAAACATCACGATAAACCCTGACTATCGGGGTGGAGTCAAGATCACTAGGTTGAGAATCGAGTGAGAAGATAAAATTGCCTGCAAAATCTGAGGCAATCGACATTGGATCACAAGGGAATTACCCTGGTAGTCTATAAAAGAACGATTAGGGCTTAGCAAGAGATAACAGCATCAAAACAGATGACGTAGAAATCTCTGGTGAATCAATGCCTGTTGCAAAGGAGTTTCACCCATTTACAAATCATACTAAGGTTGGCGGAACAATAAATGAAGCTATGGGATGCTCCAGTATCAAAAGAACACGAACAAGACAGGACAGGAAGGAATTTCAGAACAAAGGGATAGTTCCAAAAATCAAGAGAAATCTTTGTCTAGGAGAATCCTAACTAAGAATTTCAAGCTCGAACGAATAGGATTCTATAATAAAATTTTACTCCATATGCTAAGTTTTGGCTAAACCAGAGCTCTGATACCAACTGTAACGACCAGGTATTTCGAACCATTCACAGACATACATGTCAGACCTGAATTGCTCAAAATGTCAGATTGTTAATTTATATTTGGCAAACTCAGCATATACAATAAATAAATCAATCATACCATCACAGACACAGAGTAATACAAAAAGGAGCAGCGGTAGATAAATAGTAGTTCATAAAGCTATTATAAAACATCATAGTTTAAAACAAAATACAACAGAATCTCAAATACAAATGAATCTCTAATACATAAGCAATTGACGAGTCTGAACATAAATGACTGGAATAAATTAAAATAACTGAAAGCTGGATAGATAGATCTTCAAACAAATCTCCAATCTCCAAAGGTGAGTCTCAAATGTTGTGACACTCAGTCTGACCCGAGAATAAAGTAAAACACAAAACACTCGAGTTAGGATTAACATTCTTATATTAATAAATTCAACTCAAGTGAAATGTCAACTGAAATACAAGTAACTTAGAGGATGTTTGTGATTTCCATCCTCTAAGGATTCGTGGAACTATCTACTATGTAGTAATATACGCTATTATGATATGTCTATAGTAAAGTAAACTATTAAAATAGCATTAAGGCATTACTCATATCCTCCTTAACACATTTTTATATATTCTCATAGTCTATACAGTACTGTAATTCCTCCGCAAACTGGAGGGCTATTAGAGGGCATTCCGTAGGTATGGTACAAACCAAACTCGTAGAAGGCACGATAGAGCATGTGAACACGGCACTCGAAGCAATGCCAGGGTAGATATACCAATTACACTCTCGGACTGGTGGTAGCGCATAGCAGCTACTACCGCCTATCTCATGAAAGACTCCCAAATCAAAGGTGCACCCAATCAAATCACAAAAGCAATAGAATGGTATCGAAGAAATGAGTCCGATAGGAGGAATGGCCCAACTTGGCCCGGTATAGCTCCTGTTTTAGCCACATCAAGCTGACTCACGGGAGTCAGGGCTACATAAATACCATATAGAATCATCGCCAAACCATCCTACTTCGTTCTGGAATCTCCACCACATACACAGTTGTTAAAGTGGTTTTCGGTATTGGCAGAGAGTATGACAATATCCGACCTCGGTCTCTTTAACAACCAAACGCTTTTTTCACAACGTGGTCGTTTCATTTCAAATAGTTCATACTTCATATCAAAATATCATATTCATTTCGAAACCATATCAATTCAATATCATTATTCACTTTAAATAATATTCATTTCCAGAATCGTAACACTTTCAAATTTATAACACTTTTGAAATCATAACATTTGAAAATCATAACACTTTGAAATCATAACATTTTGAAATCATAACACTTTGAAATCATAACATTTTGAAATCATAACACTTTGAAATCATAACACTTTGAAATCCTAACACTTTAGATATTGAAAATAGTATATATATTAAAGTAGTTATAAATTAAAATAGTATATATATTAAAATAATTTATATATTAATATAGTTTATATATATATATATATTAAAAATAAATTATATAATAAAAATAGTTCCCTCCAATTTCATAAATCGATTCAAATCGACTTAAATTCCAAAAATTTGATTTAGATCAATCCTTGTTCAACACTTTCAATTTAAAAGGTTAAAGATTCAATTTTTAAAATATTAATATAAATTTAAATAAATACTTAAACATATTATAAACCAATTAAGTTAAATTTTTATTAAATTAAATCTTATTATTAAATGTATTTTGTATTAAATCTATTTTTATATATTTTTAAGATAATAAAATTATAAGAAAAATCTTAAAAATTATATTTTCAAAACTAACTTATAAATTAAAATTTCCAAACCATAATATTTAAAATCTAGATTTTATACATATATAAAAATAGGCTATATATATTATATTTTAAAATCAATATTTATTCATGTAACGACCCGACTTCCTATGCCCAGAAAGTCGCATCATTATGAAGAAAGAAAGGGGTAGAAAATAGAAAAGAAGAGAAGAAAGAAAGAAACAACAACAACGATCTCACAGCGGAACGAATAAATTATATTAATAACATAAACTATTACATAGTATACAACAATTATCAGAGTTTACACAACTATACAACACATACTAGACAGTTATAAACATCTGTCTAGACATTACAACTCAATACACTACAGAGATACAGACACAGCGGAACTACTATATATATCTATAACGCTGAAGCCTCCTGCTCCATTGCTCCTCCACAATTCGTCAAAGCTAAACCTGAATCCCTTGGCTACTCGTAAAAATTTGAGTACCCAAGAGTTTATAAAACAAAATAAACACTTGGGTCAGACATGGGTCTGGTGTGAGTAACAGGTTAAACTTGTTTAACTTCAAAACCTTTTAAAAGAAAAGGTATCACGTAAGACTCCCCACAAATAAACATGGGTAAGTTTTTACCTTACGCTAACCAAAACATTTGATAGGAAATCTGATTTTATTATAATAGGGTCTAGGGTTTTCAAGTAAAATATAGAAATAGCTGAAATGCTTACATCTCACATTCCAACATAGTTGGGCACAACTAATACGTACGGCACTTATTGGAGTTTGGATTCCATACAATGGCAGGGCTACTGGGGTACCGCCCGTCACAGTACGTGGCCTAGATCACCGTACCGAGGAGTACGCCCGCTCCCCTGCAACACAAAGCCGGAACCATCCCTTACTGGATAATTCCGAACAAGATAACCCCGTAGTTGGCGCGACCAACCACACTCTAAGTCGAATGAAAAGAAAAGGGACCTCTAGACAGGGATCTATCTTGCTCTCAGTGGGTGCTACCCACGAAACCTTGCTGCACCTCCCCTGTTTTAGCCATTCCCGGTTGATGAGGCTTGAGGTTACGATTACCTTTAATCAGAACATATCACTTAGAATGCTCATCGTCCGCCTGACGATGTGCTGAAAGCATTCCATCCATACAAGTTCGTTCCGGGTTCGAACGAAACCGAAGGCATTATCTCGTTACACTCGTTTTGGAATCACCCTCAGAGTTAACGACAATAACCCTTGCACTCTGAATCTTCATCTTCACTTGAGATTCATGACCTATCGTAAATTTGGATCGATGTGGTATTCGGGTCTCCAGACCTGGAATCCCGGTATACGGATAGGGGTGTAAATCGGTCGGACCGGACCGGACGGAGGTGTGTTCAGTTTCTGTCCTAAATGAAATCGGACCGGACACGGACCGAACGAGATTTATGATCGGACAAATTTTGTTGTCCTAATTCATGCCCTAAATAAAATCGGACGGACACGGACGGACGTTTTTCGATCACGGACTCGGACGGACAGGGACGAACATTGCTATTTACTTCATATTTTATATTTTTAATATAGTTTCTATCAATTATATTATTTTTATCAGTATATATACTGAAGAAAAAGCATTTTAATGATCTTTACTTAATCAACCAACCAAACAGTTGTCATAAATATTTTGAAGAACATAATGGATATACCGACTTATAAGAAATTCGAACGAATTCGGACGAATTCGAACGAACATCAGTCGAACAAGGTTTTTTCTCGTACAAATTTTGTTGTCCTAATTCATGTCCTAAATGAAAATCGAACGAACTCGGACGGACGTATTTCGGCAACGGACGCGAACGGACATCGGACAGTCGAACAAAAATTACAGCCCTATATACGGAAACCCGATCCCGGTCTCATCGAAATCCAAAACGTATCTTTTAAGGCCAAGTTGTTTAAAAGGTTTAACAATTTAACTTATCTATACAGATAGATAATTCACAAGTCACAATTGATAATCCATTATCATTTAAACAGATGATTCATAACCAAATAGGTAATCCATATCAACATCACAATAGTTAATCTATATTACCATCATAATGCAACCAAGCATTCATACCACACAACATTACTTATCTCATTTCTGAGATTACATCCATTCAAGACAATCAATGTCGTTCATTCTTAATCACGACATAGTTAATTTAAAATGAATTAAATTAACTATCTCTATCTTTAATTAATTTAAAGTGAATTAAATTAATTACTTCATCTCTTAATTAATTTAAAGTAAATTAAATTAATTTCTTATCATTATAAATCTTACTTATATATTAATTAATTATAATAAATTAATTAATCATTCTCTAATTATTTACTTTAATTAATCACCTTGATTAATTATACTTTAATTACATTTAAGTAATTATCTTTAATTAATTTCACAAATTAATTATTCTTAACCAAAATAGTAATTAACCTTTAATTACTTCATTAATTAATTAATTAAAATTAATTACTTATCATTTGATTAATTAATCTTAATTAATCAACTCTTAATCACATCATTAATTAATTATAAACTAATGATCCTTAATTACAATCTTTAATTATTCTATTAATTACATTAAGTAATTAACCTTATTTAAATCACAATCATTAATCACCTTTGATTTATCTAATCCAGAAATTAACTTCCCTTAATTATTTCCATTAATTAATTACTTTTTTATTAATTACCTTAACAAATAATTAATTACTTTATTAATTAACCTTAATCCTTTAATTAAATAAATTATTTAATTAATAACACTAGGTAATTAACCTTAATCACTTCTTATTTAATTACTTTCATAAAATAATTATCCTCTAATTACTTTATTAAATAATCTACCTTTACTTAATTACATCCAATAATTATTCCTTAATTACTTCATTAATTAATTATACTTAATTAATTTATAAATGATTTTCTTAATTAATCACAAATTAATTAATTAATTAATTATTAATTTAACTTAATCATTTAAATTTAATTAAATGATTCTTAACTTACTATATTAAAGGTTCTTAATTAAGAAACTATTATCTTAATTAAATCAATTATTTACCAATAACACTTGATAATTAAAATAATTTAATTATTTAAATTTCCTTTTCAAATTTAATTATCTTTAATTAAATCAACATTCTAAATACTTAAGAAAAATTCTTATTTTAATTGATTACTAAATCTTAACCATTAAACCTTACTTAAATTAAAATATAAGATTTAGAAATCAATAAATCATTAAACACATTTTATATTAAACCTTTAAATCTTTTAAAAACTTTTCCCAAGTTATTAAATATAATTAAATACGAATTTATTTCAAAATCTACTTATTTTATTTTGAAACTTAATATTATAAAATATATAAACTTGTTTAAACATTTGTTTTAAACTCAGAAAATATTACAAAACAAAATTTCTTTTGTTTAAAACTTAAAAAAACATTTCCTTTTAAAATTTTCTTCATCAAAACCCGAGAAAAAGCTTAGAAAACTCGAAGCAACTCTCGAGATAAACCCACTTCACTTCTCTTCGAGTAAAACTCGACTATTCCCCGAAGAAAACCCGTGACCTGCTTTCTCTCCAAACCCATATCTTCCAGGTATACGCAAACGTGCACGTTAACGTGCACACCCACGATGATCGTCGATGAACTCCACGATGGCCTCCACCAAGTCGCCTTTTACCTCGTCAACACGAACGACCACCCAAACATCCTCGATTCGCCTGAGAATCGAATACGATATTGAACCCATCAGTTCGAAAACGCCATCACCAGAAACCAACCTTCCCACGGCAATCCAAGCTTTGAGACAACCCACAATTCCCACTCTAGCAACGCCATGACTTCTGGATCCTGGTGCCACAATCGCGATCGCCTCCGGTGGCGTTATGATGCCGCGAAACTTAGTTGAACATCATCGAAAAACTAGAGCCTTAAACCCTATTCTGGCATCGAATGATCATCACAATGGATTATAAAATCCACGATCATTTTTCTGATGATCTACAACATCCCCTCGACCTTCGAACTCAACCACGTTGCCCAGATCGTCGCCGTTCGTCATGGATCGACCAAAATGCCCAAAACAGAAAATCCCAAAATGCACACTAAATACTAATCTAAAAATTCTGATTTAACCATTAAAAATCATGATTTAGCATTACGAATTCAATTATGTAACTCAAACTCAGAATTAATTTGATCAATTTTTGACCCATCTTAAGATTTTACTGTAAATTTTTAAATTTTGAGCTAAACATACATTTTAAAAACCTATAACTATTTTTGGATGATAGATCACTTAATTATAAACAACTTCTATTTATAATACAAGGTCTAATTCGAATTTAAAGTCAAGATATTGAATTTATTATACAACCTGAAACTGTTTTATGAACACAGTAACATTTTATTTATATACAGGCATTTTATATACCCAATTCAAACATGCATCAAATTTAACTTAAATATTCATAAACATCATGGTATTTATCATAAGAACAAAATAAAAATCCAATGGCTAATAGTGATCAAATAATGAGAAATTTGATTTTAAATGAATTCAAGTTCTGATAAAATCAACAGAGACTATATCTATGTATATACAGGCATTCAATATTCATATGCACACATGCATCCATTTTAATCCAAGCATTCAGACAACAGCATGAGTTTCATATATTAAAGTGGGATTCCAGAATCTAAAACTGTTTTTAAAATCTTAGTTTACTCACTTGATAAATAACAGGGGATAGGTTTTTATATGTAAACAGACAGGCTCACACACATATTCATACCAATTCATATAAATTCAAATTAGAAACTTCAATTTCCAGCCAATATCATCACATGCAAACATATATCATATACTTAAGTTTTTAAAATAAATGTTACTCACCTAAACATGTGAGGACAGAGCCTTTAAGTTGAAATCTGTTTTGAAAGCTTTTGCTTTGAATTTAAAAACCAGAGTGCCTTGCTTTTAAAATTCCAAATTGAATGCTTCTTTGAATTTGATAAAAACTTGAGTTTTTGCTGATTTAAACTTGCATGCAGGCTATTGAAACTTGAACTTGCTATAGATTTTACTTGCTTGCTTTAAAACTTGCATTACATATTTCAGGTTTGCAGGCATATGCTTTTGCATGTTTCTCAGATTTTGGAAAAATGTAGATGCTCAGAATTTATAACATGCGGGCTTTGATTTATATTTAGTTTGAGGAGGAAATTTTCAGATTTGAACTTGATTTTGGTTTGCTTTTGAAAATGAGATTATAGGGAAATGATTTGCTTTTGCATCTGAAAATAATTTTACAGAGGATTTCAGGCTTTGATTAAGGAAGGGTTTCAGGTCTTTTGAATTGGATTTTTGGAGAGTTTGTTACTGATTTGTTTTCAAATTTGGTTCAGCTGAAAGATTTCTTTTTCTTAACTTTGAAAAAAATGAACATTAGAAAGAGTAGATTTTGAAGAAAACATGCTTATATAAGTATAAATGATTTATTTAAAAATAAAAATCAAAAATTAAAAGGACACTTGTCTAAAAACATAACATTTGTCAAATTGAGTAGATTAATTGTTTACATTTGTCTCATTAGTTACTTAAGATATTAACACTTGTTATATACATATTTTCTTATTTTTATTTAATATAAAAGTAAATACAACTCTTTCTTTATTTATTAAATGCTTATATATATATATGAATTACTTTCATATGTAAATGTATATGTGCATTCCTTTTTTTAAAGAAAATGAAATAAAACAATACATATAAAAATGAAAGCTTACTTACATAATTTAAATATGTTTATTCATTTGAATTCAAAATAAATTCAAATTCAAATTCTATTTATATTTGAAAATCCAATTTTAAAAATAATTTATATCAACATATTTTAATTTTAAAATAATAATATTGTCTTTTAAAATCTATCTATATTTATACATTTATTACTATTATTAACCAATTCAAATTTTTATTATCAAAGATTAACAAATCAATTTAATTATTTAAACAGATTATTAAATTGATATTGTCCATAAATTTCCGGGATATTACAATTCAAACCATATATTTCCTTTCAAAGCTTTGGAAATCATTTTCCAAAATATAGACCAACGGTGTCCGTATATAATTATTTATCCTATGGTCAAGTGATACGGATATTTATCATTTCAACCCGCAATTTAAATATCTGCAGGTATATATAATTTCAACCTATAACGATTTTCCCTTAATCTATAATATCGTTCGGGTATGTATCATTTCAACCCATAGGGATTTCTAAATTAACAGGGAACTTACAGAGTGAGAACAAATATGATAAAAATATAACATATCAACAACAGGCATATATCATAAATAACAAATTAAATATAACATATACAACAGGATATGGTGTCATATCATAGGTGAAAAATTTCAGATAATGGCATATCATATTTGACAATTAAATAATAACAATTCAAATCTAACAGCATATTTCAATTGTCGTTTCAAGTGAAATCAAATTTACTAAATATAAGAACGTTAATCGTGTGTGATTTCTCACCTTTCGAGGCTAGAGAAAGACGGGAACAAGATGAAAACGGGTAGGAACAAACACGGATAACTGACAAATCACTGAACTGATGCGGATAAGCACAAAGTGACAATGGGACAGCGACACAGCAAAGCAAATCTTCCCAAATTCGATGAGAACACAAATCAGAACAAACTTGATATAAATGGAATATATATATAAGATCAAATACTAAAACCCAATATATATAACATGCAGGCTTACATATATACCTACAATCATATATAGACTTATAAATAGATTAAATAACTCATATATATATATATAAACCTAGATCATATTAACCTATAAAACTTATAATTTAAAATCTATATACATTTCTAAAATCAAAATATCCATACATGTTATCATTTTTAAAACAATACTTAAACATCAAAATAAAATTTACAATATAATATGAGTCAACAGATCATATAAATAACAAATAAAAATCTGCATATACAAACAAACATGTTTTGAATATACTCGTATAAATAACAGATTATATTATATACATAAACTATAGATCTTAGATATCCTATATAAACATATACACCTATAAACAACCAGATTATATACAACCTATATAACTTTATGTAACATATACACAACATTTTATATACAAACTTATATAAACCTTGATATATAAACAGATCTTACATATATAACCTTTATATAAACATTGATCAACATAGCAAAAAATTTAGCATATTATATAATCAAAAAAAATTCTTAAACACATACAAATATAACTTTAAACATATCATAAATTTAAAATACATATATATACCGTATATATACAAAAGAGACAAGAGCTGCTTGCATTGGTGGTTGATGTAGGAGAGGACGTGTCGGTGAAGTGGCTGCGACAGTTTTCTGTGGTGAACGTGGGTAGCAAGGTCGGGTGAGCTGGTGGAGAGGGTTGTTCACGTGGAGGTGAAAGTGGCCAAAGGGTGCAGATTTCGGTCGAGAGCTGATGAGGAAAGCAGTGGCATGGCGGTGGAGAAATGGCGTGGCAGGCAAGCTATTGGCGTAGTGGGAAGGTGAGGTTGGACGGCTATGGGAAATGGGTGTGTGGAGCTTGGAAATGTGGCAGCTTCTCGGGCAAGTTATAAGGAATCGTGTGTGTGTGTGTGTGTATATATATATATATATATTCACCCATTTTTTATTGGCAAGAGGAGTAGCGACTGGAGGAGGGACGTGGAAAAGAAGGGAAAGGCATGGGTTTTTTGGAAACAGCAATGAGCAGATTTGAGGAAGAAGCATATTTTAAAGGAAACGAAATGTATATCTTTAAGCATAATATTATAATATTTGTATAAAAGCCAGAGCAACCCAGAAAGGAAGAGACAACGAAGTGAACTACGTTGGAACCGGTGTGGAAAAGCAAAAGTTACCATAAATTATGAAAATAATAAAGGCCAGTGGCTTTTGATTCTCACGGGGATAATAAATGGACACGGGAAACCAAAAGGTTCAAAATTGAATACCGATACGGTTGATAGTTTAGCAAATTTCAGCGTGTATCGGACACCGAAATGCACAAATGAACATACTACGGATTGGCACGATGAGATGAAGAGAATGGTACACAGATATCAGCAATATGATCGAGTTATAAAAACTCAATTTTTCGTTGCAAAAAATGCTGATAAAACGCCGAAAATAAGATAAACAGGGCTAGAGAAGTCCAAATTTGACGAAACGAATTATGGCATCTTACTCAAAAAATGATTTACATTTTTATTATATAAAAATATTCAGATTTTGAAAATCATTTGTTTTCATCAAATTAACTGATTTAAAATTTAAATAAAATTACACAACAAAATAAACTTCCATATTATCTGATGAAAATCTGACATTTGCTACGTTTAAATAGACGCATACCAAATATCAAATTTTTATTTCCAAATTCAATTATTAACTTTCAAGCAAAATTTCAGTTAATTAAGTTATTAAAAATCGTTAAAAGTTACGGGTCGTTACAAGTATCGACTGAAAAAAATAGACATAGTTATATTTCAATATGAATATTATGAATATTCTTTATGAAATAAAACTATAATGTGGTATTTTTTTAACAAAAGCGATGCATTGGAAAATACAAAAGTATCTAATATTATTTACGGTTGTTTTGGAATTATAGACCAAGCCGTAGTTTTGAGAAATAATTTTATTGTATAATTTTGAATCATATGATACTTGTTAATTATATCTCAAACAATAGCTATGCACCCATTTAGTGGGAGTATCATTAGAGTTGATGAACTCTTCAGATTAATACATATAGATGTATGCAATTGTAACTCTATATATACCAAAACGGTTCCACGTACTTCATCATATTCACCGATGAGTTATCGTCGTCATGGACATGTGTATTTGTTACACATATAGTATGTCTATGGTAAACTTATAGAATTATAAAACAAAAGTAAATAAAATAACATGCGATAGAAATGATTTGATTTGATCGAATGAGTGAGTATATTGGAAAATGTTCCGAACGTACCTAAAATGAATAAAGATTCAATCTCAAAATTACTCCTCCATGTAATACATAATGATGCATCAATATGGAGTAATCGAACTTTGTTGGACAATGTGCGATTAATTGTGAGTGAAGTTGAGTTAGTTTCTTTCTATAAGGTAATGTACTTAAAGGTAGTACACAAGGTTGATGTTATTTCATCTGAATAATAGTTTACAAAATTTTACAATATAAGGGTTTATAAGAAACTCCAACATATCTTATGCCAAAGAGTTGGCAGGTTATGCAAGTCGAAAATTGCATGTAATAATTGTTCATGAGGGATCTTGTATGAATCTCCCCAAAAGGATTTTGAAAAGACTGTATTGGATGACATATTTACGTTTCGAACATAATTTTTGTAAACTAAAACCAAATCAGTTCTATAAATAAAGAAATTCGTAAAACGTTTATGAATACATATTCTATTACACTGAGAAATAATTGTTGTTTCAAGATATACCAACTTCTTTGTGAAGAAAATTCTTTAAGGGATTATTGATAGTAAATTGGAATTGGATACGATCCATTGATAGAACTGATTATATGAGATGAAATGAACTAACCTAAACGAATACATAGCATTAGAATTTATAATAATTATTCTCGCACGTCTAAGAGAAACTATGAGATCGTTATTAATGTCAAACATATATAATCCTAGATTGTTTAATTGAACCATTGAGAGTGTTGACTCTATATGGTATGATGCGCAAATCTGAAAGAATTCAAAGTACGCTATCAAAATATAGATTTTAGTGGTCGTAACTGAAGGGATATGATCCATCGACCACGACTATGTCTTTATGAGTAAGACTAATGCAGTTGGAATTAAATGAGCAATGTTGATAATTTCAATTGTTGAAATTAGCGTAATAGGTTCGATATTCAACATGTTCAAATCAATTCGGATTTACTCACAAAATTATCGTTTGATAAGTCCTAGTGTTTTAGTACATATGTATTGAAACAGAAAATTCTAAATAACGATTTAGAGTAAGCTGTTTACATATATTAACCAAAAATATCCCAAACTCAGTGGGAGCGATATTGAGTTTGTGAGCCTTTGGATATGATCCAAGAAATGATACGAAAGTATCATTTTATAACCATCAAGATTGAATAAGTATTTTGATAGAAATATCAAATAGTTTGATTTTCAATCAAAGTGCAGAGAAAGTGTGTGTTCATAAAAAAGAACGTTTAAAGGTACATTGATATTTCTAAACTATAAGTAAACAACACGTTGTTGATTTTAATGTCGTACTTATGTTAAAATCAGCCTTAGTTGTTTTAATACTCAACACTGGATTAATAAATGATGTCTTTTATAGTAAGTATAAAAGATGTCGGGAATCTCCCAAATGATATGCAAGTACACCTTATTAAAATGTTTAATATAGAACATGTAAGATTGATTACTTTGCATTGGCAAAAGGAATTATCATACATGTTGTGTTGTATACGATATCATGATTTGTTTATGTAATTAATACATGAAGCAAATATCAAATCCAAATTAATATCACAAATGGTTGATTGAAGTGTTCTTGTGTATTTATAAAATACTAAAGAATTGTTTACATAAACAAAAACTCCTTATGAAGGAGTGTTCAAACTCTAACTTCATAAGTCATATTGAGTGTAGTATGTCAATAATAAACTCAAGTTAAGAATCTTTAAGTTGGAAATGTTCCAAATAAAAGACTGTGGCTTATTCAATGAAATAAGGCTACGTACATGACCTTGAATATTACCGCAATAAATAAACAATAAAATAATAATAATAACGTATAGAAAATTATAAGTGCTCAAATTTATAACTGAGCCGATTCCAAATGTTGAGAATCTCATAACATTCTTATATGATAAAAATGTCGCGATATGGTTCGAAATAGAACTTAGAGCTCATTAGAGGTCGAGAGACATACTCTGGATTGTTCCACGTGATAAACCAGTTTATCACCGTTGGAGAGAGTTGATTGACATAGTAGATAATTAAAACATAGTAGCATACCCGTTCACAAAGGGACTGACCCAACTGGTTTTGAGAAACCAATTAGAGAAGTTGGAATAAGATTCCATAGTTGATCCCAAGTGCAAGTGGGAGATTGATAGAGTTAGAGATATGTCCTAGGGGTAATTATGTAATTAATTACATATATCTAACTCATTGAACAATCTTGTTCATAATAAAGGTGTTTCTTTCTATTGTATACTTGATATAATGTGGTTATATTAATTAATTAATTTAGTTAAAAGTATATTTAATAGAAAATCCATAAATGTCATATTTTGCGATAGTAATTACAACGTGTTGTAACCGTGAGTAATTTATCACAATAAAACAAATATACCATTTTAAATATTACTAGTCAAGATGCATCGAGACTGGATATCGATGTATCCATTGAGACTAGAGTATGTAGTGCTCTCCACTGCTGGGGGCATCTAGGGGTTACGTACTGATAGTTATTGGATAACTATGGAACGACTAACTCGATAGTTTTCTATTGGTTAATATAACTATGGTCAAACAGAAAATATCGATGTGACTAATTTACACAGTTCTCTGGACTTGTGAATACCATGGATCTTCAATATGAAAGGTCCACTTTGATTATAGTCAAATAATGGAATGGCATTCCATTGAGTGACTATAGTTGGGTCTAGTGGAAGTATTGGAAGTGAAGCACTATTCAAGAGAGGATTAGTCTCTTCGGTTATATGGGGTTAGTATCATGGTCAACTAAAGTCAACTCAAAGTCAAAATCTCTGGCTAGAGCATTTCGGTTAATAATAATTGTTATTATTAAACCAAGGACTTTGTGTTTGGACTATAAAGTTGAATGTGGATGATACTGGAATTTTGATCATTATCAAATTCCATAAATCCAAAGTGATATAATTTTGACGAAGAGAATTGGTATAAATAATTGTCAATATTAGGTACCGCTTATAATAAGTAAAATTGGATTATACCAAAAGATGTGTAAGCGATGAATTTAGCCAAAATGTCACACCACCTGCTAAGTGACGTATGAACGTTAATATTTGAATTGTTCAATATTAATCGCTGACCGAATTTACACCTTTGAGTCGCACAACCGTAATGATGAATTCTCCGAAAAACCACATGATTTAATTAATTTATCAAAAGTTGTAAATTAATTAAATTAATTAATATTTGAGAAATATTAATTATGATTTATTTTATCTGATGTTTGGGAGTTATTTGTAATTATTTGAATGTATTTATAAATGTTATATTTGTGCGCATTGATATATGATATCATTGTAATTAAATAAAAGATAATTACATGCGTCAATTTATGGAATCTTATGTCATTTGATGGCACGTAATTTTAAGCCATATGATGTAAAGAAATAGGAGTGAAAAGAGAAAGTTAATCAAGAGAATTAATTAGAGAAGTTTTAATTAAAGAATGGAAAAGGTTTCTTCTTTCAAATAAAACATATTCTCTAATTCATTCTGTACGTACAATTAAGATTCACATTTTTCATTCTTCTTCCTGTAACTTTTCTGGTTCTCTTCTACTCTAATGGCTGAAAATATGAGATCTTCCATGGCATCAATTATTCCTAAAATAAAATACAAATAAAATCAATTATGAAAATTGGTTTATTTCTCTTGATCCTTGCAACATCTGGAGGCTGATTCCTGAATCTAGGAGATTTGATTCATCATTCAAGGTGCAAATCACTGGATTCATTTTTGGTAATTCTAATTTCATTTATTTGTATACTCATCATGTTGAAATGGTAGATTTATTCATATTATATATCTTCTATCTCATCATGTATAAAAGATTTAGATTTATTCATATTATATCTCTTCTATCTTGTGTATTCATTTTGTAATATAACTTAGATCCCCTTTTGTTCATCTCATTTAATTATATGATCATTATGTATATTTAATTTGAATCTCTCCTTATTTACATATCCATTGACTATATGTTTATTATGGTTGACTTCAAATCCTTTATCTGTTTTATTGTATGCCCTTTTTGTATAGTCCGATCTGATTTATCATACAAAAAATTTGTATATGTCATGACCCATTTCTCAGTACCCTTTGAATCAACAATAAACCACACATGTCCAACTCAAATTGCACGAAAATACGGAACATGAAGAATAATAAAGAAAAACAGATAGAACAGAATCTCACACGAATGGAATAACATATAATATTGGACAAATATCTTTGCAGCGGAAAACTTTTAAATACACATATCAGAGTCTAACCTAAATTCAGCTTGGACAGTTATAAACATATGTTCTTACCATTGCTGACAAACATCAAACTAAAACTAACAAAGCACAGCGGATAATAGAATATGTCCACACGTAGATGAATATCTCCAGCTCTCCTCTGGAAACTCCAACCGTCTTCGACTAAACCTGAAACAACTTAGATCTGACCCGAGTATTGAAAATACCCAGATCAGGCTTGATAAACCAGCATGAGAAAAACTCAATAATAGATGACAATGTCATATATCAGCCTTTAAATAAAATCCTTTGGCAAGAAAGAGTATCTCATAAGACCACGCCTACACATAAACACGGACGGTTTTTTTACCTTATGATAAATAAAACACTTTTATATATAAAAACATTTGATATTATTTCTAATGACATCGCTTTGAAAACATTTGTAAATAAACTTAGTAATCTTATCCGAAATGGTTACCCATATAGCATTTCGAGGCTATTCATTACGCCAATACAAACAAAACCGCAGGTTCTTATTGGAGAATGGATTTCCATACAAATGACCAGGTAAAGGATCTACCTTCCGAATGGGTACACCTCTAGATGGATGTCCCGAGAACCATCACAAAGGATTCTCTACCAACACAAGACCGGCCTATCTCTGTAACTAGATAGTACCGAATATATCATTCCCTGGTCATTACCGACCTTTAACCGAGAGCTCTCTTCGCATACATTGTAACAACCCGCCTATTTTACGATTTGTATATTTAAATATTTTATTTAAATATAGAATCGTTAATCGAATTGAAGTCTGCAAAGCTAATTTTTGTAAACATTCGAATTGGGACTCGAGACCACCTCCATTGAGTCCAAAATGGCGTTTACAACTTTTTTGAGTATAAGCATCGATATGTTTGGAGTAAGTTGAATTTTGCTATTTTCTAAGTGAGCTTTTGGGTTTGGGTTTCACCCAACTCATTCTATTACCCTAACTCAGCCCCCTCTTCATCCATTCACTTATTTCATTTTTACAAACACTCAAATAAAACTGAAAATGGGGGAAGAGTATAGGAATTAGAAATTCCAAGCCCTAGATTCCATTTGCAAACTCAAGTCTTGCTCCAAACTCTTGGAAAAGCTTAGGTAAGCTCCCTCTTCATCTTCTCCATCTCTTCTCCTCTTTAATTTCAGAAATTTCCTTAACCTAACTTAGGAAATGTTCTTCTTTTGAGCTTAGATTCAAGCTTCTAGAGTTGAAGTTGAAGAGTAGTTGATCTTCTTTTGCTTTCAAGCTTCTCCTTCATCGTTTTTGGATTTAAAAAGGTGAGTTCTTTAACTCACATCTATATCTATAGCTATCTTTGTTGTTAGGTATGAATTCCTAACACTTGTGCATATTCATTTGCTTTTGATTTGATTTGATTTGGTGAACATTCCAATTTTTGGTGTTTTGAAGTCAAAACTTTGAAAATCCTAACTTTGATTTGTGAACATGTTTTTGGTGGTGAATCAGAGAGCCTATAGGACTGGGTTGTCGATTGGCAAAAGTCCCTAAACTCCATTGCTCAACCGGTTGCAGATGGTGAGAGTTTGCTCTTCCATTCGATAGGCTGGAAAACAGTTTTAGCTATAGCCAGTCGACTGACCTCCTGCAGTCAGTCGACTGACTGCAGGGTCTGAAAACTCTCGGGTTCTGGTTCAGTCGACTGACTGTAGAAGGCCAGTCGACTGACCTGCTTGATTTTTCCTATTTTGCCTATTTAGCTTGAGATTCCAATTTTTATCGATTCGTGATTATCCGATTTGTTGTTATCATTTATTATTGACTTTGATGACTTCTTTTTCGGGATTTTTGAGAATATCCATTTTGATGGATTCGGTATCGATTTCTTTGGATTTGATTCACGTCTTTGAATGTGGATTTTGGTGATTGATTGTTTCTACAATCATTTCTGTGATTTGTCATTTTAAAATATAAAGGTTTTCTATACTGGTAATAAATATTCAAACTCTTTTTCAAAGATGATTTCAACTCTATTTTTAAATATAAAGCTTGTTTTCAAAACCGTTTTCTAATCTATTAGTATATACAAACCTTTACCTCATTCGTATGAGAAATTATAATTAAACGGCTTAGCAAAACAGGTGGTATGAAACGCTTGCGTTTACTTCGTCGGTTAATTTTTGGACTTGTTCGATTGAAATTCTTGTGATAATTTTCGAGTGGGAATCTACAATTTGTTCGTAAATATTTAAGTTAAGCTAGTGGTTATGGGACATGAAGCTAAACTCATATATTTACTAGCGTAGTGTAATCGACACTTTTATTGATCGATGATGATCATTTTGTGATTTAGACTAACGATGTGCGATGTCTATTTGTTCGTTTGGGGATTATAATCCCCGTTTGTGGAACTTCGGTTTGGCGGAGTAGCGACCCGTGGTCTTCGGGCCGTTTGTGGAGCTTCGGCTCAAAATTTATGGTTAGCGACCATGGAATAGCGTTCCGTTTGTGATACACGTGTTGGTGAGTTTTCATGCTCCCGTTTATGATAGGCCTCCCCCTTTGTGATTTCTGCATTTCTAATTGATGATTTCTAGAATTTGTGTTTCACCAACCTTTGTGATTGGCATTAATATGTTTGTCAATATTTGTAGTTCGGTGAATAAAATAAAGAATATGATATTCTTTTTGGCGCTTTGAGATTCTTGACATATTGTATGATTTTGTTGTTGTTTAAATCATACTTGTCCTAGTATGACATTATCGTTATCATACGTTTTTATTATATCTCTGCTTATATCTCATTTCTTTAATGATAATTATAGCTAGACTGATCCATTTATTATTTTCTTTTTAAATAATACTCGGGTCAGACCGAGATGTTACAGGTGCTTCTACTTGACTCCTTATCTGGGATCATCTTCTGACTTTTGTCTAACTACATTAGATTGGTAGTTTTTGTTGTTATACATTAGTGATAGAGACTCCATGATGTACACATATTCTTTTGTCTAGCACTTGTATCTATTCTTTTGTGATATTGTGGATCTTGTTTGACCACTACTCTGATGTACACTTCTATGTGTTATATTCATATATGTTTCCGCCCTTGAGATATGAACATCTGTGACTGATTTGTGTTATGTTTATTTCTATATTTGTTTCCGAAGTCCACTTAGCCAGTGTGTGATAGCTTTGAGTTTGAATCGGTATGTCGGATTTCCTCTTGAAATGAAATGTAAGTTACACTATCTGACATATCGGTACTCGCACAAAGCAATTACACGGATGGTCGCTCCTCAACAGCCTTATTCTTCATGCTAGTTGACGGCATTACTCCGTAGTGTCCTTGGCTAGCATGAGTATAGAGGTGGGGCGTCACAGCATGGTATCAGAGCCGAACTTCGGAACAATGTAGAATAATTTAGCAAGGATCATTGTCCTAGGTCTCTCTTAGGAATCGTGCCATAGGATTTAATTCGAGTCTTCGCACTGTTCTATCCTATTTTCTTTTGTGATGCCTTGTTTTATCAATCAAGGTTGTTTGATATTCATTTTTAGAATAACCTTTTTCCTCTTCTTTCTTTCTTTCTTAGAGAAGAGAAATGGTTAGACCTGGCCGTCCCAGCGCCGGTCAATCTAGTGCTACTCCCTAGGATGGAGTATTTATGTCTGCTCAGCAACTTCTAGATCTTGTAAGAAATGCACAAGCTGCCAGACCTATTCCAGAGCCCACCCATCCTAAATCTGGGTTTGCACGCTTGTGTAGTGATAACACCAATTTGGGTGGAAAGCCATTCAAAGGTTCCAAGAGCGTTATAGAAGTCTAGGCTTGGCTTTGAACATGCGACCGCATCTTTTCTCGCATGAATCTTATTGATCTTCATTGAGTCCAAGTGGCTTCTAGTATGCTCCAAGAAAGAGCATTAGACTGGTACGAGCTTCTGATCTCCGAAATTATTGAAGCGGACCTTACTTGGGAGCAATTCCGGGAAAGATTCGAATTGAAATTTGTGCCGGAATCTGAGAAAGTATCTGTTGCTCGATGCTTTATCGACCATATTCAAGGTGAATCTTTCGTGACCGACTACGTCGCATCTTTTGAATCTCTCTCTAAATATGGGGTTGAATACATTAATACCCCACTGAAAAAAATCAGAGATTTGTGTATGGCTTAATCAAGAGCCTCAAAAAGACATTACTTCTGAAATTAGAAGTTTCTTTTGATCAACTTGTTGATATTTCTCTTCGACTCGAAGAGGCTGATAAAGATAGTGATGCTGAGGTCAAACCAAACATCAACAAGAAGAGGCCATTCAAATTCAAGCCTAATCCCAACAAGAAGGAAAGCAAACAACTTCGGTAGCAAATGCTCCTAATTCTCGTCATGGAGAATGTTACAATTGTGGTTCTAAGGACCATTATGCAAACAAGTGTCTGAAGTCTATTTCTTGCCGCTACTGCAAGAGTTCGGGTTATACTATATCCTTGTGTCCCAAAATTCAAAGCAAGAATGAGGGCAAGCTAAATGTTGTACAAGCCCCTACTAACACTTCTCGTGGTCAAGGTATTCCTCATTCTATCCTTGATGGCATCATTATATTTCATGATCTTCCTATTCGAGTTCTTTTTGATACGGGTGCATCTCACTCTTTTATATCAAAAGAACTTGTAGATGCTTTGTCTTTGAATGTTATTGGCTTGATGACTTCATTGAGAATTGCGAATCCGGTTGGTGGATCCGCAACACTCAGTTTACTTTGTAAAGATGTCAAAATTATTTTATGTGATTACTATTTCCGTGCCGATTTGCATGTTATGCGTTATTTAGGTTTTGGAATGATTTTGGGAATGGATTGGCTTAACCGCTATGAAGCCCATATCCTATGTCCTGAGCGGACTATATATCTTCGGCATCCTCAATCTGTTAAGTAGATTTCTCTTGTGCTGAAAGATTCAGATTCCAATTCGAAAGCATCCTTATATTCTCTAAATCCTCATGATGACGATAACGATGATGAGGAAGATGTCATTTCCCTCATTCACATTGTTCGTGAATATCTCGACATATTCGAGCCCGTTCTAGGATTACCACCTAAGCGAGCAATTGAGTTCACAATTAATCTAATCCCTGGAGCTCTACCTATTACTCGTCCTCCTTATCGTATGTCCAATAAAGAAAATGAGGAGATGCGCAAACAATTATCTGAATTGGAAGCGAAGCAATTTATTCAATCTAGTTCCTCTCCATTGTAACGACCCAGAATTTTGAACAAATTAAATTGAGAATATTTAATTAATTTTAAATATTTGAATGATGATTTAATTTGAATCCCCGATATCACTTTCTAATTGGCGATTAAATTATAAAATTTAATCTGTTAATTGTTGAATAAAAATTTAAATCTTCAATTTAAAGTTGAAGAAAAATATTTCGAAAGCTTTTAAAATTCATATCGATATTACTGAAGGTAATAAAAGTTTCAGAATCGAGTTTGAAAACGATTGGTTCAGTTTTGAAATTTATTTTGTTCGAATCGATATTTAAAATTAGTCATTTTTCAAACAGTCTCGGAATTCGACGAAACCAGTTCCATTGGGTCCGTAATATTGTATTATTATTGGATTTCCAATTTCGTATTTTTCGGAGTTAATATGAGAGCGTACGGCATATAAATGCATTGGAAATAAATCGAAAATTTAAATTTAAAATTTTTATTTATATACATATATATTCACACGTTCCCCTCCTAAAATCACGCAGAACATTACGCCTAAAATCACGTCTTTTTCTTTCGTTTTAAATCCAAACCATATCTTCATTCTCATTCCCAATTCAAACATTTCAAACGAGAAAAAAAAATCAATGCCGCTTCCTTTATCACTTCAATTCCAAATCCCTCTCCCCATCCTCCAGTTAATTCGCGTTCGATCAGAGAGGGGGGGTGCGACTGGAAGACGAAGGCGGCGATGGAGACGAGGGCTCGAGGGCGCGGCAGCGTTCAAATGGAGGCGCCGTTCGATTTGGGCGAGCAAGGCAGATGGCGGCGAGCGCGATGAAGGGTTAGTCGCGACCTAGCTCGCGAAATTGGCTCGATTGTTGGGCGGTTTCGTGGCGCGCACGTGGGACAGATCGATCGAAGCTACGATCGAGGCAAGCTCGAGAAGTGGTCGGCATTGCAGTCAAAAGGAGTTTGGGCGACTCGCGATTTCTGTTAGTGGCAAATGACGAGTGGTGATGGCAGTAGCAGCGGTGGATGGCCGCGAACGCGAGGGGAAGGCGGCAGTAACGGGGATGGATTCGAGGTGGCTCGTTCGTGGGGAGGAGAGCTGTATTTCGATGGAGTTCGTCGAGGTCTGGGTTTCGATCTGGATTCGATTTTGGTCAGTGAGGTAAAATAAATTTATTAGATTGTAATTGTTTTGGTATTGAAAGTAAATTTAGTTTAAATCTGATTTTCTTTTCCAGTTAAATTTATTTGTTTAAAAGAAAATAAATATATTTTTTAAATTTACCAATTTATTTAAACACTAAGGAAATAATTTGGTTAATGGGTTAATCGATTATTTTGGTCCCTGAAGATAGTATTATATTAAAGGAAATTTAGTTTCAAAGTTAAAAAGGAATTGGTTTAAATTTAAAAAGCATTAGTTTAAGATAAAAAAAAATATTTGGGAATGAATAAAAGAATAAATTTTTAGTTGAGATTAAATTAATGATTTAAAATCGATCATTGGTTAATTTAATTTATCAAATGAAGTTTAAATTATTCGATTGGTTCGAATATTAATAAATTTATATAAATTGTTATACAAGGTATAAATCAAGGAAAACAAGCCGGAAAAGAAAATGGATGGCAAATTAAAAGCTGAGGTGAGATTTTTCTCACTCAAAATGAATTGCAGTTATTTATTGACTGATTGATTGCTATTGGATGTGACATTAGATATAGTAGGATATATCTATATATATATAGCAATATATACATATTGGCATATGTATATATTGGATTGATTGATTTCCCGCCTCGTATAGCGGATGAGACCCTATTGCGCCGTTAGTAAGCGGATATTTTTATAAAACCAATATACCGCGATATTCCACCTCGAAGTGGAATTGGTATTGTGCTAACATCTGTGGATGCAGGGAAACAGGTTGGAGGAATCCAACTGGATTCCTCACCAGTATTTATTTATTTACAGATATTGATGTATATTCTGTTATCATATTGATATATGATATTGAATGTTATGATTGACTAATTGATGCTGTTGCATCATCGGATCCATTTTTGAAGTTTAAAAATAACGATATTATTTTTAAAAGAATTTCAAAGTGAATTTTTGAAAGTATACGTTTTATTAAATTTTGGAATTGATTCATTTTAAACAAATAAGTGTTATAATTTTTATGTTATAAAAAATTAAGAATTTTGTGATATAAAACCAAAAATTTGATGTTTGGGAATATGAAATGAACTATGTTGAAGAATAGTATGAATGAAGATTTTTGAATTTATTTATAAATGGTTTATAGATAAGATTTATAAAGAATTGAATTTTTATAAATCGGAAAAATGGAATTATAAAAGGAGTTTTTGTTAATGTTGAAAAAGGGTTTATAAATGGAATTTTTCAAGAAGTAGGATTTATAAATTTTGTAAAGTTATTAAAGGAATGACTTAAGTATAAAAATTGAGTTATAGATTGATTCGGTTAATAAAATTGATTTGTAAGTTGAAGTTGTTATAAATTATAAATGGGATTTATAAACGTTGTTTATAAATCCGAAATCACTTATTTTGATAAGTGAATTGTAGAAGTAAATTAAAGGAATTATATTCACGATTTTGGACAGTGGATAAGCCTTTAAATAAAACGTGTAGGGATGTTGAATTTGGATAACGAAGTATATTCACGATTTTGGACAGTGAATATATTATTAAATAAAATGGATATGTTTTGGAAAAGTGATATTACGAAATGAAGTAATTGTTTTAAAAGATGTTTTAAAACGTGTTAACTATCGAAATCATAGATTTCAACATTCATTGTTGAAATAGACGTTTCCGAGAAATATAAGGAAATGGTGGACTATAACACCGTTGTTATAGTAAATGATTGCCGAAAGGAAATATTTTTATCTAGTATTGGGATTCATATATCTATCTTAATTCCGAATCCCTATACTAGTGATTTTGAGTCGTCGTAACAATGTTTTACGCAACATTCGTTTTTGACTCAAATAGATGTTAAAATTTATGATTTCCTTAAAGAATGAATATATACTTAATATTGATTTAAGTATATTGAATATTTTCAAATGTTGAAAATAAATAGATTTGTGAACTACTTATTATTAAATAAGTATGGAAATGCTTTTCCAATATGAAATGAAACGTTTTGAGAATTTATCTTTGTAACGATAAATTGAAATTGAATATTGAAAACGATTTGAAAATCGTATATCAGTAGATATTTTGAAAATATAAATTCACTATGGAATTTATGAAGGAAAGGGAAACTGTTTAGAAAAATAAACGTTGATTTATTTTTGGAGTGTGGAAATTATATATCTAGTAAAAAAATATTTTTTGTAGATGAAATAATATGGAAAATTATTTGGAATCTGATGATGTTGTGCATCTTTATTGATAGTTAAATAACCGACTATCAATAATTACCTTGATTGGTATTTGTTGTGAATTGGATGAATTTGAATGCCACACTTGTTTTTAAAATAAACGCTCACTATTCGGGTTAGCCGGGAAAGGACCATGGGGTCGTATAACCCATTCCGAATATGTGATACGTCGTTATGAATTGCATTCGAAGACCGGTGTTGAAGATCGGATATTTTTGAAAACGGAAGGATTACCGTCGAGTTACTCTACATCGGCTGATCTCCGGTTTAGAGGTTTTATCACCCTTAGTGACGGGAAGTCCCGACGTGATTGAAAATTATCCGGATATGCAAGGGCTTCGTGAGAAGTGCCTTCGGTTCTGTTCGATCCCGGAACAGACTCGTATGGATTGTGTGTCTGACGTTACAATTTGAGATATAAAGCTGATTTCTTTCAAATACATTTCTGTTGGTGGAGGAGAATTTATTCTCTTAGCTTAACACCCTTCTCTGAGACGTACGAGCTCAGAGGTTATGTAGTTGAAATTTATCAGCGATATACTCCCAATTTGGTAACGTGGCATACTGAGTGTTGCTGTGAAATGATCAGTGTTTGATCATTTGTGATATGATCATTTGTTTGATCTTATATCTTTGTGATCATAGGTTGATCATTTTGTTTGACCCGAAGCATGGCTTTGTAGAAAGCGTAGCTTTGTGGATGAGACTTCGTCGAGCCTCACACCCCGGAAATGGTCAAAACAGGAAGGATGCGGCAAGGTTCTAGGGAGTAGCGCCCCTAAGTGTATGTCATTCCTTCTGGATAAAGGTGGTATCATGGTATGGAGCCCAGATACTTAACCTCTGTGGTTGCTGCAAATTTATTACTTTGTGGTTTGTTGGAAATCGGGGATCCTCGGGAAGATCGGTGACGATCGGGGGATGGCATACGCGTGTCAGTAGTTACCTATTTTTGCAGAGGTAACCCGGCCTTGTTTTGGCAGAGATCCGGTTAGGTTCTCGGGTCGTCTATTCCAGGGACGTACCCATCGTGGATAGGAAGTTCCTTGGCCTGACCATTTGTTGGAAATCCAAAGAAACAATACGCGACGTGTACGGTTTTAGTTGTATTACCTACTATGGAATGTGGCGGTAACCTGCTATTAAACATAGTAGCTATAGTAGGCATAAGTGCGGAATGCCTATGCTGGCTAAGATTAATATTATACTTTCGAAATGTTTTCTACACTATGCACTAATAATAATATCAAAAATGATTTGATTTTGCGTAGTAAGCATCTTTGACTATCATAAGAAGAAATCTCCTCCAATTCTGCGTTTGCATTGTGTGTGTGGTGGGAGGTCTTATGGTAGTTTCATTTTCCAAAAGCATTGCGAATTTGTTTTATTTTCTTTGTGAAAAATAACTGTTTTACGATCTCACACCAGTCACCATGACTGACTCGGAGTTTATTGTTTCCCTTCTAAACTCTGGGTGCCCACCAATTTCCACATGGGCAGTCTAGAGTTAGATTATCAGGATATTCTGGATATTCTGGAGCTTTGGAGATGAGCTGGATGACGAGACGTAGTATTTGTATCTGATAGTATTTATTCCGCTATGTATTCTGTATGAGGACAAGTTTATATAACTGTCCATTGTTGTATCGAGTTGTATATTGACTCTGATTGATGTATGTATAAACTGATATAGTTCTTTGTTTTAAAAGACTAGTGTTTATCTATTATATATTGTTCCGCTGCGAATGTGAGATTCTGATATTGTTTTCTGTTCTGATGTTGTTCTGTTGTTCTTCTTTCTTCTTCTGCTTTCTTCTTCTTCTCTTTTTCTTCTACTTCTTCTTTCTAAAACCATCACTATTCGAGTTTCCGGCGTTCGATTTCTCGGCAGTCGATAAAGTGAGTATCGATGTCGAATTTTCGAAAGTCGAAAATTTCGGTATGTGACATCCATGGGGAGCTTCAGCTATTTTTGTGAAGAAATCTGATGGTACACTTAGGCTTTGCGTTGACTACCGCAAGCTTAACGATCTCACCATCAAGAATAAATATCCCTTGCCTCGGATTGATGATTTATTCGATCAGCTTGGTGGTGCTAAAGTCTTTTCACAGTTAGACTTAGCAACTGGTTTTCATCAGCTCCGTATTGCAGAGGATAGCATTCCTTTGACATCGTTCCGTACTCGTTATGGATCTTATGAATGGCTTGTTATGCCATTTGGTTTGACAAATGCTCCAGCTTATTTCGTTGACCTTATGAATCGAGTTTTCAAAGACTTCCTCGATCGATTTGTTCTCATCTTTATAGATGATATTCGTATTTATTCTAAAACCGAGGAAGAGCATGAAAAACATCTTCGGATTGTGTTGGAAACTCTTTGGAGCAACCAATTGAAAGCAAAATTTTCTAAATGCCACTTTTGGCAATCTCATGTGAAATTTTTGGGACATATTATATCTGAATCCGGAATATCCATGGATCCTTCAAAGATTGAAGCGATTCAAAATTGGAAGAGACCGGAGAGTGTGAAGGAGATTCGTAGCTTTCTCGGATTGGCGGGCTATTACTGTCGGTTCATAAAAGACTTTTCTAAGATTTCCGTACCTCTTACTAATTTGACAAAGAAGGGAGTTAAATACATTTGGTCGGACAAATGTGAAGCTGCTTTTCAAAAACTAAAAGAACTCCTTTCTGTGGTTCCTATTCTTGTGATTCCCGATGGGAACCAAGATTTTATGATTTACACCGATGCTAGTCCTGTTGGTTTGGGTGTCATTCTCATGCATAGGGAACGTGTTATTGCTTATGCTTCTAGGCAATTAAAGCCAGCCGAGACTAGATATGCCACTCATGAATTAGAGCTTGCGGCTATTGTTTTTGCCCTTAGAATTTGGCGTCATTATCTTTTGGGAGAGAAATTTGTTATCTACACCGATCATAAATCATTGAAGTATTTATTTTCTCAAAAGGAACTTAATTTGCGTCAACAACGTTGGCTCGACTTCCTTTCATCTTATGATCTTGATATTCTTTATACTCCCGAAAAAGGAAATCGTGTTGCCGATGCCCTTAGTCGTAAGCAACAAGCGGTTGTTTCCATGATGATATCCGAATGAAATGATCTCGCGACTTTATCCACTTGTGAGATTCGAGATCGTGAATCCAATTCATGTTCATCTCTTGTGTTATGTAGCCTTGAGGCTCATTCTTCTCTTTTAGACCGCATTCTTGAAGCTCAAAAGCATAATCCCGAATTGGTTCTTCTTATCCAAAGTTGTAGGGATAAAATTGATATTGAAGGTTTGAAAGACTTTGATATTGATGCTCGTGGCGGCATTCGAAAATTTGGTAGACTTATTGTGCCAAATATTATTGATCTTCATAAAGATATATTAGAAGATTCTCATCGTTCTAAATTTTCCATTCATCCCGGTAGTAGTAAAATATACGCGGATATGAAGCGACTTTATTATTGGGATGGAATGAAATCTGATATTGCTAACTTTGTTAAGCATTGCATGACTTGCCAACTTGTAAAGGCCGAGCATCAAAGGCCCGGTGGGTTATTGCAACCTTTGGAAATTCCAATATGGAAGTGGGATCAAATTTCCATGGACTTTATTGATGGTCTTCCCCATTCTCGTTCGGGCCATGATAGCATATGGGTGATAGTAGATAGACTTACAAAATCCGCCCATTTTATTCCCGTTCGGTCCAATCGGACCGTACCTATTTTGGCTAAACTTTTTGTCAAGGAAATTGTTAAATTGCATGGGGTTCCTACTTCTATTGTTAGTGATCGTGGTCCATTGTTTACTAGTGGATTTTGGAAAGGTCTTCAAAAAGATTTGGGAACAAAGCTTAATTTTAGCACCGCTTATCATCCTCAGTCCGATGGACAAACCGAGCGTGTGAATCAAACTCTTGAAGATCTTCTTCGTGCATGCGTTCTTGATTTTGGTGGAAGTTGGGAAGATCATATTTCTCTTATTGAGTTTTCCTATAACAATAGCTTCCAATCTAGTATTGGTATGGCACCTTTCGAGACACTATACGAAAGGCCATGCCGATCTCCTTCGTGTTGGCTTGAGGCCGGTGAGAAGCTGGTTTTAGGTCCTGATTTTATCCATGATACCACAGAAAAGATTGACCTTATTCGTCGTAGGATGAAAGAAGCTCAATGTGATGACCCGGTATTTGGCAACATTTTTTTTAAATATTTAATCCAATTAAAAGATATGTAAACTCATCATTTGAAAATAAAATCTCTTAATAATATTTATAATAAAATTGTTCTTATATATATAATTGGATTAGAAAGGGTTTTACCTTGTTAACAAGTGGTATAAAAATATTAAAATAGAATCAAATTCTATCAATATAAAATATGGATATTAAATATAAGTAAACCATATTTAATATAATTTAAAATATCGATAATCAAAATATAAGATACAAATGTAAATAAGAAAAAGAATTAAGTGATTTGGTATGCTTGTAACATAAGCTGAAATTTGTAAACACAACTGTATAAAGTTAAAATCAGATGAAGTGTATACATATGAATTATTCACACAAGAGAACAAAATGTTTACATACATAATATCTATGTTCTTAGATTAAAAAGAATAGAATAAAAAAATAAAAAAATATTTAGATAGGGATAAAATCATATAAGTATCTTATATGGTTGTATGAAACATATGGTAAAAAACTTATACAATAACATGAAGGCATATGATGTATGTAAATTAGTACATAGGAGGTAGATACATATGCATAGATTTGTAAGCATAAAGGGGAACAATGTAGTACAAGGCAACATCAAATCTTAGCTTACAAAACACAAAATGTATGTCACAGCAAAACCAAGTCAGATCAAAACATTTTAAAACCTAAAAAAAAAATCTCAGTCTAGCTTCTTCTACACGTCTCTATTCTATGTATATGTACGTTGTACGTATGTCCATCACCATCTTGTTCACTCTTTACTGCATTCTAGTTAAGTATTGCTACCATCTCAAAAGGCTCAACTGAAAAGTCTGGCCTTCTTCAATCTTGTTCTATCTTCATTTCAAAAAAAAAAAAAAAAACTTCACCTGTAAACTAATTCCAAAACCAGAAATCCACAAACATTTTTTAGTTCAAACAAATGCAAACATTTTGAAATCTAAGACCAAAGCCCTGTAAACAAACCCTGTAAATTAGTTCATCCTCAAGCCTGCAACCTTTTCAGGCAATAAGCCTGTGAACATTTCTCTAGTCCAAAACTTGGAGATGTCATAGCTTCCCAGTTTTCAAATTAAAGCTTGCTGCAAGCATTCCAATTTCAAAATCATTCAAGTTTACTTGATCCAAAACTATTTCAAAAGCTCAGCCTGGTGAGTAAATCTATCCTCTGGAAAAACCCAAATTCTACTTTATTTACTCTGTTTTATTTTTCATGTGAGTAAACTTTTTAATATGGTTTAAACTAAAATGCATGTGATGGTATTGATTTGCATCGAATCCTTTAGCTTGAATTTATCTGGAAATTGAAGTGAGTATGTCTGTATATGTTAATATCTGGTTCTCTGTTGTTCTGTCTGTGACTTTTTGTTTTCAAAAATCCAAATCTCCCAATCAAACCAATATTAGACTTTGTTATATAAATAAGATTTGTTTGTTGATGTATAATAAAGATTTTAAAAATAGTTTCAAGATTTTTAAAGCAACAGATAATGTTAAGAAGGAAAATAGCAGAGAAATGCATATTTATGATAAAAATCAATCATCTTAATTTTGGATTTGGATAACATAATTGTGTTCGTAGTAGGGAATCATGAATTAAGATGGTATAGTCTCGATTTTTAGATAAGTATTCGATGTGCATTTCTGGGATGATCGGAATTGGCACTTTCGCCAAATTCCGGCAAATGAAGAGGAACTAGGCATTGGGCTTGGGTCTGGAGGAGGAGGGTAGACCGGCGATCAGAGGAAAAATAGTCGCTTGATTTTTAGGGCGACGAGGAGGTTGGAAATGGGTCGAATAGGGTTTAGTCTGGAGTTATGTTCAACGTGGTTGTCGTTGGATTTCCGCCACGAGCAAGTAACCGGAGGGGTACGCATATGTGGGGATGCGAGCTGGATGAAGTGAAGTAGTGGGTGATGAGCGCCGGTGATCTCATGGTCGAAATCGTCGTGGATGAGCGATTTTCGATGTGGGTTGCTTCCAGCTTTTGGATGATGGGTTTGAATTTTGATTCGAGCTTAGAGTCATTGTTCTGGGGAAATGATCGTATAGGCAGGGTCGGGGTGAGTTTGTCGATGATCGGGGGAACGACCAGAGATGATCGAAGGGCGGTGCACTGTGTGCACGTGTACAGTCGACGCTGATGTGTCTTGGATATCGAGAATCCCGAGTTTTCTCGAGACGTTTTCATTTGGGTCTCGAAGCTGATGTAGAACGGGGGAGACTCGAGGCAGGCGCATGTTATCCTTGGGTTCGACTCGAGTTGCTTGATGTGTTATCTGGTTAAGGTAAGATTTGTTATAAAGGAAATCTAGTTCAGAACGAAAGCATAGTTGTGTAGGAAGAAATCAAGTTCAATGTTGGAAACAAGTTTCTTTTAAAAATAAAAATAAATGATAAATCAAGATTTTAAGGGAGTTCAATCAAAAATGTTTCAAAAATTTAAAATGTATTTTAAAAGGTGACTTAAGTGATGTCATTAAATAAAGTATAAGTTATTTAATAAGGATGGACACTTGATTAAAGTAATCAGTTAAAGAAAAAAATTAATTGATTAAATTAAAAGGGTAATTAGTTAATAGTCTGTGAAACCAATTTAAGGTATTAATTTATTAATATTAATTATTAAGGAAATTTATTAATAGAGGATAATTAATTATGGGGAATTACTAAATGTGATTTACTTAATGATAATTACTTAATGAAGTAATTAATGGATAATTACAAGCCGTGGTTAAACGATGGGTAATTACTTGATGGAAAGTAATTAGCGAATAATTACTTATTGGAAGTAAGTGTTAAATTACTCAGTGTAATTAATTCATGTTAAGTAAGCAGGATCTAAAAGTGATTAGAGAAGTTAATTTAATTTATTTAAATTAATTGAAATGGTGTGACTAATTAATCTTGTTTACGAATGATTGAATGATATTGATTGCCTTGGATTATTTGATGTTTCTAGTATGAAATGTTTTGTGATGTGATTGGGTTGAACAATGGTAATGTGGTTATCTATCGTGATGGATTGCTATATAAAGTGACATCCTGAAATTAAAGTTTGTATTGTATTTAAATAACTTGGGTTAAGATGACATGAGACTCGAAGAGACCGGGATCGGGTATCAGTAAATATCCGAAACCACTTCGATTGAAATTTTCTATAATTCTTTATAAATTTGATATGTGTAATCAATAGGCTGGAATAAATAATTTAAGTGAACGGGACCATTGAAACTAAGTGATGATACTTAGGGGTTGATTTGTGAACTTAGTATTGACCATAACCAGTTATGAACTCATAGTTAAGTATGAGTTAGATTTCAATTATATTTAAAGCTTAGTATTTCAACTTTGCATGGGTTTTCTCACGCTGGTTTCCAGCCTGACCCGGGTGTTACTTTGATGTAATGCTCGGGTCAGACCGAGTATTACAGATTTTCAGGTAAGGACGTTTGGGAGCTCAGGAGACGAGCTGGATGGCAGGATCATATGGAGTGTTTTCCGCTGTGATATTTTCTGTTTATCTGGGATATGTTGATTTGTATATGTCTAGTGATTATGTATATGTATGACTTTGATCAATAAAATGTAAACGTTATTGATACAGTTCTTCTTTGTAAAACTGTTATTTTACTTGATATTATATTTTGATCCGCTGCGAATGTGAGGTTCTGTGTTTGTTTTCTGTTCTTCTTCTTCTACCTCTTTCTTCTTTTCCTAACTATTTGGAATTTTCGGGTTCGAAAATTCCGGGTCGTTACAGTTGGTATCAGAGCGAAGGTTAAGCGAGAACTTTGGCTCTGGTGGGTATACTCATAAGGATAGGGTCAATAGTACCCTACAATGAGTTGAGTGTTTATATATATATGAGAGAGCGTACTTGTTATTTTCTTATATAAAGATTTTAAATGATTTTAAGTAAGGATATATTTTGATATATATATATAAAGCAATATTTCTTACTAATAAATGTTAAAGTAATTGGTTGTTAAAAATTATTGGAATTAAATAAAATATTGAGAATTAAGTGTTAATATTAATACAACCAAATTGAAATTGAATGAAGATAAATTTGAAATGGATCCAAACTAAAATTAAAATCCTGAATTTGTAGAAATGTTTCCAGAATAAAGATAATAATAAATTGGTTTCCAGATATGATAATCTTGGTTATTATCATAGATGATTGTTGAGTTTAATTATAAGATGTGTACTAATGAGTGAGCAAAATAAAATATGTTAAGGATATAAACTTAGATGAGTATAACTTGTAAATTAGAACGGATTTAAATTGTGGAGTTTAAAACCTAAGTTTAGAAACATTGAATTGTTTCAAAGTGTTTAAAGAAAAGAATACATAATATTATTCAGGATATATTTGAATGTGATCTTATTTTAAAATAAGAAGCTGTTTGAAAACTTAAAAAAAAAAGGTCCGTCTTAAATTAAAACCGAAGGTGGTTTAAAATTTAAATGTATAGCCTGGTAGGCTAAGAAATAAATATGTATATATGGACACAAAGATGGTTTGAAAATAAACTCTAAATGTTGAGTTTTAAATTTGGGAAATGTGGTGTGATATCCAAGGTAATAAGTTTTTGAACTTATAAGATTTATTAATGTGAAGTTTAAAATTTGAAGTGGGAATTCAAATTTGAGTAAGTTTGGCGAGATTAAATTGAATTTAACTTAAGGGAAGTTAAATAAGTTTGGAATAAATAACATAAATTGGAAATTTCAAGATGAAATTGAGGTTTAACTTAGGAAAGTTAAATGGGTTGATTTGGTAGGGAACTATATGTGGTCTCATATAGGATTGAGATCTGGAATGGGTAGTGGATGATGAATGTTTTATATAAATTGGATGATAGATTGGGGTAATATCTATCCCAATATTGGAATTAAATGGAATTAAACTTTAATTTGAAATTACTTAAGTAATTTTGACTTTAAAGATAAAAATTAAAAATGGGATCACTTTGAACATTAAGATTTGAATGTTTAAAATGAACATGTAAACTGAAATGATTAAGGATTGGTTCCAAGATTGAATTTGGATAATAAATTGAAATTCAAAGATTTAATTGTTTAAAAGGGGTTTTGAATTATTATTTGAACGTTGAAATAAGTTAAGTGAAGATAATTTAAAATGGAATTTTGAGAATTGAACTCAAAAATTAAATTGTTTAAAGATATTGATTTGAAGATAAATGTTAATTGGATTAAGGGAATAAATCAACATTTGAAAATTTAACTCGAATTTATATAATTCGAGATGGTTTGAAATTGAGATTTAAATTGAATTAGTTCAAACTGAATTTGATTTGAACTAATAAGAATTGTGATTTATGATGGATAAGTATAAAATTCAAATGAGAAATTTGAATTGGATTAATTTGAAATAAAATTGAAGTTATTCAAATTGGGATTGAGTCAATTTAAATGTAAGTGGAAATTTAAATTGAATTTATGGAAATGGAGATGGGGTATTAAACAGTTTGACTCTGGACTATTTTCAAAATAAATTGTTTAATATAAACCTATTTTTCCAAACTATTTACTACACAACTTTTCTTTTTAAACCTAAAACTATCTTAAACCTGTTTTACAATTACTTTGGAACTATTTAACTATTTTACAACTGTTTTATAAACTAATTACTATTTTTCTACTACTTTATAAACTGATTACTGTTTTTCAACTATTTTATAAGAAATTACTATTTTTCAATTATTTTACAGTTACTTAACTATTTTACAGCTATTTTACAAATCAATAATTATCTTTCAACTATTTATCTATTTTTAAAATTTTCAAGCTATTTTGTAAATATAAACTGGTCGGAGTTCAAACTGTTATTGGTTGAATACCCAACTGAGATAAGAATTGAAGTGATAATCCAAATGGGATTAAGGCAAATGTGAATAAGTGAATAAGATCAAAGTGAGGATGAATAGAAAGGAAATTGATTTAACTGGTAATCAATGAAGATAAATACGTAGGATGTACGTATATTATTCTATTTGCATAGTGATTTGATCCAGATTCGAGCACAGAATTTCGAGATAGTATTATCGATCCGAGTTGGGATTTTTCGCTCGATTTTCGAAGGCGAACCTGGATATGGATTTTTGATTGGTTCTGGATATTCTCTATCATAGTTGTGACTATGCAAGGAGAATAACGGTTTCTGATCAAGAAACCAGATCTGAGTCCGTACTAGGAACTCGGGTGGACAATACTAGTTCGGAAGTGAAATTGTGTGATCGAGTGAGCGATTAGATTGATATTGCATACGGATGATATGTGGACATCGTACGGGTTTGAATAAAGTTTGTTAACCCCCTTTTTGACTCACGACCTAGCAGAAGCCGAGTTAGGGTGCTTGCCGACTTAAGAAGTATGCCGACTTAGGATGCTGGCTGACTTAAGGTGCTTGCCGACTTAAAGAAGCCTACCGACCTAGCAAATTGTGAGTTAGCGAGGCCTGCCGAGTTAACAGATTGCCGACCTATGGGTACTTGCAGACTTAACGAGTTAACAGTTAGATGACCTACAACTCAACAGGCTCCGACCTAAGGAAGTGGCGACCTAAGGAAGTCGCGACCTAAGGAAGTGGCGACCTAAGGAAGTCGCGACCTAAGGAAGTGGCGACCTAAGGAAGTTGCGACCTAAGGAAGTTGCGACCTAAAGAAATCCGCGACCTAAGAGGCTCTGCGACCTAAGGAACATTGCGATCTAACAATGTTGCGACCTAAAAGCTCTCCGAGTTATGCAGTGCTCCGAGTTAAGAAGTGCCGCGAGTTAAGGATCTATAAGATAAGGGATTGACTTAAGACAGTTGTGGAAGACCTACGACTTATACTAAGTCGCGCATGATCTCTTGAGTCGTCACCGACTTATCACTTAGAAAAAACCACGTACTTCATCGCTGCATTTGGTAAGTCGCGAATGGACTATGACTTATCTTAGGTCGCTCGCGACCTAAGACCTAGCTTAGGTCGTACGCGACCTAGGACTTAACAAATGGTCGACTTAAGATTGCGAGTTAACTCTGCTACGCCCTAACCCTATTCCTTAACTCGTCACCGACCTACCCTAAGTCAGCTACGACCTAAAGACTTAGAGAAATTTCCTGAGTCCAGATCAGCTCCTATAAATACCCCATTACTTCCAACATGACGGGGACTTTTGGCAATTCATTTCTTCAAGCATCCATGCTCTGCTGCACTGAAGATTCACTCAACAAGTAAAGATCTTCCAACTCTCAAGGCACTACAACGAGCTTCGTGAAGAACTCCATTCATCCGATACGGATTCAGCAAGATTCATCACCGAAGATTGAGCTAGTAGTCTAGATTGTTGTGCGATCAAGTTATATTGTATTTGACAAGATATTGTATCAAATTGTAACCGAATCAGCAATAAAAGACTATAAAGTGGATGTAAGCTCAATTACGGGCCGAACCACTATAAATCTGTTGTTCATTTCCTGCTTTTTCTGCTATTTTCAGCTCATATTCTGTTCCCGTACCAACGGGTGGTGCTTTCACAAGTTTATTACACACACCGGGTGTTAGCGTTCACTTTTTACCGTTAAAATTTTGGTGCTTTCATTGAGAGCCCAACTCAGGCGATCATCCACCGTTGCTTCGCAAAGATTCATAAAAAGAACCTCTCTTTAAAAACCAGATCTGAAATAATGGCTCCTGGAAGAAGAGGTAGACCTATCAGATCCGGAAACGCTCACGAAGGAACCTCCGCCTCCCCAATAACAGACCAAGCAACTCCAACCGTAGGGGTCACCAGGGCTGAATTGGATGACGTAGTTTCTGGATTATACCAACAAATTGAAACTCAAAACGCTTTGATGATAGATAGATTAACTGCTCTGCTCGGGGCAAATCGTCAACCAGAAAACCGTCGAACTACTCTTCCTGAAACGCCACCTTTCCAAGCTGATGGTTCTATGCCGCAACCAACTTGTCATGAGCATATGCCCGGGCAAAATTCCGAAGGAAGGGCTAATACTTGCCCGGAGGTGTCTTTGAACAATAAAGAGTACCTGTCTGAAATGGTTGGCCGCATCATGAAAAAGAGCATGCAAAGGGAAGAAGATGAGGCTGACTGGGGATTTGCACCAAGCAGAACTCCGTTTACTGAAAGGATCCTAAGAGCAGAGTTTCCAAGGAAATTTGCACCTCCTACTATCCAAGCTTATAGGGGAACCAGTGACCCTAATCATTTCCTCTACAAGTATGATTGGCATATGACTGGTGCAAGAGCATCAGACGAGGTCAAGTGTCGATACTTTCCGGTATACCTAGAAGGTGTGGCTTTACTTTGGTTCACAAAGCTTCCAGTTCGGTCTGTAGATAAATTCTCCGACTTAACGCAAAAGTTTAAAGAATAGTTCAGATTGTATGCTTCAAAAGCTAAGGATATAATGTCACTGTCGAACCTTGAACAAGCACCCGGAGAATCAATCAAATCTTTCTTGAGCCGTTTCAATATAGCTTTAGCCGAAGTAGAAAATGCAGAACCACGCATGATCCTGACTTATTTGATGAGAGCCATTGATAAATCGAGTGAATTTGGGATATGGTTAAAGATGAAAGAACCAAACTCACTTGATAAATTTTATAAAAAGTCCGATGAATTCATTCGCCTTGAAAGCCTTTCTGCAACATCGAAAGTGGTTACTGCCCAGACTAACAATGACAATGTCCCACCTAAGAAAAGAGAATCTGAAAGTCAGAAAAGGGAGAATGAAGGAGGAAAAAGCCAGGGAAATGAAAAGAAACCTCGCCGCTTTAATCCTTCGAGCTTTACTCCTTTAACTGATACACCAAGAAATATCTTTTTTGCAACAAAGGACGTTGTCAGGTATCCTAAGCCGCCTGAGATGACGAGAGGGGCAAAGCGTAATGGAAAGTTCTGCCAATTTCACAATCAACCTGGCCGTGACACTGACCAGTGTCGCGAATTAAAGAAGGTGATTGAAGAATTGCTAGAGCAGGGTAAACTCCAACAATACGTTAAAAGGAGCGGAGTCGATCCAACCCCATCCACTCGGGATCAACAACACCCTACCCATCAATCCGATTCTCACAACAACACTGCAGTGCAAGATTCAGAAAAGCTTGTCATTAATGCTATCACAGGGGGACCATACCCAGCAAGCGGAAGTTGGGATGACTACTAATTACCCACAAAACTGCGACTGGGGCACATCTCACTTTCTCTGGCATAAAAATCCAAAAGCTATGAATCAAGCACAAATGGAAATCCAGCTTGGAGATTCTGAAACAACAATAACTAGCATTCATTTTTACTTAACCACATTGCTTGAATTTGTAAAGATAATGATGGATGTGTAACTTCTGCATTGTAAACCGCTGAGAAATCAGCGTGACTCAATAATGAAAAAACTATGCATTGTGTTTTCTATTATAAAATGCCTGTTATATTTCGATGTGTAAATACTCTAAATGTATTGCTAAAATATCGATCTAATACTGCAGGTCATTAAAGCAAAGCTCACCCATCGCAAAACTAAGCGAGCCTTACAAATCATTTATTAAAGCAAATTTCAAGCAACAAAAATTTCAAACTCAAATCCCATACAAGAGGAACTTCACATAAAAAGTTGACGGCTCCACTATGTCAAGCCCTCGTTAACTGGTTGCGATCGTTGATATAAAAAGGCATCCAACCAAATAACTTGCGTTTACTCTGTGGAGTCATTCAACAGTGAAGTCTACTTCTTCGGATAAAGCAATTTACTTGCAAAAGAAAGGAACACGCGCTTGGAAATGATGATAAAGGATCGCAGATTGGCGGATGATGATGCAACATGAGCGGGCAAACATGGAAGCAGCCAAAGGGAGGTATGCCTCTTAACAGGAAAGCAGGTAGATCCACTAAAGGGATACCTTCCCAAGCAGAAGGAATAAGACCCTCGCTAGCTGATTGTGATGCATCCAATCAGGCAGCTTGTGGCCATCCCATGGATCTACTTGCCCCTAAGACGCAACCTTCCTGGCACACCAACCAACTGATGCTCCTTCCCAAGGGTCAACAAAGCCCTCTAACGAGGCACGCCAATAAATGGAGAGCTTTCCTCAATCAAAAAGATCGGTGGGGCTACCAAAAGGGCACCTTGTTAATTGATTGCGATCGTTTGTACAAACAAACATCCAATCAAACAACTTACGCCTGCCCCGAGGACCCTCCGACCATGAGAAAGTAACTTCCAGGCAATCACAAGCCCTCTTCGGAGGCACAAGCCCTCTTCGGAGGCACAAGCCCTTTTCGGAGGCACATTTCACCCGTGTAGAAGTGCAAAATGCTTCTCTTCGGAGACCCACTTCACCAGTGATGAAATGCTAAAAAGCCCTTTTCGGAGGCACATTTCACCCGTGTAGAAGTGCAAAATGCTTCTCTTCGGAGACCCACTTCACCAGTGATGAAATGCTAAAAAGCCCTTTTCGGAGGCACATTTCACCCGTGTAGAAGTGCAAAATGCTTCTCTTCGGAGACCCACTTCACCAGAGATGAAATGCCAAAACTGCTTCTCTTCGGAGACTAAAACTGCTTCTCTTCGGAGACCAAAATCGCTTCTCTTCGGAGACCAAAAGACCTCTTCAGAGGCGTACTTCACCTTGCTTGAAGTACCAAAAATAAACCCTTTACTGGGGCACGAAAATCAAAACCTTCTTCGGAAGCTCACTTCACTGCGCAGGAAAATTCAGCTTCAAACAAATAAAAGTGATCATTCCCAGAAGTCGAAGTGTTCTTCAGAAAGAAGAAGAAAATAAAGATTTCTCCAAAGACAAGATATACTCTATTAAAGGCAGAATAATTCTTCCCTGAAAAAGAAGAAATTATTCTCTAAAATAAGAGTATCGGTCTTGTGAAATCAAGAAATATTACAATATACTTGTGGTATGGGGGCAACATTATACAATTCAGTTACATTAATAAAAGTAATATACAAGCAACATACCACAAGTTCATTGCAATATCACGTAATAAAGATGTGGAGTAAATGCGTTCTTGAAACACAGACAAAAATTTGTACAAGTGAAAAGAATCGTTTACTCTACACTTCAAATGAAAAACAGATGTATTCCTACATACACAAGGATTTGTACAAGAAAAATATCTATTTATTTCAACACTATGAGAAATTTTTACATTGTACAGGTTACAAAAAGAAGCGGAGACCGGTATCCGCACAATCCCCGGTCACTACAAAAAGCAGAAAATGCAAAAATCGAACTCATTTCCCCTTCTTCCCACCCTTGGAGTTTTTACCCGGCCTGGTAGTTAGCTTCGTAGGCCGTGTCGGAGAAGAAGGAGAAAGAGACTCAGCCGGATCAATCTCTGCCTCATCCCCAACGGCAGAAGAACTCCTCTTTCCTTTCTTTGAAACCACACGCTTCCCCTTCTTCTTGGAAGAAGACTCACTCCCCGGAGCAAGAAATGTAGAAAGCTTTGTGTCATAATCGAAAGACTACTCCGGGGTCTTCTCGCTATCCTCCAGATCTTCTGCCTTGTGTTCTTCGGAAGTAGGTGGTTCATCTAAACCTTGAAGGGCCGCTATTGGTTCTTCCTGTGAACCAGGTTGAGAAGCTGGAAGAAGTATAACTTGAGGAGGAAGAGGAACGACAGCTGAAGAAGGAAGAAGTGGTGCAGTTTCCGGCACGACTGCTGCATAATGAAAGAAATCAAAATCAGTATTCTCCGAGAAAAAAGAAGACTGTGAATCGTCAAAGTTACCTGGAGAAGCCGGTTTAGCCAGATCAATCTCAAATTCCCGAGCTTGGAAGTCTTTCATTGCCTCTTCCTCTGTAGGGGTGGCTACAGTTTCTGTGTCAACCTTAGCGGGAGGCGTGGAATGAGAACTAGAGCCAGCAATATCCGCATGAGCTAAAGCCGAAGTATAAACAGGAGCAATAGGGGGTGTTTCTTTCTCAGGAAGCTTCTCTCCCGTCGCTTCGGCCCGCACTCGGACGAGCTGCTCTTTTCCTTTGGCAAGGGCATCGCGATCGTTCTCACTTAAGTAGGTAGCTTGAAGATCTGTTTCAGAATATCCAGCACCACCAAATAAGTCAATGATTGCCTCCCATACCTCCGCTAAGGTGACTTCATACTCTGGTCCCAAAAATGAAAGGCTCCCACGCCCCAGGACACAATGCATATAAAAGTCGAACAAAGTCGCGTCAACGGTGGCTATGGTCGCCCTATGGGATTCTTCGGCTGCAGCTTTACCAGAGAAAACTTCATCACGTTCTCTTTCAGCCTTCAGTAACTGGGATTGTAGCCTAGCAATTTCTAAGTCTCGAGAGCTGAGTTTCTCCTGAAGTTGAGCAACGTCATCACGATATTTTCTAGTAACATGTTGTTCTGCTTCAAGTTTGACTTCAGTATCTCTCTGAGCAGCGTGGGCGTCTCGAACTTGTTTTTGAAGCATTTCTTCTTTCTGAGAATAAGAAGTGGAAGAAGTAGCAAGCTCTTTTTTAAGTCTTTCAACTTCAGCTTCGAGCTTCACATAACCATCGCTAATGCTTTTCATCTCCGAGTCATGCTGCTTACGCCATTTATCCCACTCAGATTTATCATTTTCCATGGTCATCATCGCTTCAAGATTCAGATGGTTGACCCTTTGAAGTTCATCAACCAGCTTCTGCCACCCAGACATTCTTTCGATGTCAAGCTTTACAGCATTGACATTTTTCAGCATCGCCTGCTTATCAATGGGGACCAAGTCCAAATCAAAACGCACTCCTTTCAGACACCAATTCGGAAATCGGCTCTGGAGTGTGGGAGGACCATCTCCAGCTTGGTACTGTGGCCTATTAATGATGGTCTGGATGTCAGACTCCTTAAGGGCAGGAGAACCGGAAGATGTATTAGGAGGAACAGAAGCGGTAGTCTTTTCCGAGATGTTAGATGTGTCTTTCTCACCAAGTCTGGTACGTTTACTGGAATCATCAGAAGTGTGACTCTTCCCCTTATCGTCGTAAGATTTCCTTTTATAAGGATCGTCGCTTCTGCGAGAAGAGTCACGTTGCTCGTCCTTTCTCCCGTAGTATTCCTCATCTTCTCTCCGGCGACGCTCTTCATGAGCTCGCCTCTCATGAGCCTTTCGAGCAGCTCTCTCCTCATCAGTTTCTTTCACGGCACTGATATAACTCCTAAAGTCATAAGCCTCACGGCTTCCGTAACGTTGGAATTTGTTGTAGTAAGAGCCGCTTCGCCCCATCAGAGAACCTGAAATTGAAGAAAAAGACCAGTTTTAGAAATCCTCAAATTGAAGAAGCTAAGTGCATAAAGGCGCCAAAGTTCTAAGTGTGTGTGATGTGCAAACTACGCGCATCAAACTACAAACCACTTTTGGGTGTAGAGATGGCAATAAGTTGTGTGGAAGGCATTGTGGTTTGTTGCAAAGAAGAAGTTGCTTCGATAACAGGAGGAACCACTTTAGAAACATCATCTTTAAAGAGCTCCTGAGAAGTTATCATGATGTCGCTCAGACTGTCGAAAGTATCATCGCCATGGTGCAGGGGAGAATTCTCTTTTTCAACTTCCACTTCAGCCGTCTTTTCAAGAGTGTGAAGGTTTTCCTCCTCTTCAACAACTGGGGCAAGTGCTAACTTACTGGACGGTCCAGCAATGTCGGTAGAAGTAGAACACTTTACCAATGGAGTCTCAGCGGTAAGATTTTGCTGTAAAAATTCTCTAGCAGGAACAGGGGCATCTGACTCCTTAGCAGGAGAATCAGGGACTTCATGTGGCTGAGTAGAACGGGAAGGATGTAAGAGTCCAAATTCGTGGAGGAACTCATCTCTCAATAGAAATTGAACGCTCCTCTCCTCAACCGGTACGGCCATAAGCCT
Organism: Allium fistulosum; assembly: GCA_030737815.1. NCBI lineage: Eukaryota > Viridiplantae > Streptophyta > Magnoliopsida > Asparagales > Amaryllidaceae > Allium > Allium fistulosum. The sequence goes on from CM060904.1 coordinate 643,754,270, forward strand.
CTCAAAGATAGTCTTGTGACGAGATTCCCTAGAGGGGGAAGGAAGTGCTGGAACAATAGAGAAAGAAGTTAGCACTTGACAATTTGTACTTCGAAGAATTTTAGAAAAACACAGGGAAAAGATAGATAATCGTACTTCCCACTCTCCAAATGGCGTAAAATCCCGGGGGACAACGAACATAAAAGAACGGGCTCAGGAAACTATGAACACTTTCAGGGAGGCCGGTGATCAGCTTACGATTTCTCGCACTCCTTACAACTATGATGGAGGGATGATCTTTATTTTTGGTAAAAGTACAAAGATAGCGAATTTCTCCGAAGGTAGGGAAGCGGCCCAGCGTTCTCCTAAAAAGCACGCATAGTCCCAGCAAGATGGCGTAGCCATTGGGATGTAACTGAAAAGGGGAAATAGATAGTTGGAGGAGAAGTTCTCGAACGCAGTCATTGAATGGGGGGATAGCTCCGCTCAAGCACATTTGGCGGTTAACTGCGACGAAGCCACGGGGCGGTCTGTCAGCAGTATCATTTATTTCGGGAAGCAAAGCGTCAGCTTCAGCAATGCCAAACTGGATGCATAGTTGACGAAAGGCTTTATGGCTCAAAGTAGTAGGAGTCCTCTCTGGAGGATCGTTCAGCGGGATAGCAACTGGAAATACATCTTCAGCTTGCTCTGTTCCTTCTTGTGGAGAAGACATTCTACACAATCAGCTGAATGTTCAAATGTGAAGGTGCACGTTCCCTAAAAGTGTGAAGTGTTGTGCAAAAACTAATAAAAATAAAAGACAAGTATAACTGGAATTAAATTAGTTGACAATCAATCGATTACAGAATTTCAGAACTTGTCAATGATCAAGTGTTGTGTTAATACAAACAAGTCAGTTTCATTTGACTATTATGATTTTGTTTTAATACTTCACTTGAACTGGTTATTGTACAGCGTCTCATTCATATTCATTTAATTTAACTTTCTCGTTATCAACTAATCTATCATTCGATGTGGGCAGTCGGTGATAGTATATTCGTCCCAGTATTCTGTGAATGTTGTATTAAGCAGGATTGTTAGTTTGTAAGATTGAAGCAATATGTAAAAAAGGCATGCAACATGGTTCATAGTTCAACAGTTCAAAGTCCAGGTACAATTCAAAAATCATCTGATTGAGAGGCCGAAAGCTTAAGTATTAACTCGGTGACGACCTAAGGAAGCTTCCCTATGGGTCAGAGTCAGCAGTCCCTAAGTATCAGGACGGATAAGGAAACAAAAAATTAGTTCGAGGCAACCAGAAATTCTCTAAGTCCTAACTCGGAAGCGACTCAAAACCTAGGTCACATGAAACTGCTAAGTCGGTTCCGACTTAAACCATGAAAATCACTAAATCGCGTGAAATCCTTAAGCCATGACCGAGCCAATACCTCTACCAATTTTCCTCTCTATCTCTTAACCCGTTAACCCGATAGCCTCATAGTCAATTACGACCCTCATTCCATCACACCATTGAATCACCCCGAAAAGCCAATTCGAATCGCCTCGGATTTGCTGCGAATCTGACGTATTATTGCCACACCACAACTGCAACGTGATCAATGGCAATTGCGAAACAGTCGAAGGGTTAAACATAATGAATCGCAGCATCTAAACACAAGTGGAAGTCAAAAATTGGGGAGTTATCGATTCGACAGAGAGCATAGGTGAACGATGACCAGATCGACTTACGGAGTTTAACAGGAAGATGATCGGCGATTGGATGATTGGGGTTTATCTCTGAAAGCTCTAAATTGCGTCAATGGCTGATTCGAGAAGAAGAACAGGTGAAGGAAGAGAAGGGGCGACTTAAGCTATTTATAATCTGGGACAGTGAAATTTGAATCGACATGACCGACCTACGACTCATCTTAAGTCGGTCGCGATCTAACACACTTACCAAAAAGCGAGTTAAGAGAATCGAAGCATACGACCTATGGTTTAGGCATATACTTCGAGGGGCAAATGTTAACCCCCTTTTCGACTCACGACCTAGCAGAAGCCGAGTTAGGGTGCTTGCCGACTTAAGAAGTATGCCGACTTAGGATGCTGGCTGACTTAAGGTGCTTGCCGACTTAAAGAAGCCTACCGACCTAGCAAATTGTGAGTTGGCGAGGCCTGCCGAGTTAACAGATTACCGACCTATGGGTACTTGCAGACTTAACGAGTTAACAGTTAGATGACCTACAACTCAACAGGCTCCGACCTAAGGAAGTGGCGACCTAAGGAAGTCGCGACCTAAGGAAGTGGCGACCTAAGGAAGTCGCGACCTAAGGAAGTGGCGACCTAAGGAAGTTGCGACCTAAGGAAGTTGCGACCTAAAGAAATCCGCGACCTAAGAGGCTCTGCGACCTAAGGAACATTGCGATCTAACAATGTTGCGACCTAAAAGCTCTCCGAGTTATGCAGTGCTCCGAGTTAAGAAGTGCCGCGAGTTAAGGATCTATAAGATAAGGGATTAACTTAAGACAGTTGTGGAAGACCTACGACTTATACTAAGTCGCGCATGATCTCTTGAGTCGTCACCGACTTATCACTTAGAAAAAACCACGTACTTCATCGCTGCATTTGGTAAGTCGCGAATGGACTACGACTTATCTTAGGTCGCTCACGACCTAAGACCTAGCTTAGGTCGTACGCGACCTAGGACTTAACAAATGGTCGACTTAAGATTGCGAGTTAACTCTGCTACGCCCTAACCCTATTCCTTAACTCGTCACCGACCTACCCTAAGTCAGCTACGACCTAAAGACTTAGAGAAATTTCCTGAGTCCAGATCAGCTCCTATAAATACCCCATTACTTCCAACATGACGGGGACTTTTGGCAATTCATTTCTTCAAGCATCCATGCTCTGCTGCACTGAAGATTCACTCAACAAGTAAAGATCTTCCAACTCTCAAGGCACTACAACGAGCTTCGTGAAGAACTCCATTCATCCGATACGGATTCAGCAAGATTCATCACCGAAGATTGAGCTAGTAGTCTAGATTGTTGTGCGATCAAGTTATATTGTATTTGACAAGATATTGTATCAAATTGTAACCGAATCAGCAATAAAAGACTATAAAGTGGATGTAAGCTCAATTACGGGCCGAACCACTATAAATCTGTTGTTCATTTCCTGCTTTTTCTGCTATTTTCAGCTCATATTCTGTTCCCGTACCAACGGGTGGTGCTTTCACAAGTTTATTACACACACCGGGTGTTAGCGTTCACTTTTTACCGTTAACAAAGTTGATATTGAAATTTGTGGATAAAAATTGTAATATGGTTTTTGAAATGGAAGTAAATTTTGAGAAATATACAATAAATAAAGTGAAAATGGAATATCTTTATGATTAAAATTTACTTTATCAAAGTAAATAATTTGGTAAGTGACTTTATAAAGTAATCAAATTTGAATATTTGATTTGGAATAAACAAAGTTATATATCTTTGTTATATATGGAAAACTTCCCTTGTTGAATCTATTGCCAGAAGAAAATAATTTTTGAAAGTATTTGAAGTATAAAAGTGAATTTATATAAGTATAAATTGATTCAAGGATTTTCCAAAATTTATATATATATATATATAAAAGATTTTATGGAAATGGTTTTGAGAAAAAGGTTTTGGGAACCTTTGGATTTGGAAAAGGCTTTTGATTTTTGGATAAAATCAATATTGGGATTTGGGAAAGCCTGATTTGTGAATTATCGATTTTGATAATCGATTTTGTGTAAAAGCATTTATATGAGATTCATACTAGGTGTATGATTTGGAAAATACTATATGTGTATAGTATAAAGTGTTTTGAGATTTGCTCTGGGGAAAAAGGCGCTCCCTTGAAATGAACTTCTCAGGAGTGCCACAGGATGGCACTGCCTTGAGCCTCTAAGGGGGAGGTTCTAAAGTTGATCCTGTGAGGAGTCCGGAAAAAACTAGTTCCTAAGGATTATTTGTGTAGCGAAAGTCGAGGGGCTGGTGCCCACAGAGGCATTTGGGTTATGTTGTGACGACAGTGTAACTCGATGTCACTACGATCTACTGCAGACCATAGCGAAAGTCGTGTGTGCCGCTGAGAGCCAACAGTCTGCGTTTGATTTTATATCGGTAGACTGCGACCTATGTAGGAGTGGAGAAGTTTCATTTTGACAGCGAAAATCGTGTGTGCCGCTTAGAGCCAACAGTTACATGGACTTTTGCTGTGATGGCAACGTAACCCTGGATGTAACTGCGATCTATTGTGGGTTCCATGGTGAAATCAGTTACATGGACTTTTGCTGCGATGGCAACGTAACCCAGGATGTAACTGCGACCTTGGATGGGGGTGATGATTTCCAGAGCATTCTCACCAAAGATATTCCCTCTATTTTCAAAACTGTTTTCTATATTTTCAATAAAATTATTTTTCAAGATTTTTTCACTGGATGTTGGAAACGGGACTGCCAAACACTTATAGATTTTCAGTCGTACGCCTGATCAACGTATGACCGAATTTCTGTGAGAACAAGGATGGACTTGTTGAAACATCGAGTTATAAAAGTATTTTTATAAAAACTACTTTAGAAATATTATATAGATTTTTAAAGTAGTTTAAAAATGATCAAAGAAAATTTATCTGATTTTAAGCATTTTAATAAATTCTAATTCCGTTCCTTTTCGAGGACGAAAAGATTCAAAGGGGGAAGGAATGTGATGACCCGGTATTTGGCAACATTTTTTTTAAAATATTTAATCCAATTAAAAGATATGTAAACTCATCATTTGAAAATAAAATCTCTTAATAATATTTATAATAAAATTGTTCTTATATATATAATTGGATTAGAAAGGGTTTTACCTTGTTAACAAGTGGTATAAAAATATTAAAATAGAATCAAATTCTATCAATATAAAATATGGATATTAAATATAAGTAAACCATATTTAATATAATTTAAAATATCGATAATCAAAATATAAGATACAAATGTAAATAAGAAAAAGAATTAAGTGATTTGGTATGCTTGTAACATAAGCTGAAATTTGTAAACACAACTGTATAAAGTTAAAATCAGATGAAGTGTATACATATGAATTATTCACACAAGAGAACAAAATGTTTACATACATAATATCTATGTTCTTAGATTAAAAAGAATAGAACAAAAAAATAAAAAAATATTTAGATAGGGATAAAATCATATAAGTATCTTATATGGTTTTATGAAACATATGGTAAAAAACTTATACAATAACATGAAGGCATATGATGTATGTAAATTAGTACATAGGAGGTAGATACATATGCATAGATTTGTAAGCATAAAGGGGAACAATGTAGTACAAGGCAACATCAAATCTTAGCTTACAAAACACAAAATGTATGTCACAGCAAAACCAAGTCAGATCAAAACATTTTAAAACCTAAAAAAAAAATATCTCAGTCTAGCTTCTTCTACACGTCTCTATTCTATGTATATGTACGTATGTCCATCACCATCTTGTTCACTCTTTACTGCATTCTAGTTAAGTATTGCTACCATCTCAAAAAGCTCAACTGAAAAGTCTGGCCTTCTTCAATCTTGTTCTATCTTCATTTCAAAAAAAAAAAAAGAAACTTCACCTGTAAACTAATTCCAAAACCAGAAATCCACAAACATTTTCCAGTTCAAACAAATGCAAACATTTTGAAATCTAAGACCAAAGCCCTGTAACCAAACCCTGTAAATTAGTTCATCCTCAAGCCTGCAACCTTTTCAGGCAATAAGCCTGTGAACATTTCTCTAGTCCAAAACTTGGAGATGTCATAGCTTCCCAGTTTTCAAATTAAAGCTTGCTGCAAGCATTCCAGTTTCAAAATCATTCAAGTTTACTTGATCCAAAACTATTTCAAAAGCTCAGCCTGGTGAGTAAATCTATCCTCTGGAAAAACCCAAATTCTACTTTATTTACTCTGTTTTTTTTCATGTGAATAAACTTTTTAATATGGTTTAAACTAAAATGCATGTGATGGTATTGATTTGCATCGAATCCTTTAGCTCGAATTTATCTGGAAATTGAAGTGAGTATGTCTGTATATGTTAATATCTGGTTCTCTGTTGTTTTTTCTGTGACTTTTTGTTTTCAAAAATCCAAATCTCCCAATCAAACCAATATTAGACTTTGTTATATAAATAAGATTTGTTTGTTGATGTATAACAAAGATTTTAAAAATAGTTTCAAGATTTTTAAAGCAACAGATAATGTTAAGAAGGAAAATAGCAGAGAAATGCATATTTATGATAAAAATCAATCATCTTAATTTTGGATTTGGATAACATAATTGTGTTCGTAGTAGGGAATCATGAATTAAGATGGTATAGTCTTGATTTTTAGATAAGTATTCGATGTGCATTTCTGGGATGATCGGAATTGGCACTTTCGCCAAATTCCGGCAAATGAAGAGGAACTGGGCATTGGGCTTGGGTCTGGAGGAGGAGGGTAGACCGGCGATCAGAGGAAAAATAGTCGCTTGATTTTTAGGGCGACGAGGAGGTTGGAAATGGGTCGAATAGGGTTTAGTCTGGAGTTATGTTCAACGTGGTTGTCGTTGGATTTCCGCCACGAGCAAGTAACCGGAGGGGTACGCATATGTGGGGATGCGAGCTGGATGAAGTGAAGTAGTGGGTGATGAGCGACGGTGATCTCATGGTCGAAATCGTCGTGGATGAGCGATTTTCGATGTGGGTTGCTTCCAGCTTTTGGATGATGGGTTTGAATTTTGATTCGAGCTTAGAGTCATTGTTCTGGGGAAATGATCGTATAGGCAGGGTCGGGGTGAGTTTGTCGATGATCGGGGGAACGACCAGAGATGATCGGAGGGCGGTGCACTGTGTGCACGTGTACAGTCGACGCTGATGTGTCTTGGATATCGAGAATCCCGAGTTTTCTCGAGACGTTTTCATTTGGGTCTCGAAGCTGATGTAGAACGGGGGAGACTCGAGGCAGGCGCATGTTATCCTTGGGTTCGACTCGAGTTGCTTGATGTGTTATCTGGTTAAGGTAAGATTTGTTATAAAGGAAATCTAGTTCAGAACGAAAGCATAGTTGTGTAGGAAGAAATCAAGTTCAATGTTGGAAACAAGTTTCTTTTAAAAATAAAAATAAATGATAAATCAAGATTTTAAGGGAGTTCAATCAAAAATGTTTCAAAAATTTAAAATGTATTTTAAAAGGTGACTTAAGTGATGTCATTAAATAAAGTATAAGTTATTTAATAAGGATGGACACTTGATTAAAGTAATCAGTTAAAGAAAAAAATTAATTGATTAAATTAAAAGGGTAATTAGTTAATAGTCTGTGAAACCAATTTAAGGTATTAATTTATTAATATTAATTATTGAGGAAATTTATTAATAGAGGATAATTAATTATGGGGAATTACTAAATGTGATTTACTTAATGATAATTACTTAATGAAGTAATTAATGGATAATTACAAGCCGTGGTTAAACGATGGGTAATTACTTGATGGAAAGTAATTAGCGAATAATTACTTATTGGAAGTAAGTGTTAAATTACTCAGTGTAATTAATTCATGTTAAGTAAGCAGGATCTAAAAGTGATTAGAGAAGTTAATTTAATTTATTTAAATTAATTGAAATGGTGTGACTAATTAATCTTGTTTACGAATGATTGAATGATATTGATTGCCTTGGATTATTTGATGTTTCTAGTATGAAATGTTTTGTGATGTGATTGGGTTGAACAATGGTAATGTGGTTATCTATCGTGATGGATTGCTATATAAAGTGACATCCTGAAATTAAAGTTTGTATTGTATTTAAATAACTTGGGTTAAGATGACATGAGACTCGAAGAGACCGGGATCGGGTATTAGTAAATATCCGAAACCACTTCGATTGAAATTTTCTATAATTCTTTATAAATTTGATATGTGTAATCAATAGGCTGGAATGAATAATTTAAGTGAACGGGACCATTGAAACTAAGTGATGATACTTAGGGGTTGATTTGTGAACTAAGTATTGACCATAACCAGTTATGAACTCATAGTTAAGTATGAGTTAGATTTCAATTATATTTAAAGCTTAGTATTTCAACTTTGCATGGGTTTTCTCACGCTGGTTTCCAGCCTGACCCGGGTGTTACTTTGATGTAATGCTCGGGTCAGACCGAGTATTACAGATTTTCAGGTAAGGAAGTTTGGGAGCTCAGGAGACGAGCTGGATGGCAGGATCATATGGAGTGTTTTCCGCTGTGATATTTTCTGTTTATCTGGGATATGTTGATTTGTATATGTCTAGTGATTATGTATATGTATGACTTTGATCAATAAAATGTAAACGTTATTGATACAGTTCTTCTTTGTAAAACTGTTATTTTACTTGATATTATATTTTGATCCGCTGCGAATGTGAGGTTCTGTGTTTGTTTTCTGTTCTTCTTCTTCTACCTCTTTCTTCTTTTCCTAACTATCTGGAATTTTCGGGTTCGAAAATTCCGGGTCGTTACACTCAAAGTAGACAAAAATCCTATGCCGATAATCGAAGAAGGAGATTAGAATTTTCTGTGGGAGATTTTATGTTTATTCGAGTATCACCTATGAGGGGTGTTGTGCGATTCAGTCGACCGGGAAAATTAGCGCCTCGATATATTGGGCCATTTCCCATCACCGAACGCATTGGTTTTGTGGCTTATCGCCTTTTATTACTGGCTCAATTTTCTGCTATTCATGACATATTCCACGTCTCTCAACTACGGAAATGCCATCGAGATTCGGATTCTATTCTTGAGCCCGGTGTTATTGAAGAAATTGAAGTTTCGCCTAATTTGACTTATGAGCAATATCCTATTCGTATTATTGCCTCGGAGGTTAAACGCCTTCGAAATAAAGATGTTCCTCTTGTGAAAGTCCAGTGGTCTTCAAATCCTAAGGATTGCTCTTGGGAATCCAAAGAATTCATCAAGCGAACACATCCGGACTTGCTCTATCGTGCTCCTTAGGTGAACTTTTTATGTTCAAATTTCTTCTTTTTGTGTTGATATGCTTTTATAGTTGTTGCTTCTTATTTATTTCTTAAAGATTGCGAGGACGCAATTTCTTTAAGGAGGGGAGTCTGTAACAACCCGCATATTTTACTATTTGTATATTTAAATATTTTATTTAAATATAGAATCGTTAATCGGATTGAAGTCCAAAAACCTACTTTTTGTATACAGTCGAATTGGGACTCGAGACCACCTCCATTGAGTCCAAAATGGCGTTTACAACTTTTTTGAGTATAAGCATCGATATGTTTGGAGTAAGTTGAATTTTGCTATTTTCTAAGTGGGCTTTTGGGTTTGGGTTTCACCCAACTCATTCTATTACCCTAACTCAGCCCCCTCTTCATCCATTCACTTATTTCATTTTTACAAACACTCAAGCAAAACTGAAAATGGGGGAAGAGTATAGGAATTAGAAATTCCAAGCCCTAGATTCCATTTGCAAACTCAAGTCCTGCTCCAAAATCTTGGAAAAGCTTAGGTAAGCTCCCTTTTCATCTTCTCCATCCCTTCTCCTCTTTAATTTCAGAAATTTCCTAAACCTAACTTAGGAAATGTTCTTCTTTTGATCTTAGATTCAAGCTTCTAGAGTTGAAGTTGAAGAGTAGTTGATCTTCTTTTGCTTTCAAGCTTCTCCTTCATCGTTTTTGGATTTAAAAAGGTGAGTTCTTTAACTCACATCTATATCTATAGCTATCTTTGTTGTTAGGTATGAATTCCTAACACTTGAGCATATTCATTTTCTTTTGATTTGAGTTGATTTGGTGAACATTCCAATTTTTGGTGTTTTGAAGTCAAAACTTTGAAAATCCTAACTTTGATTTGTGAACATGTTTTTGGTGGTAAATTGGAGAGCCTATAGGACTGGGTTGTCGATTGGCAAAAGCCCCTAAAGTCCATTGCTCGACCGGTTGCAGATGGTGAGAGTTTTCTCTTCCATTCGATAGGTTGGAAAACAGTTTTAGCTACATCCAGTCGACTGACCCTCTGTAGTCAGTCGACTGATTGCAGGGTCTGAAAACTCTCGGGTTCTGGTTCAGTGGACTGACTGCAGAAGGCCAGTCGACTGACCTGCTTGATTTTGCCTATTTTGCCTATTTAGCTTGAGATTCCAATTTTTATCAATTCGTGATTATCCGATTTGTTGTTATCATTTATTATTGACTTTGATGACTTCTTTTTCGGAATTTTTGAGAATATCCATTTTGATGGATTCGGTATCGATTTCTTTGGATTTGATTCACGTATTTGAATGTGGATTTTGGTGATTGATTGTTTCTACAATCATTTCTGTGATTTGTCACTTTAAAATATAAAGGTTTTCTATACTGGTAGTAAATATTCAAACTCTTTTTCAAAGATGATTTCAACTCTATTTTTAAATATAAAGCTTGTTTTCAAAACTGTTTTCTAATCTATTAATATATACAAACCTTTACCTCATTCGTATGAGAAATTATAATTAAACGGCTTAGCAAAACAAGTGGTATGAAACGCTTGCGTTTACTTCGTCGGTTAATTTTTGGACTTGTTCGATTGAAATTCTTGTGACAATTTTCGAGTGGGAATCTACAATTTGTTCGTAAATATTTAAGTTAAGCTAGATGTTATGGGACATGAAGCTAAACTCATATATTTACTAGCTTAGTGTAATCGACACTTTTATTGATCGATGATGATCATTTTGTGATTTAGACTAGCGATGTGCGATGTCTATTTGTTCGTTTGGGGATTACAATCCCCGTTTGTGGAACTTCGATTTGGCGGGGTAGCGACCCGTGGTCTTCGGGCCGTTTGTGGAGCTTCGGCTCAAAATTTATGGTTAGCGACCATGGAATAGCGTTTCGTTTGTGATACACATGTTGGTGAGTTTTCATGCTCCCGTTTGTGATAGGCCTCCCCCTTTGTGATTTATGGACTTCTAATTGATGATTTCTAGAATTTGTGTTTCACCAACCTTTGCGATTTGCATTAATATGTTTGTCAATATTTATAGTTCGGTGAATAAAATAAAGAATATGATATTCTTTTTGGCGCTTTGAGATTCTTGAGATATTGTATGATTTTGTTGTTGTTTAAATCATACTTGTCCTAGTATGACTTTATTGTTATCATACGTTTTTATTATATCTCTGCTTATATCTCCTTTCTTTAATGATAATTATAGCTAGACTACTCCGTTTATTATTTTCTTTTTAAATAATACTCGGGTCAGACCGAGATGTTACCGGTGCTTCTGCTTGACTCCTTATCTGGGATCATCTTCTGACTTTTGTCTAACTACATTAGATTGGTAGTTTTTGTTGTTTTACATTAGTGATAGAGACTCCATGATGTATACATGTTCTTTTGTCTAGCACTTGTATCTATTCTTTTGTGATATTGTGGATCTTGTTTGACCACTACTCTGATGTACACTTCTATGTGTTATATTCATATCTGATTCCGCCCTTGAGATATGAACATCTATGACTGATTTGTGTTATGTTTATTTCTATATTTGTTTCCAAAGTCCACTTAGCCACTGTGTGATAGCTTTGAGTTTGAATCGGTATGCCGGATTTCCTCTTGAAATGAAATGTAAGTTACACTATCTGACATATCGGTACTCGCACAAAGCAATTACACGGATGGTCGCTCCTCAACAGCCTTATTCTTCGTGCTAGTTGACGGCATTACTCCGTAGTGTCCTTGGCTAGCGTGAGTATAGAGGTGGGGCGTCACATACATCCACATTAATTTACATCCCAAACGTCATAGCGGAAAGAAATATATCTAGAAGGGGATGATCAAACCCTAATTGGGAATGATCCACTTAGCCTTGCCGCATCTAATCATGTTTCGGTCATTTCCGGTTTGATGAGGCTTGAGGAAACGATTACCTTTTCACATATCACATCTTTAAATGCCACATTTCCATTTCCGTTGGCTATTAATTTCCTTCCACAAAAATACAACCCTTGAGTTCGTACGTCTCAAGGAAGGGTGTTAAGCTAAGAGAAGTTGCCTTCTCCACCACCAAACAGGTGTACGTTTGTAAAAACCAATGTTCGTAATCTTTAGAAATGCAATGTCAGACGAACGTCCATATAAGTTGTCTGGGAACAGGACAAACCGAAGGCACTCTCCTACTACCACTAGTAGCGAGTAGTCCTTGCAATCCGAAAAATCTTCACAACGAGTAGACCACTTCTATAATTAACTCTATAATTGGAGCTACCCAGAGCATGTCAACAAGCAGTCCTCATGCCACGAAGATCCACGGTCTTCAATAATCATCATCTAACATATCTTCACTTCCGAACGTATACATTGGTTCGAAGTGGTTTTCGGATAAGGATCACCCAAATCCAACGCGGTTCCTTCAAAGCCAATCATCGATATAAAAAAGTCACTACACCAGAAATGACTTTTGGTAGCGTTGAAAAAACGCTACCATAACTTGTAGTTGCGTTTTAGAGAACGTTGCGATACGACATGCAACTAAAAGTCTGAAACTTTTTGTGCGTTGTAGTAAACGCTACCAAAAATAACCATATTGTTGCGTTTTTGAAATGCAACTATAGGTTTTTCTGTAGGGTTTACAAAACGCTAGCAAAATGAACATTTTTTGGATGCATTTTTGTTTGTATACTTTTTTTGACTTTCTGTATCGTTTTTAAAATGCAACTATATAATTTTTTATATTAGTTTACATTTTGTTTTTGTCAGCATTTTTAAAATGCTACTAAAAGTTATTGGTTGTTTGGTAGCATATTTTAAATGCTATTATTTACAATTGATGGCGTGTACCATTTCCAGCAACCGCTTATATAATATTCATATTAAAACAAGCGATCAATCAAATAATTTTCATATTCAAACAAACAATTAAATCACATAATTAGCATATACAAACAATCAATCAATCATATGATCATCATATTCAAATAATTGAAAAACATGCAAATCTCTTAATCAAATATAATATCCATAATCAATTCGATAGTAGTTTTTTAACAAAATAAGTCACATACTACAAGCATTCACAAACAAGTTTGCACAAATAGTACTAACAAAATATGACAACATATATAACAATTAAAGTCATTTTCATTGCTTGGTTACCAATAATTCTTTGTTGCCGGTAGTCTTCACTTCGAAATAGCTAATTACCTGCAAACGAGTTTAAAAATCAACAATAAGAATTACAAACCAAAACTGAATGCTAAGTTACTGATCCAAAGACTAAAGCACACATAACAATCAATGGGTGCTGGAACATAATTTATTTAAACTGTATTTAAGTTCCAGTTTCAAATAATTTCCTTTTATCAGTGTATTTGCCGTCATAGATTTAAGTGGGGACAGAGGTAATGGCCACAAAATGAATTATAGTTTGAGTACATACCATTTGAGTCCAACATCGTTTATTTACTTCAGTTTCATTCTGTTTATAGTCTATATATCAATTTTTTTAGTTACTGCAATACATAATTTGTCTGAGCTAACGTTTGCTGTGAAAGTTTGATATTATCTTGTAAGTTTTTAGAACTTAAAGAATGGTTGTCTTATTTAAACATTCAAGTCTTTACTTTGGTTAGCAAATTATTTATTTCAATATTTGTTTATTTGATTATTAAAATTTTCCCATGCTCAATTTTGCAATAAAAATTCTAAAGCTGTTTGTGTACGCTCAATTAGGAAACTACAACACCCACAACACAACCAAAACTGTCCCGCCTGAATCACACTCCTTCCAAAACAGCCAACGCACTGCCTCAACCCCGCCTCAATTTCGTTAATCACCTACAACTTCAACCACATCTTCCCGAACACAGCAGCCACAACGCAATAAACTACCATACCGCAATAACCCTTTATCTCTTTTGCTTTCATTAATCACCGTATTTCTAATATCCCAATGAGGTTGTACATGCATTATACATTTTTCATGCACAGACTTGTTCACAATAGTAGCACCCTTAATCAAAATACCAGACATATTTACTTGCACAACAAAATTTTAACCCAAGATTAAAGTAGTGCCATTCAAATTCACTTCCATTGTATTCCTCTGCAAGTCCATCACTTTAGTCAGATAACCATGCATCTCTAACTCTTCATCTTTATTTATCATGTTATGAGCTAATAAATCTTTTTTCAATTGTACCAGTTTTATTTACTAGTAACTATTCTCCATCTTATTAACAACTTTTTGATCCTTTTCCTTGTGCGCATTAAAATCTGTAGTACTCACGTCATCAACAGGAACATCATCATTATTATCAGAATTTTCATCTTCAACAACATCATCATCTAAACCCGAAATTTCGAATTTATTATTCAACACAATATCTTCATACATTTCTTACTTGTGTTTGGAAACTTCTGTAGGAACTTGCATATTCTCATCATCATTGTTTACTTTCCCACACTCATCAATACTGTTTGATTTATCTCCAAAATGAATCGAAGATTGATCATATAGCCCATATTTCAACACTACCGGATCTAAAAGCATTACATCTGATTTGTACTTTTTAGAAATGACGTCCCTACACGGCATAGACCATCTCATATCCTGATTGTTATTATTTATACTGTATATATTCTAAAATTAACGGTATGTGTTGGTTGTACTATGAAGGTTTAACTTTCATTACATACAAAAATAATAGATTTTTAAACTGTTCTGGAGGAAATGAATAGATTCGTTCACATCCATCAAAGCACTTGCTTCATTAGATGTCATGCTAATAAACAATAGAGGAGTAGTGTGTTTTTTAATACAATGTTGTCTTAGCAGAAAAAATTAAGTGAAACATGATTACTCTATGTCCTTTTTAAATTTCATAATTAATCATGCACTTTGTTTTTCAATTAAAAAATTTATCTACAATAGTGTATATGTATATGAACTATATGCTGATGTATTCTTTTACCAGTATATATAAATTTTAAATTGGGGCATTTCACCATAAGGACAAACTTTTCAGTCCAATTAGTTTCTAAGACACATATTCAAAGAAATTACTTTCAAGGCCAAAGTCAGCAGAATAATTACTTTCAAGGACAAAGTCAGCAGTCCAATTACTTTCAAGGACATAATTTCATAGGTTTGTAGGCCCTAGAAACTAATTATTTTACGTTTCGTCCTTGAAAGTAATTATTTCAGTTGTGTGTCCTAGAAACTAATTCCACTTGCTAAAGAGGCCCTTGTGGCTAATTTCCACTTTTAAATTTTCTTATTGAAAATATGTTCGCAAGCAACTATAGAACAGCCATTGCCAATGGATCCATTATATATATATATATATATCTCATCTTCCCACAACAGATAATCCCTATTTTTAGTCTAAACTATTTTTTCTTCTATGATTATTTTCTTGCTTTGGTTAAAAAATTACTAACAAGGCACTGGCATATCTCGGTTAAAATACAACTTGGACCTTCAACTATATATATCGTATCGGTTCCCAATGAATGAAACATTAGGACCATTATGTACTCTAAGTTCTATTACATCGTATTCACAATAGACATGAAGCCGCACTTCCTAAAATCGGATATAAATCATTGAGGTGAATAGTAAAATTTAGGGTGGAGCACATCTGAACCATTTTCTAATGTGTTCACTCATACGATTACATTTCATAAGACTCATAGCTCCTTTAAGATATTAAATAAATTTCATAATTAATTAGAAGGTAATAATATATGTTAACTTACCTAATTTGTCGCCAACATAGAATTGCTGACTTTGAACCCAAGCAGCATAGTCAACGCCAATTGACCATCCTTTATCATCACCTACAACATGATTCATGCTCATAATTTCTTCATTCAGTGGAAGACCAATTGCAATATTAACTATCACCATCATAAGTAAAACAATCACTATGCATTTATATGCCATAGTAGAGGCAATATCACTGCAGAAAATTAAAGAGAAAGAAGAAGGTAAACATAAATTTCAATATCAGAGTTTGTGATATATATTACTGATCTAATACTATTTATAATTGATTAATAGACGGCATCATTAGAACAAAATTTTCAAGTTGAAATGGTCTTGATTGTGGCTTAGACTAAGCATTCAGCCATAAGACAAGATAAAATAAAACAAATGAATTAGTTAGAGTATGTATAGAAGGATAGTTTCAACTTGGTAAAGAGTAGGTATAGAAGGATAGTTTCAACTAAGAGCCTAAAGATTTCGTTTATATACAGTAATATAACTTACTAAAGCATTGATGTTCACTGCACGTATGCTCCATGAACTGCTTCAGCAATCGCACATTAGTGTTGCCTTCAAAAAAAATGAATAGCTACATTGTATAAGAGAAGAGATGACTCTGTTGGTGATGCAAGTGAATAATCTTTCTGAAGAGTTGTGTTTTTACATTAGGTTCTTGAAGTGCACACTTAAGTGATTATAAAATGTTTTCTATAAAGGACTACATAGTCTTTTACTTAGTTAGGAGAATGGACGATAGTTGTTTCTCATGAATAGGTAAAGAGTAATATTGAATGCTTATTATTTAGCTTTATGGTTCTAATGTTTATTTATTTATTTTAGCTATCTGATATGTGCTGTACTTTACAATGGTTAATGGCTTTTTACTGATGCGGTAAAAAAATGCTTATTTCATAAGTCATGGAAAATTGTTTATCGCCATAAATAAATTTGTTAAATGATTTTTTAAATTTGTTAAGGAATGAAATTTGTATTGTTTTTTTATTCTGAAATGGTGAAAATTTTGTTTTTTACCCTCCCTCTTAATAGTAATCCGGGTTTTGATATTATTCAAAAGTACGCACATACCAAATTGAATATGGTTTGAAACAAAAATACTTGCATTTATAAACTTTTTTATTTGTTTTAGAAAAAGATTATACCACGGTTAATATCTCTTAAATTTTAAATCGAGAGTGCGGTGTGCAAAAGGAAGATAGGAATTTCTGTATGCAGAAATTGGGAGAATTTAAGCTACCACAACTTTTTAGTTATCCTCCATACTTCACATAATTTGTTTCTTCTTCTTTTTATATTTACCTGATCTTTTAGTCTTATTAAGAAAATGTTTTATTTAACAATAAAACATAGTATGGCATTCCACATATTTTGCCTTGTATTTTTTCACATAGTTGTTAGTACTCTGATGGGATGAATGGGACATAATTCATTCCTCCTTAGTTTCTTATAAAAAAGAAAACAGCTTTACTTGATAAATTTCTAATAAAAATACAAACATGAATTTGGTAGCGAATTGGATGCATTAGTGTGACGCCCCACCTCTATACCCACGCTAACCAAGAACACTACGATGTAGTGCTGTCAATTAGCACGGAGAATAAGGCTGTGGAGGAGCGACCATCCATGTAACTTCTTTGTGCGAGCACTGATATGTCAGATAGAATAGAATGCATATCATTTAAGGAGGAAATCCGACATACCGATACAAACCCAAAGCTATTACACAGTGGCTATATATATAATCTTCGGAAACAAACATAGAAATAATCATAACATAAATCAGTCACAGACATCCATATCACAAAGGCAGAAGAAGATATGAATAAATATATATAACACATAAAAGTGTACATCAGAGTAGTGGTCGGAAAGATCCACGATAATACAAAAGGGTAGCAACACATGCTATACAAAAGAATAAGTACACAACATAGAGTCTATATCTCAAATGTGTACATCCAAAACTACTAATCTATGTAGTTAGCCAAAAGTCAGAATAATCCTGAAGAGAAGTCAAGCAGAAGCACCTGAAACATCTCGGTCTGACCCGAGTATTATTTATAAGAAAATAATAAACGGATCAGTCTAGCTATAAATATCAGATGATATGGTATAAAGTAAAGGGCATGGCATGAACATGTAATAACCATAATGGCATACTACTATAAGTATGTAATTAAAAATCAACAAGAGATCAATCAATATCACAAGAATCTTCTCAAAGATAAAATAGGGTATCATACCCTAAACTTGTATTCATAACAAGTCAATGACACATGAATTCACCAATGCACAAAAACTGATATCATATCAATGAAAATCATGAAAAGTGGTGAAGCACAAATTCCAGAAATCAACACCAGAAATCCAAAAATCACATAAAAAAGGGGGGAAAGGCCTAACACATGAACGGGAGTATGCAAACTCACCAACGCGTGAAACACATAAACGAGAAGCTATCTCATGGAAGCTATCCATTAAATTTTTACACATGAACGGCCCGAAGACCATGGGGTGCTACCCCATATATGTGATGATGAAACATCACAAAAGCGGGGTCTAGTCTCCCTCGCAGACAAAGAGACATCGCACAGTTGCTAGTCTAAATCACAAAAATGATCGTCATGATCATATAGAAGTGTCAATTACACTAAGCCAGTAAATATATGAGTTTAGCTTCATGTCCCATAACCGCTAGCTTAACTTAAATATTTACGAACAAACTATAGATCTTCACTAGGAAATTGTCACAAAAGGGTTCAATCGAACAAGTCCAAGAGCTAACCGACGAAGTGAACGCAAGCGTTTCATACCACTCGTTTTACTAAGTCGTTTAATTCGATTTCTCATCCGAGTGAAGTAAAGGCTTGTATATACTAATAGATTGGAAAACGGTTTTATAAACGAGTTTGGTATTAATAATAGAGTTGAAAATGTTTTGGTAAAAGAGTTTTGATATTTACTACTAGTATTGAAACCTTCATATTTTTAAAGTGACAAAACACAAAAATGATTGTAGAACAATCAATCACAGAAATTCACATACGAAGACGTGAATAAAATGCAAGGAAATCAGCTCAAAATACATCTAAGTGAAAGTTTTGTTGAATGTTTTTCAGATAAGATCCCCTATGGAGGGGGGGTCCAGGGGGGGTGGCAACCCCCAAGGTGGGGGTGCGGGGGCAACACCCCCGCTACGGGGTTCGACCTAATGGATAGGTGGTCGAGCGACCTAGTGGATAGGTGGTCGAGCGACCTAGTGGAATAGGTGGTTGAGCGACCTAGTGGATAGGTGGTCAAGCGACCTAGTGGATAAGTGGTCGAGCGACCTAGTGGAATAGGTGGTCGAGCGACCTAGTGGAATAGGTGGTTGAGCGACCTAACGAGGTTAATAAGGCCGAGCGACCTAACAGGGAGGAGCCGAGCGACCTAACATAAGGCGCGACCTATAATGTCTGAGCGACCTAAGTGGTAAACAGGTCGAGCGACCTAAAGGAAGTGAAAGGGGTCAAGCGACCTAATAGTGGTGAGCGACCTAACTAGGTTGCACATGTCGAGCGACCTAACAGGGGGGAAGCCGAGCGACCTAGGGCCAGCGACCCAGTGCAAACGACCTAAATGCAAATAGGTCAAAGGACCTATAGGAGGCGCGACCTAAGGCCAGCGACCTAAAGGTGAAGCGACCTAAAGGAGTAGCGACCTAAGGAAATGCAGGCCGAGCTATTGCCGAGCGACCTAACGACCCTGTGGCGAATGACCTAACTCTGAACGAGCTAATATGAGCATATAAGGTCGAACGACCTAGTTGCAAACGACTTAAGGCCAAACGACCTAAAAAGGACGACCTAAGCACGCGAGCGACCTAAGTCCAGAACGAAGGTTTGCAGGCCTGTCTTCTCCAATGCCGAACGACCTAAGCCCAGAATTTTGCCAAAACACTAAAAATTGGGTTTTTCACCAATTCAATCCAAACCAAATGCAAATACATGTGCACAAGTGATAGGGAATCATTCCCAACAGTCCAATGATAGATATAGGCAAGATGTGAGATTAAAAATCTCACCTTTTCACTAAAATGGATGAAGATGAAGCTTGAAATGCTATGCAAGGATCAACCACTAGCTTGAATCAATATCTTCACTTGAATTTGAAGTTGAATGTTGAATTAGCAAATGAACTTGAACTTGGAATTTTAATTTCCCATTCCCACCACCATTTTTGATGAAGCTTTAATGTTTTAGTGAAGAGATGAAGTAGTGAAGGGAAGAGGGTTGGGCTGAGCTGAAGAAGGTGCAGTCCAAACCAAAGTCACAAGCGGGAAAAAGTAGCGAGAATTTCACTAATTCCAAACATATAGAAGTTTACACTCAAAAAGATCGCAAACGTCATTTTGAACTCAATAAAGGTGGTCTCGAGTCCTAATTTGACCATATGCAAAAAGTAGCTTTTCAGACTAACATCCGACTAACGGAAAAAATATTTAAATAAAATATTTAAATAAAAATCGATAAATATGCGGGTTGTTACAATTAGTGATATCATTAGGAAACTAAAATATTGCGTTGCATGTATATTATTATTTGGGTTTGTATAAAATTTCTTATCACATAGGTTAGTCTGTTGTATGTGTCATACTGATATTCTTCTCTTAGTTTACAGCCAGTAAGAGAAACAGGTGAAAAGCAAGTGCAGTTATGGAAGGACTTGATGCTCGAGTATTGTCCACAGAATACTATTGATCGAGAATATTAAATTTCCAACTGCCAATCAAAACGCTGTCCACGGAATACTATCAATTGTTCTGCACAGCAGTATTCAAACATTTTCATGCGGTTATTTACTTTTAAGAGATGAGCCCCATCATTATAATTTGGTGCTTATTTTCTGTGGGTAAATGGACGCTTAACAGAACAAAATGCATATTGTGTTATTCCAAAAAAATGTAACGAAGCATATATCTCAACAAGAACTAATAAAAGAAAACAACTCCAAGAACGAGGGCTTATTTTGGGGGGTGAGCCTAATAATTTCAGGAAATAAGTTTTCTTTTTACCTTAATACATGCTTAGACCTTAGATCTAGAAGCAAATAAGCTTGTAAGACCTCTGAATGCACATACAGTCACTTGACATGCTTGTAGTAATTCCCCATCCAAGTACTATCATCGTGATTTGCCTTGAATGTAAATGCCCATGTCTACATAATATTGAAAATATTAATGACTAAACTCAAACATAAAATAAAGAACAAAAAGGAAAAATTAAAGTACCAAGATGGTTGTGGATATTCATCTCCTTCTTGGATTCAAATTGAAATATGAAAGATAAGTTACTCCTGCATGGTTTTCATAGTTTACTTAGAGATTGGAGAAAAAGGTAACATATCAATCATTTCATTTGATATTCCAAGAATATGCAATGTGTGTGCAGTAGAAAAATAAGTTACCATTTCTCCCAAATGCAAGCCATGCTCGAGCTACAGTACTGACTTTTTCTACTACATTAATCGCTAGAAAGTTATTACTTTGAATTTTGAGTTAAAATTTCCATTGTTAAAATAAAATAAAATAAAATAAATGGAAAAAAATGAAAAAGGAAAGAAAGAGTGCCCTACCATTCGTTGATGGAACTATTGCATAAAGATCAGAATAACTATTGACAAGGTTTCCATTATTATCCATATTCCACATGTGCACATACAGAACCCATGTAACACGCACCAGTTCCTATATTTTATTTACAAGGCAATAAAGATAAACATACAACTACATACCTGGTTAGCACTAAGCTTGCATGTGGACATGGATGTCTTGCTAACTTCTGATGCATTAAGTTTCTTGTACGGAGAAGCATCTAAGCATGTATCGACAGTTTCTTCAAGCATCAGATGAAATTTATTGCTGTATCTTCCTTTAAGTCCTTTATCCCCAGCCAGTGTCATGTTAGGCTTACTCATGTATAGAAAATTTGACATATTATTGCTGATTTTCATCTCGTAACTCCAGCATATTTTCATAGTGGACCCTTCAGAAGTTTTAAACCATCCTTTTGACTTGTTTTCATTGCATTTTGTCAGTTGTAGCTCGGTCCTGCCATGTATTTGTATACCTTTTACATCTGAAAACTTATGATCATGCACACTTTTTCTTGCCTCTTCACTTGCTAAGACATGTGGGAACTAATGTCAAAAGTTTACATGGTAAAAAAAGGAGGTAGTGTCAAAGTTATAGTCTCAAAGATATAAAGAAGTTAAGCGGAATCAACACTAACACAATCAACATACCTCCATATTAAATGAACTGTAAGAGTTGAAGTCTAGCAAAATAGGATTTGTTATCAGACTGAAAGTTGTAGCATCAATATTTCTCAATTCTCCTCCAAACATAAGTGGAGACTTTACCATCGCCCAGAGAGTAATCTGTTTATGCACAGATACGTACTATATATTTGAACTATCTGTAAAATGGGAACATGAGACTAATAATAACAAAATGGTCATCCTCACCTGAGTTTTTTGTTCATCAAGTGTAACGCTGCATTTTCTATATGGTCCATGTGAAACACCTGTAGTGAGCATAAGCCTATATTATTGGTGATTCTCAACATCATGATTAAGATTTTTTTTGGAAAGTCGTCAAATATATTAGCTTTCATATCAGAAAACAACATTACACATTTCATTACTTGTTCAAACTCTATAAACCAGTTTTACAAAATTATCTGAATGAGTTATGTCATCGCTTTCATAAACACATCACTAGCAATTGTTGACCTCTCCACTATATCAATTTAAGTTTATTGTTAAAACATGTTCACAATAGAGAGAAAGGGAGAAAGAAAATTAAGCACCTAGATCAGTTAACCAACCAAGTGGTAACATGTCTAGGTCAGGCCAAGATTTTCCATGCAAACCTGGAGCCCCAATTTTATGTGCAACAGCAAAATCCATGATTCATAAATAAGTATAAATATTATTAATTTTTTCAGTTCTTAAACATCAAATTAACGTAGACTAAAAACTAAAAGTAAGTACTTGGTTTAAAAAAGCAGAAAAATGTAAGAGAAAAGAATAGGAAAATAGATTAGAGATGGAAAATAGCCACACTTGATGACTATTCTCCCTTGTCATTTTAGTATTTTATATGATTAACGTGATTACAACAACAAAATTTCATATGAAAATGAATTCATAGAAAATGAGTAAATTAAGGATTCTACCTGGCCGCATCAAAATGAACTGCCATATCTTCCCATTATCCCAATCATCACCAGTTACTCTATACATATCCACATGCTCACTAATACCATCGACCAACGATGGAGTGATAGTTGTTCCAAGTGAAAGTAAGAAAATTATGGGGCGGTTCAGTCCTTGTAGAATCTGCATTTGTATCATGCTTTTGTTAAGCACAATATGTGAGAAATAGTTGATGGGTGTAAGCTAAGTGCATGACTATACCTCTGAAACAACGATTATTTGTTTTGAATCCATATCGCCACCTAAAATCATATAGAAAAACATTAATTTTATATGTTCAAGAAAACTAAAACACAATTTTTTAACACCAGATGAACATGTATGTGTATTATATACCGAAATCAACATCCCAATCAACATATTGCGGGTATAAAGACCTTAGAAAATCCTTTCCTGCTCCCATATCAGTGTTAACACTCATGAATCCTTTCAACCATCCACATGTAATGTCCCACATTCCGATCTCTGCTGTATTATATACATGGTTCCCTTCTCTATAAGCAGCTCTCTACATACAATTAGATGGAAAATAATGCATTTTATTTTATCTATGTGGTACATAATTATAAGGAGTTGTATATAAAACATTACTGTAGACACATCTAGAATAGGCGTCTTAGCATTGACTGCTTGAGCACTAATTCCTCTCATTAGATGAATTCCGAATTTCAAACCCATGGCATGCACCTTATCTGTAATCACTTTAAAGCCAACACCATTTATAGAAGATGGCCATCTAATTGGGTCGGGTATTACCCAACCCCATTGATCAATGTTATCGTATCCTACAAAGTGTAAGTTCACACCCTCCACATTTTTTTGGTACCACAAGAAGTCCACCACCACATACTACATATGTGAGAAAAAAGGTTGAGTAATATTGAATGATAACCAAAATCCATATATTTGTATAGGAATCTAACCTCGTATCTGAAAACATGAAGCTTATCGGCTACAATTTTAGCATTATCAAGAAATTTTTTTTCATCAATTATCCATGAAAAGGAATCATAGGAATTCCATCCTCTAGGAGGAAAATTAGACAAACCCGCTTCTGTGTTTCCTATACAACTACAACCCAAAAATTAAACCAATTCTAGTAAATACACTATTATCGATAGACATCTAACATAATCCAAACTGATTTCAATTTTGCAAATTCTATTTAGTTGCACCATCAAAGGCTAGGATCAAATAAATATAGCAATTATAAATTTGTAACAAACCTACACATAAATTGTTATTGTTCGCATAAAAATTATAGCATTAAATTGCAATAAGCGGGTATAATAGGGTGAATTGTAAGGATAATTACCAGAAGATTGACATAGCGGAGAAGAAGAAAACCAAACTCGAAGTTCTCATTACTCTTAATTAAATTTGGATATAATTTGGGCGAAAATAACTTAGACAGCAAGTATATATATGCAGAAATGATAAAATTACACTATTTAGCTCTTTTTCCAAGATTATCAGTAAGCGAAGCTGAAAGAGACAAAGTTATAACCAGAGAAGGACATGACAAGTGTGCAATTGCCGTAATACAGACAAAGATATATATAGATTGTAATTCCTAGAGGGTTGTGGATATTCGTCTCCTTCTTGGATTCAGATTGAAATATAAAAGATAAGTTATCCTACATGGTTGATTGATTTAGGGCTTGCAAAGGAGTTGATTGATTTAGGGCTTGTGGAGAGGAGATTGACTTAGGGTTTTGCAGAAACGGGAGCAGATCGATAGAGGAGTGAATCGATGAAGTAGAGAGTAGTAGATTAATGGAGGGGAGTAGTGCGACATGGAGGAAATGTGAGGCGAGACAAAATTTCCTGAAGCGAAGAGGGAAAAAAGAAGCGAATTTGGGAAAGAGGGAAAAAAACATGACGAAAGTTTTATTGGCGGGGGAGGGCGCTAAATTTTGGCAGCGTTAAAAAGCTAAAATACATATATAAAATATAAGTGTGGAATGACATTGGTTGCACTTACATTTCAGCGCGGCTAATAAGTGCAACTAAAGGCAAATTTTCTTGTAGTGAGTGAATATGAGTATACAGAATTTGTTAAGTCTCTTTTCACTTTAATTCTT
This sequence comes from Allium fistulosum, assembly GCA_030737815.1. Classification (NCBI taxonomy): domain Eukaryota; kingdom Viridiplantae; phylum Streptophyta; class Magnoliopsida; order Asparagales; family Amaryllidaceae; genus Allium; species Allium fistulosum. Next base: position 643,779,382 of record CM060904.1, read on the forward strand.
CTCGGATGATTTCGAAATCTCTTTCTTTTCACTTAGGATAATTCTAAGTAATTCATTCTTTTGCTTTGGATAATATTTCAAATTTCCTCACTTAACTCTCGATCCAAAATCCTTAACTTTTAGGCGGGTCAAAAATAATGTTATTTAAGACATCGTTTACGATAAACCCTAAAATTAATCTTAGCAAACATTTTTTTTGTAAATAGGATCATAGAAATCATTCTAATTTTACTCAACATCAATTTATGTATTCAACAAGTGCTATGGGCGGAGTAACGGTGAAATCACCTTTTAAATTCCACAAATAGGACGAGTTCCCTCTTCGGATTTTAATACCAAGTATAAGAAGATTATCTCTATGCAATCCAAGTCGTAATTTATTCATTTTGGAGATTGCTGTAATTTTGAATAATACCAATCTTCTTTTATTTTGGAAACTTAATACAATCTTTTTATCTTAGAGCATCCTGGCTTTTCTATCGATCTATTCCACCCCTCGCCTAAGAAAATAAAACATAGGCCAAGTAAGTTCAGGGCACTGGTTGCTCCATCCCTAACCTTAGTTAAACACCTTGTTTTATCGTTCCAGATCTCACAAGCGGGACAAATGTACTAGTCGTTTCCGCATACTCAATTATCAACTTTATTTTGAAATTGATTATAATGATTCCAAATTATCTTTCAAAACGCTTAATTTTCCTTTTAAAAATATTCACAATTGATTCCGGGAAAATAATTACGTTTAAACTCATATTCAAAAAGTTATACAATTCGCAGCATAAAAGTGCTGCGGAAAGTGCTATATAAGCTTATTTGATTTAAACAACTTTTAAACATTTGATAATTCATATTTTCCAATCCAAATCTCTTTTAAACTATTTAAATAGATTTATCAAATTTATTCTACATTTTTCCATAATTAAAAACGTTCATTTAAACAAATTTCCTATTATGGTCATTTAACTGCACTAGCGCGATTTTTTAGAAACTTGATTTGGACTTAATTCAAAACTACTCGACGAAACTTTTATTTTCATTCTTTGTTTAGAACATATAGATATAATAGTCCGGAATAGTCTTATCTTGAAGAATCCGAGCTATATTCCACTCTACACATTCATTTGAACTTTTCGGCGCGAAATCGCGAACTACCATTGCACGACACACCTAGTTTTAACTTATTTTTCAATATTTGAAATAATCTATTCAAATTGGATTTTATCACTTGTATAATTATTTCAAATCATTTTAAATCAATATTTTCACTTTTTAAAGTATTTAAAATGAATTTTCACTATTACCATATTATTTTATTCCTATTATTTTAATATTAAATTTTAAATTCCAATTTCAATTCAATTTCAATTCTAACTTCAAATTAAACTTATTTAAAACTTAGATTTTAAATCTAATTTCAATTTAAACTTCAATTCAACCTTAATCTCAACTTAAATTTTTCGAAATCGATTTCAATTTCAATTTCACTATTCATCTCAATTTCAAATTCAATTTAACTATCCTTTTTAAACCTGCTTCACTTCAAATTTCAAATTCTCTTTTATTTTTACTTTAATTTCACATCTAATCGAAAAGAGACTTATTTTTCCAAAATATCTCATATCACTAAAATATAGTCTTATTAACAAAGGGATTATTAAACCAACATAACCAATATCCATATTTATCACTAACATAACATCCATTCAACCAATCACATAACATATGATTTCAAATCCAACATTCGCTATTAATACCATAATGGGATATATTATCACAATTCAATTTATCTAACCGACTATCAAACATCCATATTAACAATCAATTTGGTATAAATATTCATATGTCATAAGGGTATAAATGTAATTGTTTTAACATAACCAAAATATAATTTCAAAAGCGATGAGAATTTCTCACCTTCATATCCACTCCGTCAATCTTTAACGCAAGATACGTGTCTCTCGAGCTAACGTGCTATTTCCAACGTCTTCGAATTCGCCGCTTTCTTCTCTTTTTCTTTTCTCTCTTTTTCTCTTTTTTTTATTTATTTTATTTGGCCGTGAGCTTTTGGAAGGGGGTAGGTGCTTTGGGCTCGGGTTGGCTTGTAGGTGCTCGGCATTGGTGGTAAAGAGGGGGTACGGCCTTGTAGGGTGGAGGTGGAGCTCGGGTTGGTGGTCTAAGGGGAGGGCGTGTGTTATAGAAAGGATGTAGGGTAGTTTGGCCGAGAGTTACGGTGGTTTAGGTGACGGTGTGGTTAAGTTTTGGTGATGTGGAGGTGATAGCTTGAAGGTAGAAGAGAAATGGAGGAAGTAGAGAAGGATTTTGGAAATTTTGTGAAATGAAAGTGAAGTGAAAAGGAAGGGATTTGAGGTTGTATTTATAAGTGGAGATTTTGATGGTAAATGACAGCCTTGTTTACTTTTGAACTTTGATTAGCTTTGATTTGAGTTGCATTTAATGTATGGAATGATGGTTATGTAAGAGTGTGTTAAGAGGTGAAGAGGTGTCACCTTCTTATGGTTTGTAATTGTTAAATCATAATTTTTTGCTCCTTTTCTATGTATAAGCATAACATCTCATTAATGAGATAAGAAGTAAGGTAATGATGTTGTTTATAAAGTCTTTAATTAAATTTAAATTTGTGAAATCATACTTTTACACTTTTTTTATTTATTTAAAATTTTCAAAAGTAATCTCCTTTTGTCTTTTAGTGCTAAATGTAAAGTGTTTAAAAAGTTTGTAAACTTGTATTTATATGTTAGAAAATGTATCAAGTTGCAACAACTTGACGACAGCTTGTTTTGGTTGAAAACGATGTTTTTGTTGACAAATTTTACAATCAAAATTTGACCTTTTTGTTAAGCTATATATTGAAGTGAAATAAACTTTAAAATTAACTTTTTACTTCTTTAAATAAATTAAAACATGTCTCTTTATATTTTAAAATCATATTTAATTAATATCAAAATCTCAAATTTTACAGTGTTTGTAAAACTGACAAAATGCGATAAAATTTAGATATTCTTGTAAAACGATTATTAACATACTTTTAAATATATTAATATACTTTTATTATCTTTACTAGATGTTTTAAATAAGATTTAATTTATCAAATAAATATTTAAACTTATTTATTTATGCCTTTATTTATTATTAACAAAACTTAACTTTTATTGATTTGTTCTAAAATCCAAATTTATACTTTTAACTATAAGAATAAATAATTTCTTCATTATTATTTATTATATATAACATTTGTATTTAAGTTTTAAATTCCTTTAAAATTTAAAACGAATGAAATCCCTCATTTTTGAAGTAGTGAAATTATGGGTCGTAACATTCTCCCCTACTTAAAAGCATTTCGTCCTCGAAATGAAATCAAAGATACAGAACTATAAAGGTCAACAATATATGACAAAGGAAATACTACTACTAAATACTGATCATGAAATACAATCATCGATCCTAGTCCCAACCTGGGTGCGTACTACACACTTGAGGTAAATACATAGTCATAAGTCAACTATCTACATCAGTCAACCAAAATATCATACTAAAGGAGTAAATCCCATATCTTAGCGTGTACTATGTGCTTAAGAAAATAACAACTGCTATAATACAAACCCAAAATATCCCTAAGTGTGAAACACTACTCATCGGATGAACCCTCTAATGGTGCCTCCAAGTCGATCTCTATTGGTTGCTCTACTTCCTCCTCATCCTCAACTGGCTCCTCGTCATCTATCATCTCTGGAGCTATGTCCCAACCTATTGGCTGCCACTGCGGGCCTCCCGAAATCCACGACACATGCTCCTCTATATCAATATCCTCCAAACCGAGATCCTCGGCTATCTCTGGAATGGGAGATCCTTTCTCTTAAAAGGGTGTACCTATCTCCTAAATGATCTTCTCATCACTCCCTGAAACATCATCTTCATATAACCATGCATCGTAAATCCCCGAGTCTTCTGTCTCTATTGCCATGGGTTCCTCTATTAGCGACCCGATCTCCTCTGATTCTTCCATGGGTTCCTCTATAGGTTCTTCTTCCTCAGGCTCATCATCCTCACTCAAAGGATCTAACATCCAATCATCTGCCTCATCGTCGGCCTCTGCCCCTACATCAATATTTGCGTCTACTGGCAACACATCCTCCTTATCTGAAATAACTATCAACTCCTCAACGTCTGAGATATCTATTGGATGGTCCAATGATCCCGGTACTATCCTCAAGGGCTCCCCTACTTGCATATCCTCCTCATCACTCGAAATCGGTGTATCCAAAACTTCTAAGTTTTCGTATTTGGACAAGGCTTCCCTAAATCTCTGTCTAATTGCTAGTCTTTCTGCCTTGGTTACTTTCTACAATTTATAAAAGAACTTAAAATCAATTATTATTTCTTATCAAATATTCTATCTCGGCTTTATTTATTTCATCTCGTTTTATTAAGTGCTTCTTACTTAATTATTGTCGTTTTTCTTTTCGTTCTAATGGGATTAAATCTTTTTATCTTTTCTAATAAGTTCTAATAGAATTTGGTATTGATAAAGGAGCAAAATTATAGTCTATATATATTGATTCCCAAAATACATTCATACTAAGTGTACATCTTTTTCTTACTAATTCTATGATTATTTACTTAACTTATTTACCAATCCATTTTCTAAATCGAATTTCTTAATCTTAAAATCCATCAAATACCTTATAGTCAAATTGTGAAACTTAATTCACATGGTATTTGTTATTTAAACAATTTCATCTAACAATTAACCTACTAAGTATATTATTCAAAACTATCCACTTCTAATCTTACTTCACTTTGAATTATAAATTTTACCCTAAATGTATCACTAATACAAAGTTTTGTATTAGGATAATATTTCTTATATCTTTTGTTCCTAAATTTCACTGTTATTTTAACCTAATCAAAGTATCTAAATTTCAAATGATCTTATCTCCTTTATAAGTTATAGAACTTACCCTTTTATATTATATTTACCCAAAGTCTCAATTTCGGCTTTATTTTTTCTATCTTATTGATAAGAATTTTTTTCTAAGTGTGCATTTTCTTTTTACTTTCTCTAATTACAACTTCTAGCTTCAATATTATCATCAAATATCTTATAATCAAATCGTGAATTTTACTTCACAAGATATTTGTACTTAACTTTTAAATCAATTAATTTTGATGATCATTAAACCATTATTTCTTACTAACTAAATGTTTAGAGGTATATGATTAATGTTCTAAAATCTAGCTCTCAACTAATTGATTCTATATGAAATATCTTATAGTCAAACTGTGCAATTCTAATCACAAGATATTCATATTTTAGTTTTACTAAGCTAAATTACAATCGATCCTTAATTTCTAACCCAAAAATAATAATTTCCCCTTTTATATATTTGAAATATAAATCCAAGGTAAAATTATTTCATTTACCGTCTTATTTTTAAACAAAACCATTTTTATAAAATTAACAAATACGCACTCATATATATATCACTCTCATAACTCATTCTAGGGTGTTACTAACCCTATCTTTAATGAGTTACTCATCCTAGGATATTACTAATCCTATCACTGATGAGTCTTTACCCATAACAAAGCCAAGGTTCTTGTTTAACCTTCAGCTCCGATACCAAATATCATGACCCATTTCTCCATACCCTTTGAATTGACAATAAACCACACATGTCTAACTCAAATTGCACGAAAATACGGAACATAAAGGATAATAAAGAAAAATAGATAGAATAGAATCTCACACGAATGGGATAACATATAATATTGAACAAATATCTTTACAGCGAAAAACTTTTAAATACATATATCATAGTCTAACCTAAATTCAGCTTGGACAGTTATAAACATCCGTTCTTAAAATTGCTGACAAACATCAAACTAAAACTAGAAAAGCACAGCGGATAATAGAATATGTCCACACGTAGATGAATATCTCCAGCTCTCCTTTGGAAACTCCAACCCTCTTCGACTAAACCTGAAAATACTCGGATCTGACCTGAGTATTGAAAACACCTGGATCAGGCTTGATAAACCAACGTAAGAAAAACTCAATAATATATGACAGTGTCATATATTCGCCTTTAAATAAAATCCTTTGGAAAGAAAGAGTATCTCATAAGACCTCGCCCACATATAAACACGGATGAGTTTTTACCTTATGATACTAAAACACTTTTATATATCAAAACATTTGATATTATTTCTAATGACATCTCTTTAAAAACATTTGCAAATAAACTTATTAATCTTATCTGAAATGGTTACCCATATAGCATTTCGAGGCTATTCATTATGCCAATACAAACAAAACCACAGGTTCTTATTGGAGAATGGATTTCCATATAAATGACCAGGTGAAGGATCTACCTTCCGAATGGGTACACCTCTAGATGGATATCCCGAGAACCATCACAAAGGATTCTCTACCAACACAAGACCGGCCTATCTCTGTAACTAGATAGTACCGAATATATCATCCCCTGGTTGTTACCGACCTTTAACCGAGAACTCTCTTCACATACATCCACATTTATTTACATCTCGAACGTCATAGAGGGAAGAAATATATCTAGAAGAGGATGATCATACCCTAATTGGGAATGACCCACTTAGCCTTGCCACATCTAATCTTGTTTCGGTCATTTCCGGTTTGATGAGGCTTGAGGCAACGATTACCTTTTCACATAGCACATATCACATCTCTGAATTCCACATTACCATTTCCATTGACTACTAATTGCTTTCCATAAATATACAACCCTTGAGCCCGTACGTCTCAAGGAAGGGTGTTAAGCTAAGAGAAGTTGCCTTCTCTGCCACCAAACAGATGTACGTTTGTAAAAACCAATGTTCATAATCTTTAGAAATGCAATGTCAAACAAACGTCCATACAAGTTGTCCAGGAACAGGACAAACCGAAGGCACTCTCCTATTACCACTAGTAGCGAGTAGTCCTTGTAATCCGAAAAATCTCCACAACGAGGAGACCACTGCTATAATTAACTCTATAATAGGAGCTACCCAGAGCATGTCAACAAGCAGTCCTCACGCCATGAAGATCCACGGTCTTCAATAATCATCATCTTCAACATGTGTTCACTTCCGAACGTATACATTGGTTCGAAGTGGTTTTCGGATAGGGATCACCCAAATCCAACCGCGGTTCCTTCGAAGCCAATCATCGATAAAAAAAAAGTGAATATGAGTATACATAATTTATTAAATCTCTTTTCACTTTAATTCTTCTCGGATGATTTCAAAATCTCTTTCTTTTGACTTAGGATAATTCTAAGTTATTCATTCTTTTGCTTTGGATAATATTTCAAATTTCCTCACTTAACTCTCAATCCAAATTCCTTAACTTTTTGGAGGGTCAAAAATAATGTTATTTAAGACATCGTTTTCGATGAGCCGTAAAATTAACCTTAGCAAACATTTTTTTGTAAATAGGATCATAGAGATCATTCTAATTTTACTCAACATCAATTTCCGTATTCAACAAGTGCTATGGGCAAAATAATGGTGAAATCACCTTTTAAATTCCACGAATAGGTCGAGTTCCCCCTTCGGATTTTAATACCAAGTATAAGAAGATTATCTCTATGCAATCCAAGTCGTAATTTATTCATTGTGGAGATTGCTTAAATTTTGGATAATACCGATCTTCTTTTATTTTGGAAACTTAATACAATCTTTTTATCTTAGAGCATCCGGGCTTTCCTTTCAATCTATTCCACACCTCGCCTAAGAAAAGAAAACATAGGCCAGGTAAGTTCAGGGCACTGGTTGCTCCATCCCTAACCTTAGTCAAACATCTTGTTTTATCTTCCCAAATCTCACAAGCGGGACAAATGTACTAGTCGTTTCCGCATACTCAGTTATCAACTTTATTTTGGAATTGATTATAAAGATTCCAAATTATCTTTAAAAACGCTTAATTTTCCTTTTAAAAACATTCACAACTGATTACGGGAAAATCGTTACGTTTAAACTCATATTCAAAAAGTTCTATAATTCGCAGCGTAAAAGTGCTACGGAAAGTGCTATATAAGCTTATTTGATTTAAACAACTTTTAAACATTTGATAATTCTTATTTTCCAATCCAAATCACTTTTAAGCTATTTAAATATATTTATCAAATTTATTCCATATTTTTCCATAATTAAAAGCATTTATTTAAACAGATTTCCTGTTATGGTCACTTAACTACACTAGCGCGATTTTTCTAGAAAATTGATTTGGACTTAATTCAAAATCTACTCAACGAAACTTTTATTTTCTTTCTTCGTTTAGAAGATATGGATATAATAGTCCGCAATTTTCTTATTTTGAAGAATTCCGAGCTATATTCCACTCTACACATTCATTTGAACTTTTCGGCGAAATCGCGAACTACCGTTGCGCGACGCAACTAGGTTTAACTTATTTTTCAATATTTGAAATAATCTATTCAAATTGGATCTTATCACTTATAAATTTATTACAAATCATTTTAAATCAATATTTTCACTTTTTAAAGTATTTAAAATGAATTTTCACTATTACCATATTATAATATAATTTTATTTCCATTATTTGAATATTAAATTTTAAATTCCAATTTCAATTCTAACTTCAAATTAAACTTATTTAAAACTTAGATTTCAAATCCAATTTCAATTTAAACTTCAATTCAACCTTAATCTCAACTTAAATTTTTCAAAATTGATTTCGATTTCAATTTCACTATTCATCTCAATTTCAAATTAAACTTAACTATCCTTTTTAAACCCGCTTCACTTCAAATTTCAAATTCTCTTTTATTTTTACTTTAATTTCACTTCTAATCGAAAAGAGACTTATTTTTCCAAAATATCTCATATCACTCAAATATGGTCTTATTAACAAAGGGATTATTATATCAACATAACCAATATCCATATTTAACACTAACATAACATCCATTCAGCCAATCACATAACATATGATTTCAAATCCAACATTCACTATTAATACCATAACGGGATATATTATCACAATTCAATATATCTAACCAACTATCAAACATCCATATTAACAATCAATTTGGTATAAATATTCAAATGTCAAAAGGGTAGGAATGTGATTGTTTTAACATAACCAAAATATAATTTCAAAAGCGATGAGAATTTCTCACCTTCATATCCACTCCGTCCATCTTTAACGCAAGATACGTGTCTCTCGAGCTAACGTGCTATTTCCAACGTCTTCGAATTCGCCGCTTTCTTTTCTTCTCCTTTTCCTTTTTTTTTCTTTCTTTTTCTCTTTTTTTATTTATTTTATTTGGCCGTGAGCTTTTGGAAGGGGGTAGGTGCTTTGGGCTCGGGTTGGCTTGTAGGTGCTCGGCCTTGGTGGTAAAGAGGGGGTACGGCCTTGTAGGGTGGAGGTGGAGCTCGGGTTGGTGGTCTAGGGGAAGGGCGTGTGTTATTGGAAGGATGTAGGGTAGTTTGGCCGAGAGTTACGGTGGTTTAGGTGATGGTGTGGCTAAGTTTTGGTGATGTGGAGGTGATAGCTTGAAGGTAGAAGAGAAATGGAGGAAGTAGAGAAGGATTTTGGAAATTTTGTGAAATGAAAGTGAAGTGAAAAGGAAGGGATTTGAGGTTGTATTTATAAGTGGAGATTTTGATGGTAAATGACACAAATAGCCTTATTTACTTTTGAACTTTGATTAGCTTTGAGTTGCGTTTAATGTATGGAATGATGGTTATGGAAGAGTGTGTTAAGAGGTGAAGAGGTGTCACCTTCTTATGGTTTGTAATTGTTAAATCATAAATTTTTGCTCCTTTTCTATGTATAAGCATAACATCTCATTAATGAGATAAGAAGTAAGGTAATGATGTTGTTTATAAAGTCTTTAATTAAATTTAAATTTGTCAAATCATAGTTTTACACTTTTTTTATTTATTTAAACTTTTCAAAAGTAAACTCCTTTTGTCTTTTAGTGCTAAATGTAAAGTGTTTATAAAGTTTGTAAACTTGTATTTATATGTTAGAAAATGTATCAATTTGCAACAACTTGACGACAGCTTGTTTTGGTTAAAAACGGTGTTTTTGTTGACAAATTTTACAGTCAAAATTTGACTTTTTTGTTAAGCTATATATTGAAGTAAACCAAACTTTAAAATGAACTTTTTACTTCTTTAAATAAATTAAAACATGTCTCTTTATATTTTAAAATCATATTTAATTAGTATCAAAATCTCTAATTTTACATTGTATGTAAAACTGACAAAATGCAACAAAATTTGGATATTTTTGTAAAACGATTATTAACATACTTTTAAATATATTAATATACTTTTATTATCTTTACTAGATGTTTTAAATAAGATTTTACTTATCAAATAAATATTTAAACTTATTTATTTAAGCCTTTATTTATTATTAACAAAACTTAACTTTTGTTAGTTTGTTCTAAAATCCAAATTTATACTTTTAACTATAAGAATAAATAATTTCTTCATTATTATTTATTATATATAACATTTTTATTTAAGTTTTAAATTCCTTTTAAATTTAAAACGAATGAAATCCCTCATTTCGAAGTAACGAAATTACGGGTCGTTACAGTATATGCCCAAGTTGTCCGATATTTTTTTCTGTCATTATTTTGGAATTGTAAAAAAAGGAATGTGAAAATATTTTATTATGTTATTATGTTGTATATAAAATTTTGTAACATCTGTATACATAAACATTAATAAACGATATTTGTTGGGGATTTAAAACAATAAAATTGATTTCCAATGTTCCATAGTTAATTTCCAAAATGATTTAATTTTACTTTTTTTAGTCATAAAAGAAAAAAATTTCCTTTTGTTTTAGAATTCATAAATGGTCATTTATGTAAAGTTAAAGACTGTTATTTCATACCTAAGATTAAAAGATTGAATCATTTTGTTAGCATTAAATTTAAACATATATGTGACTTAAATTGAAATCTTCAAACATATATATAAATATATGTGTTATTTTAAAATGAATACATAACTTGCAATTATTTATACATATAGATATACATGTGTTTATGTTATTTTAATCTAAATCAAAATGGACCTTTTTGTGAAACTGTAGAATTTAATTTCAAGCTCTTCCTTGATTGAAACCTTTATTACAATTGTTAATTCCTGTTTTGACAAACTCATATGTATAGGAAAACTTATTTTAACATGTGTATGTGTAAACTTATCAATTATTATACATGTATATTTTATTACTTAAAAAAACTTGGACAACAAAGGCATATGCAAATTCTATTATAAATGTCATTTAATATGTCATAAAGAGAGAGAAACATTAGGGTTTCTCTCTCTACATTTATAGCTTTATCTTTCGTCAATTTATTGTACATGTCAAGACAAAGAAAACCAAAGGTTTTCCTTCTCCAAAATTTCTCATGCTTAGTTATACAAATATACACTTCTTATATGTTACACTTATATTTCACAACAAGAATGTATTTGATACATTCATTCCATTACACATAAATATGTACATAAGAGTATATTTGAAATAATCTAATTTACATACACATTAAATTAAAGTAAAACTTTATTTATAAATTAAATAAAATATTGATTTTATTTAAAAGAAACTTAGAAAAGTTCTAAATGAATTTAGACTTCATAGGCCCACTAATGATCCAAAATGGAAAAACTTTTGAAATGCACCCATTTCTTCTACTACAGGCTGGCCCGGTTCCTTCAACCCATACTATTCGTCGAATAACGGTGTAAACACCTTTTAAATTCACACGGATAGTATGAGTTCCCTCCTTGGAATTTAATACAGAATTTAACCAGAATGTTACCTATATAACCAAACATCTTATTATTTTAAAATCTTGTTTAACCTTTGAAAAACTCCAAATCTCCTTTTGTTTTACCTTAGCAAGATGCGGTCCGAGTAAATCAAATTTACTATCCTTTTCGTCGGGCCAGTCCGGATAGTTAGGGAGAGCAGGAAACTGGTTTTCCAACCCCAAGTTGAGAGACTATCTCTCTATCATCCATAAGGCGGTCAAATTATTTGATCAATTCTAAACCCTTTAAAATACTTGATTTATTATTTGAAAAACATTTATAAAGGATTAGTGAAGAAAACCCAAGTTTAAATCAAATTTTAGAAATTTCCAAATTTCTTTGTTAAATTGTCAGTGAATAGTGCTTTTACGGGCTTTGTATCACAAATCCCATTTTAAACCTTTTATATGTCCAATTTTTCCATTTAAAACTCTTTTAAAATACTTTAACATTTTTTTAGAATTTATCTCATATTTTTAAAGATTTAAAAATATCTATTTTTAAGAGTTGAAATCCATATTTTACGAGCTGCAAAATGCGATGATTTTAAAAACCTGATTTGGATATATCTCAAATTTTATAAAATGAAATCCTGATTTCTCTCCTTCATTTGGAAACTATAGTTATAAGAGTCTGGAAAATTATTATTTCAAATAATTCAGAGCTATATTCCACTCTACACATTGATTTAACTTTTATGGTGTGAAATTGGGCAATGTTATTACGTGACTATTTTGACTCTAATTTCATGTCTTTTCAAACTTTTCCGAAATGAGTTTAATGTTTATGAAATGATTATAAATCATTTTAAACCATTTTTATTCTTGTTTAAAGAGGTTTAGCTATGCCGTAAAGGTATTTTCATTGTGTAAATTTGACGTGTATTTACCATGAATTATTGCCATAACCAAGCAAACATATTATCGCATCCAAAACATGATGATCAAATATAGAAAAAAGCATGGAAAAGCATATCATATCATCATATAGTTTAAAAAAATAAACTAGCGGAGTAATTCTCACACATATAGTTATCCTTGTCTTAGCATTATGAAATTGACTATAGCTTCGCTATTCCCACACCAAAGCTTATCTGTCTCGGGACCCCAGGGTGTGCTCGGCTTTGAACCTAGGAGAGTGGAGATGCCTATATGAGCTCGGCCAAGTAAGAAGAGAAGAGGAGAAGATGATCGCTCACTTTAATTTCAAACTTAAGGCGATATCTTTCTATATTTGGAAGTGTATTTCAGCAGAGCTTCGCTACGACTATGGAATATTTTATGAGGACATGGAAGCCATTAATTAAGAGGAAGAAGAAGCTTAGAAAATGGAATGGATGTGTGAATAAAATGAGAAGGTGTGCCTTGTATTTATAGGCAAAGATGTGTAAAATATCTAAAACAACATCATTACAAATCACATCACAACTTTCCACCTCAACACCACCACTCCTCCTCCATGTGCACGGCCCAACCCCCATGACACACCCTATCACTTCATGCCTCCTTCTTTGACTCTAAGGATGTGTATTTGGATGATAACATGGCTTAAAGAGAGGATATGTCATCATTACTTAGATTTTATTTAAGAAAATATCTTGATTTTTATTTTATTTACCATTAGTAATTTTGAGATGTAAATGTAATTCTAATGTTTATGTATGCGTACATGGATGTATATATATGTATATGTGCACATGTATGTCACATATAACATATAACGTTGCACAACTTCCTTTGGTTAAACTATTACGAATCCAGGAATCAAATTTTCGGTCACATTTTACTTCTCTGTTAATATATGTATATATAAAAATAAAGTTTAATAATGACATTTCAATTATTATTTAATATTAAAAGGGCATCATTTGATTTTAAAACAATTATTAAATCATTTAAACTCAATTTTAATTCAAAAACAATTATTTAAAAATGATGACATCATTGATGATGTCATAAAGACATTTTATTTCCAAAAATAAAATAATTTATTTTATATCCTTGCTTAAATGAAGCAATATGGATATGTATCCAGTTTTGTATCCTCTAATTTTGAGAAAATTTCAATTTTACTGAAAACTGATTTCCGTCGCTTTTCTGACGGAAATCACAAATATATATATTTGTTAATATAATTTTAAAACAAGTTCACCATCATTTACTTTTGTTCAAAACATTATAATTTGTGTTATAAAATCTTATATTTGAATAATTTAAAAATATATATTTTTTCCAAAGTGATAAATTTTTGGGTCGTTACATCGTAAATGGCTTGAGTAATTAGAAACAACTCAAAAAACTTATTGCTTCTCTTGCTTTATTTTGATAAGAATATTTCTTAACGCCACAAAGAAGATACATGGATTTTTAGTGGATTTAATAGTTGGAAAAGATTGTTGGCTCAAAAAGCACGAATGAAGTCCAAATTTACTACATTCAAATAATGTCATTTTATTGAAGTGCTTGAGAAATCTTTTGTGATGTATTGAAAAATTGATGATCTGAAATTCAAATAAAGAAAACTCGATTGCCAATCATTATTTCGGTGAAATTTATCTTATGGTTAACATGTAAAGGTTGTCCTCTAATAGGAAATGATGAATCAATCGATTCATTTAACCGTGAGAAGTTTCTTGAATTGATTAAGTGTTCTACTTCACTTTCATCTGAAGTTGAAGAAGTGACATTATAAAATGCTCCTGGAAATGCCTCTTATTTTTCATCAAAAGTTCAAAATGATATTATGGAAATTACTGGCGATTTACTGAGAAATCTTTTTGCAATGAAATAGATGAATCTAAAATTTTCATTCTTATTGTTGAGTCACAAGATGAATCAAATATTGAGCTAGTGAAAATAGTTATTTGATTTGTTGATGATGATGGTTGTATATGTAAACAGTTCATTTGTTTGGTTAAAGTTGAAGACACCACTGCGCAAACTTCAATAAAAGCTTGCTCCAATATACTTGATTAAAATGTCTTTCTTTTTCAAAATATGTGAGGTAAAGGATATGATGGTGCGAGTAACATGAGAAGTGCTTGAGGTGGACTACAAGTTCTTTTTATAGAAGAATGTCCATATTTATATAAAGTGCATTGCTTTGCTCATCAATTACATGTAACAACCCACATATTTTACGATTATATATTTAAATGTTTTATTTAAATATAGCATCGTTATTTAAATTAAAGTCCGAAATGTGACTTTTTTGTAAATAGTCGAATTTGGACTTGAGACCACTTCCATTGATTTTAAAACGACGTTTCCAACTTGGTTTAGTATAAACATCGATATGTTTGGATTTGATTAGGATTTTGGTATTTTCATTTGGGCTTTGGGTTTGGTTCTAGCCCACCAACCCAACAAGATAACCCAAACTCCTCTACCAAATACCCTAACTCTACTCCTCTTCATTCATTCCTTTCATAATTTCCTAACACTCAAGCCCTAGGAAGAATGGTGGGAAGAGGAAATTAAAATTCCTAAGCCCTAGTTTCTCTTAGGAATTCAAGTTTTAGTTCCAAAATAAAGGAGAAGCGTAGGTAAGCATCCTCTTCATCTTCTCCATCTCAATCCCTTTCTAATTTCATAATTTCCTATAACCTAACTTAGGAAATATTTGTATATGATCATTGATTGGAGCTTCTAGAGTTGAGATTGAAGTGGAGTTGATCTTTCCTTGTTTTAGAACTTCTCAATTCTTGTTTTTTAGTTTAATGGTGAGTTCTTGAACTCACGTCTATGTCTATAGCTTTCATTGTTGTTAGGTATGAATTCCTAACATCTATTTCATGTTCAATTGCTTTTGATTTGAATTGACTTGGTAAAATTTCCAATTTTGGTGTTTTGAAGTAAAAATCTTTAAAGATCCTATATTGGATGTTTGGACATGTTGTTTGGGGTGTATCGAAGAGCCTATAGGGCTGGGTTGTCGCTTGGCATAAATCCTTAGCCTCTGTCGGTCGTCCGATCGCTTTCGAATTGATTTGGCCATCATTGGCCTAGGCAAATTGTTGCCCAGTACAGGTAACCAGATGTCTGGTTGAAGAACCCAGACGTTTGGTTAGATAACCAGAAGAAGAAAAAGAAACGGCAGAAAAACAAAATTCTAGAGCCCAGAACCAGACGTCTGGTTAAACCCAACCAGGCGTCTAGATGGCTTCATAAAAAAAATATTAACTTCCAGAACCCCGGGTCAGATGTCTGGCTAAACCAACCAGACATCTGGATTTGTGGAATTTTGCCTATTTTGCATGTTTTTGAGTGGATTTCCAATTTTTATCGATTTTGTTGTTCCGGATAGTTGTTGTCATTTATTATCGACTTTGATGACTTCTTTTATGGATTTTTGGGAATATCCATTTGATGGATTTTATATCGATTTTTATGGTTTTAATTCACGTCGTCGAATGTGGATTTTGGTGACAGATTGTTTTTACAATCATTTCTGTGTTTTGTCACTTTAAAATACAAAGGTTTTTATGCTAATAGTAAATACTCAAACTCTTTCACAAAAATGATTTCAACATTTCTTTTAATACAAAGCTCGTTTTTAAATCTGTTTTCCAATCTATTAGTATATATAAACCTTTACCTCATTTGTATGAGAAATCTAATTAAATGACTTAGCAAAACAAGTGGTATGAAACGCTTGCGTTTACTTCGTCGGTTAATTCTTGGACTTGTTCGATTGAAATCTCGTGGCAATTTTCGAGTGGAAATCTACAATTTGTTCGTAAATATTTAAGTTAAGCCAATGGTTATGGGACATGAAGCTAAACTCGTTTATTTACTAGCTTAGTGTAATTTACACTTATCGATCAATGATGATCATTTTGTGATTTAGACTAGCGATGTGCGATGTCTCTTTGTCTGCGTGGGGGACTAAACCCCGTTTGTGGAGTTTCGTCTCAAAATTGGTGGGGTACCGACCCATGGTCTTCGGGCCGTTTGTGGAGCTTCGGCTCAAATTTGATGGGTTAGTGACCATGGAATAGCATTCCGTTTGCGATACACGTGTTGGTGAGTTTTCATGCTCCTATTTGTGATAGGCCTCACCCATTGTGTTTTCTGGATTTCTAATTATTGATTTCTGGAATTTGTGTTTCACCAATTTTTTGGATTTGCATTGATATGTTTTGTCAATATTTGAGGTTTGGTGAATAAGCTAAAGAATATGATATTCTTTTTGGATATTTGAGGAGATTTGAGATATTGTAATATTTTCACTGCTATCAAATATATACTTGTCACAGTACGACATTATTGTTATCATATATTTTTGTTATATCTCTTATCCTTTCTCATCTTACATGATACTTATAGCTAGACTGATCCTTTATTATTTTTTCTTCTTAAATAATACTCGGGTCAGACCGAGGTGTTTCAGGTGCTTCCACTTGACTTCTTAGCAGGGACTAGCTTTTGAATTTTCGCTAACTACTTTAACTTAGTAGTTTTTGTTTTATACATTCGAGATAGAGACTCCTTGATGTATACATATTCTTTTGTCTGGTACTTGTACCTATTCTTTTGTGATGTAGTGGATCTTGTATGACCACTACTTTGATGTTCACTTCTATGTGTTATATTCATATCTATTTCCGCCTTAGTGATATGAATATCTGTGACTGATTTTTGTTATGCTTATTTTATTTTTGTTTTCGAAGGCCTCATAGCCACTGTATGGTAGCTTTGAGTTTGTATTGGATATGTCAGATTTCCTCTTAAAATGAAATGCATGTCATACTATCTGACATATCGGTACTCGCATAAAGAAATTACACAGATGGTCGCTCCTCAACAGCCTTATTCTTCGTGCTAATCGACGGCATTACCTCGTAGTGTCCTTGGCTAGTGTGAGTATAGAGGTGGGCCGCCATATTACAACTTGCACTAGTTGGGGATTTTGGCGACTATGTGACTATACTATGAACTTAGTAAGTTCATCTCCCAAATGAAATCAACAACTAAAACCTACTTTAAGAAAAAAGTTGAAGTTGTGATGTTGGGTGGAATATTATAGAAAGGTATATGGGAAAATAAAACAAAAACCACTTTACAATGACCAGGATCAATCCATTGAGCTTGCATTACTCTTCGACCTACAGCTTGTATATACCCATTCACAAAGTTCTCGAAATTATATAAAAGAAGGTTTAAATAGAAATATGTGTGTTGAAGCAAATAGCGTATTATTTGCAATGAACACTTTTCATTATGTCTTCATAATGCACTTGATGGTTGAAGTAATGGGAATTATTAAGTCCTTTATCAAGAATTTCAAAATAAATCTCAAGATATCTTGAATCGGATTCATTCACTCTCCATCACAAAGACTCTTCTTTTCCGTTTGAAAAATGATGATAAATGGAAAATGTTTCTGAATAATGTGATATCCTTTTGTGTTATCTATTCAATTGCAATAATTGACATGAGCTCTCGTTAGTTGGAAGGAACCGGACACTTTTGTTAACAACGTGATGAAATAACCATATAACTTCACTATTGATATGATATATATTAAATGAAACTACTGACACATAAATAATGGAGGCAACTACAAGATTCATGGACATAGCAATCAAACTTTTACGTCTAAACTCGATTTTGGAGTCAAAAAATAAATTTGAAGCACTAAAAATTGGCAATGCATGTTTGCTAGCAAAACAGTACTACATAGAAGCTTTTAGTCAGTTGGGTATTAATTTTCAATTAATACATAAAATCGAACATAATGAGCGAGATGTAGGCCTTCGATCCTCGCTTTTGTAATATTGTCACACTCTCATAGTAAAATATGCAGTTAGTCCAAAATAATAATAAAAGTATACTAAAAGATGCCCTCCTGTTCATAGCTAATTTGTCTTGTCGTAAGTCTTCCCGTATCGACCACAATCACAGAACAAAATTTTCAACCATGAAATTAATCAAGACACTATTGTGCAATAAGATGTGTGACAATCCGATTCATTTTTCTTGTACATAAGCATGGTCCTATTATATAATTTATTCAACTCTCAATCTCCTTATCATCATTATTCTATTTAATTTGTCTGATTAAATTGTTGAATAATGTTATCAAAAATTAGGGATGTTACAGAATACTAGAAACCCAATGATAGAGAGCCAGAAATTCAATTCCGGATTTAATTATAGATGTTTATAAATTCATCTTCTGGAGATAGCTGATAGAAAGTCAATAATAATCGTGTAATAGAAATCCAAAAATCATTGTCTAAAATTTGTGATAGAAGTCCAGTGACCCATATTCGCGCATTAATGAATGAAATTAAAAGTTAAAATATTCGAAATCCAGATTCGGGTATTGGTGGATGATAACCAGACATCCATAATAATACTCTTCATAATAGAAATCTTAAGCCTAGATTCGGGCATTAAAGAGTGAGGTTCGGTAATTAATAATCATAGCCCCGAAACCCAGATTCGGGTATGATGAAGACCACAGATTATTAGTAAAGACCCGAAACCTAGATCAGGTATTAATAAGTGAAGTCCCAAACTTAATAATGAAAGACCCGAAACCCAGATTCGGTTATTAATAAGTGAAGTTCAAAAATTCTTCTTCGATAATTAGTCGGAGGCTGTACATTCTTACTTAAACCTTCTGTTTTGTACCGCTTCTTGGTTTTTGACTCTTTTGACATGTATTAACCCTTTAGGCCTTGTATCTAGTTGTTGTTTCATTTTCCACGAGCTTGGACATCTTAGTCCATCGTTTGATATGCCGCTTCTCGGACTCTGACGTCTTAGTCAGTTGTTTGATATGCCGCTTCTCGGGCTTGGACGTCTTAGTCAATTGTTGTTTGGTGCGCTTGGTTAGCTTATCTACACATAGGACCGAAGGACTTACCCAACCTCCCTCTAGGAGGCATCTTGAACTGGCCATAGCGTGGCGCGATCAAGGGCTTGTTCGGTGCCTTGGCCAGGCCATAGCATGGCGAGACCAAGGGCTTACTCCGTTCTCCTTCCAGGAGGTGCCTTACCTTGGCCATAGCGTGGCGCGATCAAGGGCTTGTTCGGTGCTTTAGCCAGGCCATAGCATGGCGGGACCAAGGGCTTACTTCGTCCTCCCTCCAGGAGGCGCCTTGACCTAGCCATAGCATGGCGCGGTCAAGGGCTTGTCGATGCTTTAACCTAGCCATAGCGTGGCACGGATAAAGGCCTATTCCAACCTCCCTCTAGGAGGCACTTTGACTTGGCCAACTCGGCGCGAACAAAGGCTTTGATTGTTTAAGGTAATGTCCAAGTGCAAGGAGAATTTTACTCCTGACTATGTAGATTTTTCTTAGTAAAGTAGTTTTTTATTGAATCCAATTAGGATCTCTTCACAAATTCATTGATTTTGCCTTGTCTAAAGAAACTGATCACCATTCCTTCCAATACTCTACATTGATTTGTCTCATGTCCATTCATCATGTGATAGTTAGGATCCTCCTAGATTCCTTTCATATTTAGAATTTTTCTTCTATGATGGACAATAATTGAGCTCTTCCTTGGTTAGCAGGTAAACATTCTCAATTGATGTCAAATTGCATTCCTTAGGGAGTCTCGACTTGAAGCTTGTCTTTTAAGGATGGTTTCCAGATTTTTTATTACTTGGTTCTGGAGCTTCACCCTCAATGAGTAGCTTTCTTTTTAAAACCCTTTAAAGTTCATATGTAAGCAATGTCACACTTGTTGCTTGATGCCACTTATATGCAAAGGCGTTGTAATCAACCAGCATTCCTTCTACAAAGATTATGCCTTTGGTGTAGAGTTGAATCGGTTTTCTCATTTGGTCAAACAAGTTGTTGCTTTCATTTTTTGTTCCTCCTAAGGCAAAGATTGGTGTGAGGCCAATGTGAAAAGGGTTTAAACTTCATTAATCTGGATCATAAGATTCAGCTTTCTTTTTCTTCATGATTCTTAAAGCTTTCAATCTCAACATTTGTTCTTCATAAAGTTTAGAATCATTAACTATCCTATGGGAGAATCCAATTAGATATGGCTCAGAGGATCCTTGTTCAAATCTTTTGATTTTGCTAAACATGATGATGTAAAAATTTAAAGTAGGTAAGCTTGGAATAGAATTGGGTTAGAGGGAAGTAAAGTTGAAAATACCATAAGGTCGGAGGTTCGGGCCCTCCTTCTAGCGCAAAATGTTAACAAGAAAACTTGTCAACATCCCAAATTTGATTTCAAAGTGTAGATGACTCCTTCAAGACTATCTTTCAAAATGGTAATAGCAGTTGACACCTCTTAATCTGGTTAAGATAGCTACAAACCATTCTATTCTCTCAAGTTTTCCTTTCAAAGAGGTTATCGTAGTTGAAACTCCTTCTTATTTGACCTTTCAACTTAGACGAAACACTAAAAATCCTTCTTATATTATCTTTCGAACAAGTTAAGCTGGCTCGGTATCCTTTCAAAACCCCCCTTTCGAATTAGTTGAGTTGACCCTTAGGTTGATTCTAATGAGTTAAGGATGTGAATCAAATGGATAGGTTCCGACTCCTTCGGAAGCTGACCTTTCGACAACTTGAGGATAGGAGTTAAGGCTATATGGATATTAGTTGAACTAAGGGTTTCGACTTACTCTAATGGTGACCCTTCGAACAAATTGACCTAAGAATATTATAAACTGAATCTAATAGAAAATATCGAATCATCCAAATATCCAAAAATTCCATAGTCTTGCTTTGATTAAACTCAAGTAGTACAAAATTTTCAAATTCCCAATCTAATTTGAAAATTAGGGTTTATAACTTTAAGAGATACAAGGATGAAGTGAATAAATTTGGATCCCTTAAACCAAACCCTTAGGGTCTTATTTATAGGTGTGGGTTGGCACCTTTCGAGTCAGTCCTTTCGACTCGGTCGAAAGGCGGCCTCGGAAACCTTTTATTGTCGTTTACATTTGGGTCTCCATCTGCATTGCTTTTGAATGGACTTGAGCACTTTCGACTTCATCGAAAGGCGTTGGTGCGCTTCTCTATTTTGTGTTGCTATGTAAGTAAGAAAAGATACATGCTTTCTACTCTGTCGACAAGTGGATCTTTGGAGCTTCAAAGGAGTCGAGGCGTTGAAGGTTTCAAAGCGGAAGTTTTCGATGACACATTTGCTGATCGATGCGGAACCCCATCCTCTAGTGTTGGAGATTGCAACATTGAACCCTAGCAAGCTTTTCCTTCTTGATTGTGAATAGTTTCGATCAGTTCGAAAGGCTCATTTATGCTTTCGGAGGGGTTGCTTAGTAAAACATCCTTATGTGGAAGTTGAATGAGAACGAAAGTTTTATTTTCCAAAGGTTTGGTGAGCATGTGAGTGGCTGTAATATATTGCCTTCGAAAGGTGTTCTTTAATCTATTTGAAGCATCTTCACGTATGCAGAAGCATCTGTTTCGAAAGGAAGCAATTGAAGCGAAAGGGTGTTTTCAACCCTTTCGATCCCTTCGAAAGCTCGTAACATATCGGATTTTGGCTGTAGCATCCCTTCGACTCCTTCCAAAGGCTTTGTTGATGCTATCATCATTTGTACATCCTTCTCTTCTATTCAATTTTGTTTTGACAAGGTTGAAGTGAGAATTGGTGGTAACAGGTGTAATCACCTTTTAAATTCACATAGATAGTATGAGTTCCCCCCTTGGAATTTAATACAAAATTTAACCAGAATGTTACCTATATCACCAAACATCTTATTATTTTAAAATCTGGTTTAACCTTTGGAAAACCCCAAATCTCCTTTTTTCTACCTTAGCAAGATGCGGTCTGAGTAAATCAAATTTACTATCCCCTCCGTCAGGCTAGTTCAGATAGTTAGGGAGTCATCCATAAGTCGGTCAAATTATACGATCAACTCTAAACCCTTTAAAATACTTGATTTATTATTTGAAAAACATTTATAAAGGATTCGTGAAGAAAACCCAAGTTTAAATCATATTTCAGAAATTTTCAAATTCCTTCATTAGGTGAATAGTGCTTTTAAGGGTTTCGTATCATAGATCCCATTTTGAACCTTTTATATGTTCAATTTTTCCACTTACAACTCTTTTAAAATACTTTAACATATTTTTCGAATTTACCTAATATTTTTAAAGATTTAAAAATATCTATTTTTAAGAGTTGAAATCCATATTTTAGGAACTGCCAAAATGCGATGATTTTTAAAAACTTGATTTGGACATATCTCAAATTTTACAAAATAAAATCTTGATTTCTCTCCTTCATTTGAAAACTATGGTTATAAGAGTCCGAAAAATTATTATTTCCAATAATTCCGAGCTATATTCCACTCTACATATTAATTTAACTTTTATGGCGTAAAATCGCGAACTACCATTACGTGACTATTTTGGCACTAATTTAATATCTTTTCAAAACCTTGCCGAAATGAGTTTTAATGTTTATGAAACATTTATAAACCATTTTTATTCTTGTTTAATGGGTTTATCTCTGCCTTAAAAGTGTTTTCTTTGTGTAAATTCGACGTGTATACACCATGAATTATTTTCACAACCAAACAAACATATTATCGCATCCAAAACATGATGATCTAACATAGAAAACAAGCATAGCAAAATGTATCATATCATCATATAGTTTAATAAAATAAACTAGTGGAGTAATTCTCACATATATAGCTATCCTTCTCTTAGCGTTACGAAATTGACTATAGCTTCGCTATTCCCACACCGAAGCTTATGATATCTGTCTCGGGACCCTAAGGTGTGCTCGGCTTTGAACCGGGAGGATAGAGATGCCTAAATGAGCTTGACCAAGCAAGAAGAGAAGAGGAGAAGATGATCTCTCACTTTAATTTCAAACTTAAGGCGATATCTTTCTATATTTGGAAGTATATTTTCAACAGAGCTTCGCTACTATTATGGAATAATTTATGAGGACATGAAAACCATTAATGAAGAGGAAGAAGAAGCTTAGCAAATGGAATGGAAGTGTGAATAAAATGAGAAGGTATGCCTTGTATTTATAGGCAAAGATGTATAAAATATTTAAAACAACATCATTACAAAACGCATCACCACTTTCCACCTCAATACCACCAATCCTCTTCCATGTGCACGGCCCATCCTCCATGATGCAGCCCAACCTGATAATTTAGGTCGCGAGCGACCTAATGATGGGATAAGACGCCTAAGCGACCTAGTAAGCCCAGAAACTCCAGTCTGCGACCCAGCGAGTCAAGCCATCTGTGTTAAGTCGCCTATATTAAAAAATAGCGATCTAACAAGTTGTTGCTACAAGTTATAGAGGCGAGTGAAGTTTGCGCGCGAGTTACGACCTAACAAGATAGGTCGCTCCAGTATGCCACTTGACTTAGGTCGCGAACGACCTTCCGTCCTTAGGTCGCGAACGACCTTACGTAGGTTGCCTGAAGTTCTTGAGTCGCTTGAAGATAAAGCTCTTAGGTCGAGGAAGCTCTTATTCTTAGGTCGCTGTATGGTATGGTGCTTTAGGTCGCAAGAAGTTATGCCGCTTATTCTTGAGATGTTCAAGTGGTTATGTCGCAAGTTCATGAAGCTGTTCTGTTTTACTTAGGTCACGGGGCCTTAGGTCGCTCAAGAGTAGGTCGCAAGACCTTGGGTCGTTGAGATACCTTAAGTCGTTGGAGGAGGTTTCCTTATGCCGCTGTGAAGTTAGGTCGCTGCCAAGTTCCATTAGATCGCTACTGGATGCTAAAGCTTAAGTCGCTGGGAAGATAGGCCGCTAAGTCGCTCCTGGAGGATATGTTATGTCGTTTGAGCCCTTAGGTCGTGTGTGTTGTATTCTTAGGTCGTTGTGTTGTAACTCGTATTTGTTAACTCGTTTGTTCTTATGTCGTTGTGCTTAAGTCATATAAGCTGTTGTATTTGTTTGTTTTAAATCATTTGTGTTAGGTCGTTTGTGTTAGGTCGTTGAACCTGTTAAGTCGGGTACCTATGTGAGTTGTAAGCCTATAAATAGGCGGGTGGTGTCATTTGTAAAGGGAGTTGATTTTGAATAAAACTTTGTTTGAGTGCTTTGTGCCTCTTTGAAATTGGTAGTTGAGTGTTATCTCCTATCTCCACCTTCGGCATTCGAGTGCGCTCGAATCAACGATTGTTGAATCCAATTCACGGTATTAAGTGCGCTTGATCAACGTTCGAAGAATTGTAGATCTTCTTTCATGGCATCGTGCGCGATCAACGTGACGAAGATAGCTAGAATCCGGTATCTTTGAGATCAACGGATTTGGGCATTTGGTATTTTCAATCCACCGATTGCTACTTTCACTGTTTCATACATTTCTGTTATCCGCCGCTGCGTCATTTGGTATCAAAGCTAGACTTAGCCAATCATAGCTAAACCGAGTCTTTGGATCCAATTCTTATTGAAGAATTCAAGCCGAGCCTGTTAGAGCAAGTGAAGTGTTGAAGTTCATTTTTGTAGATCAAGGCCGAGAGTTAAAGTGTTGGAGTTGTGAAGTTTTGACAATGCCGCCGAGAAGAGCTAATCGCCATCAGAATGTTAAACCGTTGTATAGAAGAGAAGAAGCCGAGCAAATAGAACAACGCGTCAATGAAAAGTTTGATGAAGGCATTGGGAAGTTAGAGAAACTGATGAATGATATGAATCAAGGTCAAAGGAGAAGGTCGCCAGTCTCGAACAATGGAGGAAACAGAGTTTCGCCATCGGTTACGGAAGCGAGGAGGGTGTCGCCGCAAACTTACCGAGAAAGAAGAGAATCTTCAGTTTCATTGAGAAGAGAACATCATGAGTATGGGGATGAAGAGAGAAGAACTCCACGTGAGTTTGAACATGAACCATATCGTGATGATGAAAGACAAAGTAGAAGGGATATGCGTGATCATAGAGATGTGGATGGTCGAGATCGTTATCGAAGTACACGTGATTATGATGAAAAGAGTGATAGAAGTAATATTTATTATCGAGATCGAGACCAAGTACGAAATGCATATCGGGATGTAGAAGATGATCGACGATGGGAGTCGGGGATGAAAACTGAAATTCCAGAATTCAAGGGTGGAATGGTAGCGGAGGAATTTTTGGATTGGGTTTCAAATGTTGAGGAAATTTTTGACTTCAAAGAAGTTCCTGAGCATCGTAGAGTGAAGTTGGTTGCTACACGATTGAAAGGAAGAGCTATGGCACGGTGGCAGCAAACAAAATTAACACGGGAGAGAATGGGAAAGTCAAAGATTGAGTCATGGGAGAAGATGAAGAAGTTAATGAAGGCTACATTCTTGTCGTATAATTATCAGTCTCTTATGTATCAGCGATTGCAGAATCTGAGGCAGGGAACAAAGTCAATGAATGATTATGCGGATGAATTTTATCAATTGATTGCGAGGAATGACATCATGGAGACGGAGGAACAGCTGACTGCTAGATTTGTTGGAGGATTGAGAATGCAGATTCAAGATATGGTGAATATGTTTGATCCCAGATCTGTTGCTAAAGCACATCTGTTGCTGTAACGACCCGTAAATTTAACTGGTTTTAATAACATTATTAATTGAAATTTTGCAAAATTTTAAACCATAAAATTTTGAAATATAAATTTGATATTTGGAATGCGTCTAGTTAAACATAGCAACTGGTAAATTTTCGTCCGAAAATATGAAAGTTTATTTCGCGCGTAAATTTACTTCAACTTAATCAATCAAAAAGCGATGAAAATAAAATATTTTCAAAACCTAAATATTTTTACATAGAAAAATTCTAAACCATCTTCTGAGCAAACGCTATTTTTCGTTTTTCAAAATTCGGACATCTTTAGCTCCGTCGATCTTATTTTTCTGCGTTTTTGCTGCATTTTCCGCTAGTAGAAAATTCAATTTTTTATAATTCAATCATACCACTGATATCTGTATACTGTTTTGATCATCTCGTCGCGCTGATCACCACGGTATATTTATTGCTATATTTTGAGTTCGGTACTTGACGAAATCGATAAAACAATTAATCGTACCGGTATCCAATTTTAACTTTTTGGGTTCTTTGTGCCTTTTATTTTTAACCGTACCAACGCAACAGTCACTAGCATTTATTATCTGTTAAACCAATGGCCAGCTGTTTGCTGTTTTCAATACATTGGAAATATAAATTTTTGAAAGTGGTACGTTTGCATTTTTCGGGCTGTTCAATGTTATTCATCTTCCGTCCTCATTTTATAAAATTGAATATTGTATATAAATTTTTTAGTCTCCAGAGAATTTGGTTTACCCATTTTCGTTTTCAACCCCTATTCACCATTTTTCCTAATGCAAACAATATGCCTCCCCTCTTCTCTTTGCTCGATCCACCATTGTTTATCTCGACACCATATCCTTACTCGGCCATCCCTTCCCAAGTCAGCCGCATCTTCCACCTTGCCCTCCGACTCTTTTGCGAAGCTGTCCGTGCAGCAGCCCCACTCGCCGATGCCGGAGTACATCCCCTCAACCGCGCAAACAGCTACGGAGCCTCGCCTTCCCAAAATCTGCTCCTCAAACTCTGGCCGAGGCTCCTCCTCCTGACCGTGTACAGTGATCGGCCACTCATCACTCATCAGAGCAGCCGAGAACTCACATCACCATGCCGGCTTCACCTCCTCCCTAACAGCGTCTTCAACCGACCGCGACCCACCTCCTAACTATCTCCTCCGGCCCTCCTCTTTCTCAGCCAACAATTCCGCCTCCTCCAACATGTGCCGCTGCCTATGACTCCGCCTGTGCCTCAAACAACTCGGCTACCCTTCCTCTGTTACTTCTATAGGTGAGTTTAGATACTAAAATATATATATAGGTTTAGGTAATGTTTATAGAGTTTAGTTCTGTCGCATGTTTATAGAAATGTATCTGGGTTTAGAGTTCAAGTATTTATTTTTCAATATAATATAGCGATGTTTTGTTTGAGTATGTGTTTCAAAAATTAATACCAGATTCGAACGTGTGGGTTTGCTTATAGGTATAGTTTACAGTATATAAACTGGGTTTACTTTGTATGTAAATTTTTAAGTATTATAAAGATTATCAAGCTGGGTTTTAATGTATAGGATAGTTTTAAAGTATATATTCACAAGTTAAGTTGGATTCGATGTTATTTATAAATTGTATGTATCGATTTTATATAAGTTGTATAAGTGAACTTGGTTTTATATATATAAGTACATATTTTATTTTTGAATAGCATAATGTACAAGTGGTTTCAATCTTTCATCACATATATGTTTTAAATTTAATATTGATTTTATAATAAACATTTGAGTTTAAAAATTATAATATGCATGTCAGGTTATATTGGTTCTACATAATACTTTGTATATGTATATCATGTGAGTGGAGTTCATATCAGAAGATACAAATTTAAAGTATATATATAAGATTTAGTAGTCTATTGTGTTTTTTTTTATGTAAAGATTTATAATAGTCTATTTTATACATCTTACAGTCTTACAGTTATATAAAGAAGTGCTTTGGACATCAACTAAATTCATTTGTAAGTTGTATACTGTATATAGTGAGTTTGCATATAGCAGTATTTTGAATATTAGTTGCAGTTGTATTCCAATTTAGTTACATAAGTTTGATTTCGGCGGTAGTCACGTTAGTATATTCATTGGTCGCAGCTGTTTTTTTTTTATAGGTCTTAACATACATTATGTTTGTTATTATATATTTGAATATAAAAGTCCATGTTGTTTTAGTATATGCTTAAATGTCCATGCTCTGCATTTGTTTAGTCGGTGCTCAACCTGACAGTAGTTTGTGTTGTATATAGTAACATCTCGTAGAATAGTTGAGAAAAAAAAACTAGTATAGTGTGTTTAAAAATATATATATATATATATATATTTTAAATTATGTTTGAATGTAGAATATGATATATAGAAATAAGTTCGCTTACATCATTTATTTTCATCAATCAAATTTTGATTGATTTCGTCTATTTCTTATTATCAGCTTTGATCGTCGAACTCATGTCCATCGTGCTTTGTTCCGAAATTCGTGTCTGGATTTGTAACTCATCTTATTCTCGTCGATCGCTAGCCTCGAAAGGTGAGCAATCACTCACGATTAATGTTCTTTTATTTATTAAATTTGATTTCAATTGAAACGACAATTGAAATATGCTGCTGTTAGAAATTTACACTGTTATTACCTGTATCAGTTCACCTGTGACATCTGACACCATTATCTGTTATATATGCAATGATAATCCAGTTTAGTTGATAAATGATTGATTGTTGATGTTTATATTGGATGTAAATTTGTTAGTGTTAAATGATAAATAGTATGCAAAATTGAAATTGATATAGGATAGTTAACAATTTTAAAACTGATTTATATGTCAAATTCGATTAGTTGAATATGACCCCTTTTAATTGTTAAATTAATTGACATGTAGAATAGTGATAATTACACTTTGAACCATCGACGTATATTGGATTAATTGTTGTAGTGTAAAATTGAAATTGAATGACAAGTGAAAACCGTATAAATAATTAGTGGAATAATCTTTAATCTGCATGAAATGATAGTGTAGATTCTAGAAATAATTATATTAGTTTGCACAAACAACAATGTGAATTAATACGATTATTTCGGGATTATTTGAATTGATTATTGGATTGATATTAGTTGTTGTTATTGCTTGTTTATTTACTTTGTCACCATCCCAGTTATCACACTGCAAGTTCCCTTTGCTATGCTTTGATTTTTGAATTGAATTGGAATCGGGTTGAAATGATAAATACCCAAAAATGAACTTGACTTAGGATAGAGAATTAAATAAAACCCGATTGGTCAATAATTTGATTTGAAAATAAAAAAAAGATTTTATTTGAATAAATAATAAGGTTTTGAAATATAGTTAGAATTTGAATTTTTGAAGGGAAAGTGTTGATATTTAATAATCCGAATCAAAATATTAACATAGTAGATGATGAATGAACGTTGTTTTAAAATTAATTATTTAATAATCAAATTTGGAATTATTAATAATTAAGTTTCGAAATTAGTTAATAATTAAGTTTTGATATTATTTAATGATTAAATAAGATTGAATTATTTAATAATTAAATAAAATTGAATTCGTTATTAAGTAAAATTGAACTTCTTGAATAAGTGAAATTAAGTTTCTTTATTAATTGAGTTTTGAAATTGTAACTAAGTAAATTAATAAGTGAAATTGAATTTCTCTAATAAGAAAAAATGTGTTTTATTGAAATTAATGTAAGACTTGAAATGTAAAGAATTTGATTTGATGAATTTAATTTAATGCAATTTGTAAGTTTTGATATAATGAAGTTGAACTTAAGTAATTGATTTAATGAATTGGAAATTAAATAGAAATTGTTTTTGAATGACAAAATTTACTTAACGAATATTGAATGAAATCAATCAATGATTTTAAATTGATTTGAATGTTAAATTAAATTAATTTAAATGATTTCGGAATGAAACTTATATACGAACTTGAATCAATATTTGAATTGTTTAAATAAAAATGGAAATTGAATTATAAGATTTTGAAAATATGAATTTGGAAGTTGTGAAACGTAAATTGTGGAAATTGATTTAGAAAGACAAATGAAATGTTGGTTTACAAATTCTGATTTAAATTGTAATTGATTTGGTTTTGAATTATATAAACGACCAATCGGTGTAATAATCACGAAAGTTATTAAAGAGACCGGAATCGGTTAGGGACATACTCTCTATCTAATCCGAAAACCATTTTAATAACTATATGTGGAGTGTGATCCAGAATGAAGTGGTTGGAATGATGTACGTGATGACTGAAGAAAGAGAACGATAATGGATAGCCTTGACACTTGTGTCAAATTGGAAATGACTAAAACAGGAGCCGTGCCGAGCTAAATGGGGGCTAGCTACCTCGAGCGAACACACTTCTTCGAAAACTACTCATTACTTGTTGTCGATTGGTGCACCCTTGATTTTGGGAGTGTTGTTTCGCGGTGTTGCGGTCGCTGCACCGATGCGTTCTCACCAGTCCGGATCAGGCAAACGGTAGTTTCACTACCTTGGGTATTGCCTCATGTTCCTTGTCATACTTGGATCCCTTTATACGCGACCACTACGATTTGTTTTGTGTTATACCTATGGAGTACTCCCTGATATCCCACTAGTTTACGGTGGAGTTTACAGTGCTGTATAGACTATAACGCTTATATAAAATGTGTTAAGGGGGATAATGGTAACGCCTTAACACTATTTTGATATCTTATATTACTGATAGGCATTATCTACTTATCGTACACTACTACATAGTAGATAGTTTAACGGATCCTTAAAGGATGGTTATTCCAAACATCCTTTGAGTTATTTGTATTTCAATTGCTATTTCACTTGAGTTGGATTTATTGATATAAGAATGTTAATCCTGACTCGAGTGTTTTGTGTTTTCTTTACGCTTGGGTCAGACTGAGTGTACCAGTATTCTAGACTCACCTTTGGAGTTGGAGCTTTGCTTGAAGATCCAGCCATCTATTCTGCTTTCAGTATTCGATGATTCCGGTGATGTATTCTGATTTGTATCCGATGTATCGTGTTACTCTTCCGTTGTATCTGGTTTAACTCTGATGTAACTTATATATTTATATAGTAGCTTCATGAACTACTATCTCTTTTATTTCCGCTGCATTTATTACTCTGTGTCTGTGATCTGTGATTATTTATTTACTGTATATGTTCAGTTTTGCCAAATTTAAATTAACAACGCGGTATTTTGAATTATTCAAGTCCGACATGTGCGGATGCGAATGGTCCAAAATATCGGGTCGTTACAGTGGTATCAGAGCTTTGGTAGCTCTAGGCAAAACTTAGCATATAGGGTAAATGTATTTACAGAATCACTCTCATTCGAGTTTCAATTTCTTCCTTTTGACTCGATTCCTTTGAATTTTGGAACGTTCCCTACGGTTCCAAATTTCATTCGTGTCCCTCACTATTCGTCTTCTTTCAATTCTGGAGCATCCCATAACTCCACTTTGAATGATATTTATAATGGATCGGCGGTCTCGCCAATCTTCGAAATTTTGTAAAGGGGTGAAACTCCTTTAAAATAGGCATTGATTTACCGGAGATTTCTGTATCCTCGGTTTACGATGCTATCTATCTCCTACTATACTTGAATTCTATTTCTTGAGATCGAATGTCGATTTACCTCGGAATTCCACATCGATCTTATTCTTGAAGTCACGGTCGACCTAGTTAAGGTTGCCCATAATATATATAAACTTGTCAATCTTCCTACTTTGTTGTTTAATCATCTTATTTCGTTTCGAACTTATCTTCGAATCAGATTTCTCTTTGATTTGAGTCCATCAAATTTGAAACCCTATCCTTATTTTGAAAATTCATACCTGTATCGTCGAGCAAAGAAATGTATTTGTAAATTAATATTAAATGTTTTATATATTGTGTTGTTTGAGTTGTTGATGTGATTTGGGTTTCCGATCGATTCGTCTGATCAGCGCTATCGATAGGATCTCCAAAACACTCGAGCAGAGCAAACTGACACAACATTGTTTTCAAATTTAGTAAATAAAATAATTTTGAATGATTATATCATATATAAGTATAAATTTTTCAGAAATTAAATTGTTAATGAATTTGTTGTCAAAAATGTTAATATTTCATTTTCATTTATTATTTTGTAAACCATAGACTATTCCAATCTGATAAATAAATGGAATTATAGAACATGGTTTAAAATTTTAATTGGGAGTTGATATGAATTTAAATAAGAATTTGAGAATTTACTTTCCTTTGATTTCAAACTTTGGGTTTTAATTTAAAAATGCATATTTTATATAGTAATTTCGAATAGAAATCATTTTCAAAGAATTTCAAATGTTTAAATAAGTGCTCCTCTCTTGTCGTTGGAAAATAATTTCGGTGATGGCGGCCGCATCATCGACATTCATTTTCGAGTTTCGAAGTGGAGAGACTATTCTATAGCTTTGCTACTGTTGTGTTTTGAAGAAAAAAAATTGATTTGAATTTCTTCAGTATAATTTGATTTATATATATATAGGTATCTTATTTAAAAAAAAAATTAATTTGATTTGATATAAATATATAGATATATCTCTAAATTGTTTGAAGTAAATCAGAGATTTAAATTCTTAAATTTTAGGTTAATGATGATTTAAATTATAAACTGAAGTCAAAATTCTTGGATAAATATTTAACTTGAAATAACTGGATTGTAAAAAAAAATATTTGTATAATACTCAATTTCATTTCAATATAACTTACCTAAATTATTCAGAAGTTAAAATGTAATTGGATAATGTACAATAAAAAAATGTCTTTATAAACAAATGTATAAACATATTATAAACACTCAAATTTTATTTATAAAGACGTTAATAGAGTTAGATAAGATAATAAGTAATTGAATAATAGATGAGACAAATAAATTTGTTTTGAAAGAATTAATAAATTGAAATTTGATCAACTTATGAAAGTACCTTGAATTTGAAAGCAATTAGTGAATATAAATTAATTTAAATCGAAACTTTTTTGGTTTAAATTAATTTATATGGGTTAAATATATGGGATAAGATATATTAAGTAGAATAAATTTAACAATAATTTGGAATAAAGAAGAATTTAAATTTGTGAAAAAAAAAATATATGATTATAATAAAAGACTATTCAAATTTATGGTTTTAGAAATTATAAATTGAAGATAATTGGATAATAAGATAATGAATTTAGAAATAGTTGAGATTGATTTTAGTGAAATCAAATGGATTAAATCAATTATTGAATATCAATTAATTTAAATTTGAATTTATATGGTTTAAATTGATTGTTATTTTTCAAATCTGTTTTTCTTTCTGGTTGTTTCTATTCTCCTACCTCGTTCCTTTTCGGGGACGAAAAGTTTTGAGTGGGGGAGAGTGTAACGACCCGTAAATTTAACTGGTTTTAATAACATTATTAATTGAAATTTTGCGAAATTTTAAACCATAAAATTTTGAAATATAAATTTGATATTTGGAATGCGTCTAGTTAAACATAGCAACTGGAAAATTTTCGTCCGAAAATATGAAAATTTATTTCGCGCGTAAATTTACTTCAACTTAATCAGTCAAAAAGCGATGAAAATAAAATATTTTCGAAACCTAAATATTTTTACATAGAAAAATTCTAAACCATCTTCTGAGCAAACACTATTTTTCGTTTTTAAAAATTCGGACATCTTTAGCTCCGTCGATCTTATTTTTCTGCGTTTTTGCTGCATTTTCCGCTAGTAGAAAATTCAATTTTTTATAATTCAATCATACCACTGATATCTGTATACCGTTTTGATCGTCTCGTCGCGCTGATCACCACGGTATATTTATTGCTATATTTTGAGTTCGGTACTCGACGAAATCGATAAAACAATTAATCGTACCGGTATCCAATTTTAACTTTTTGGGTTCTTTGTGCCTTTTATTTTTAACCGGACCAACCCAACAGTCACTAGCATTTATTATCTGTTAAACCAATGGCCAGCTGTTTGCTGTTTTCAATACATTGGAAATATAAATTTTTGAAAGTGGTACGTTTGCATTTTTCGGGCTGTTCAATGCTATTCATCTTCCGTCCTCATTTTATAAAATTGAATATTGTATATAAATTTTTTAGTCTCCAGAGAATTTGGTTTACCCATTTTTGTTTTCAACCCCTATTCACCATTTTTCCTAATGCAAACAATATGCCTCCCCTCTTCTCTTTGCTCGACCCACCATTGTTTATCTCGACACCATATCCTTACTCGGCCATCCCTTCCCAAGTCAGCCGCATCTTCCACCTTGCCCTCCGACTCTTTTGCGAAGCTGTCCGTGCAGCAGCCCCACTCGCCGATGCCGGAGTACATCCCCTCAACCGCGCAAATAGCTACGGAGCCTCGCCTTCCCAAAATCTGCTCCTCAAACTCTGGCCGAGGCTCCTCCTCCTGACCGTGTACAGTGATCGGCCACTCATCACTCATCAGAGCAGCCGAGAACTCACATCACCATGTCGGCTTCGCCTCCTCCCTAACAGCGTCTTCAACCGACCGCGACCCACCTCCTAACTATCTCCTCCGGCCCTCCTCTTTCTCAGCCTACAATTCCGACTCCTCCAACATGTGCCGCTGCCTGTGACTCCGCCTGTGCCTTAAACAACTCGGCTACCCTTCCTCTGTTACTTCTATAGGTGAGTTTAGATACTAAAATATATATATAGGTTTAGGTAATGTTTATAGAGTTTAGTTCTGTCGCATGTTTATAGAAATGTATCTGGGTTTAGAATTCAAGTATTTATTTTTCAATATAATATAGCGATGTTTTGTTTGAGTATGTGTTTCAAAAATTAATACCAGATTCGAACGTGTGGGTTTGCTTATAGGTATAGTTTACAGTATATAAACTGGGTTTACTTTGTATGTAAATTTTTAAGTATTATAAAGATTATCAAGCTGGGTTTTAATGTATAGGATAGTTTTAAAGTATATATTCACAAGTTAAGTTGGATTCGATGTTATTTATAAATTGTATGTATTGATTTTATATAAGTTGTATAAGTGAACTTGGTTTTATATATATAAGTACATATTTTATTTTTGAATAGCATAATGTACAAGTGGTTTCACTTTCATCACATATATGTTTTAAATTTAATATTGATTTTATAATAAACATTTGAGTTTAAAAATTATAATATGCATGTCAGGTTATATTGGTTCTACATAATACTTTGTATATGTATATCACGTGAATGGAGTTCATATCAGAAGATACAAATTTAAAGTATATATATAAGATTTAGTAGTCTATTGTGTTTTTTTATGTAAAGATTTATAATAGTCTATTTTATACATCTTACAGTCTTACAGTTATATAAAGAAGTGCTCTGGACATCAACTAAATTCATTTGTAAGTTGTATACTGTATATAGTGAGTTTGCATATAGCAGTATTTTGAATATTAGTTGCAGTTGTATTCCAATTTAGTTACATAAGTTTGATTTCGGCGGTAGTCACGTTAGTATATTCATTGGTCGCAGCAGTTTTTTTTTTGATAGGTCTTAACATACATTATGTTTGTTATTATATATTTGAATATAAAAGTCCATGTTGTTTTAGTATATGATTAAATGTCCATGCTCTGCATTTGTTTAGTCGGTGCTCAATCTGACAGCAGTTTGTGTTGTATATAGTAACATCTCGTAGAATAGTTGAGAAAAAAAACTAGTATAGTGTGTTTAAAAATATATATATATATATATATATATATATATATATATATATTTTAAATTATGTTTGAATGTAGAATATGATATATAGAAATAAGTTCGCTTACATCATTTATTTTCATCAATCAAATTTTGATTGATTTCGTCTATTTCTTATTATCAGCTTTGATCGTCGAACTCATGTCCATCGTGCTTTGTTCCGAAATTCGCGTTTGGATTTGTAACTCATCTTATTCTCGTCCATCGCTAGCCTTGAAAGGTGAGCAATCACTCACGATTAATGCTTTTATTTATTAAATTTGATTTCAATTGAAACGACAATTGAAATATGCTGCTGTTAGATATTTACACTATTATTACCTGTATCAGTTCACCTGTGACATCTACACCATTATCTGTTATATATGCAATTATAATCCAGTTTAGTTGATAAATGATTGATTGTTGATGTTTATATTGGATGTAAATTTGTTAGTGTTAAATGATGAATAGTATGCAAAATTGAAATTGATATAGGATAGTTAACAATTTTAAAACTGATTTATATGTCAAATTCGATTAGTTGAAAATGACCCCTTTTAATTGTTAAATTAATTGACATGTAGAATAGTGATAATTACACTTTGAACCATCGACGTATATTGGATTAATTGTTGTAGTGTAAAATTGAAATTGAATGACAAGTGAAAACCGTATAAATAATTAGTGGAATAATCTTTAATCTGCATGAAATGATAGTGTAGATTCTAGAAATAATTATATTAGTTTGCACAAACAACAATGTGAATTAATACGATTATTTCGGGATTATTTGAATTGATTATTGGATTGATATTAGTTGTTGTTATTGCTTGTTTATTTACTTTGTCACCATCCCAGTTATCACACTGCAAGTTCCCTTTGCTATGCTTTGATTTTTGAATTGAATTGGAATCGGGTTGAAATGATAAATACCCAAAAATGAACTTGACTTAGGATAGAGAATTAAATAAAACCCGATTGGTCAATAATTTGATTTGAAAATAAAAAAAAGATTTTATTTGAATAAATAATAAGGTTTTGAAATATAGTTAGAATTTGAATTTTTGAAGGGAAAGTGTTGATATTTAATAATCCGAATCAAAATATTAACATAGTAGATGATGAATGAACGTTGTTTTAAAATTAATTATTTAATAATCAAATTTGGAATTATTAATAATTAAGTTTCGAAATTAGTTAATAATTAAGTTTTGATATTATTTAATGATTAAATAAGATTGAATTATTTAATAATTAAATAAAATTGAATTCGTTATTAAGTAAAATTGAACTTCTTGAATAAGTGAAATTAAGTTTCTTTATTAATTGAGTTTTGAAATTGTAACTAAGTAAATTAATAAGTGAAATTGAATTTCTCTAATAAGAAAAAATGTGTTTTATTGAAATTAATGTAAGACTTGAAATGTAAAGAATTTGATTTGATGAATTTAATTTAATGCAATTTGTAAGTTTTGATATAATGAAGTTGAACTTAAGTAATTGATTTAATGAATTGGAAATTAAATAGAAATTGTTTTTGAATGACAAAATTTACTTAACGAATATTGAATGAAATCAATCAATGATTTTAAATTGATTTGAATGTTAAATTAAATTAATTTAAATGATTTCGGAATGAAACTTATATACGAACTTGAATCAATATTTGAATTGTTTAAATAAAAATGGAAATTGAATTATAAGATTTTGAAAATATGAATTTGGAAGTTGTGAAACGTAAATTGTGGAAATTGATTTAGAAAGACAAATGAAATGTTGGTTTACAAATTCTGATTTAAATTGTAATTGATTTGGTTTTGAATTATATAAACGACCAATCGGTGTAATAATCACGAAAGTTATTAAAGAGACCGGAATCGGTTAGGGACATACTCTCTATCTAATCCGAAAACCATTTTAATAACTATACGTGGAGTGTGATCCAGAATGAAGTGGTTGGAATGATGTACGTGATGACTGAAGAAAGAGAACGATAATGGATAGCCTTGACACTTGTGTCAAATTGGAAATGACTAAAACAGGAGCCGTGCCGGGCCAAATGGGGGCTAGCTACCTCGAGCGAACACACTTCTTCGAAAACTACTCATTACTTGTTGTCGATTGATACACCCTTGATTTTGGGAGTGTTGTTTCGCCGTGTTGCGGTCGCTGCGGCGATGCGTTCTCACCAGTCCGGATCAGGCAAACGGTAGTTTCACTACCTTGGGTATTGCCTCATGTGCCTTGTCATACTTGGATCCCTTTATACGCGACCACTACGATTTGTTTTGTGTTATACCTATGGAGTACTCCCTGATATCCCACTAGTTTACGGTGGAGTTTACAGTGCTGTATAGACTATAACGCTTATATAAAATGTGTTAAGGGGGATAATGGTAACGCCTTAACACTATTTTGATATCTTATATTACTGATAGCCATTATCTACTTATCGTACACTACTACATAGTAGATAGTTTAACGGATCCTTAAAGGATGGTTATTCCAAACATCCTTTGAGTTATTTGTATTTCAATTGCTATTTCACTTGAGTTGGATTTATTGATATAAGAATGTTAATCCTGACTCGAGTGTTTTGTGTTTTCTTTACGCTCGGGTCAGACTGAGTGTACCAGTATTCTAGACTCACCTTTAGAGTTGGAGCTTTGCTTGAAGATCCAGCCATCTATTCTGCTTTCAGTATTCGATGATTCCGGTGATGTATTCTGATTTGTATCCGATGTATCGTGTTACTCTTCCTTTGTATCTGGTTTAACTCTGATGTAACTTATATATTTATATAGTAGCTTCATAAACTACTATCTCTTTTATTTCCGCTGCATTTATTACTCTGTGTCTGTGATCTATGATTATTTATTTACTGTATATGTTCAGTTTTGCCAAATTTAAATTAACAACGCGGTATTTTGAATTATTCAAGTCCGACATGTGCGGATGCGAATGGTCCAAAATATCGGGTCGTTACAAATGACATCATGGAGACGGAGGAACAGCTGACTGCTAGATTTGTTGGAGGATTGAGAATGCAGATTCAAGATATGGTGAATATGTTTGATCCCAGATCTTTTGCTGAAGCACATCAGAAAGCGTTGGCTTGGGAAAAGCAAGGGAGACGAGGAGGTGGTGTGTTTACGAATTCCAACAACCAGAGTAAGGATGTTAGTAGAAGTGCGGATGTTTCCAAAGTCGTCAGTAAGCCGATTGTTAATGAAGCCAACAAAGCAAAGGTCAATAGTAGTCTCAAATGCTTTAATTGTCAAGAGTTGGGCCATAAAAGCAATGAATGTACAAAGCCCAAGAAGCGAGCAATGATTGCGGAGATTGAGAATGAAGATGCAGAGGTAGAGTGTGTCAATTCACTACCAGCTGAAGAAGAAGAATTATTGACAGGAGATGAGGGTTGTAGTTTGTCGGTGAAGAGATCTTGTTTAACACCAAAGCAAGAGGATGATTCTAATTGGTTGAGGAGCAATATTTTTCAATCAACATGCACTGTTTTGGGGAGGTTTTGCTAAATTTGTCATCGATGCAGGAAGCTGTGATAATATCATTTCTTCAGAAGCTGTAAAGAAGTTGTCATTGAAAACAGAGAAGCATCCAAACCCCTACAAATTAGCTTGGTTGAGGAAAGGAGGGGAAGTGAAGGTTAATCGAAGAACTTGTGTTAATTTTTCCATTGGGAAGAAATACAAAGACGAAATTTGGTGTGATGTGGTTGATATGGATGTATGCCATCTGTTGTTGGGGAGACCATGGCAATATGATAGAGCTGTGCAACATGATGGTCGAACCAACAGCTACAGTTTTATGTTCGAGGGTACACGAATCACGTTAGTTCCTAAAAGGCGACAACCGAGTGAAAACAAATTGGAGGAAATCGAGGAACTAAAGACTTTGTTGTCTTTAAAGGAATTTGTTGATGTGGAAGATGAAGTCGGTTGTTTTCAATCACCAAAGTTTGATAAAGATGAAGTTGATGATTTTCAACCAATGAAATCTGATGAACATGAGGTTGAAAATTCACAATCAAAAAAGTTGGATGAGGATGAAGAAAGAAA
This sequence comes from Allium fistulosum, assembly GCA_030737815.1. Taxonomy (NCBI): domain Eukaryota; kingdom Viridiplantae; phylum Streptophyta; class Magnoliopsida; order Asparagales; family Amaryllidaceae; genus Allium; species Allium fistulosum. The sequence goes on from CM060904.1 coordinate 643,819,570, forward strand.
GTCAGGAGATGAAGAGGGTAATTTGTTGGTGAAGAAAGTAGATTCGACTAGTCTACAATCTACAAGAGAGTTTGTTAAAGAAGTGGAGGATAATGCAGAAGTATTCCTGTTGAATGAAAATGAAACCAGTGAAAGTGTTGAAATTATCGAAGAGGTTAAGCCAGTGGTGAATGAATGTGAAGATGTAGCTCCTGCAGAGTTGTCCAAGGAATTACTGCCACTGAGGGACGTACAACATCATGTTGATCAAGTGCCAGGTCCTATTGTACCACATATGCCACGTAATCATATGTGTCCGACAGAGCAGGTAGAGTCGAGAAAACTGGTTGATGGGTTGCTAGTCGAAGGAAGTCAGTTGTCTACTACAGATTGCAGTTGGCGAATAAGAGTTATCAAAGAATTACATGTAGAAAGACAGTAGGACTGTGATCGTACCATGCAGTTAATTGCAACGTCTTATTTTGAGCTGTCAATAAGGAAGGAGGTTGAAAGGTTTGTTCAGAGGAGCCACAATTATCAAATTTCAAAAGAGTCCGCGACAAAGTCAGGTTTATGTATGTCATTACCTATACAAACTAGATTATGGGTGGAGGTAAGTTTGGACTTTGTATTGAGTTTGATGAGAATGCAATGTGGCAATGAATCTATCCACATGATGGTTGAACGACTTCTTGTTGGTACTTACAACAAGCTAGATGCTGGAAGAACGGGTCGTTTGGAAATCGTGAAGGAAATTTGTGAGAATGATTGTAACTTGAGTTTGCCGGACTATTCCCATATTGCTAACGTTGACAATGTCAAACATTCGGTTTCGTTTCACAAGGACGAGACTGTCGAAGACAAAGAAATTTTAAATTCGAGGACGAATTTTTCCCAACCAGGGGAGGATGATGCAGCCCAGCCTGATAATTTAGGTCGCAAGCGACCTAACTATGGGATAAGACGCCTAAGCGACCTAGTAAGCCCAGAAACTCCAGTCTGCGACCCAGCGAGTCAATCCATCTGCGTTAAGTCGCCTATATTACAAAATAGCGATCTAACAAGTTGTTGCTGCAAGTTATACAGGCAAGTGAAGTTTTCGCGCGAGTTACGACCTAACAAGATAGGTCGCTCCAGTATGCCACTTGACTTAGGTCGCGAACGACCTTACGTAGGTTGCCTGAAGTTCTTGAGTCGCTTGAAGATAAAGCTCTTAGGTCGAGGAAGCTCTTATTCTTAGGTCGCTGTATGGTATGGTGCTTTAGGTCGCAAGAAGTTATGCCGCTTATTCTTGAGATGTTCAAGTGGGTATGTCGCAAGTTCATGAAGCTGTTCTATTTTACTTAGGTCGCTCAAGAGTAGGTCGCGAGACCTTAGGTCGCTGAGATACCTTAAGTCGCTGGAGGAGGTTTCCTTATGCCGCTGTGAAGTTAGGTCGCTGCCGAGTTCCATTAGATCGCTACTGGATGCTAAAGCTTAAGTCGCTGGGATGATAGGCCACTAAGTCGCTACTGGAGGATATGTTATGTCGTTTGAGCCCTTAGGTCGTGTGTGTTGTATTCTTAGGTCGTTGTGTTGTAACTCGTGTTTGTTAACTCGTTTGTTCTTATGTCGTTGTGCTTAAGTCGTATAAGCTGTTGTATTTGTTTGTTTTAAATCATTTGTGTTAGGTCGTTTGTGTTAGGTCGTTGAACCTGTTAAGTCGGGTACCTGTGTGAGTTGTAAGCCTATAAATAGGCTGGTGGTGTCATTTGTAAAGGGAGTTGATTTTGAATAAAACTTTGTTTAAGTGCTTTGTGCCTCTTTGAAATTGGTAGTTGAGTGTTATCTCCTATCTCCACCTTCGGCATTCGAGTGCGCTCGAATCAACGATTGTTGAAGCCAATTCACGGTAAAAAGTGCGCTTGATCAACGTTCGAAGAATTGTAGATCTTCTTTCACGGCATCGTGCGCGATCAACGTGACGAAGATAGCTAGAATCCGGTATCTTTGAGATCAACGGATTTGGGAATTTGGTATTTTCAATCCACCGATTGCTACTTTCACCGTTTCATACATTTCTGTTATCCGCCGCTGCGTCACCCCATGACACCACCCCATCACTTCATGCCTCCTTCGTTGACTCTAAGGATGTGTATTTGGATGATAACATGGCTTAAAGAGAGGATATGTCATCATTACTTAGATTTTTATTTAAGAAAATATCATGATTTTTATTTTATTTACCATTAATAATTTTGAGATGTAAATGTAATTCTAATGTGTATGTATGTGTACATGGATGTATATATATGTATATGTGTACATGTATGTCACATATAACATATAACGTTGCACAACTTCCTCTGGTTAAATCGTTACGAATCCGGAATCAGATTTCCGGTCATATTTTTACGTTTTAGTTAAACTATATATGTATACAAAATTTAAAAATAACATTTTTATTATTATTTAATAGTTAAAAGGGCCTCATTTGATTTTAAAACAATCATTAAATCATTTAAACTCAATTTAAATTCAAAAATCAATTATTTAAAAATGATGACATCGTCGATGATGTCATAAAAGCATTTTATTTCTAAAAATAAAACAATAATTTTATTTTATATTATTGCTTAACTGGAGAAATAAGTGTATGTATCCAGTTTTGTATCATCTAATATTGAGAAAATCTCAATTTTACCGAAAACTGATTTTCGTCGCTTTTCTGACGAAAATCTCAAATATCTATATTTGTTAATATAATTTTAAAACAAGTTTACCATCATTTATTTTTGTTCAAAACATTATAATTTGTGTTATAAAATCTTATATTTGAATAATTAAAAAATATTTTTTTTCCCAAAGTGATAAATTTTTGGGTCGTTACATCGTAAATGGCTTGAATAATCAGAAACAACTCAAAAAACTTATTGCTTCTCTTGCTTTATTTTGATAAGAATATTTCTTTAACGCCACAAACAAGGTACATGGATTTTTAGTGGATTTAATAGTTGAAAAAGAATTGATGGAAAAGATTATTGTCTCAAAAAGCATGAATGAGGTCCAAATTTACTACATTCAAATAATGTCATTTTATTGGAGTGCTTGAGAAATCTTTTATAATGTATTGAACACTTGACAATCTGAAATTCAAATAAAGAAAACTTGATTGCCAATCATCAGTTCGACGAAAGTTATCTTATGGTTAACATGTAAAGGTTGTCCTCTTATAGGAAATGATGAATCAATCGATTCATTTAACCGTAAGAAGTTTCTTGAATTGATTAAAGTGTTCTTCTTCACTTTCATATGAAGTTGAAGAAGTGACATTAGAAAATGCTCTTGGAAATGCCTCTTACTTTTCATCAAAAGTTCAAAATGATATTTTGGAAATTATTGGTGATTTGGTGAGAAATCTTTTTGCAATGAAATCGATGAATCTAAAATTTTCATTCTTATTGTTGAGTCACAAGATGAATCAAATATTGTGCAAGTGATAATTGTTATTAGATTGTCGATGATGATGGCTGTATATGTGAACGGTTCATTTGTTTGGTTGAAGTTGAAGACACTGGTGCGCAAACTTCAAAAAAAGCTTGCTCCAATGTGCTTGGTTAAATGGCTTGCTTTTTCAAAATATGTGAGGTTAAGGATATGATGGTGCGAATAACATGAGAGGTGCTTGAGGTGGACTACAAGCTCTTTTTATAGAAGAATGTCCATATTCATATTATGCGCATTGCTTTGCTCATCAATTACAACTTGCACTAGTTGGGGATTTTGGTGACTGTGACTATACTATGAACTTAGTAGGTTTATCTCCCAAATAAAATCAACAACTAAAACCTGCTTTAAGAAAAAAAAAGTTGAAGTTGTGATGTTGAGTGGAACGTTATAGAAAGGTCTATGGGAAAATAAAATAAAAACCACTTTACAATGACAAGGTTCAACCCGTTGAGCTTGCATTACTCCTCGACTTGCAGCTTGCTTAGCTTGTATATACCCATTCACAAAGTTCTCGAAATTATATAAAAGGAAGTTTAAATAAAATATGTGTGTTGAAGCAAATGGCGTATTACTTGCGACAGACACTTTTCATTATGTCTTCATAATGCACTTAATGGTTGAAGTAAAGGGAATTACTAAGTCCTTTGTCAAGCATTTCAAAATAAATCTCAAGATATCTTGAATCGGATTCATTCACTCTCCATCACAAAGACTCTTCTTTTCCGTCTGAAAAATGATGATAATGGAAAATGTTTTTGAATAATGTGATATCCTTGTGTTATCAATTCAATTGCAATAATTGACATGAGCTCTCGTTATTTGGAAGGAACTAGACGCTTTTGTTAACAACGTGATGAAATAACCATATAACTTCACTATCGATATGATATATATTAAATAAAACTATTGGCTTATAAATAATAGAGGCAACTACAAAATTCATGGACATAGCAATCAGACTTTTACGTCTAAACTCGATTTTGGAGTCAAAAAATAAATTTGAAGCACTAAAAATTGACAAAGCATGTTTGCTAGCAAAACAGTATTATATAGAAGCTTTTAGTCAGTTGGGTATTAATTTTCAATTAATACATAAAATCGAACATCATGAGCATGATGTAGGCCTTCGATCCTTGCTTTTGTAATATTGTCTCACTCTCATAGTAAAATATGCTGTTAGTCCAAAATAATAAAATGTATACTAAAAATATCCTCATGTTCATACCTAATTTGTTTTGTCGTAAGTCTTCCCGTGTCGACCACGATCACAGAACAAAGATTTTCAACCATAAAGTTGATCAAGACACTGTTGTGCAATAAGACACAACAATCCGATAGGAAGTCACATGATAATACACTGAAAGAAAAATATTCAAAAAGTATTGATGTTGAGACCATGTAGCTGATTTTGATTCTCATGAAATTCATGGAGTATGACTTAAATAAGATATTTAGTAATGAAAATTGTTGGGTGAATTCTTACCCTGAGGACCTCGAGACCAAGAAACTTGCTCCATTCGGCAGACCTCGCTCAAACTCATTCGGCAGACCTCGCTCAACCTCATTCGGCAGACTCATTCGGCAGGCACCATTCGGCAGACCTCGCTCAACCTCATTCGGCAGACTCATTCGGCAGACTCATTCGGCAGGCACCATTCGGCAGACCTCGCTCTCCCTCATTCGACAGGCACCATTCGGCAGACCTCACCCGAACCACCTCCTGCCGAACCAACCGAACCAACCTTCCCAACTCCCACCGAACCACCTCCTGCCGAACCATCTCCACACCGGACCAACCTCACCATCCCACCACCGGTCCAATCAACTACCGGTCCATCCTACACTCCAACCACCTCCGAACCAAGCAATGACAAACCAAGACGTACCAGGCCAGATCACATCAGCCCAGGCCCATCAGCAACTATACACGTCCTAGACCCCTACCCCCAGCCTCACTCTATAAATAGAGGGGCAGGGGTACAGCAATGGGGACAAGTTTGAGAGCTCAAGCACGGAAGGAACTTTCAAACAACTTTCTTTTACTTGTACCAAAGCTTTGTACTTGTAATCACAACAAAAGAAGAGAAATAACATATAAAGTGGACGTAGGCACATTCTGGCTGAACCACTATAAATCTGCGTGTCTTTTTACAGTTTAGCCCCTGTTTTTCATATATTTGCATAAACCTCCAAAATCACTAAGAACAACATAAGATCTACTAAATCATACAACTTTGAGGTGTTTGTCCATTTTTTGTGCAAACATTTTTGGTGCTTTCATTGAGAGCTAGAAGCTCGAAGCTTCAGCTTCATCTACTTAACAAGTTTTCCTAACAGCCTCGTCCGCCACTTGGAAAACATGCCTCCCAAACAGAGAAAAGATGTTAACAAAGGAAAAAAACATCGCATCCAGCAGTCTTCCAGATCCAACTGTCACGAATCAAGTAAATCGTCCTCCTCCAGTAATGGTAACAAATGAAGGACAGGCTAACCCAACCACTCCTGCCACAGAACAGCCTGCAGCAATTACTAGGGCAGATTTGGACAGAGTTGTTGTTGAAGTAACTAACCGCTTCACGTCCCAGCAGGAAGCCTTGGTGGACCATCTCATGTCACGCTTGAGGGACGCTGAAGAATCCAACCGCAACACTGAATCATGGGGCGAGTCCCAGTCTGGAGGATCTCAGAGACAGCAAAGGTCTTCCTTCTTCGAAGGAGCAAACGGCAGAAGTAGCCGTGGTAGGAGCCGAGACCGAGCACAGCCCGAAGTTAGGCCTGAGGAAACGTTTGGTACCGAACCCAACGGGGAAGGTACCGGGCGAAGGTCAACTGTAGCTGAGCCTGTCATGCTGCCTAACCACAGAAACACCAGTGAACGGGGCCGAGCTAGAGTTCAGCCCGAAGTTGGACCCGAGGAAGTGCTTAGATCAGAACCCAACAGGGGAAGATCAAGGCAAGGGCCGACTGTGGCTGACCCAAGCATGCTCCCAGAAGATCAAAGGCAGCCACTGGAAAATATGAGGAATGATAGACGATACCATCCCTACAGGTTGTTTGGACGGAATCAATCCCACAGAACAGAACCAAACTCATTTCTATCTGCTCCAAGTTCTGATGAAAGGATGGCACGCTTATTCAGAGAGTGTGTCCAACGGGAGCAAAGAGATCGAGGGATAGGCGCTAGGGTAACCAGCCCTTTTGCCCACAATATCGAAATTGCTATCACCCCCCGAGAATGGAAGATGCCAACAATGGAACCCTACAAAGGAACCTCCGATCCCGTTGTACACTTGCAGAGGTACACGCAGCATATGCTCATGAGTGGAGCAACAGAGGGAGTACTGTGCAAATGCTTTCCGCTCTTCTTAGCAGATCTTGCTACCTCCTGGTTCTGTCATCTACCCCAAGGATCCATCAGCTCATGGGAAATGTTGAAAGAAAAATTTATCAGTCAGTTCCGCATTCATGTGGAGCAACCTAAGGACGCTTATTCATTATCCAGCGTCAAACAGAAACCTGGAGAAAAGCTGCAGCAATACCTAACCAGATTCAACGCCGCAGCAGCCGTAGTTCAAGATGCCGATGAGAAGCTTATCCTAATGGCCCTCTGCAGTGGGGTGCATCCAGACACTAAATTTGCTAGAAGATTGACAAAAGAAAAACCAGCTACTTTACCCAATTTCTTCCATGAAGCCGGGAAATACATGAGGCTTGAGGATGCTGCCATTGAGGGACAGTCAGGACAGCAAAGTAAGACGACCCATGGCAACATCCCTGCTGTGGCGAGGGACGTTCGAAGAAATGATTCCAGAGACAATGCTGGGGGCAAGAAGGTAGAAAAACGCCTATATCGGCCAGGACCAAGATTCGACACTTACACCCCTTTGAACGAGACCGTCGAAAATATCTTCCTTGCCACCCAAGGCGAAGTTAGATACAAACGCCCACCATACAAGAAGGAATCAGATAACGCACAGAAGTCTGGAAAATTCTGCCGCTTCCACGAATCTCACGGACATGATACCAATGAATGCCATCATCTCAGAGATCTGATTGAGGAACACATCAGAAGGAAGAAACTGGAACGTTATGTAAAAAGTCAAGACAGGACTCCAGCCCCTGCCAATGAAAACCCAAGGCTACCCTCACCAGGGACCGACAGAGGAAACCACAACGCTAGCAGCTCTAGTCAAGAGAAGATAGTGGTCCATACCATCTCAGGAGGTCCGCACATCGCAGACAGAAGTTGGAGAGAGATGGAAAGATATGGGAAGTCGCTTAGAGACAATAAAGATTGTGTCAATACGGTTATAGAAGAGCGCCACCCAAAGCGGAAAGAAAGCGATGACATCATATTCAGTAAACGCGACCTAGAAGGAAGACAGTACCCTCACATGGATCCCATGGTTATCTCTGCCCGACTCGGTCCCGCCGAAGTTTACCGAATCCTGGTAGACACTGGAAGCTCTGTAAATATCCTCTTCAAACACGCATTCGACAAAATGAAGCTATCAATGAAGGATGTATCTCCCTGCGATAAACCACTACACGGTTTCACTGGAGATGCGAAGATGCCCCTCGGGCAGCTGGACCTCTTTGTTGAGATTGGAAGCCATCCCCGCTCTATTGTAAGGAAACAGACGTTTGTGCTGATAGAAAACCATTCGGCCTACAACGCCTTCTTAGGAAGACCAGCCTTATCTGACTTCCAGATTGTCCTAGCCCCATGGTGCCTGAAAATGAAATTTCCAACAAACAATGGGGTAGGGGAAGTGGAAGGAGACCAGGATATTGCACGAGACTGCTATGTAACCGAACTTCGCAACAACTACAGGAAAGATAAAGGAAAAAGTGTAGAGATTGCCCTCTGCACAAAAAGCCTTGAAGCATAGCAACTAAAGAAAGCCCCTCCTCTTCGATACACCAGCGACCCTTTCAATGAATTAGACCCTAGGGACAAAGAGGAGGAGGCCCCCGCCGAGCCTGCAGAAGCTATGGAGTTTATATCTGTAGACAGGCACGACTCAAGTAGGCTACTGAAAATTGGGTCCCAGCTGAAAACTGAATTAAAGGAACAACTCATTGATTTTCTCCGCCACAACTTGGATGTGTTCGCTTGGTCACACGCTGACATGACCGGAATCTCCCCCGACATAGCATGCCACGTATTGAACATTGATCCTACCAAGGCGCCTGTAAAACAAAAAAAGAGAAGTATGGGGGCAGAGCGATCGGCAGCCCTCGATGAAGAAGTAAAGAATCTACTCGCCAATGACTTCATACGAGAAGCTGTTTATCCAGAATGGATCGCCAACCCGGTACTAGTAAAGAAGGCTAATGGGAAGTGGCGGACCTGCATTGACTTCTCCAACCTAAACGACGCCTGCCCAAAGGATTGCTTCCCGCTTCCCAGAATCGACCAACTTGTAGACAGCACAGCCGGGCACGAACTCCTATCTTTTATGGATGCATACTCAGGATATAACCAAATTCCTATGCATGCTCCCGACCAAGACCACACTAGTTTCATCACCGACCGGGGTTTATACTGCTACAAAGTGATGCCTTTCGGACTTAAAAATGCAGGAGCCACCTACCAGCGCCTCGTCAACAAGATGTTTGCAGGGCTAATAGGACAAACTATGGAAGTATATGTGGACGACATGCTGGTGAAATCACGAAAAGCCGAAGATCACGTAAGCCACCTAGGCGGAATGTTCTAGGTACTTCGACAGTATGGAATGAAGTTGAATCCACTAAAGTGCTCCTTCGGAGTGTCATCGGGAAAATTCTTAGGGTTCATCGTCCATGCCCGAGGGATTGAAGCAAACCCTGAACAAGTCCGAGCATTAAGGGACATCAAGATACCTTCCACCCGAAAGGAGATGCAAAGCCTAAATGGAAAAGTGGCCGCCCTAAGCCGATTCATCACCAAAGCAACGGACAAGTGCGTCCCCTTTTTCGAAGCTCTAAAGAAAAATAAAGGAAAGTTCGAATGGACGGACGAATGCTTAACCGCTTTCCTTAACCTAATCGAACACCTCCAGAAACCACCGGTACTCTCGACCCCAAGCGAAGGCGAAGAATTATATCTATACCTTGCTGTGTCATCTCACGCTTTAAGCGCTGCCTTGGTAAGGGAAGACAACCGCACGCAACGACCAGTTTACTTCGTCAGTAAAAGGTTTACTGGGGCAGAAGTCAGATATCCTAAACTTGAAAAGTTAGCATACTGTTTACTAATCACTTCACGAAAACTACGTCACTACTTCCAATCCCATTCCATCAAAGTTCTGACCGATCAACCACTGAGGCAGGTACTCCATCGTCCCGACACTTCCGGGCGACTACTTAAATGGTGTATTGAGCTGAGTCAATATGATATCACCTATCACCCTCGCACCGCCATCAAGGGACAAGCCATGGCTGATTTCATTGCAGAATTCACTACCAACGAGGATAAGGAGCAACTGGAAATAACGGAAGATATCAAGTGGAATCTCTTTGTGGACGGTGCATCTAACGAACAAGGCTCGGGGGCAGGTGTGGTAATAATCACTCCCAGGGGAAATAAACTGCACTATGCTATAAGGTTGGAGTTCGCTGCCACCAACAACGATGCAGAATATGAAGCAGTGATAGCTGGACTAGAAATTGCCATAGAAATCGGAGCCAATTCTTTATGTCTTCACAGCGATTCTCAACTTATTGTTAATCAAATACTAGGAGAATTCCAAGCTCGAGAGGAACGACTCATAGCATATCTAAAGAAGACCAAGTTGCTTCTCAGCCGATTGGATCAGTACTTAGTCAAACACATCCCTCGGGAAGAGAACCAAGAGGCCGACGAATTGGCAAAGCAAGCGAGTATGAGAGACATCGCCATCTTCGGGGCAATAACCATCTCAAAGCAAACGGTCCCAAGTTTTGAGCAAGTGAATCTGATAGCCGCAGCCGAAGAAACAACTTGGATGACTCCCATCCGAGACTACCTACAAAGTGGCACACTACCCAACGGGCGTAGTGAAGTCAAGAAAATCTTGAGGAAAGCATCCCGCTATACAATACAAGAAGACATCCTCTATCGGCGCGGTTTCTCTAACCCATTATTAAGGTGTGTCGCCGGAAGGGAAGCCAAGGAAATCTTATCCAACATCCATCAGGGGAGCTGTGGAGATCACACCGGGGGGCAAACATTAGCAAAAAAGATACTCCGATACGGATATTTCTGGCCCACCTTAAGCAAGGACGCCTTAGATTTCGTCAAGAAGTGTGACAGATGCCAAAAATTTGCTAAGATCCCTCGGCTACCAACAACCGAGATTACTCAGATGACCAGCCCTTGGCCCTTCGTGATATGGGGAATTGACTTAATCGGCGAGCTACCAATGGGCCGAGGCGGGGCCAAATATGCTATAGTGGCAGTTGATTATTTCACCAAATGGGTGGAAGCGGAACCTCTAAATAAAGTATCTTCAGCAAAAGTTATTAACTTCTTGATCAAAAATGTTCTATGCAGGTACGGAGTCCCACTCAAAATCATATCAGACAATGGACTTCAATTTGACAGCGAGGAATTCGCCAACTGGTGCCAAGAACACAGAATTCATAAAAGCTTCTCATCCGTAGCATATCCCCAGGCAAACGGACAAGTCGAAGCAGTCAACAAAATTCTGAAAACTCTAATAAAAAAGAAGCTCGAAAAGTCAAAGGGCGCTTGGGTGGATGAACTTCCTACGGCACTATGGGCCTATCGCACATCTTTCAGAACATCGACAGGGCACACTCCTTTCTCTTTGGCATACGGATCGGAGGCTATGCTCCCAGTTGAAACTATTGTGCCTTCCCATCGTCGGATCCACTATAACCCAGAAGAGAACGAAGAACTCCTTCACATGTCTTTGGATCTAACCGAGGAGAGAAGAAACGATGCAATCCTCAAAACAGCAGCCCACAAGCAAAAAGTGGCAGCACAATACAACTCCAAAGTCAAGCATCGTACCTTGCAGGAAGGGGATCTTGTCCTCAAGCGAATCTTCCCTCGCCCCGGAGCACTAGACCCAATCTGGGATGGACCATATGTAATTCATAAAGATCTCCACAACGGAGCCTATATTTTGTCAACAGTGGACGGAGAGGTGTTCCAAAGGGCATGGAACATCCAACACCTCCGTCGATACTTTTCTTAACTTGTATTGCCCATATGAAGTGAATTAACAAAGAGAAACAGTGGACGTAGGCCTTTTCGTGCCGAACCACTTTAAAAAACCTTGTCTCTTTTTTTTGTTCCTTTGTATCTTGGCTGCTTGTTAACTTTATCCTTTTCTGTTGAACAAAATCCTGAGTATACAGCATTTCTATTCAAAGCACTCCACGACACAACTTCACCTGGACAAGACCTAACAGGTACTATGCGAATCTATGCCCTCGCCAATGAGACACTTTTGCTCCAGCATCCCTCTGCTGCGGGTTAACTCATTGCTCGCGACGGCCCTTAAAGCCAACTGTAATGAGCCGATTATAAGCCACCGAGAAGGCCGACTATAGCCGAGGCAGCTCATTACGGCGTTAGGCTCGCCGGCAACTGTGAACCGACTATAAGCCCCAACATAAGGTGTGGCCAGCCAGGGGCAGTTCACAGTTGACGATCGGCACCCACGCTAGCCGGCCACAGTAAATCGAATAATACCCACGATTACGGGCCATAATGGCCCGGGTAGTTACTGTGCGCGATCTCGGCTCCGATGTGTCTTAAGTGCGGCTGTGGTAAAAAAGAATTAACTCCCCGCGGAGGCGTAAGATGGGTGACGAATGTCTCCAAGACCCACGGCTAGGGAAAGTGACTACAAAACCCGTTTGCCACGAACTTAAGCACATCGAAGGCCTTCCGTGATTGGAAGTTTTACCTTTTTTACGTATTTCAATTTTACTTAAAAAGCTTTTTTCCTATCCCCTATAACAATCCCTAAAGTACATGATACAGAGTAGGAGATACTCGCCAATGGGTGTAGGGACTCACAGTGGCAGGACATTCGGCTACATTCCATGCTCGGTTCTACAAGATATTCAAGACTGCCATCTACGATTAAAACATGAAAGGCGGTATTTTCTTCTTTTATGTACAAATACATGACTATAATTTGTTCACACCACACGCTAATATTGCAAGTCATAAAATTATGGTTTAGAACCAGAGTCTAACATCAAACACAATTTAATTACAAGAATATACATAGCTAACATTTCTCATACGATATGTCGAAATAACAACAAATATTCAAGAAACGACAAAATCAGCTTAAGTTAAAAAAAAATTACACGTCAAGCATAATGTTGATTGTCACAAGTAGCAAGAATTACAACTTAGAAGTTACTCTACTGTCTTAAGACTAACATATACAACCATGCCAAGCCTACAAAAAGAATTTTCCAGGTCTAATCAGGGAGCTGGTTGCGTCGGAGTCTTGTCCTTGCTCTGTTGCCCGCCTGTCCGGTCATAAAAAGGATTCATTAGTAATAAGCAACCAAGTTAATCGGGAAGCTGAAAAGGAAAACTTACCAGCATAAGCTTACTGGCCACTCTGGTCGTCATCATCCACTTGCACCCCTGCCTCCTCAGCAGCGAGCAACCGCATACCCTCCTTCACTGCCGCCTTCTCCCCCTTGGCAAACTGGGCAGTGACCGCATCCATGCTAAAGGCCACGCCACCATCTTTATCCGCGTCAGCCTTGGCCTCTTCCAAAGCCCGAAGATAGATCTTAGCCATGACCCTGGGATAATCATCCATCCAAGAGAGATTGCCCTGCTTCCAAGTTCGGAAATACATGTCCTGGAGCATGTCATCCATCATTCCCTCATTCTCCTCAAACTCCCTCATCCGGGCCTCGGAAGCCGACAACCTTTCGACGGCAGCATCTCTCTCCAATCTGTATCTCGAGCAATCAGCCTGAAGGGACCTCCGCATCACCTCCATCTCTTCCCTCAACTTAGCTTGAGCAAGCTCTGCAGCCTCAAGTTTCTCGGACAATTCCTCCACCTGCTCGAGATCCGCTTTCCGAACCTCATCCACCGTGGCAATAGCCATGTCAATCCGCTCTTTGCAAGTAGCTTCCATTTTCCGCAATTCGGCCCGACTGGCCTCTTCCATGGTTTTCCTTAGTCGCCCAGTAGCAGCCTCATGCTGAGAAATCTGAATAGCCTGATCCGCAAGCTGTTTGGCCTGATCCGAAACCACCAATCGAAGTCGGATATTGGCGCTCCCAATCTCCTCTCCGGCCTTAACCAGCCGAGCATGATGCCCCATCAGCCTCTTGGTCTCCTCTGCCACCCGATCAATATTAGCCTTGGCCTCATCTCCCATAGTGACTATACGAGTAGTGAGTAAATCGAGATCTAAGGACTTGGCTTCATCAAGTACTCGTACCATGGGGTTACGGGGGAGAAGGTGTTCACCAGTGACTTCGTCAAAAGTAATATCATGAGAGCTTGGATCCAGATCAGGATGACCCGCAAATGGATTACGAGCCAAGTCGGGACGGTCGATATGAATAACAGAAGGGTTTCCGGACGGGTGCGGAGAAGGTGCAAACTCGCTACCCTCCTCAGTAATATCATGAAGAGGCTGAGCCGGAGGCTGAGGACCGGGCGAAGTTTCGGATAAAGGATGACTCCTCTTCCTCTGCTGAATACCCTCTTCGATGACCCTAAGAAGAGGACGGTAGCCGACTACATCCCCGGAGAGTTGGGTTGAGGGCTTCGGCTTAGCAGAAATTTTGGAAAGTTTATATTGCTCAAGCCTGTGTCGAAGGTCTGAAGCTTTGGACGTCTTGCCTGCTCCTGATATAAAGAACAAGTGTCACAAACTTACATTACTATACGATTCGAGAAACGCGGTAAATTACAAGTTAAAAAAGGAAAAGAAACACAGTTGTGGTTGTACAAACCCTGGGGAGGAGTGGGATACTGCAATAAGCCCTGGATTTCATTCCAGGACGGGAGCGGGTCATAAAATATTCCTAAGTCCCTATCATTAATGAAGCATGCAGGAGTCAAGAGTTCACCTTGAGTCGTCGGAGCCACCTTAGCTGGAATGGTCGGAGAAGACTCACTTGCACCAGTCCCGGCTTTGTCCGCCTTCCCGGTCTTCTCTGCCAAAGCCGGATCCTCATCCAACCCTTCAAAAGCCTGGTGGAACGCATCATCCGTCCACTCCTGAATCTCGCCCGCTTGCCCAGGAAGTAGGGCCCCGATGCCTTCGCCACCTTTGTCACCATCCCGACCATCTCCACCCTCGCCTTTTTCCTCCTCTATGTCTTCCTCCTCCCGGGTAAGTGGACAATTGCTGGGGGAGGGACCGTCCGATTTCTTGAGTTTCTTACCTCCGACAGCTGGAGGTTTTGTGAAAGGTTTCCTCTTGCTACTCTCTGCCGTAACACCTTCCTTGGTCTGAGCAGCCGCCCTCTCCTCCGCCATTTCCCTCAACTTAACTACAGACTGCTGCGGAAGGATTAAGTTATATTCCAGAAGAATCGCATTTCTAATCAAGAAGGCAGATGATCTATATTTCCCAAGAATGGCTTCTATCTCAGCCGCCGTCTGAACCAGGCGGTCAGTCTCTACAACCGGAAAGCCACCTGTCGCTAGCAAAAATGAGAAAGTATGAGAAGAAGCATCGCGATCGGAATAGAAATTATAAGTAAAAGCATCAACTTACATCCAGAGGTAAAGCGCCGGATTGAAACGGAGTCGTCCCTAACAAAGAACCATTCTTTCTTGAACATGCTGAATTTAGAGTACAGATCCAAGACCGGTTTGAAGGCCACGGCTGACTCCAAGCTAATGTATGGGGATCCTTTCTTGTAGCCTCTCAAATTATATAAGTACCGGATCTCCCGGTTGGAAGGAGGGCGCCCGTACTTCCTCTGAAAGATGACGAAAAGGCTCGCCAGTATGGCATAAGAGTTGGGCTGAAGCTGGAATGGGGCCACCTTTAGATACGTAAGGAAGCTGACTACCCAAGCATTGAGAGGCGGGATAGCACCACACATACAATGGTACCTACTATAAGCAAAGTACCCTTCGGGAGGATTGTATGGCATGACTCCTGGGCCCGGCAACAGCATGAGGGCTCTATCGATCCCAAAGGAACGAGATATAACATCGAGCTGGTCCTCTTTGAGAGAGCTAGGAAAGCAGTCAGGCGGGGAATCCAGCAGCTCCTGGGGACCATGTCCATCCACTAATGACCTTGGGGCGGGCCCATGACGCTCCGATCCTGATTGAGCTGGGGGCACGGCCGAGGACTCTCCTTCGCCCCCGGACTTCCTTTTACCTGATTGGGTTTCCACTCTTTGAGACATTATCTGCAAACACAGGGAAATTATATCATTAGAGCATACAAACAATGTAGTCTGGAATTTCACTTAAAGTCCAAAGCATACAAATCAATAGTTCATTCGGTGGCACAAATCAATGGTTCATTCGGTAGTATAATATAAGTTTTCATTCGGTGCCCAAAGAACCAAGTTCATTCGGTAAATAAGGACCAAAAATCGTTCGGCACTAAGCCCTATTCTCATTCGGTAGTACGATACAAGAAGCATTCGGCTTAAGAAACCTATCATGTTCATTCGGCGAAAGGACGTATACCTGGTTCGGTACGAGCTTGATTCGGCAAAGAGTTGATTCGGCTAAACTCGTCTCTCTGGTTCGGTTGTTCGGTAAGGAAAAGCAAAGGGGGTATAGCCCCTATATATAGACAAGCGAAAGGCAACCGGATCAACCGGTCCGGCATTCCTCGCCGAACGAACCTATCTCAACTACAGGAAACGCCCAAGCTAAAACAAAGCGCGACACATACAAACACGTGCCCCGCTTTGGGGGGCAAATGTTGGGTGAATTCTTACCCAGAGGACCTCGAGACCAAGAAACTTGCTCCATTCGGCAGACCTCGCTCAAACTCATTCGGCAGACCTCGCTCAACCTCATTCGGCAGACTCATTCGGCAGGCACCATTCGGCAGACCTCGCTCAACCTCATTCGGCAGACTCATTCGGCAGACTCATTCGGCAGGCACCATTCGGCAGACCTCGCTCTCTCTCATTCGGCAGGCACCATTCGGCAGACCTCACCCGAACCACCTCCTGCCGAACCAACTGAACCAACCTTCCCAACTCCCACCGAACCACCTCCTGCCGAACCATCTCCACACCGGACCAACCTCACCATCCCACCACCGGTCCAATCAACTACCGGTCCATCCTACACTCCAACCACCTCCGAACCAAGCAATGACGAACCAAGACGTACCAGGCCAGATCACATCAGCCCAGGCCCATCAGCAACTATACACGTCCTAGACCCCTACCCCCAGCCTCACTCTATAAATAGAGGGGCAGGGGTACAGCAATGGGGATAAGTTTGAGAGCTCAAGCACGGAAGGAACTTTCAAACAACTTTCTTTTACTTGTACCAAAGCTTTGTACTTGTAATCACAACAAAAGAAGAGAAATAACATATAAAGTGGACGTAGGCACATTCTGGCTGAACCACTATAAATCTGCGTGTCTTTTTACAGTTTAGCCCCTGTTTTTCATATATTTGCATAAACCTCCAAAATCACTAAGAACAACATAAGATCTACTAAATCATACAACTTTGAGGTGTTTGTCCATTTTTTGTGCAAACAAAAATAGAACTTGTGTGGCGCTATCAGCACCCCAGTTTGTGCCAACGGCCACCACGGTCGGTGGGCAACCGCCGACCGAACCTTGTCTGGTTCGGCGGTTGCCCACCGACCATAGTAAAAAAAAATACGGTAGCCTGTAGCAAAAACCCTTTGCTGCAAATAGTCACACACTAGAACTTTTATACATATTTCTACATAAAACATTCGATATAACCATTTGAACACGTAGCCATTTGTACAAAAGGACAAATAATTTTTTATTTTTTTAGATTGTAAAATTTAATATTTTCTGTTTTAAAATACAACTGAAAGAATCGTGAGAGCCACATCAAAACTTTGATATATCAAAGTATCTCTTTAGCAATCTATATTATCGTGTGTGGATGCTATGTTAATGTAATCTGTTAAACTTCGTTATTTTGATGTGCATGAACTTAGACATAATTAACATATTCAAAAATAAAGAGGACGAAATTAGTAACATCAGAAAAGACATGCGAAAAAGTACAGATACATAAATCTAATTCAGACCAAAAAAAGAGCTACAATTATTCCCTAAGCAGCAGTTCAACTAGACTAAAACAAAAGAAGGTTTCAAACAGAATTGCCACATAATCCACCAAGAAAAATCATTAAATCACCGATACACAAACTAACCTAGAGTTACATCACAGCAAAATTATATTGCCCAAGTCAAAATGCTAAATTCCTCTAAACTGGATTAATTGGTTAATCAACTTTCTTCAATTCTAGCTGCAACACATCATTGTTCGACCTTTACCCATTCGTAACGGCCTGGAAGCGGGCGTTCATTCACAGGATCAAAGTTGTACCTGAAACAAATAGCACGATCAGAAAAGGAAAAATAAAAACCGAAAAATAAAATAAAAAATGAGATGTGTACTTCTCTATAAATAACTTTTGTTGGAGTCTCTCGGTGCAAGAAAAGTAATCATCATCCGTTTCAATGGTGGCTGAAGCTTCTAGACTCTTACTGGCTGAGCCGATTCTTCTAGTAGTGGATCGAGGCGATCTTAACACGTTTAGGTTTTTTATAGGGCTGCATGGTGTTGTTTCTCTAACATTTCTGCATATATGCACCCAAACAAATAAGCCATGTTTAAAGATAAACCCTTGCTCTGATTACCAAAGTAGTGCTTTTTTTGGTATACCAAGTAGCATTATTCATTAATACAAGCTAAATAGATAAAACTTTGAGCACGTTTGACAACAGCTTATTTTGAACCTGCTTAAAAGGATATTTGAATAGTAACTTCTAAGTAGTTTTTAAATGGTGGTTTATTAATAGAAGAGTCTTTGATGCAATTTGACTTTTAAGTTAAAATAAGTAAAATAATTTATCAAAACTAGTTACAAAATATATCCGCAAGTCATAAGCAACAAATTGTTGCTTCTCATATTTTGACTTATTAGTCACTTTTGTAAGCTTCTTGCAAGGAGTTGCCAAACATCAGAATTACAATTTGGCCACTTATAAGTAGTTGTCAAATGTGCTCTTAGATACATCCTTCTATATAAAATACTTGATACAAATTGCTTTAATTTTTAACATGTATGCTACACGACAAAAATCAATACAGTCACTATTCTTAGAACATCTCCAACAGCCTTCTATTCAGGCTTTACATTCAACAACAATTCAATGTAATATTCGGTGTAATATTTAATAGGCAGGCGTCCGACTGTTGGTAATTTACACTAAAATTCAGACTTTAATCTGTTGGAGTTGCTCTTAGGTAGATGTATTAATTTGGTGTTTAGTACACATGTCAAACAAATATAGAGGTTTGTATCACACTTTGATACATCTCTCCAGTATCAAAGTCATCCTCCTTCGAAAATATGACGTCATCTTCATGTTCCCACAATGGAAAACTGCAGTAATCTAGGCACCTGACTCCCAGCAGCTAGATGCTTAATAGATAAGCTTTTTAGTCGTAAACTGTTGTAAAATTACTTTCATTGGGTGTCTGCTTAACAGACTCTACTGTAGTAGAAATTTGTTAAATAAGCGCCTATTGACTAGGAGCATGCTTAACAAGCATCCAGATACAACTACTTTTTTTGTGGCCATTACGCTGAATTTTGAGCTTGATTACAGGTTGTAACCAAATACTGAAAGCTCCTATAGGCTCAGAGTTGCAAATTTGTAACATGTAATTGCCTTGTTGGAGATGCTATAAGAGGAGTGGAAAACTTAACAATGTGAAACTAACTAACTAATACATGAGAGCAACCCAAAAGCATGTTTGACAACTACTTATAAGTAACCAAAACATAAGTGTAAGCCAGTTGTTTCGATTGTAGTGTTTAACAACTTCTTATAAAAAACTTAAAAAAGTGACCAATAAATAAAAATATGAAAATCAACAATTGGTTGCTTCTAACTTATGAACATATTTCATAACTAGCCATGACAAATTATTTTAACTTAAAATTCAAATTGCATCCAAACGCTTTTACTTATAAATGGTTATTTAAAACTACTTGAAAGTTACCATTCGAAACTCCTTTTAAGAAAAGTGTCAAAATAAGTTTTTTTTCTTTCAAACGGGCCCTAATACATCAATAATTGGTCAAAATAAAAGGAACGCAAAACAAAGAACTGATATTAAATCAGTACAACTGGGCCCTTGTTTATTCTACTATGGGCAATATGATAAGCTTCACACTTGGCACTGCAGTACAAAAATAAATTGTTGGGTCAAAGATAGGATTTTAGCTAACAGTGAAATACAGTAATATGGTGCCTAAATGTTATTGATGAAACTGTGCAAGTTTATTCAAGTTTTGGCTCCATCAACCTTAACTTCACAGACAACAATTTTATATGATTGGGTGGAAAAGAAACCTCGTTTGCAAACAAATAATAAAGTCACTAAGGAGTAAGTAGAAACATCTAATGTAATTTAACAGATAAAATGACAAACTTGTTCATATGAACTGTAAGAAAAAAAATTACAAGAAAACTACATTGAAAAATAACTACATTCACACAGTTGGAGGATTATTTTTTGGCAAAATAGTATTTATCTGTAGTAATTCCTAAACATAAGAGAATTCAGAAAAGAAAAAAAAACACTATGTTAGGTTTATCTGAGTTTTGTTTATTTGAGTTGTACGGTTTTCTGTGGAAAAAGCTGAAATGACTGTAAAACCAAATTAAACGCTTCAGTTAGCACAAATTTTCAGTACGCTTTTGTTTCGAGCAGCTATAGTTAATGCAGCCAAAGAATGTAAATAGTGTTGAAGAAAATACTAGACAATAGCTAATCAAACCATCCCAACAACATTCAAATTGAACTGAGCAAAACAAACTCCCAACTACAGCTTATAGAGAATTAAAATTATTGCAACTTGATAAGGGTCTCATTTTAACCTTGGTGTTTTCTGCTGCTTCGCAAAATAATATTGTTTTTGGCAAATTACTCGTAACATTAAGAGCACGTTTGACAACAACATATTTTGAAACTGCTTAATAACAAATTTGAATAGTAACTTCTAAAAGGTTTTAAATAATGATTTAGAAGTAAAAGTATTTGGATGCAATTTGACTTTTAAGTTAAAATAAGTAATTCATATTTCGACTTATTAGTCACTTCTATAAACTATTTATAAGGAGTTGCCAAAACACTTGAATTACAATAAGTCACTTCTGTAAACTATTTATAAGGAGTTGCCAAAACACTTGAATTACAATAACTAACTTATAAGTATTTTTGGCTACTTATAAGTTAGTAGACAAACGTGCTCTAAGAGCTCGTTTAGCAACAACTTATTTTAAAACTTCTTAAAATGAGTTTTGAACAGTGTTTCTAAATTGTTTTAAATAGTGGTTTACAAGTAGAATTGTTTGGATGTAATTTAACTAATTAATAGAAATGTCTAGTCAAAATTGTCTATGAAATTGCTTCATAAGTCATAAACAACAAATAATTGCTTTTCAAATTTCTAATTATTAGCTACTTTTGCAAGCTACTTATTAGAAGTTCTCAAACATCAAAATTTAAAAAAGTTACTCGTCGGTAGTTTCTATTATTTTTTACCAGTTGCCAAACATGCTTAATGAAGAACTTAAAATACAATAAGACTGCCTTGTTTCTACTACTATTAAGCCCTGTTTGGCAACTACTTCTTTCAAAATGACTTACAAGTTACTTCTCTCGAAAGTAACTAATAAGTCATAAGCAACCCTTTGTTGCTTATGAAATACACTAAAATTTTGACTTATAAGTCAAAATAAAAGCAGTTACAAAACACTTTTTTGATAAAATTAGTTAAAAGTCAATAAATAGAAAAATAAGTTGTTCCCAAACACCCTCTAAACATAGTTAGAATGTGAAGACCGCAAAAACTTCCAAAATATAACAAACTAAGATTTAAATCTTTCGAAATTAAAACTTTCCAATAATTATCCATTATTCAAGTTTCCACAAAACCCAAATATTTCCAAATTTATAAAATTTTAAATTTTAGGTTAAATAAAAGATAAATTTATATTTCGAAGTTTTTATTTTGATAGTTACCATGTGAATAACCAATTGATATAGAGCGCAATATCTTCAAAATAACCATTTCCATTAGTTTCAGTTGGAAATTTTAAAAATATAAACAAACAGCCTTCCATAATTCAGTATTAAGCCTTCAGTGTTTAAGCTTTCAGAATTTTAAACAAATGAAGCCTTTGTTCACCAAAAAAATTCTAATTTTCACACACAAAATTTAGCCAAGATAAACTTTTCCTTCATAAAATTAACATACAAACAATAGTCCATTTTCAAAACCCTAAAATTGCCGCCAAAATCGAGAAACTAATAATACTTGGCAAAAGTACTGGTATTGCTTCAACAAAAAAAAACTGAAATTCAAGCCGAAGAGAACCCCAATAATTGAACTACAAAAACGAAAATATTATCAAAATATCACCTTGCTTCAAAATCCAACACATCGATCTCATTATCATCACCAAACCTACTTCGCGAATCTATAACGCCACTCTTGAAATTTGAATTGGGGCTCTCGTTGACAAGCTCTTTAGACTTAATCAATGAAATGGGTTTTTCAAGCTTTCGACTACGAAGTTGAAGATATGAGGAAGAATCGACGTTTTCACATCTTTGCAAAGCAAGAGTTTTAGCCCTTGTTCTAACACCAATACTCGATTGCTGCACCTCCAATACTGCAACTTCTCCGGCCTTTGCCCTTCTCATGTATCTGCCCATTTATTTTCTATTCTATGTAAAGAAGTTGAATATTTTTTGAGAAAAAAGGAGGTTATTTTGAAAGTTTCTTTTGGTGAGAAACCACTAGAAATAGAATGGAAGAAAAGGAATCTTTATTGGAAAGAGAATATATATAAATTGGGTACCCGCAGCTGGCTTTTCAAAAAGATCAAATCTTTTTATTTTCCGCCTTTTTTATTTCTTTATTTTTCTCTCGGAAAGGAATAGTGAATGTAAAACAGTAAAATGGTAATGTTGTTGATCATCAATTCAAGCAACTGTTATACACCATAAATTTTAATTTAGCGATCTTTAATTCTGCATTCAACACCAATGTGTCAACTTACTGCTTTTGTAAAAAAAATTCTTACAAAGTTAATGAATATTGGTACCATTCTTATGATGAACTGGACAGACGAAGTTGGCGTCTGCGTCCGACGCGTCGAAGATTGACCCCACAAGTTTGCCTGGTTCAACTTAACTGTTGAAGGAGGGCGAATCGGACGCGAACGGCTTCCCTACAACGGCCATATTTCTCACATCTCTTATATAATCCCTCATCTATCACTCTCTTCACTCACTTTCAATTCTCAATCTAAAAATTCACTAATCCGAGCTTTCGTCGTAGTAGCACCGTATTTCAGTAATTTTATTTCGTGTTGGCCAACTAGGCCGATTCTTTGTTGATAGGGTGCAAGATATTCTTGTTGACCTAGGTACATTTTTCTAGAGGTGTACTGTGACGGGTTGTACCCCGGTGCCTTGTTATTGATGTAATCCATTCTCCAATAAGTGTCATTTAGACTTAGTTGTATACCTATTATGCTGGAATTTAAATAATGTAACAATTTCGGTTAAGATTCAATATTTATTTTAAACAATAGACATTGTTATGATATCACAAGATTTTCTATGAAATTGTTAGGTTAGCGTAAGGTAAAATTTCGTCCATATATGTATGCGGTGTGGTCTTATAGATACCTTTAGTTTTGAAAGGTTTTATAACATTAAAATCCATATGATTTGTGTTTCTCACACTGGCTTACTAGACTAATCCGGGCATTATTTTCTTATAATGCTCGGGTCAGCCCGAGCATGTTTTCCAGATTTAGTTTGGGTGCTTTGTAGCTTCAAAAGACGAGTCGGATGCCTCCAAGACGTATTCATGTATATTTTCTTTCTGTTGAATTGGTTGTCTATGTTTATCAGCATTTTTAAGGACATGTTGTTATAACTGTCTAGGCTAATGATAAATAGTTTCTTTGATTGATGTATGTATATTACAGTTTTCTTTTGTAAAGATATGTTGTATATTATATATTACTTGTTATGATGTGGGATTATGTTCTGTCTTTTATTTCTTTTTCCCCAACAATCCGTCGTTTCGGCACTTGGATGCTCGACACGGGAATACCATGAATGTATTAGTGTTGACTTTTGAAGGTCAAAAAGACGGGTCGTTACAATTAACTTGCTAAATGGTTTTATAACAAATTTCAAAATTCTTTTAAGTTGCCTTACTGTAGCTCATACCAAATGAAAGAGCCAAATATATGAATATCAATAGAATAACCATTGAAGTAAATGCACTAGTAGAAAGTAAGGAACATAGAGATTTACCATGGTTAGTACCCCCCATCCTACATCCAGTCTCATAGCACTCTAGGAATTTTCACTAGCTCAAAATTCAAACTTATCCTAGAGGAACATGTGTACGTCAACAATGCCTATATCACTATAGGGCTTTAACCACTTGATACACGTAGGGTTTTCTTTAATTTTGCATAGTTAGACTTTAGCACTTTACACTAACATCGACTTCAAAACTAATCAGGATGATTTACAAGAATATTAAGAAGAATATCTTGATGATGACTTGTATCACCTAATATCAATCTACCAAACTCGATACAAAGTCTATAAGCCTCATAGATTGTGAATGTGTACGTGCAATGTTTAAAGGATCAAATAAATATCGAAATATCATTTTGAGTGAAGTACCAGATCTTTTTGAATGAAAGTTAGAGAACACTTGATTAAAAAAGTGTATCGACCGTCTTTCCTGCACCGAAAGACGAGCCATTAAGGGTGAAGAAAAAATAAAGATAAGAAGAAACTACACAATCACTGAATCTCACCACAAATCAGAACAACATATAATATATAACAAAGGGTTTACATAGTCATTCCATAATAATAACACATCAGAGTCTTTATGTTATAACTTCAACTGGACAGTTATGACTACCTATCCAAACAAAATACATAGATCATACATATACACAATGGAAATAAATATAATTAGCTACGGTGAAGCCACATGCTCCAGCTCCATCAAAGTGCTTCCGTAAGAAACCTGGATCACTTGGCTACTCATAAAAATTTAAGTACCCAAGAGTTTTAGGAAAAAATAAAACTCTGGGTCAGACGTAGGTCTTGTGTGAATAAAACTCAAACAACTTAATTCTTATTTTTATAAAACATTTTGAAAATCAATGGTATCTCATAAGGCCACGCCGCATATAAACACGGACGGATTTTTACTTTATGATAACCAAAACACTTTATATAGAAATTCAACGATATTATGATAATGTCTAGAGCTTCTAAGTAAAATAGAACATAGCTGAAAGCTTGCATCTCACATTCTGACATATTTGGGTATAACTAAAAACGTACTGCACTTATTAGAGAACGGATTTCATACAATGACTAGGTTACTGGGGTACCGCCCGTCACGGTGCATCGCTAGATAAAATAACAGCGACGACATCGCCTGGATCCAATGCCAACACAAGACCGGTCTACCCTTTGCTAGACAGTACCGAATAAGATCACTCATTGGTTGGTATCAGCAACCGTACTAAAGCATACATGAATTGATAGTGGGGACTCTAAATAGGGATAACCTTAACCTAATGGGAGTGAACCACTTAGCCTTGCCGCATCTCCCTTGTTTTAGCATTCCCGGTTGATGAGGCATGAGGCTACATTTACCTTTATTGTATCATTGCCACTTGGAATGCTAACATTGAATTCCATATGTTGACACAATGTCAGCATTCATTCATACAAGTCGTTCAAGAGACGAATGAACTGAAGGCACTATCTCCACAAAACCTGTTTTGGAATCACCCTCAGGGTTAGTAACAAACAACCCTTGCACTTCAAAGTCTTCAACTGGGACCTTGCCTTTACTATTTCCAATTCGAACTTTTACGTTGGTTTAAAGTGGTTTTCAGATAACAACTAATATCTGATCCCGGTCTCTCCAAACCAACGTTCGATATTTTTTAAAGGTCAAGTTATTTATAGTGGATTATCCTACTATTAGGGTGTGAAGATTTACATATGAACATAAATTATATATGCTTAGATTTTCATGACGTGCTTATTGAAACTAACCCCGTTGTATTTATCACGTTCCCAAAGTGTGGTATTTGTGATAAGTACAAGTCAAATTACTTTCAATAAAACGTGTCATCATTTTATTACAACTACATTAATTCATTTGGCTACTTAATTGCATGGACAAGAGATCTTTTTATTTTAAAGCAATTTATTTAAACAAAAAAGTGGTTAAAAATAAATAACTGATAGAATTTTAAAAGAAACTTTAAAATAAATAAACTTAAATTAAATCATAAGTTTAAAACTCAATTAAACCTTAATTAATCTTTAATTAAATCAAAATTAAATCATTAATAATCCAAATTTATTTATAATTAAACCTTAGTTGTACTTTAATTAAATAACACTTATTTAAGAAATTAAACCTTAATTAAGTGTATACTTAACCTTTAATTAAATAATAATTTATTAAGTAATTAACTCTAATTAAATAATTAATTAAAATAAATAAACGTGATTAAATAAAAATTAATTTTCTTTTATCTTAGTTAGTCATTATTTAAAACTTACTTAATTAAAAATGATTAACTTAGTTTAAAGTCTCTTAATCACAAATTACTTAACCTAATTACTTAATTAATTAATTAATAATTAACTTAACTAATAAATAAATTATTAAATAATTAAAACTTAGAATTTTGACTTACTTAATTGATTTGAAATGAGCTTTCAAAAATAGTCTAAAAGAAATCACCTTAAAACTTGAAATCGTGAAATTTCCTGAACTACATCCATAGCGACGATCGCTATAAGCGCAGTTCGCTAGAATTTTCTAGGTGGAAATCTCACCTACTCTAACTATAACATATTTGAAAACATAAATTTAAAAGTTTTGAAACTTAAAACAGAAGTAAAAACTTGGAAAACATTTTCAAAATACAAAACAAGAAAAAAAGAGCTTTTCGTTTTCAAATCGGATCTCAAGTCTTTTGCGACTTTTCAAGGTGGTAACTTTATAACAAATTCAACGCATACACGGTTTGGTTTCATAACCACACCACCTTCATATCATAACCAATGCCACATATCCATATCCATATATACATATCCAACATATCAACATATTATCCAAAACACAAATCTATACCAAACAACCAATCTTGTAGTCATATATCATCCAATTAACATGACTTTTCATCACGACAAACACCATATTTTTATAACACATATTTCAACAAAATCAAGTTAATTTCTTTTCCAGAAACAAAAGTTTAATCACCGAAAATTTTCTAAATCAAAGCGAACTTTTGTCGAAACTTGAAAACACTTTCGAATTTTGCAAAAATTGAAACTTTTGGATGCTTGGACACTTGAATTGGGCTCGGCCAAGTGGCTTTGGGCTCAGCCTTCTCCTAGGGCATGGTCGTGATTAGTTTGGGCTCGGCCATGTCGTCTTGGGTGGATGTTTGTTTGAGTTTTGGAAGAGAAACTGTTATAGGAGGTGTAGAAGAGGTTTTGTGAATTAAAGGAGAGATTTTTCCATAAGGAAGTGATTTTTTTTCAAATTTATGAATAGGAAGCCATGGATGCTTTAGCTCAAGCTCTTAGTAATTTTGAAGTGAAGAAGGAGGTTGTAAAAATGATAATATGAAGATAAAGGAGTATTTATAGGCTTAGGATTTAATTTGAATGATAGAAAGTGATTTATATTAAAATATACATATGCATGCATGGCCATACACCTCTCCCCTTGAAAACCGTCCATTACATCCCCCCTATCTTGCACTATTCATGTCATGCTCTTGTGTAATTTGAGTTGAAAAGGAGCATTTTATATGTGTTGTGTGTGTGTGTATGTATATATATATTATGAAATAATATCTTATATTCACTTATATATTTATATGCATAAGAAAGCTACTGTGTACATGCATATGTACATGTACACACCATGTTAACTTAGTTTGTGTGTATGTGAGTTTAACATAGTGTTATGAAATTTTGAATAACTTTTAACCAATGAAAAATCGATATTTCGGAAATTATTTTCTAGTCACATTTTTTATTTCTTTTTGAACTATATATAGCGGTAAACAATTTTGAAAAACGATTTTATCATCATAAATTATTATTTAAAATAGTTTTATTTATTAATAAAAATCTATATATTAATTATTTGAAATAAAATTAAATATTCATTTAAATAGCGACTAAATTATAGGTCGTTACACTCTCCTCCCTTAAAAGAATTTCATCCCAAAATTAGCAATCAAGGAGATAAGTCAAACTACGTAAAAAGCCATATATTCATATCGTAGAGCACATACAAATATATATACACTAAACATTCATAGCAAACAACATATACTATACATACAATCTACGACTAGCTATCCTAACATCAACTCGGGATAGGCTTCTCTCATATGATCCACCGTCCCCCAAGTGCAGTCTCTAGGATCCTCGCTCCATTGAATCTTAACTAGTTGCACCACCTTGTTACGCAACATCTTTTCATCCCGATCCACAACATAAACTGGATGTCTAACGACCATCAGGTTCGGTTCTATCTCCAATTCCTCTTGAACCGATGGCTCCACAATCAAAGATGGGTCATGAACATATTTCCTCAAATGAGATGCATGGAACACATTATGAACACCTGCTAATCTCTCAAGCAACTCGAACCTATAAGCAAGCGATCTGATCCTTTCAATAATACGGAAGGGTCCAACATCTCTTGGAGCTAACTTCCCAGCTTTTCCAAATCTAACAGCTCCTCTTATTAGTGAAATCTTTACGAACACCAAGTCTCCAACCAAAAAATCCAAATCTCTTCGCCACTTATCAACATAACTCTTTTGGCGATCTTGGGCTCCCTTCATTCTTTACTTCACCACCGCAACTTTCTCGATAGCCTCTCGGATCATGTACGGTCCAAGAACTAATCTATCTCCCGTCTCAACCCAGCATGCTGGCGACTTGCACGGTCTTCCATACAAGGCTTCATAAGGTGCCATCCCGATGCTTGCTTGGAAGCTATTGTTATAGGAGAACTCAACCAAATGCAAATGATCCTCCCATGATCCAACAAAATCCAGAATACACGCCCTTAAGAGATTCTCTAGAATCTGATTCACTCGCTCTGTCCGTCCGTCGGTTTGGGGGTGATATGCCATGCTTAAGCTCAACTTTGTTCCAAGGGTTGTTTCCAATGCTTCCAAAAATTGAATACTAAATATGGGGTCTCGATCACTTACAATACTCATAGGAACTCCATGCAACCTGACTATCTTTCTCAAAATTTTCACTTAAAGAAGCAGCGGTCCTTGTCGGTTTCACTGGAATAAAATGTGCGCTCTTCGTTAGCCGATCCACGATAACCCGTACTCCTTCATTTCCTTTTCTAGTTCTAGGCAAACCGTCGATAAAATCCATTTATATCATTTCCCATTACCAATTGGGTATCTCCAAGGGTTGCAATAATTGGATGCCTTCTGATGATCGCCTTTGATTTGTTGACAGCATGAACACCTGCTAACATAGACTGAAATATCATTCTTCATTCTTAGCCATCAAAATACTCTTTTCATGTATTTATACATCTTATGAACTCCGGGATGAATACATAATCTTGATTTATGACATTCAGACAAAACTTCCTACCTTAGCCCATCCACATCTGGAAAGCACAATTGTCCGTTCATCCTTAAAATACCTTGACCATCCATCTCAAAATCCGAACATCTATCTCCTTTGACTCCTTGAATTAATCCTTCTAGTATCTCATCCTTTCCTGAAGTGTCGGGATAACCTCTAAAAGAGTCAAATAGCATTCCTGCTTAAAGCATCCGTACCACATTAGCCTTTCCTGGGATATAAAGAATATCCAAGTCATAAGCCGCCAGAAACTTTGACCACCTCAGTTGTTTCAGGTTCAGATCCCTCTGAGTGAAAAGGTACTTCGGGGATTTAAGATCCGTGAAGAGGTCGAATTTTTCACCTAATTAAGAAAGAAAAATTACTCCTAAAATTTTTAAAGATTAGAAAGAAACTAAGAGGAATAGAAGGATCCTTACCTAGAAAGTAGTGTCTCCACATTTTCAATGCAGAGACAACAACTAGCAACTCCAGATCATGTGTGACATAGTTCTTCTCATGAGGCTTCAACTGCTTGCTTGCATATGCAATCACCCTACCATGCTGCATTAGAACAACACCAAGTCCTACTCCACATGCATTCGTGTAAACCGTGAACCCACTATTTCCATCTGGAATAACCAAAACTAGTGCACTGGTCAATCTCTTCTTCAATTCCAGAAATGCTTCTTCACACTTAGGTTTCTGTACAAACTTCTCCTCCTTCTTAGTCAGCTTAGTCAAATGGGAGGAAATCTTGAAATAATCTTTA
Organism: Allium fistulosum; assembly: GCA_030737815.1. NCBI lineage: Eukaryota > Viridiplantae > Streptophyta > Magnoliopsida > Asparagales > Amaryllidaceae > Allium > Allium fistulosum. The sequence goes on from CM060904.1 coordinate 643,849,731, forward strand.
ATAAACCTCTTATAACATCCAGCCAACCCTAAGAAACTTAGAACCTCGGTAGGAGTCCACGTCGCTTCCATTCCAGAACATCTTACACCTTCACTGGATCCACTGAAATACCTACTATTGTCACAATGTCCTAAAAATCTTACCTTTGATTTCCAAAAATGGCACTTACAAAATTTCACCTTCAGGACATGTCTCCAACAATACTTCTAAATGATGTTTATGCTCCTCAGGTTTGGAGTAGATAAGGATGTCATCGATGAAAACTAATACATACTTGTTAAGAACATCTCGGAAAACACAGTTCATGAGATCTACAAAATATGAAGGTGCATTGGTCAGCCCGAAAGGCATAAAAAACCACTTAAAGAAATAGTCAGGGCCTCTAAAAGCAGTTAAGGCTATACTATCTTCAGCAACCTCAGTTGATGAAATCCAGTAGCTAGATCCATCTGAGAAAGTACCGTAGCTCCATGAAGTTGATCAAAAAGATCGTCGATGCGGGGTAAGGGATACTTGTTCCTAATGGTCAGCTTATCAACTCCCTATAGTCCACGCACAACCTTAATTATCCATCAGACTTAGCCACAAATACTATAGCAGACTCCTAACTGGAACGATTGGGTCTAATCAATCCTCTCCTCAACAGGTCCTGAGTTTGACTTACCAACTCCTCCCTCTCCCTCGGAGCCACTCTTCGCTTAGGTTTAACCACTGGCCTTGCACTGGGGACCAAATTAATGCAAAACCCTATCTCCCAATGCAGAGGTAAACTTTTAACTTCTTCGAATACATCCAGAAATTTTTTAACAACTTTAATCGACCCTGGATTCACTTGGGATGCCTCAAGGGCATACAAGAAACTATAAAGATTAATATCGAGTTCCTTAAATGGTACTTAAGAAATTCTTCCCAAATTGGTTACTAATGATACAGTTCTTTCATACAATCTAAAATAGCTCCCTATTTCGATAAGCAATCCATACCAAGAATAATGTCAAACCCTTTAAAGTCTAAGACATACGGGTCACAAGAAAAGTGATAAGAAAGATAGGAAATTGGTGCATCTTCACAAATCATATTCAAATAGGTTACACCACCTATGGGGTTAGACACACCTATAAGGTTTTCTACAATACTAGGAACAAGATGAAATTTACCTACTAATTCACAAGAGATAAAACTATTAGAGGCACCAGTATGAAATAATGCTCGAACAAAAATACCATTAAGCAGTAAGGTACCTTCAAGGATGTTGTTCCCCTTCACATCCGTTGAAGTCGACGGTTCATTCTTAATGGCGTACACCTTGGGCTGCTGCACCTTCTTCGTAAGTGGGCAGTCCTTTACCATATACCTAGCCTGATGGCAATTGAAACAAAGAGTCTTCTGGACCATCAGTGATATGGGTCCACCTTGCTGCTTAGGAACTTCACGATTCAGACAATACCTGGAAATATGTCCATTCCGCTTACAAATATAACAACCACTATCCTTAGGCTTGCCTCCTTGCTTCCCTTTTCCCTGATTCTTCCAATTTGGATTAAACTTCCTCTTGTTAGAACCACTTCCACCGGTATTTCCAACAGGTGATACTGGAGTAGGCTTCTTCTTTTCTTGAGCCTCGTACCTCAGAGCCATGTCAACTAAATCTACAAAAGTACCTTTAACGTGAGCAGTCATTTTCTCATGGTACTCTTCCTTCATACCCAAAACAAACATCTCGTTCTTCTCTAATGGAGTGTTAATCAATTCTGGTCCAAAACAAGACAACTCATTGAAGTCCGTCTCACACTCTACTACAAACAGATCCCCTTGCTTCAAATCCATAAAGTTCCGGTACATCTGGGTCCTTCCTGCTGTTGGCAAGAATTGGTCTTCAAAAACTTCCTTAAACTGGGCCCATGAAAACTCGTCTTCTGGAATATTTGTAGTAAGGGAGTCCCACCAGACTGCCGCTCCCTCTTGCAGTTGCCACGCTGCTAAGGATCTTTTCCACTCATCTGACAAACCAAGGCCTTTAAAAATCTTTTTGCTAGATGGCAACCAGGCTTGCACTTCCATGACAGACTTAGTTCCTTTAAATGGTTTCCCTTCGAGGTTGGTGTAATCCTTGCATAAGGTTGTGAAATTCACTCTTGGCTGCTCAGGCGCGGCCTCTTCGTTAATCCGAACTCCTCTAGGATTTGGGATTCGACCATTTGTAGTTGTAGTGCTACCTGCTCCCCTACCTCATCTACCTCTATTACTCATGTCTTACTACCTGGCATAGTATGATAATTCTTAAAATACTTGGATAAGATAAATTTTGACAGAAGGGTACTAATTAAACCTAACAAGTTGATCTATCAATAAGACATATATATATATATACACACACGAATAAAACTTACAAATACACACTCTCGAAGTTAACCCTAACCCAAAGCCTAAGTGTTCGCTCAACCTAGGCTCTGGTACCAAAATTGTAACGACCGCCTTTCTTGCACCGAAAGACGAGCCATTAAGGGCAGAAGAAAGGGAAAGATAAAAGAAACTACAAAATCACATAATCTCACCATGAATCAAAACAACATATAATATATAACATAGGGTATTACATAGTCATTCCATAATAATAATACATTAGGGTCTTTATGTTACAACTTCAACCAGACAATTATAACTACCTGTCCATACAAAATACATATATCATACATAAACATAGCGGAAATAAATATAATTAGCTACAGTGAAGCCACCTTCTCCAGCTCCTTCAAAGTGCTTCCGTAAGAAACCTGGATCACTCGATTATTCATAAAAATTTGAGTGCCCAAGAGTTTTAGGAAGAGAAAATAAAAATCTGGGTCAGACATGGGTCTGGTGTGAGTAAAACTCAAACAACTTAATTCTTATTAAACATTTTGTATATCAAAGGTATCTCGTAAGACCACGCCGCACATAAACCCGAACGGGTTTTTACCTTTCGATAACTAAAATACTTTATATAGAAATCCAGTGATATTATGATAATGTCTTGGGTTTCCAAGTAAAATAGAACATTGTTGAAATGCTTCATCTCACATTCCAACATATTTGGGTACAATTAAAAATGTAAGGCACTTATTGGAGAATGGATTCCATACAATGACTAAACTACTAGGATATCGCTCGTCACGGTGTATCTCTAGATAAAATAACACCGAGGACCTTGCTTGGATCCCTTGCCAACACAAGACCGGCCTACCCCTTATTGGATAGTACCAAATAAGAAGACCCCTCGGTTGGGATCAGCAACCGTACCGAGGCATACATGAATTAATAGTAAGGACTCTAGATAGAGATAACCTTACCCTAATGGGAGCAACCCACTTAGCCTTGCTGCATCTCCCATGTTTTAGTCATTCTCGGTTGATGAGGCCCACGGCTACGTTTAACAATATTGTAGCATTACCACTTGGAATGCAAACATTGCTTTCCATATGTTGACATAATGTCAGCATTCATCCATACAAGTCGTTTAGGAGATGAACTAACCGAAGGCACTATCCCCACTACACCCATTTTTGAATCACCCTCAGGGTTAGTAGCAAACAGCTCTTGCACTTCAAAGTCTTCATCTTGGACCTTGCCTTTACTATTTCCAATTCGAACGTTTACGTTGGTCCAAATTGCTTTTTGGATAACAATTAATATCCGATCCTGGTCACTTTAAACCAACGTTCGATAATTTTAAAAGGTCAAGTTATTTATATTGGACTATCCCACTATTAGTGTGTGAAGATTTACATATGAACATATGTTCGATATGCTTAGATTATTATGACCCGCTTATCGAAATTAACCCTTTTGTATTCATTACATTCTCGAAGTACAGTATTTGTGATAAGTACAAGTCGACTTGCTTTCAATAAAACATGTCATAATTTTATTACAACTACTTTAATTCATATGGCTACTTAATAGCATGGACAAGAGATCCTTTGGTTTTAAAACAATTTATTTAAAAAAGAAAAGTGGTTAAAAGTAAATAACTGATAGAGTTTTAAAAGAAACTTTAAACTAAATAAACTTAAATTAAATCATAAGTTCAAAACTCAATTAAACCTTAATTATTCTTTATTTAAATCAAAATTAAATCATTAATAATCCTAATTTTATTTATAATCAAACCTTAATTGTACTTTAATTAAATAACATTTATTTAAGAAATTAAACCTTAATTAAGTGGGTGCTTAACCTTTAATTAAATAATAATTTATTAAATAATTAACTCTAATGAACTATATATATTGGTAAACAATTTTTGAAAATAATTTCATCATCATAAATTATTATTTAAAATAGTTTTATTTGTTAATAAAAATCTGTTTATTAATTATTTAAAATAAAATTGAATATTCATTTGAATATAAATTCTGAGTCGTTACAAAAAGAATATGAAATATTAATATCAATAAATCTAGAGTGTTGACATTTAATTCATAGCATATTTATTTTTTGAAACATATATTTATCATAGTAAAAAGTTATTGTAATGAGTAGCATCAATTTGTATAACGACCCGAAATCTCAAACACTTCGTACTTAAATATATAAATTATTTAAATATTGAATCTTGGATTTAATGTGAATAAATGTGATTTTATAACCTTGTTAATTAAACTTGTTTCTGAAACATGTTTATAAAAATAAACAGTTCGAAGAAATATCGATAATGTGACAAAAAATCATTTTATTGATAAATGGCCTCAAAATGCACGAAATTATCATCCTGAGGCACTATCTTGGATTATGATGAAACTACTATCATCGGGACCGGAAGAATGAGGTAATGTGCATCGACGAGTTTCGTAGTAATCCAAGGTCCCATGTGACCGAACGAGCTCGGAAAGTACGATGATATATTTGAGAAAAATTAAATATAATATATATATTATTATAAATAACCCAACATGTTTACTTCAACCTCCTCACTTTATTTATTTTCCTCCTTCCTTCAGTAAACAAAAAACACAATCGCCCCATTTCTTGAATTTGTTTTGAGAGCTACTGGTCGTGAAAGTCGACGACATTGGATCCATTGGACTCATATGGAGGAGGGATTCAAATCGGCAGAAATGATGGAGGGTACGATCGTGTTTGGCCATGCTCGAGTTTACCATGTCATGGCTAAAGTTTCGGTATGGTGGCATTAGATGCGGAGATCGACGAGGACGAGTGTGGTATTGTGTTTCTCATGAGGAGCTGCATCATTTGGTGTCGAGTGTTGGTGCTCCAGTCGGGGGTAGCGAATCTTGACAATGCGCCATCGCAAGATGAAGCAGCGGCTCACATTTCATATGGGGGTGTCGAGCTTCACATGGATGGGTTAGTCGTATAGAGCTTGCAAAGGGGAGCGCGATGCGATTGGAGGTTCGTCGATTAGTGGAGTATCGAGCTAGAAAGGGTGGAGAGAAGGAGGCGGCTATGGGTTGTAAACATGCACAGGGAGCTTTAGAAAGAAGGATTTGTGAAGGGGATTAAGGTTATCAAGTTAATTTATTAAAGTTTATAACTCGAATTCATCTGAAATTTGTATCTCTTGCATACAAGTTCCAATCGAGAAGCGGTCTTCACCATTGCACTCGTAGTGAGACTGTCTACGTCTTGGTTTGGCTTGGACCTGGGTGAGTTTACTCACCATTTAATTTGTTATATGTGTATATAATGTTTGTTTGTTGAAAAATAAATTGTAAAGTAAAGAATAATGCAAGTTATTATTTTTGGACCCTCATTGCTTTGAAAAGTAAGTGCCAACATTATATGTTGTATTATCTCTCTTATAATCCTCTAAAACATGTATCATGACCATGACTTGTTATTTACATGTTTGGTAATGTTGTGTGCAAAGTTAAAGTGTGTTAATGGTTGAAGTGAAATAGTCACTATAAACGCACTTTGAAATCCCTTGTGTTTAACACATGTTAAATTGGTTAAATATGAATATATTGTTATATAATATATTTTAGTGCTTCTCTATAAATTATTTGGTATATAGGGTAATAAGGAATTGGTTTGGAAATTTATATAAATTATGAATGAAAGTTTTGAAATTTTGAAGCGAAAAGTTTACTATGGATGCACATTGAAAATGCCTTTTGTTCGACGAGTCTTAAAGTCAATTTCAAAAGACATCCTAAGGGCTTCTTTGTATTTTTATTAAGTACTATAAGTGTACTTATTGCTGGAAAAATATCAAAGTTTAAATATATTTTAATAATTATTATAAAATTTTAAAATAAAAGGTTTTAAATTATAAAACATGCTTTTTATGGTTTTTGAATAAATTATAAAATAAATGTTTCAAACTATAACATAAGTACTTTTAAATATATATAGTTTTTAGTAGTTAAAGATTTTATTAAAGTATTAAAGGCTTATGTAATATAATATCTTTTAAATTATTTTAGAATTTTATTAATTATATTAGTTTAAAAATAAATTAGTATAATATAGATATATACATCATTTTAGAAAGGTTTTAAGTAAATATATAAGTTAGGAAAAATAAGCGAAGTCTTTCATAAAGAAATAAAGGAAGATTTGGGTCATAATACTTAAGTTAAAACAAATGGTTTTGTAAAGTTAATTAAAAGTGTATTAACTTGTTAAATTAGTGTAGATATATAAGTAAATATAATTAGGACTCTAATTAAGATAATAATTAGGAATATAATGAAGGCTTAAATATGGAATATTTTAAGGTAATTATAAGTGAATGGTTTTGGGTTTAAAAGATGTTTAAGTAACATTTGTTTTTAACACTTATAAATATAACTAAATCTTTAAAAATCAAATTTTAAGGATAATTTTTAATGTATGGAATGTTTTGGGTTTGTTGTAATGTTGTTTAAGTAACACTTTTCTTAAACCCATATAAAAGTAATTTGATCTTTAAAAGGGAGTTTTAAAGATAATGATTAAGGCTGAAGTTATTTTATAGGTATATGTAGCCTATGCATTAGGATTGTATGGTATGTATGTCATGTTATGATATTTTTTTGGTAGATTTCATTTGTTAAAATAAAACAGGAATTTTTGGTTATTTTTAATAGTTGGAAACTTCCAAATCATTACAGAACTTGAAGAAAAATGTTTTTGTATGAAAATATAAAAGTTGAGTTTATATAACACTTGAGTTGAGAAGGTAGTAAGTTAAACAAGTTCAAAATTTATTGTACAACCTTGTTAGGTAAATTGAATTTGATGTTTTTGTATATACTCTTAGGATGTAGTAAATTGTTATATGGTATAAACTTAAGCTTTAAAATGTTGATAAACTTGAAGTTATGTTTTATAAAATGGTTCATAAATGATTTACTATATAATGACATGCTATTTATATAAAAGTATGTGATCAAAAATATTGGTATAGTGAAGAAACCAATAGGATAAATACGTAAGTTGTACATAGATTGTTTTATTCACATGATTGCTCTTGATCCAGTATTCGAGTACACGATCTTTGTGCATGGAGATTGAATTTTGGCTTGACCGAAGGGATCTCCATGGAAAATCCAATATGCGAATGTTCCTTATTGGTTTTGAACCTACGATCTAATATGCGGTTGAATGCAATCAATGTAACCATTCCAGCTATGTTATATATTTATATTGAACACCCTAGATGTGACGCCCCACCTCTATACTCACACTAGAAAAGGACACTACGGGGTAATGCCATTGACTAGCACGAAGAATAAGGCTGTTGAGGAGCGACCATCTGTGTAATTGCTTTGTGCGAGTACCGATATGTCAGATAATATAACTTACATTACATTTCAAGAGGAAATCCGACATGTCAAGTACAAACTCAAAGCTACCACACAGTGGCTATGTGGACTTCAGAAACAAATATAGAAATAAGCATAACACAAATCAGTCACAGATATTCATATCACAAAGGCGGAATCAGATATGAATATATCACATAAAAGTGTACATCAAAATAGTGGTCATACAAGACCCATAACATCACAAAAGAATAGTGACACGTGCTAGACAACAGAATAAGTATACATCAAGGAGTCTTTATCTCAAATGTATACTAACAAAAACTACTATGCTAAAGTAGTTAGCCCAAAAGTCAGGAGAAGGACCATGATAAGAAGTCAAGCAGGAGCACCTGAAATACCTCGGTCTGACCCGAGTATTATTTAAGAAGAAAATAATAAACGGATTAGTCTAGCTATAAATATCAGATAAAATGAGATAGGATAAGAGATATGACAAAAACGTATGATAACAATAATGTCATACTGTGACAAATATACATCAGATAACAACAAAAATCATACAATATCTCAAATATTCTCAAACACCAAAAAGAATATCATATTCTTTAAATTATTCACCAAAACACAAATATTGATAGAGCTTATCAATTCAATCCACGAAAATTGGTGAAACACAAATTCTAGAAATCATCAACTAGAAATCCAAAAATCACAAAGGGGGGAGGCCTATCACAAACGGGAGCATGAAAACTCACCAACACGTGCATCACAAACGGAATGCTATCCCATGGTCGCTAACCATAGAGCCGGTGCAACGACGTAGTACAACGGTACGCCCGAGGAACCTGAAACTCAAATAAGCCGGAACAACGACGTAGTACAATGGTACGCCCGATGAACCGAACTCCATAAAACCCATAGGTCGCTAGCCTATAAAAATGAGACGAAGCTCAATGGAACGAGGTACAGTCCCCCACGCGGACAAAGAGACATCGCATATCGCTAGTCTAAACCACAAAATGATCATCATCGATCATCAAGAAGTGTCGATTACACTAAGCTAGTAAATAAATGAGTTTAGCTTCATGTCCCATAACCACTGGCTTAACTTAAATATTTACGAACAAATTGTAGATTTCCAATCGAAAATTGTTACAAGAGTTCAATCGAACAAGTCCAAGAATTAACCGACGAAGTAAACGCAAACTTTTCATACCACTTGTTTTGCTAAGCCGTTTAATTAGATTTCTCATACGAGTGAGGTAAAGGTTTGTATATACTAATAGACTGGAAAATGGTTTTAAAAACGAGCTTTGTATTTAAAAGTAGTGTTGAAATCGTTTTTGTGAAAGAGTTTGAATATTTACTACTAGTATAGAAACCTTTGTACTTTAAAGTGACAAATCACCAAAAATGATTGTAGAAACAATCAATCTCCAAAGATTCACATTCAAAGACGTGAATCAAAACCATAGAAATCGATATCAAATCCATCAAATGGATATTCCCAAAAATCCAAAGAAAGAAGTCATCAAAGTCGATAATAAGTGATAACAACTAACCGGATCGACAAGAATCGATTAAAAATCGAAAACCCACACAAAACTGCCTCAAATAAGCAAAAATGCAAATTTCCCAGATTCAGTCGACTGGACTGTAGGGTCAGTCGATTGAAACATGCTTAGAAACTCTTGGGTTTCAGGTTCAGTCGACTGATAGATGGACAGAAGCTTTCTGTTTCTAGGTTCAGTCGACTGCCAGTCGACTGACACAGGGGCATGAAGTTTTCTGCCCCCAGATTCAATCGACTAACCTTACCGTTTAGTCGATTGAACTGCCATTTGCAGTATTCTCAACCTAGCCCAAGAAGGGGCAAAAATCCAAACGGAAGTGATCGGACGAGCAACGGAGACTAGGGATTTATTCCAAGCGACAACCCAGCCTTATAGGCTCTTCGATACACCCCCAACAACGTGTTCAAACATCAAAGATAGGATTTTTAAAGATTTGACTTCAAAACACCAAAATTTGGAAAATTCATCAAACCAATTCAATTCAAAGGCAAATGGACAAGGAATAGATGTTAGGAATTACTACCTAACAACTATCAAAGATATAGACATAGATGTGAGTTCAAAAACTCACCTTTTAAACCCAAAACAACAAATGAGAAGCTCTAGAACAAGCAAAGGTTGACTTCTCTTCAACAACACCTCTAGAATATTCAATCTATTATCAAAGGTGAAGTTTTTCCTAAGTTAGGTTATAGGAATTTCTAAAATTGAAGAGAGATTGAGATGGAGAAGATGAAGAGGATGCTTACCTAAGCTTCTCCTTGATTTCTAGCTTGAAGTTGATTTTACTTAAGAGAATTAGGGCTTAGGAATATCTAATTTCTTTTCTCTTCCCCCATTTTTCTTAAAAGCTTGAGTGTTAGGAAATAGAATGAGTGAATGGATGAAGAGTAGAGGAGTTAGGGTTATTTGTTAGGTTGGTGGGTTGAAACCCAAACACAAAGCCCTAAATGAAAATATCAAAATTTTACTCAACTCCAAACATATCGATGTTTATACTCAAAAAGGTCGCAAACGCCATTTTGGACTCAATGGGAGTGGTCTCGAGTCCTAATTCGACTGTTTGCAAAAAGTAACATTTCAGACTTTAATCCGACTAACGATGCTATATTTAAATAAAACATTTAAATATACAATCGTAAAATATGCGAGTTGTTACACTAGACATTATCCATTATATCACCTAATGTATTTATTGGATGGTGGTTCTTTTGAGGGCATAACCGCTATGGCATTCCATATGGTCTCAAAAGTACTATTATATGTTGATCACATATTTCTTGAGTTTATCATACCAGACTTATGTCTGACACATGGCTTTTGGTTTTCGTAAATTCCTCGTGTGCTCTTTAGAGTAGTTTGAGAAAAGAGGTTTTCATTGATGTTTTTTGGAGCCCAGGAAAACGAGCTGGATGTTTCATGTACTGTAGTATTCTTATTTTCGCTACATTACTATACTGTACATATCAGCGTTTGTGAGGATAGGCAGCTATAACTACCCAAGCTGATGATAGTACTTTGGTTTTGTAACTCCAAGATTTCTGTATCGGAGTAATCCTTTGTACAGTTCTTTTGATATTATATATTATTGTTCTGCTATGAGATTCTGATATTATGTTCTCTTCTTTCTAGCTTTACTTCCTTTTCTTTTTACTAAACCCTAACAATTCCTCTTTCCGGTACTTGGGTACTCGGCATAAGAATACCGCAATGTATTAGTGTCGGCATTCGGGGTTTGAAAAGGCTGGTCGTTACATTAATTAACATAAATGTTATTTAAGTCACAGTGAGTGCTTATAGTAACTGTAGTGGCCTTTAGAAATTTTGGTAGCCTTTTAAATTTTTGGCGGATTTTGGAAATTATTTAAATATGTATATAATAGTTTTATTTATTTATTTATTTTATAAAGCATATATTAATATTAAATAATGATTTTATATTAGCAATATAATTAAATATAGATTTAATTATATATGGTTAGACTTGTACGGGTAGTGATGGAAAGTTATTTTCGGTAGACTTATATACAGATATGGTCTAAAGGAGAAAAGGAAAGAGAAATTCTTATGGAAGAATATATGTTAGATATATTGACTAGATTCTCTTAGATAAAGTCTAAGGAGAAAAACCGAAGTTCCATGGAAGAATATCTTCACTCTTTCCTATAAATATTGCTTTCATCACATTCATTAGGCCACTCCATAAAATCTCCTCTACCAAACCCTAAAATTACAAATCACTCTAAGTTTGAATAATTATGGCTTTGCAAACCCTAATTTCCATAATTTGGAATTTGTAGCAAGAGGCTATTCGATCAAGGTGTGTTGAATAGCGAAATTAAAAGATAATTTCTATTCATAGATCTAATTGAGCATTTCCCCAATATTAATTTTGGCCATAGAAATTGGTATGTATTTTTTTTATCTAAACGCAATTAAGATACGTACACACATTCACTTTTGGCTTTCGGTCATCTTAAATACCATAAATATTTTTTCAAGTATAATTTAATTTATGTATATGAATTTTAAAAAACAAATTAGTAGCATATTTAAAACTAATTATGTGTAATATGTATGTATGTATCTATATTTGTATATATATAATAAATTAAAGTTTCAACATTAAAACTTATTAAATATATGTAGAGCTAAAATGATAGCGATATATATCTATTGTGTATATATGATATTACAGATATGTTCATATAAAACAATATGCATATATATATTTCATATATATATAAATTTGTCTGTGTATGTTCATAAACGAAAATTTTCTGTTTCGGGGTAGGGAAGAACAAATCAATTGAACCATAGTGGTTTGATGAGATATAATCGCTGGAAATAGATCTATAAATTTTAAATTGCTTTTATAATTTCAAAAAAACACTTGGAAACGAACCAGATCGTTGTTGTTTAGGTGAATTGGTAGAAACATACACGATTGATGAAGCAGTTAATTCGCGGCTAATAGGTCGCTGATGATCATTAGTGGATCGTAGTGGGTGGTTACAGTAACTATGTAGGGGTTATTGTAACCGCTTATGAATAAATTATGAATTGCCAAAAAAGGTGAAAGAAGTTACTTAACCGATCTATTGAGCTTTCGTACGTGGGAACGAGGAAAGCTTATATGGACTGGGCTGCATAATCCAACATTTTTTGTGGGTCTACTACTTAGATACGTGGGCCAGAAAAAGCTATTGAATGTAATGACCCTAGGAAGACAGATGTGGGATGGATTGTCCTATGGGCCAGGTTTTTCCCAAATGTTATTTGGCTTTGTTGTATCTTATTTTTAATTGTTTTAGACAGTGCTTTATAAGTAGGGGTTAAAATGTATTTGTACTTTGTAGTTTCTAGTTTATGAAATAAAGCGTACCAAATTTAAAAAATATATATATACGCACACATGCATATGGGCATATTCATATGTGTATATATATGATATCCATATATATATATATATATATATGAAGGACCTCCTATAAATGTATATTATTATTATGCCATGTGTATGTGTACATTGATTATAAATCCCAATAACAATATGTGTATGTATATTTGTACGTGTATGTGTATGTGTTTGTATAGATTCTCTAGGTTATATACTTTATTCATGCAATATACCTTGATGTGTAGATTCGATGAAAAAAGCAACAAATAAGATTCAACGTAAAAATTAAATATTTATATGAACTTAATAAAGATTTATTTATGGAATTATTTTTGAAATTCGCACATTTTACCCACAGTCAAACAGACTTTGACCAACAAAGGTATTGTAGCCCAATATAGTTTATATAAATAATTATTCAACATTTAGACTAATTGTTGGGCTTTTCTATCCGACAAATGTCTAAAAAGGAGTGTTTGAGGCTTGGGGTTAGAGTAGTTAGTATCCTACCCTCCTACCACGACCCCACTCCACCTCCATTAACCCAATATACTAATATGAAGTAATAGTGTGTTGCAATGGTACCCGACAAATAGAGGGAAACCATCTAGGGTTAAATGAATTATAAACCAATGAAGAACCTGCAATATATCTCACAATGCATGGACAAAGTATGATATCAACATAGATATAAAACATTCGAGACAATAGCATAATCATAGTGAACCAAAACATCAAACCAGAGTGTAACATAGGTTCAATATATTATACAAAGCGAAAATAACAGTATATACATCTCCATACATTATAAAATCCATAATAAATTGTCCCTATATACAATAATAGTGATAATAGCTCCATAGCAATACACAGTGGAAATAAGCGATAGCGGCTCCATAAAATAGCATATATAAGAGGAGCATAAGCCCCCTTCTTCATCCTCCACACATCTCCAAGCACTATCCCCGTACCTATCTCTCAGTCTACTCATTTAAGAGTATTTGAGAATATAAGAAGCGATGCAAATAATCTTGGGTCAGACAACGACATGGTATAAGCAATCAATAAGCATCAAAATTTTAGATATAAAGGTTATATATGATGATAGAGAAAATGGTATGGGAAATCATATATGCTAAACCGATATCATCAGTAAAGGGTGTTCAATTCCATCTAAATACAACTTGGGTTCTAGCGTATTAGATTCGATAACACCTACATCACATAACATCCATCCCACAATCTCGCATCTCTCGTAGTCGAATTCTATTGGATATATGATAACTCAAATGATCACATCATAGATCAACGACTACTCAACATTACGGCTACATCAATGCTCGAATCCTTGCCTGCTCGAACAGTAAGAACTAGACAAACATCGTAATGTCTAGAGATACGAATCACTTCATGCCTCTATGGTGTGTTTCTCCATATACTCCTTTACGAGCATACATCAAACCTTTGAGTTACCAACAATCTCTTGGCATATATACCGATTAAAAAACACTATGTTCCACACCATAACTCATATTATACTGAACTTACCTGCTCAAACGATCATCAGATGCTCCTGTTAGCTCCAAACTTTAGATCACTCAATAGTTGCATTGTAGCGTCGATTGGTGGTGACCACCATAGGTCGGTTCATCTTATGTGCTTAGCCAAAATCCATTTCTAGTTGCTCCCCAAGTCAAATAGTCTAAAATTCAAGATTACGATGGATTGGTACAGATCTATATAATTTAGTGTTGATAAATACACTTGGCCAAAGCTTCAACATATTCCTCAACTTCAATTCTTCCAAGTCCCTAGAGCTTTAAAGTACAACCTTTTCTCTTATCATGGATCGGTACAAGCCCATAGGGATCGGTGTCGATCCATGACATAGTCTCATTTTGACTAAGTTTTTGTCTTGACCTATTTTCAGTATCGTTTTAGTTCCTTCTTGGCCTCCTCGATCTATGTGCAACTCCTTTTATTGGCATCCAACTCAAAACTCTCTATAGTCGATCCATCGAAGCTCCTTCTATGACTACATACCTCCCATCATTCGTATTCGTCATATGAAATTCTTCTACACTTGAAAATCCTCACCTACAGAAAAGTTTAACCACAATTCTCTCTGCATAAGTGTTTCATCAATTAAACATTAAAAAAAATACAAGCAAACATACAATCATCATATCATGAAAATTCAAACGTCTAAGCATTACTAACAAATCCTATTAATTAGATGCATATCCATATCATGTCAGTTAATATTTGACATTTAGAACTATTAAAATTTGTTTTTCAACTCCTTTCAAATCCAAATCAAATTAAAAATCATAGTTCTTAACTTTAAAAACGAATCCAAAGAAGGTTCAAACATATATAAGCATATTAATAAGTATGGGACCATAAATCAGTCACCAATCACTGTAAATTCAATAAAATATCCGAGAAATCAAAAAAATCAGAATCCAAGCAGCAAAGCCATGAATTTCCCCACATATAACGCTAATTTGATAATCTCCTATAGGTCTCTAGCTTAATTACACCTTAATCTCAAGGTTTAACCGCAAATAGAATGACTTAATGCGGGATTTATGAGAAAAGATAGTTAATGGTGGTTTCGATCTATTTTAAGAAGAAGAGAAAATGATTTAGGGCTGCACTAACTGTTGTAATTAGCATAATTCCAAAAACCCTTAGTTGGGCCTAATTATGGGCTTAGGCTTAATATGCTCTAAATCTACATAAGAACTATCAAATATAAAACTACAATATCTCCTAAACCACTTGGCCAAATATGACCACTCTATAGAAAGGAAAATAATCGTATCTTTCATTTGGAATAAGTTTGGACCCAAATTAGATTTCTATAAAAAGATATAACCATTCCAATATTTCTGGGCCAATAACGTCCATAATTTATTACTAGTGTAGAATGCTAAATTACTACACTACCCAAACTTTTAACCTTATTTATGTCCATTTAGTTATTGCAATAGTATTTTTACTATCCATCGATAAGTAAAAATGTGGGTCGTTACATTCTTCCCCTTTAAGAATTTCACCTCAAAATTCCACATTAAACAACATAACCAAAACAATAAGAAACTAATAAACATGCACAGTTAAATCATAGCGATCAAACCTATATTATCATCTCATCATTCATATAATGCTATACTAGCATGATAGAAATGTTATAAATAAAATTTAACCATGTAAAGTGCTCTAGATAAGCGGTCTACATGCTCTCCTCGATCTCCTAAGTGCTGTCGCCTTCACTCTCACTCCATTGCACCCTTACCAGGCTTATAGTCTTCCTCCTAAACAACTTTAGATCGACTACATTAATCATCCTACTAGGTCTTGACGCTTCAGATTCAACTTATAATTCATCCAACAAAACTGGTTCAACAATCACACCTCAATAAAGCACATACTTCTAAACACGCAAAACATGGAATACTTTATGCACTTCCACTATCTTCTAAGGTAATTTGACACCGTATGTTAGATTCCTAATCCACTTAAGTTCGTAAAAGGTCCTACAAATCTTAGTATCAACTTCCCCTTATTAGCGAATCGAACAACGTTTCTTAACCAAGAAATCTTAATAAACACCATATCGCCAACAGAGAACTCTAGGTCATTGCATCGTAACTCTTTTCTCCATCTTGTGAAAGATTCTTTCATATGATCTCAATAATCTCTAAGGTTTCTCTAATTATTTTTGACCCAAGTACCAGTTCCTCCCCCGTTTCCCATTAATAAAAAGGGGTATTGCATGATTAGCTATAGAAAGCTTTGAACGGTGCCATACCAATGCTCGATTAATAACTATTGTTGTATGCAAATTCTACTAGGTGTAAATGATCTTCCTATGTGCCTCTAAAGTCAAGTATGCATGCTTGTAAATGATACTCTTGTATACGATTCACTCTCTCAGTTTTTCCATTAGTCCATAGGTGATAAGATGTATTCAAATGTAAGCATTTCAAAATTTCACTCGTTAATAATAGCTCCCTATCGCTCATAATGCTCTTTGATACTCCAAGGAATCATACAATCCAAGGCATGTGCAACTCATTTTGTTTTGATTTTGTTCCACTGGACTTGAAAGTTATGAATCAAGTGCTTTTCGTTAATTTATCGAATATAATCCAAATACGATCAAACCCTCCTCTAGTTGGTAATCCATCGATGAAGTCCGTCGATATCTTCTCCCACTTCAACTAAGGAACTTCACGTTGTGAACCAAACCACTCGGTTTCTTTACTCAATGTTGACTAGCTGACAATTCATACACTTTGAGAAAAATATCCCAACATCCATCTTCATTCCTTCCTAATAAAATGTTTGTTTCATATCTCGATACATTTATTGCCTCTAGGATAGATAATCAACTTCGAATGATGGAACACTTATAGCGCGTCATCTCTATGTCCATCAACATTGGGTACATATAATCTTTGTTCTTTACAGAGCCTACCATCTCAATCAACTTCGTACTGCATCAATCCTCAAACTCTACCCCCGCCTCAAGCTTAGTAATAATCTCCACTAATCTAGCATCAAGTCTCTAACTAATAACAATCCACTCTATAAGAGTAAGTCCTATCATCTAGTTTGCCAAAATCTATGGCTTTACCTCACACTTTGGTTGTAAATCATATCAAATTATATACTATAATGACGTCCACTCTAGGAACATAACTTCTAAGTCGACATCTCTCCTACTCAATGCATCTACTACTATATTTTCCTTACTAAGCATATAGGAAATGTCAAAATCATAGGAGGCTAAGAACTCTAACCATCTCTACTGTTGAAGGTTAAGGCCCTTCTTTGAGAAAATATATTTTAACGATTTGTGGTTAGTGAATAGCTTGAAACTTTCTCCTAGAAAATAGTGCCTCCATGCCTTTAAAGCAAATACAATTGCTGCTTGCTCTAAATAGTGGGTTGGATATTTCTAGTCATGTGGTTTCAGTTGCTTAGTCGCATTAGCGACAACATTACCTATTTGCAACAATACCACCCTAAGTCCAATACCGTTATCACATGCATTTGTATATATTGTTTACTCCTCATTTCCTTATAGAATGACTAATACTATTGCACCGATAAACCACTCTTTCAAACAAACGAATGCATGCTCACACCTCATGTCCCAACTAAATGTTTGATTCTTCTTCATCAAGTGAGCCAATGATGTGGTTATCTTAGAGAAGCCCTTAATGAATCTTCTATAATAACCTGCCAATCCAAGGGAAATTCCCATATTTATCGGATTCTGAGGTAATCCCAATCTTGGACTATTGGTACAATGGTAGGATGTAGAATGATGCCCTACTTCAAAACAACATGGCCCAAGAATCTCACTTCCTTCCTCCAGAAGTGACACTATGAAAACTTAGATTTCAGTTGGTGCTTTCTAGTAAGCACCACTCTAAAATATGTCTTGTGTGCTTCTTCTATCTACGAATAGATAAGAATATCATCGACAAATATAAGTACAAACTTATTTAGGTGATCTTTGGAAACACGATTCATAAAATCAACAAAGTATGCAAGTGCATTGGTTAACCCGAATGGCATTACCAACCACTCATAATATCTCCATGGTGAATGAAATGCAGTAATCAACACACTACCCATTACCACTCTTAGTTGGTGAAAAAATATCTCCAAATCCAACTAAGAAAACACCTTTACATCATGGAGTTGATCGAAAAGCTATTTATATATGGAAGAGGATACCTTTTCTTTCTCATTACCATTTAGCTTACCATAATCAATAAAAAGTCTCAAAGAGTCATCTGCCTTAGTGGAAAATACTACAGGTGCTTCCTACTCAAAGGTACTATTCCAAATAAATCCCTTCTTTAATGTAACTTTCACTTGCACCTCTAGTTCTCTTTGCTTTATGGGTGCCATCTGTCTCAAAGGCGTAATAACTGGTTTAGCATTCTTCGCTAAATTGATACGAAACTCAATCTCTCTATATGGTATTCTTGTAACCTTCTTGAATATATCGAGATACTCCTTTATAATAGGTACCGAAGGTAACTCATCGCGTAGGATGTCAAGGGAATACAAAAGGCTAACAATATTGCATCCTCGGGCATTTGTTCAACTCCAGATTATGCCTATCTTCACTCTCTATCGTCACCAATAACCACTCATAATTAACTACTACTCTGTATCTCTGAACCCAGTCCACTCCTAAGACTATCCCAAACCCAACAAAAACTAGAACAAATAAACCACAAGCAAATATGCTTTCATGACTCGATAAAATAGCATCATGACAAACCATACTCAAGTTAGTTATACCTCCTACAGGATTCAACACCACCAAATGTCTGTCTACTAGGTCGGATCTCAATCCTGGCCTATCTGTTGGTTACTGGATATAAACAAATTTGAAGCTTTGATATCAAACATAACACAAACATGTGTATAACAAACAAAAAGCATATTGTGGATCATGATGCCTTTCCCTTTCTCGTTCGCCCTTGGAGAACTCGATGAAGTGAGAACAATATTTAATGCATAAGCTTTCATATCATGTTTATCATTCTATGATTTTGGACAATCCTTCTTGATATGTGCAAATTTGTTGTAATTGGGGCACTTCTTCTCTTCACACTAGCAATTCTTCGAAAGATGCCCCCTTTCTTCACAAGTGATTGCAAGTAGTTTCCTATTTCCCTTCTTCTGGACATGTTCATATTTAACTTGTTTCTCCCTTTGTTGTTCCATTGTTTCTTCCTCTTTCCACCTCCACTTACTTGCAGTTTTGTTTCCTCCGTTAGAACAACACTTGTCTTCGGCTTTAGGTATAAGCTCGTGAGCCTTAAAGCCTTCTCAACTGTCTTCTGAAAGCTCTTATCATTATGGCTTACTAGTATATTTCCATTAAATCATTCAGACCAATAACTACTTCTTATTCTTCTTTAATGGAGTGTCGATGAAAGAGATCCCATATTTCAACAGTGAGTAGAATTCAGCAACATACTATGAAATAGACATATCATCCTGTTTTAAATCGGAAAACCTCCTAAATAAGATCGACCTCTAAGTAGCTGGGATAAACATGTCCTTAAGCCAGGTTCTAAATTGATCCCCAGGAGTAGTTGCTTTGATTGCATTCCACCAACCCATCACTCTACCCTGAAGTATCCATGAGGCTAGCTTCCTTTTTGAGTGTCTTCCAACTCAAGATCATCAAATATGCACTCATAAGTATCTAGCCAATCTTGGACTTCCATAGCAAACTCCGTTCCCATAAATGACTTTCTTCAAGGCTTGCATAGTCCTTGTTGAACTTAGCAAAGTATACTCATTGCGCTTGCACCTGAACATCACCACCTATTGCGCTAAGAGATCCTCGTTGGGCATTCTACATTTGTTCATCATCATCTATGTGAACATTGTTTACATACCAAGGTTAATAGCTGCAATCTTGCCCATACCAGTTTCAACTCCTGACATTGAGTTTTTAGATATGTTCCTTATTTTTCGGCTCATTCTTAACATCGACATTAAGAATGATCGATCTCTCATAAAGGATATCAGCATAAGTGGTACTCAAGTGTGCAATGCATCTTACTATATGTATACACACACTATATGGAAACAAGGATATAATAAGTACCCTCTCCCTTATATTACTTCAATCCATTCTAAAGCATATCTCTAACCCCATCTCTAATGGATTGTTAGTGGAGATTAAGTTGATCACTTAACAAATCTCTTATGCCTAGTGCGAAGACCTCCTTTTACCTCTGATACTCAATATACGAATATGATGTAATAGTGCACTGCAATGGTACCTAACCTACGAAAAAAAATGTCAAGGGTTTAACGATAGCCGAATTAATCGAGAACTTGCAATACATACGAAAACGCATAGACAAAGTATACTATCAACATAGATCTAAAACAAGTGAGACAGTAAAACAATCAAATTGAACCAAAATAATATATCAGAGTGTATCATAGGTTCATTAGAGATACAAAGTGAAATAAGAGTTTATACACCTCCATACATCACAAACTCTACAATAAACTGCTTTACATGCAATAATAATGTTAATAGCTACATAGCACTACACAACGGATATAAACAGTAGTGCTCTATAAAATATCATATATATATATATATATGTATGTACATGAGTAGCATAATCGTCCTACTTTGTCCTTCGCATTGCTCTATGCGCTATCACTATACCTGCTTCTTAATCCACTTATTTAAGAGTTCCCGAGAAAATAAGAAGCAGCGCAAATAACCTCGGGTAAGCAATAGTCTGGCATGAGTTATCTATAAGCAAAAAATTATACCGATAAATTCGATATAGCACAATAGAGCAAATGGTATAAAAAGCCGTAACTGATCCCACAACAAACAAGTTACCAGAAAAACACAATATATACTAAACTACTATTATCAATAAATGGGGATACTACTATAAGTACAATTAGGTTGTCAGGGATATTAGACTTAATAATACCTACATTACATGACTTCCATAGAAAACATAACAACCACACATATCACATTTCTAAACTCAAATGTCATTGGAAACATAATGACTCAAACAATCACATTGTACAATCAATGATTACTCAACATTACGGTTCCATCGTCGAACCATTGCTAACTCAAGCAACCGAGAACAAGATCGACATCATAACGTTTAAAGATATGGATTATGTTGTATGATCTATAGTGAGAGGCCCCACCTACTCCTTCTGTACAAGCATACATAAAAACCTTTAAGCTATCAGCAATCCCTTTGCATACATACTAATAGTATAACCCACTTATCCTACTCCACAAGTCATCATTATACTGAACTTGCTTGCTCAAATGATCACTAGATGCTCCTGCCAGCTCCACAACATAGCTCACTCAACATTTGCACAGTAACAAGGAACGATAACTGTTGCTCAAAATTCTCATGAGTATGATTAAACTAACCACCACATCAAGGCCTGACCTAAGTCTATTTCAGCTAACACTCGGCCCGACCCAGTTCCTACCAGTCTACATTTAACACAGTTCCATCTAAGCAAATCTAGTAAGAAACTCACAGATAGGTTGGCCTGGATACCTATGCCGGCCTGGCCCAATATAATTCGACATGGGCACCTCATATGACTTAACATAGCTCAAAGTAACCCGTTTATGGCCCTGCTTTCTCAGCCTGCTAATAACAATTACCGAGTAGCATATAACATCACCGTATCTTGAACCATCCTGTAACAACATGCTTTCTAAGCCGTATAAACAAATAAAATTAATTAAAATAAAATTGTTTGAATTTGATTTATTGATAATTATAATTTTTGAAACAAATTCTTATTTATTTGAACTCCATTTAATTAAATATTTTATTTAATAAATTGAATTAATTAATAAATTAATTTTGGGAAAATTTAATTAATTGAATAAGGTCGTGCAGTTTTGGATTATACTTCGTAAAATGAAGTGTGCATCAATTTAAAATAGATCGAAATTTACCCACTAATAAATATAAGAGTTATTTAAAAAGAAAGAAAATGAAATGAAATTAATTAAATTAAATTAGTTTAATTATAAACCAAGCCCAATGAAAATAATTAAACCCAAGCCTACACTTTTCTTTCATATTCTAGAACCACACCCTGTTACTTCACTTGCAAGCCCGAATCCCACTATCAACTTTACCCTAACTCCAATGAGAAAATCGCAACCAACTTAAGAAAGGGAGATTCGATCGAAGTCACATTCGATAGGACTAGCACGGGCGAACGTTGTTGGCAGGAGTAGCGAAGGAGCTAGAGTGAGTGGCAATTGAGGATGCACATGAACAATTTGGGGCATTGTGATAGCAGGAGGCATGATGTGTGTTTGGGTCGTGCCTTCTTGTGTGTCAGATCGAGGTGGTTATTGGTGTCTTGTAGTGATAGCAGCCGGGGTGTGGTCTTGATCTGGAAGTGACTAGGATGGCGTTAGTGGAGATGGTGGCTATTGGAGATTGAAGAGGGCTACTACTTGGAGGAGTGGCTGGCGATGTACATGTGAAGATGAAGGAAAACATCTCTAGGTATCGAATCAGGCTGATGGTGTTGAGCATCGAGTTGGAGGCGTGTGCGCTTTTGGGTTCGATGGTCGTTGGTCGAAGTAGTTGTGTTGTAATTCACACTCAACTATATCTATTTCATTGTCTTATATATATATATATGTATGTATGTGTGTGTGTGTATAAGTATGTATGTATATCTAGATAGTAGATTGCATTGCTTGGTTGAATTGATTAAGATTATTGATTGAATTGTTTAAGTAGTTAATAGAAGCCAACGATTTATCTAAATTTGAACCGCTAGGAGATAATAAAATTATTTAAGTAGTTAATGACAAATACATATAACTAAAATGTAAAATGAAACAAATAAATTATTGAACGCTTACCTATGAATGTATATGATTGGTCTCTGGATGTTTAATAGCTTGATTGTGTTTTGATAGTGATAGATTATTTGGGTATTAATCTTATCACCATTAATATCTAAATCTACTAAGAGCAAGCATATGATTTTGATAAAGTAAGAAAGTTAATTATATAGCGACATACTTGAAACTCGTGTTAATTTGTCCGTTGAGTGCTTTGAGAATTCTAGTCGATGCGCTTGGCCAACGTTATAGATAGGTATTCCTAAATACTTGGACCACGTATTTCGACATGATGGTTTGAAAACAATAACATGTATTAAAAAAGAATAATATGTGTGAAAAGAAGAAAATGTTTTGATAAGAATATAATGTTTGAAAAAAATACACTATGATCTGAAGGAAATAATAATAATAATAATATATACAATGTTTTGAAATGAGTGAAACACTATTTTAAAAGGAGTATAATATTTTGAAATGTGACATTGGTATTTTAATGGGAAAAAGAGTAAATTATTTTAAGAAATGATAATAATAATAATATAATTGGCGATGAATATATAGGGTTTAGCGACTTGAGATTATTTAATGTGATTTGAATAAATAATATAAGTATATATTTATATAAGAGGAATATAAATATCAAGATATTAAACGCAAATATATGATTTCCCAAATTCAAAGTATGTTTAAACTAGTATATTATTCAAATATTCTAAATAAGAAATGGAATACCACTTTCAAAAAATATCGTAAATTTACCGGAAGAAGAATATACAGATGAGAGAAAGTAAATAATATAAATTAGATGTTGTGGAACAAAAATGATTTTGAAGTGAATTTTAAGTAAATAATTTTTGAGAATTTTTCAAAATATATTTAAAAGAAGATGGTGTTATGTTATTTTAGAAATATATATAGTAGAATTATTTTGAAGTTTCATAGCCTGTTTCAAGTGGAAGTGTTGTATGAATGGTGTAGTTGTTTTGAAAATTCTATTGAAAAGAGGATTAGTGAAAAATAAAATATACTATATAACCCCAAAATATACTACCTGTGTAAATTACTTTTATAAACAAAAAAATTATTGTTTTATTTTTAGAAGTGGTAAATATAAATTGAAATGAAGTTAAAACTTGAGATTAGAGTCTGAGAAGAAATTTTGTTTATAGTGCATTAATAATATATCCATAATTTGTGAAGTTTTGATCGGATTTTGTCGATCTTTTTTCATTGATAAAATATATATTTATGACCAACCACTTTGATGTTTATCATGTTTTTAAAATATAAAGTTTTTTAATATTAAAATTCTTTTGAATGCGGATTAAAAACTCAACCCGGGTCTTGGAATTTCTGAGCTAAAACATAGTAGTATTTTGTTAATACTTTTAGCCTTTATCCATTTTCGATATTCTTATACTTGTTTTAAAGCTAAGATAATATGGAACAAGTTTCATTTTGGAAGTTTTGAAAAAAAAATTATTTGCTAGGTCAAAGTAGGATTTGAAAACGGTGGGCCTACATTTTAAATTCTTTTTCAGAATTTGTATTGGTTCATAAAATTGCCATAACTTTTGATGCAAAGTACATTTTCAAGTTTCGAAAGATGTTTTGAAAACGTAATTCATCATGTTACAATATTGTTTTTGAAAACACTAAATAATTTTGTGTTTATGACACTCAAACGTAGAAGAAAAGTCATCAAAAATGAAAATTTAACTTTGTTGTTTTGTCATATGCATGTCATATAACTATATATTATAAAACATGATCTCATATGATTTCTATGAGTCAAGTACAGGTACATGAAGACTATTTGGATTAAATTTGACACATATTTTCATACAAATTAAGCGTAATCACTTAATAACGCAAAACTAAGGGTATGTTTTACGCATATGGTGATGGATATTATGATGTTATATTGTTTACCCATGTTTCGAGATGTTATGTTT
The DNA here is from genome assembly GCA_030737815.1 of Allium fistulosum. NCBI lineage: Eukaryota > Viridiplantae > Streptophyta > Magnoliopsida > Asparagales > Amaryllidaceae > Allium > Allium fistulosum. The sequence continues at coordinate 643,874,858 of CM060904.1, forward strand.
TGGTAAGTAAAGCTCACCCTTTTAATTAAAGTTTTAAATTTTATGTTGTTGAAAAAAACTCATGTGGTTGCTTAGTTAGAAAACAATGTTATATGTGCTTTATATGTGTTTATTATAATGTTTGATTATGGATTTGGAAATGAAATAGGAATGTTAATTGATGTTTAAAGTTGTGGTGTTTACTTTGTATTTGAGGTTATGGCGTGTGTGTAAATTTTTGAGCTTATGTTTAAAGAAAAATCAAATTTTAGGTGGAGTAAGTGGTTGTGATTTTTGTTTGGATTTCATTAACTTTTGGTGAGTAAAGCTCACCCTTTTAATTAAAGTTTTAAACTTTATATTGTTGAAATTTTTTTTGTGGTTGCTTGGTTGGAAAACAATGTTGTATGTGTGTATTTATTGTAATGTTTGATTATGGATTTGGAAATGAAATGGGAATGTTAAGTGATGTTTAAAGTTATGATCTTTACTTTGTATTTGAGGTTTTGGCATGTGTGTAAATGTTTGAGCTTATGTTATGGAGTTAGTAAGCTAAAGAAAAGTTAGCATTGGCTCTAGTGTGACATAGAGAATCCTTGGTATTTTTAATACTTATCTTATTTTTAGAGAAGTTTTATAAAGTTTCAAAGTTTACTTTTTAGCTTCCAAAAACCTTATACTAAGTTTATAAAATAACTTAAAGGTAAAAGGTAAGGGTTAAAGGGGATTTGGATTGTAAAACTAATTTTGAAGTTATGGTATCCATAGCGATAGTCGTTATGGATGAAGTTCATAAAACGAACGCTTTTGTGAAATCTAAAGGTTATTTCCTTTTAAGGGTTTTTGAAAAAGGTAATTCAACGTATTTCAAGTGATAAAACTTAATTATTACTTATTAGTTAAGTGTTACTGATTTTTTAATTAATTAATTAAGTAAAGATGATTAGTACTTAATCACTAATTTAAGTGAAAGTAATTAGTACTTAATTATTAATTAAGAAAGATAATTGTAATTAGTTAATTAAGAAAAGATTAATTAATTATATTTAAGTAAGGTTAATTATTTAATTAATTACTTATTATTTGAGTAAGGTTTAGTAATTAATTAATTATTAATTAAGTGAGGTTTAATTAATTAATTAATATTTAATCACGTAGGGTTAATTTATTAATTAATTACTTAGTAAGTTAAGGTCTAATAAAGATTTGATTATTATTGAACAAAGGTTTAAACTTATTTTAAATTAATTAAATAATGGTTATATTTTTACTTACTTTATTTCCAAGGATCAGTTTATTTAAAAAGAAACTTTCTTTTACAAAAAAATATTTTAAATAAAAGGATTTCTCTTTGTTTGCACCATTAAATAGCCAAATAAATATTTATAGATTATTGATGACGTATGTTTAGTAGAATAAATCTCCGTCCTGCTATAACTTAATTGAGTAGATTATTAATGACATTTGTTTAGCAGAATAAATCTCCATTATGCTATAACTTAATTGAATAGATTATTTTGGACATCTGTTTAGCAGAATAAATCCTCGTTCTTCTATAATTAAATGGAATAGATTATTGATGATGTCTGTTTAGCAGAATAAATCCTCATTCTGCTATTATATTAATTTGGACATTTACCCATAGGTCAGCTAATTAATATGTGGATTAATTAATATTGGATAAGTGATAGATTAACTAGTGATTGCTAATTGATTTTATTTACATATATGCTTACTTATGTAAATACTGGTTATGTGACTTGAGAAGTCAAATTGAATTAAATGCTAACTTGATTTAGTACCATTGGGATCGTTAAGCCTCTTCCAGAATTTATAGAGTTATGGATTTAAATTAACTTCAACTCTATACCAATTTGAGGTTAAATGTTTATAAATGATATTTCAAAGTAAGTTAGTTAATTATTTATTTAATAAGGTTTTAAAGTTAATTAATTATTTAATTGCGATGTTTAAAGAAAATCAATTACTTAAATAACGGTGTTTATAAATAATAATCTATTTATAAAAGGGATTTTACTCAATAAAAGGATTTATTTAAAGAAAAATTTTCAAATGATATTTGATAAATGGTATTTTATAAAGGATTTTATAAAGGAGTTGTAAAGGAAGATTTATAAATGAGTTTTACAAACAAAAAGGAATTTTATAAATCATTTTAGAGATTTATAAGAGAAGTTTTATAAATTAATTTGGAGTTTTGTAAAAGTATTTGTAAATATAAAATGGGGATATAAAAACGGAATTTATAAAAGGAACGAGAATTCTTTTGGTAATTAATCCTTCTTAATTATGGTGGTATGGAAACATTCTTTCTATACTTAAAACCGAAGGATAAGGGGTTTGGTTTATCGTAAGAAATGTTTTTAAATGATATTTGATTTGGCCTATTTAAATATGAATTTTGAAAAGAAAAAATCTTCCTTATGTTTTGAAAATATACTTATACCATTGAGATAAGTATATGTAGATATTTTCTAAGCATTGAAAATATAATGGGCTATGAATATACATATGTCGATGAGAAAAGCATATGAATGTTTTTCCAAGTATTTGGAAGGAGTATAAGGGGTTTGTGAAAATATCTTTTCTGAGGGTATTTTAAATCAAATAATTGAAAGAGATTTTAATTAGTGAAAGATTAATTAATAGAGGCTTAGTGGATCCCATATGGAATTGAATCTATGTTTGTTATTTGTTTATTTGATAGTTAAATAATCGACAATCAAACTTAGCTAAATTTTAACCCTGAAAATATTTAGAGGAAACACGAGAATTATATGGTACAACCATCTTTGTTGATGCTAGACTACATATAAACTCATTATGTTCTTCTAGGACAAATGATAAGGAAATGCGTCCACTTAAATGGTTAGGAGGTGATCTCCGCTCTTATGTATTGTTTGTTTATTTTTGAAAGAACCGGAATTGAGTTGACCAGAAAATATCAAATGTTGGTCGAAGAGACCGGGATCGGATAAGTATGATTTATCCGAAAACTACTTGAACCAACTCAAGCATTCGATTTGAAGCATCTTAAAGATGATGGAATTGAAGATGGAGCTCTTGAAATGCAAAGGCTACTTGCTACTAATCGTGTGGATGATTCCAAAATAGATGTAGTAGAAGTAGTGCCTTTTATTTGTTTATATCCTGAACAACTTTTATGGATGAATGCTGGCAGTACATTGTCGCCTGGAGGGCAGTGTTAGCATTCCAAGTGGGATTGCTATCTAAAAGGTAAAACATAGCCTCAAGCCTCATCAACTGAGAATGACTAAAATAGAGGATATGCAGCTAGGTATGTGGGTCGCACACATTAGGATACTGTCATCACCCTTCTATATATATATATATATGGATTTGGTTGTGCATGAGAGCTCTCGGGGAAGGTTTCAAAGTAACTGTTGTGATGAAATGTTCTGTACTATACAGTAAGGGATAGGCCGGTCCTGTGTTGACAGGAGATCCATGTGAGGCCCTCGGTACATTTTTCTAGAACTGTAATGCGGTAGGAGGTACCCCAATAGCCATGTCATTGTATGGAAATCCATCCTCCAATACGTGCCTTTACAGACTTAGTTGTATACCTATTATGCTGGAATTTAATTAATGTAACTATTTCGGCTACGATTCAATAATTTATTTTAAACCCTAAACATTATTATAATATCACTAGATTTTCTATGAAATGGTTTGGTTATAGTAAGGTGTGGTCTTACGAGATACCTTTTATTTTAAAAGGTTTTATAAGATATAAGAATCCATTTGATTGTGTTTCTCATGTTAGTTTTATCATACTGATTAGGACGTTATTTTCTTATAATGCTTGGATCAGCTCGAGCATATTTTCCAGATTTACCTGGGCACTTGGAGCTGTAGGAGACGAGCTAGATGCCTCCAAGGCGTACTCCTCTATTTTCTTTATCTTTCATTATTTGTTTCTTGTCTGTATTTATTAGCAATTGTAAGGACATGTTTTTTTAACTGTCCATATTGATGATAGGTTAGCTACTTAGATTTTATGTTATAGTTTAGTTTCCTTTGTAAATATTAATTTAATATTATATATTACTCATCACATTATGAGATTTTGTTCTGTCTTTTTGCTCTTTCACCCCAAATTATCTGTCTTTCCGGCACTGGGATGTTCGGCACGAGAATGTCGTGGATGTATTATTGTCGACTTCTAAGGATGGAAAAGGTGGGTTATTACAATTGGTATCAGAGTTGAAGGTTAAGCAAGAACATTGGCTTTGTTGGGGTAAACTCACTAATGATAGGGTTAGGTACACCTTAGAATGAGTATGAGTGTGTGTGTATGTTTGAGAGCGTGTATTTGTTAGTATTATAAAAATGTTTTTTATTGTGTTAATTGATCTGCTAAGTGGTTTGTGGATTCTATTCAATATGAGTAGCTAACCTTATTGATGGTTATCTCTAAACACTTCAACAAGGCCAACCCACACAATATTTTTTTTAAGTCGGTAAATGAAATAATTTTACCTAAGGGTATATTTATATATAAAAGAATAATTTTCAAAAGTTAATATAGTTTTTGATGTGTTTTTTGTCAACAAATGATAATATTCAATTACCATCATTTACCATTTGATTAGTCATCCTCATCCAGTTTTGAGCATTATCTATTGTTTGTTGATTTATCAGTATTTTCCTTTTTTTAAAATCTAGGTTTAGTAGATAGAAATTATGGGAACCTTGAAATGAACACCTTGTGAATTTAAGTTCCATAGTTTGACTATAAGGCGTTGGATGTTAATGTTGACTAAAATTTAATTTAATAAAAGATGTTTATAAAAAGTGAGAATATTTTAGAATAAATATTTTAGAAATGATTTTTTATAAAAGATTTATTTTATATAGAATTAATTTATAAGAATGTGGCTTATAATAAAAAGGATTTAAGTAAAGAATTTAAGGACTTAAATTCCAGTGCTTTTGGAAAACAGTTTTCAAGATTTTGGCGAAAAAAATAATGGTAATACTTAAAAGTATTTTTGTTTAAGTATAAAAAAATTTGGGAATGAAAATTTTATAAATGCATTTTTTTTGTTGGCTCGGGAAATGAGTCTCGATTTGTTTTGTGATGATCTGAATAATCTTCTAAGTGATGATGTGATGTTTTCCTAGGCGAACATTATAGTGCACTTAGTAAATTATTCTCTTTATCATTGCACGATCGAAACAAGTTCGAATCCGAACAAACCAAAAGCAAGTTGGTAATAGATATTTTGCTAAAACAATTTATTTGGAAATATGTAAATTATTGTTTCAAAATGGGTATTTTGAAATAGAAGAGTTTTTTAAGTATTAACTAGTTCGAGTGACTCGAAAATAACTAAAAATGGGAAAGAGATGTGTGTGGATGCTAAGCACTTCTCTTAAGTATTACCCTTCTTGGTCAAGGAAATTATGATACTGTTTGGTAGTACCAGTTCCTTAGTGTTGTTTTGTGGTTACTCGGTACTATATATACATATATTTTCTATTGTTAAAATGTGTAGTATCATTTCAGAAAGGAGCTTTGGAATAAAAACCGAGTATCTGGGTTTAGAGTTTACTTAATAAATTCAATATGGAAAAGTTTGAACCAGGTAGTGGTATATATTCTCAGGATGTAGTAGGGTATTATATAAGTTTAGAATTTTAAGTATGTTTGTATGAAATGTTTTCATAAATAATTTTAATAGAAAAATAAATTGGTATTAGTGAGAACCAGTAAGAATAATACATAAGTTGAACATAGATCATTTCTCTCTTTCACATAGTTTTTGTTCCAAGATTTGAGTACATGACTTTGAGGTGATTCACACACTGACCTAAATAAGGATTTATCACTCGATTCTTGATGGCGGACACTCGACGAGGGTTCTTGATATGGAACCAAAGTTTTCTATCATAGAATATTATTATGTATGGAGAACGAAGGTTTCTAATCAAGAAACCTGATCGGAGTCCGCACTAGAAAATCGGGTGAGCGCTACTAGTTCGGAAGTAAAGTTATGTATTCGAGTAGAGATTGAATCAAATTTTTCATATGGATGATCTATGAATATCACGTAGACTTATGAATAATGTTGGGTATTCATGTGGTGAAATTTCGGGGTCGAAATTCTTTTAAGGGGGAGAATGTAACGACTCGGAATTTAATCACTTTGAAAATGAATATTTAATACATTTTTAAATATTTAATTAATGGATAACTCAAAGAACACCCTTTTCAATAATAACCAGTGATGGTGAAATTGTTTTCAAAATTTTGTATAAAAATAACCAGTCCGATTAAAAACAGAAAATGTGACAAGAAATCGTTTTTCAAATTTTCGATTTTTCATCGTCTAAAAGTTGCTGGAAATTGTTGTGTACACTAAGATAAATAGACACATATATACAAATGATATATGCATGGTTAAGAATACGATATGGTGAATATATATTTACTTATAAGTAAATAAAAAAAGAGATGTGATCTCTTTCAATTTATTTTATGAAAAATATATAAGAAAAAGATGTAATGTCACATTATATCACATCTAGTACAAAGAAGTTGAAAAAATGTTGGTTAAAGGAGGGTCTTGGTTGTTGCATGTGGAAGAAGGGATGGAGGGAGGTGGCGAAGATGCATCATAGTATGGGTGGAGGGTGTAGGACTAAGAGTTAAAGGGTAATTTACCTTACTCCATTTTATATAAAAGTATTTTTTCCCATTCTCACTTTCATTTTCAATTATCATTTTTCAAAACTTCGTCTTCTTTTTTTGCAAAAAGCTCCATTCTTATTTTAATGGCTTCCTTAAGTTTAAAATTTCAAAAACTCTTCCTTTTCTATTTTAAATGCTTTAAAAACCAAGCTAAAAATACTCTTTTTTCTTCTACACATTCTTCTCTTCAAAAACAAGTCAAAAGTCTTACTCCTCCAAGCATGGCTGAGGTCACCTACCCTAGGGCCATACCATCATGGCCACTTTGGGCTTCCAAAAATCAAATTTTTATAAAGAAAAATCAAAGTTCAAGTGGTGGAGCAAGTGGTTGCAATTTTTTTGGATTTCATTAAGTTTTGGTGAGTAAAGCTCACCCTTTTAATTAAAGTTTTAAACTTTATATTGTTGAAAAAAATTATGTGGTTGCTTGGTTGGAAAACAATGTTGTATGTGCTTTTTATATGTGTATTTATTGTAATGTTTGATTATGGACTTGGAAATGAAATAGGATTGTTAAGTGATGTTTAAAGTTATGATCTTTACTTTGTATTTGAGGATTTGGCATGTGTATAAATGTTCGAGCTTATGTTATGGAGTTAGTAAGCTAAAGAAAAGTTAGCATTGGATCTTGTGTGACATAGATAATCGTTGGTATTTTTAAAACTTGTTTACTTATATTACTTTCTAGAAAAGTTTTATAAAGTTTCAAACTTTACTTTTTAGCTTCCAAAAACCTTATACTAAGTTTATAAAATAACTTAAAGCTAAAAGATACGGGTTAAAGGGGATTTGGTTTGTGAAACTAATTTTGAAGTTATGGTATCCATAGCGATAGTCGCTATGGATGTTGTTCGTAAAATGAACGCTTTTGTGAAATTTAAAGGTGATTTTCTTTTAAGGGTTGAATTGATTAAGATTATTGACTAAATTGTTTATTTGGGATATTGGATTGATTGTGTGATATTGGATTTATGTTGAGATTGTGTACATGTTGGAATTGTCCGAAATGCAAAAGAGATGCCATTTGTTTGCATCTTGATTTGTGTTGTTTATTTATATTTTGTATATGCATTGTTGGATGGCCAGAATTCAATGTTATCCGATTCGGGCCTTATGATAAAATTTATATTGATAATTGCTGATTTTTGAGGGATTTTTCTCCCTAATTTAATATTTAAATATTTATTTATTTTCTTATTTGAAAAGGTGTTTTGAAAAGTTTTGAAAATTTATTTACGGGTTTTGAAATTTTAATATAAGTATTTTATAAATAATAATCTATGTTTTATTCAATTAGCTATTTTTACACTTCCAAATATAATTTGAATTATAAATATAAATATAATTTTTTATTGGTTATAAAATATTTTCAAAATCAATATTATGATATATTAAAAGTTCTTGAATTGTAATAAAGGAAAATATAATATATTTCTATTTTATAAAAATATAATATGAAAATAATAATATTGTTTTAAGTGATATTTTCGAAAAGGGATTTTTGAGTAGATGAGCCTGTTTTGAAGGTAAAACAATTTGAAATACCATTGAGTGGTTTTAAGAGTATTATAATATAAATGCCTTTTTGTATATATATATATATACTTTGGTGGTTTGAAATTGATTTATTGAAATTATGAATAATTCTATTTGATAAGAAGATTTTCAATTTTATTATATGATTTGTTGTCAATATAATATATTTTGTAATTTATAAATTTATTTTGAAATAGTATTTTAATATAAAAGGTTATGAAATTAATTAAAGCAATATTAGACGACTTTCAATATGACCTATTATAGATATTGAGTATATAGTGAATGTTTTAAATTATAAATTATGTTTTGGAATGAAAATAATTATTTTAGAGGTTTATAAAATTATTTTAAAGTATTATTTAGTTATGGAAAATTATGAAATAGTTTCTATAATTATTTTTTTAATGTGCAAAGTGATTTTGGAAGTTTTGGAAAAAATATATATAAGGATGTGAAAATGAAATTTAATAATTTAACCTTATATTGGGATTAAATAAACAAAGTGAATATATTATTTAATATATATGTGGTATATATTTCAAAGTATTTATTTTGTCATAAATAATTCATTATTAAATATTGAGTTATTAGTTGTTATGTTATTTATTTGAATAATTAATTTTGTATTACTTTTATGATCGTTCTTCTCTTATATATTAAATTGGATTATATGACTGGTTCACCATTGATGTTGGGTTGTTTAGTTATTTGGTATGATATGGTGATGACAACCTTCTGTTTGATATTTTTGATTTAAATCCTATGTACCGAGAAATTATAATAAATGAAGTTATAATACTGTTTGGGTTGGGGAATTCAGTAATATTTCTTTTGTTATTCCTTGAATTCGTCATATAAAATATCGAAGGAGCATGTGTGATGTATGAGCACTGTATAAACGGACTACTAACATGCGGTGTTATGGGACGCCGTTGTGTTATTTATTCGGTTATTCTACTCTTGTAAATAACACTCATACAAGGATTTATTATATATGTTGAGGCTCGCTGCGGTGATTCGCGTATTTAGTCATGTGTCGGTATATGTATTATGTTGTGTGTCGTAGGATTATGTTGCTATGTGTCAGCTATTATATTATATATATTTAGTGTTTTTCTATCTACTGTCTGAGTTTCTTTTTATTGCGAAAGTTGAACCAGATTAGCTAGTATCCATCCTAGTGGCCTAATCGTGGTGGTCGCATCCTGGATCTATGACACCATATCCGCATGTCGGCAATCCACATAGTCGTATCTCAGCAACATAAATAGCCGTGTATCGGTAATGTAAAGCACTTGCATGTCACCTAGTTTAGCAGTCTGTTACCATTTAGGGGCGTGTGTAGGGTAGTGACCAATGCATAGTGTAGTTGTGTGGTGTGATTATGACATGTGATGGACATGAGTCACGATGTCCATCGAGGTAACTAAGACTATAGGAGTCGTGTTGGTGGTATACATGTGTCGTGTTCGCCAATTACACATGTAGTCTCTTGGAGCAAGTGTGTCTGTCAGTCTCCCATCTAGTATTTATGTGTGATATAGACATATACTTATACATACTTATGATGATGAGCTACGTATATACCTGTGACTGTGTCCAGAGTATGATCAATCCCCATATCCTTGTCAAGCGTGTGTCCCCGAATATCTTTCTCGTTTGTGTGTGTCACTTATTACTACTTAGTGACATGTGTTGCATATTTATCTTTTGTGTTGCCTATTTATCTTTCTCGGGCATGTGTTGCCGATTATTTCTAATAAGCATGTGTTGCCAATTATATCCTTTACTAGCGTGTGTCGCCATTTCTATGATTTTATTTATAGATGATTATTTATATTATTATCGAGGATATTTTATTTATTGAGATTGAGTGATATATTAGGGAAAATAATGGGTTAGTCTAATTATACATGATGATATCTCTTTATCGATAATTTATGGATATGGATGATTCACCCATTTGATGTTATTTCATAATTTCTGATTTGATGAGCTTTTTATGAGTGATGACATTTTTATGCTGGGTTTTGTGGCGTTCTACATTTTATGATATCCGAGATTGTTAGAGATAACGTTATTATATATATGTACCCAGTATATATAGAGTTCCATATGTTTATTGACTATGGATTCAGATATAGTCCGGCCTATTTATTATTCATATAATACTAGGGTCAGTCCAAGACATTTCAGGTACAGGGACTATGAGAGCAGCTCATGTGTTTTCTTGGCATAGTGGAGACTTGTTATTCTCTGTTGCAAAGTATTATTTTATATCATACCAACTCATGTATGTATATTGGACATATTTTGTGTATTATGTATTATATGTTACCACTATAATTGACTTTGTGATCTTTGATATTTACTGTATATATTGTATTGTTCTGTCTTGTTAGCACACATGTTTATTGTATTGTACCGATACTGTGTACGTGTTGGTGAGTTCTCTATTCTATGTTTTAATATGTATTAATGTTAGCCCAAGGGAATATTCAAATGTGTATGCCATATAGCCTCATTCTTTGTATCATCTGACAGTATTACTTAGTAATACTCTTGGATAGTATGGTTATAAAGGTGGGATGCTACACATCCCTTCATGCTCAAGCCTTAGCATTTTCATATTTGTCCTTAGCAAGCTTTGATAATAAGCGATCGACCATTACTATGCACGAGAAGCTTCTCATCCACCTAGCCACATGGACAAGCAAAAGTAAATGATAAATAGTATGGCCAGATTTACTAGGCACTATAGCATGTCTACTAAAAACGCGCCTACTCCTGTAGCATGCCACCACATTAAATGCAAAATACCAACCTTGTATGAAAGTTGGCAATTATCCAAGTCTGCAATTTCACCACCTTTACAACTGTCTTCCATCAACCGACGTGCCCAAATCTATGGCTAGGGGCATTTTCGACCCATTCAAATGCACAATCTAAGCCATCCATGCCCCCACATCTGCTACTATAAGTAGCATGTGTAGTACAAGATCGAAGGAGTCGAAAACTAGTTGGAATTTAGCTAGTCTATAAGCTCAGATTCCATTTATAGCCAGCACTTCCTCTCAAGACTCTTATGTTTAGAATCAATGTAAACTAAGTGCTAATTTTTATTATTTTTCAAAATTCTCTTGTAATTTCTTATAACTTTAGGAGATATACATAGCAATAGATCTTTATAGTAGACATAGGCAAAGCTCTCTTGAACCACCCTATATCCTTGTGTCATTTACATTATTTTCTTGTTTTACTCCCCATTTTACCTTTTTAAGCCTAATATAGTAATTTCATTTTGCTAACAACACAGTAGCCTATTTTCAAGGTTTAGATAATTTATCAGTCAACATTTTGGGGCTAGAAGGAGTGCCCCCATAAAAGCTCTTGCATCTCTTCAATTTTTCTTATTTACACAAACCATTCCTTGGTTGTTACCATGAATCCAGAAGGTGACAATGAAGGTAACAACTCGAATGACTGTGAAACTAATGGTAACATTATCGCCAACACTGATAGTCCCATCCCTAGGCTTGGCAATGACATGTTGCGAAGTGTGCTTCAAATCTTGACCAACGTGGGAACTCTAGCCCACCAAGTAAATGAACTCAAGGCAAAGTCATAAGGTAAGACAACTACGAACTTTATTCCACCACCCCTTTGGTGGTTGAACTAAATCCTCTCTAACATGTTCTCCCCAATACTTACAACTTCATGAACACCGTCAAGGCTTAGAGTAGAGTGGTGCCTAAGCCCCAGTCATAGATGTTCATGCGCATCCAAGAAGACATATTGTGCATAGGCCAAGTCACATCATTGACATCGATCGAGTGGTAGCCATGAAAAGGGAACTAAAAAATAACCACTCTCCTTCAGTAGAATGGCAGTAAACATTTAAATTCTTCCAGGCTGCAAATGGAGCTCGAGACTTGAGGTTCAAGCATCTTAGAGGTGGTGCTCAGGCCATTGGTAGAGAACCAAGGGTCCTATTGGTTCACATTCGATCCCATAGAGGTGCAACTAGGCCTAGATCAAGAGAGAGGGCAGACCAACAATTCATGATCGCCCTTTGTGCATAGGGAGAGGTAGTCTCCAACTATAGCTTTCTAGAGTACAAGCGTAGAATGTAGGGGCTAAAGCTTTTTTTATTGACGAGAGTGGACAGCCATTTTATAAGGAAATCCTAAATGCTTACATCTACCAGTAGTATGCTTTGCTACCTATTGACAAGTAAGATGGAGTGTTAACCTATCAGATCACATTATTGCATTCAACTCCATAACCTTTGTCGGCTAGCTTTTTGGCCCAACAAAATTCCTACTCTTCCCCTCTACCATCACATGACCGGTCATCCATCGGTTCCTACATTTACAACTGGGCAACATCCATTTTTAGACCTAGTTATATGCAGACTTCAGAACCATCTCTTCACTTCAAAGACCCATATTATGATGGTTAGTGAGCTAATATCGGACAAGGGCCAACCAAGAGCCTTCAGCTATAAGTGAATCGCCTCAATAAGGAATCCACCCAGTCTAGGGTGCTAACAAGAATAGCATGGATGTGGCCCTCTACTTGGAGGTCATGTACAAATTGAGAATGTGGAAGGAACTCAAAACACAGCAGGCTACATCTCTAGCTGACTTTTCTTAAGGGGAAAATGACATTATAAGGATGGAGGACACTGATCTTTCCAACAGCGATAATGAGAAACCTAACGTACCAACCAAGTCGATCCCTGTGAAAATACCGATCGTCGACCCAATGGTCGGTAGAACAATATCAAAAGATGAGTAGACAATTGAACCTAATACAGGCCTAGGTACACTAACCATGCTACTCTGAACAGTGATATGGAAACAATATGTCTCAATACTAGGGACCAGTTGCAATTCCACCGATCGACTGCCACCGAAGATAGAAGAAGGTAAGAACCGCGCGGTAACAGAAAATACTGCCAGTTCCATCAAATCAAAAACCACTCCACTAATAAGTGTCGGGTGTTCAAAGATGATATTGATCAGTGAAGAGGTGCATATAAAGTTTGTTCAGCATAGTGTGGAACAAAGGAAGGCTCACAACAACTAGTAGGCACCACCCCAGCAACCCAACAACGTTGCCGCCATAACTAACATCTTGACCATATGCAGGGCTAACATATGGCTAGAAGAAACCAGGGAACATAGTCCTAGTATAAAAGAGAAGTTGGTTCAACCGGCTAGATCTATTCTTTAGAGCATCAAGCATCCAAAGCACCTAGGTTGAAAATAAATCAACCCAACGTGTCCATTACTAAAAACAAGTCAGCCATCTCTTACCCCCACCATGATCCTATGGTTATCGCTCTTGCAATGGCCATCTTAAATGCACGTCGAGCATTTCTGGATCGGGACAGCACAGTCATTATCATATTCAAGCATGTTTTTAAGGCTCTCAAGTTCCCTACCTCTAGCCTCGCTCCCAGTGACTTTCCATCCATGGCTTTAGGGGTATATGCATTTTTTCATTGGGTACTACCTCCCTTATGACCACATTCGACAAAGATCCCTTTATTGAAAAAATTCAAGTAGCCATTGTATTAGTTGATTGCCCATCTACATACAATCACTTGATAGGATGAGGAGCACTTATGGAACTAGACGCAATCATCTCCTATAACTAGCTTTCATGAAGTTCCCTATCCCAGGTAGGATTAGGGAAATCCTCGGCATCAACAGAAAACTAGGAAGTGTTATGGGTCCTCCTACATGAAAGGCAAGAAGGATGTCCTTATGCTTCAGTAGGAACTTGCAACTATCACCCGCGAGTCACTTAAGAGAACCTTCGAGCCAATCAGCCGAAAACCACCCCCAACCTTGAAGCTGAGGCATCAAAATCAGTAGCTCCTCTTATGGGCCAAGATCTACATAATTAGATCTCGGAAATTAATGATGTGTCAGCTAGGAGAGTGCTCAAGCTAAAAAGCATAACAATTATGTCGGGATCGTCCTTACCCTTGAAAATAAAACTATCGTCGATGCATCGACCAAAAGTAACCTCGAGCTCATCAATGCTCATGTTCATGCTAGGACCACCAAAAGCAGTGAAGCTACATCAAACGATAGTGTATGCCACTTAAGAGTACCCTCGAGTCTAGTAGTGCTCAGTTTCATGCCCATACTACCTACAATAACGAAGATTGGGATGGAAAGAATCCTATCGCCTTGGCCACTTCCCAAAGAACTAAAGAGCTCATTACAACATGTAATGATCAAGTCACTCCCTATTGGCAAGCGTAGACATTTAAAAAAACAACTACTTCCCTCTCAACGTCGGCAGACTCATCAATGAGAGTCGGGGTAACCTCAACCCCTAAGCTCGAGCACAGACGTCTATCCTAGCTGAGGATGTCATAAAGCACGTGATTTACATTCTAAACTAATATGGCTTGGAAATAAGCTTAGATCTTGATGATGACCCATTCGACCCCCACATAGGGGGACTCAAACATTGAAGGCGGGTGGACTACTCCATTGTAGTGGATCTCCATAGACAATGTCGAGCCTAGTAAAGTTGTTCAAATCAGCATAGAAATTAGCCTAAAAGTTATAGATGAGTTAGTCAAATTCCTATGACAAAGCAAAGATGTCTTCACTTTGGGGCACATTGACGTAACTAGCATTCATCCTAAGATAATTTGCCATGTACTCAATGCTGACCCTAAAGCCATCTACATCCATCAAAAGCATTAACCACTCAATCCAGAAAGGTATCGAGCTCTTAAAGAATAGGTAGAAATGTTGTTAACCAATGGCTTCATCCTGAAGGCATAATATCTGATCCGCGTAGCTAATCCATGTTGGTCAGAAAGCCAAATGGTTGGGAGAACTTGCATTGACTTCACCAACCTTAACAAAGCCTATCGTAGAGGCAACTTTCAATTATATCACATCGACCGGCTAGTAGATGAAATCGGTGGACATGAGCTCCTTACCTTCTTAGATGCTTATTTTGGGTACAATCAGATCTTCGTGCATGGCTCAAACCAAGAGCACACTTCATTCATCCCAAATGTCGACCTGCATTGATATCATGCAATGCTGTTTGGGTTACGGAATGCGAGAGCCACCAATCAATGGCTCGTAAACCATAGGTTCTTAGAATAGATCATCCGGTCTATAGAAGTAGATGACATGCTGGTAAAGTTTAAGAAGGCCCATCGACATATATAGAACCTGGAT
Organism: Allium fistulosum; assembly: GCA_030737815.1. NCBI lineage: Eukaryota > Viridiplantae > Streptophyta > Magnoliopsida > Asparagales > Amaryllidaceae > Allium > Allium fistulosum. The sequence goes on from CM060904.1 coordinate 643,890,338, forward strand.
GAGACTTAAATCATACCGTGCTAGTACAACATAAAGCTAAACCCTTAAAAAAATGCTATTTTGCCATCCGGTCTAGAATATTCCTCGGCTATATTGTGAGCAATAAGGGAATTGTAGCTAATCTCAACAAAATCTAAGCAATCTCAGACATGAAAGTCCCAAGAACTATGAAGCAAGTACAAAGCTTGAACGGGATGGTTTCAACTTTGTTCTAGTTCATTTAGAACGTAATCAACTGTTGTTAACCCTTCTTCTACTTCATCAGTAAGGGAAAGTCGTATACTTCGAGCGACAAGTGTGCCAAAGCATTTGAAAAAATGAAGCAGCACTTAGCAAACCCTTGGTATTGTCCAAGCCCATGGACCGGAAGGATTTATACCTTTGCCTTATAGTGCCTAACCACGCGATCGGTACTGCATTAATCGGAGAAGACAAGAAGGTTCCATGACCGATCTACTATGTCAGAAAAATATTTTCAGGCCTCGAGACAAGATATACATGATTAGAGAAACTTGCTTTTTGCATGCTCATGGCAGCCTAAGAACTCCAGTCGTATTTTCAAGCTCATCCCATCAAAGTACTAACCAACCAGCCATTAAAGCAAATCCTCAACTGACTAGATAAACCGAGCCAGCCACTGAAGGGGTACATTGAGCTTGGGAAGCATCACATCTCATTCCAGCCTCACACTTCCATCAAGGGCAAGGTTGTCATAGATTTCATTGTAGAGTGCTCAAACCTGGATAGCAGCAAAGAAAAGACCATAACTAGTCCATAAGCTTGGCATCTGTATGTGGATTGGGCATCAAATAAGCAAGGGGTAGAGGTCGGCATTGTCTTTGTCACTCACGAAGGAAGAGAACTTCATTTTGAGGTCTGCCTTAGTCTGAAAGTAACCAAAAATAAAGGCAAGTATGAAGTATTCCTAGCTAGTCTCGGGATGATGTAGGAGTTACACGTGGATTTCATACATGTATTCAGAGATTCATCGTTGGACTTCAATCAAATTGGTAAGTGCTTCCAAATAAAGGGCAAGACACTTTCCTTATATGTTGTAGAGGCTAAGAAGCTAATTAGTATGTTCATCGAGTTCAAGCTGGAGCAGATACCTAGGGAGCAAAATGCCAAGGCCGATCAGCTGGTCAAGGCAACAAGAAATCTAGAAGAAGCCACTCCTTGGGTCCCATTAGAGATTCGAAGCACCCCTTGCTATGAGACGGGGGCAACAATAATGAAGATTGATACGCCATACATGGACAACTGGATAGCACCCCTAACCTAGTACATTACAAGTGTTGAACTTCCTTTCGACTGCAAAGAAGCCAGAAAGTTCATCTATTGGGCTCACGATTACACGATCATAGATGGAAAGCTACACAAATAGGGGTGCTCCACACAATTTTAGTGGTGCTTGTCTTAAGATGATGTCGGCTAGATTCTGAAAGTGTCGGATGAAGGGTTTCTTGGAGATCACGTTGGGGGTAGAGTTTAGTAAAATAGGCCACCCAGCATGGCTATAACTGTCCTTCTATGATCTAAGATTCAATAGACTACATCAAAAAATGCAATTGATGTCAGTGGTTCGCTAAGATCCCTAGAGCCTCTCCTACCCTTATTATCTCTACGACTTCTCCATGGCCATTCAACCCAAGGAATTTACATGATAGAAAAGATGACAAAAGCTAAAAGAGTGTAAATCATGCCATAGTCGCCATCGACTACTACACCAATGGGTCAAGGTCGAGCCCCTCACATGGGTCATCGACCCTAAGATATTGAAATTCATCATCAAGAATATCATTTGCCATTTTAGCCTGGTAAAGAATATTATCATGGACATCGACACTCAATTCGATAGTAGCCACTTTCAAGGATTCTATGCAAGGAACAAGATCGAGAACACTTATTCTCTGTTGCCCATACTCAAGCAAATAGATAAGTCGAGGCCATCAAATCAACACTTAAGAAGCACCTCGCAAACGCTAAGAGAAATTGGGCCGGTGAACTACCACTTGTTCCTTAGTCCTATTGCACATCCAGTCGCACTTCAACTAGCCATACTCCCTTTTCACTTTTTTATGGGTGTGAAGTCATACTATCCATTGAAGTGGACATCCCCTCACTCAGGCATCTTACTTATGAACCTGAGAAAAATAATGAGCTATCAAGCTCTAGTTTAACACCATATAAGAATGAAGAGCCTTAGCCAAACTACAAACTAAAGCCTAGAAGAGGAAGATAGTCAAGCATAATAACTCAAGGAAAAAGCTCTAGTAATTCATTGTCAACGACCTAGGTTAGTGTCTGGTGTTTACAAATATAAATAACCCGATTGAAGGAGTGCTAGGCCCAAACAAGGAAGGGATGTATGTTATCAGCGCCACCTTGTTCGCTTACCGCCTCTCTCATCCCTAAGGAACCCAAGTTTCCCGCACTTGGAACACTATGCACCTATGGGGCTATCATATATGAAAGCTAACCATCATTACATCTTTTGTGAAGAATACAATGAAAAGTTTAGAGCCAACTTTGTTCAACACAATCACCAAGGCTAACAAGTGAAGACGAGTTATTATGCGCTCACTTACTTGCGCAGGGACTATCGACCTCTATCGCTAAGGCCTGCATAAGCCCGGTCCCTTCCTTGTTAGTCAGCTATCCAACAAGATTGAATTACTGTGCATTTAATTCCTTTTTTAGGGACCGCCACCTCAATAGGCTATCCATTGAGGGTGAGTTATTGTGTTCTCATTACCTTTTTTGTGGGATAGCTAACCTTTGTCGCTAATGACTATGCATGCCCTGCTCCTTCCTAGCCAACTGGTTATCTAACAAGGGTGAATTGCCACGCATTTACTTCCTTGTTTGGAGAATGCCAGGCTTTCTAACAAGATTGAATTACAATGCATTCACTTCCTTGCTTAAGGACTACATACATGCCCCTTGATTTTGGGTGAGGCACCTTCATGTCGCGATGCATCGACAATTGGAGGCAGAACCGCAACTGTCCCATATCCCACGCACACGATGTTGCTCGTCCCACTTGCGAGATGGGGAATTATTATTAAGACTAGTGTTGTTACCTAGAGTGACACCAAAATTCAGCATCCATAGTGCACCTGGGTAAAAATTTCAAGGCTTAAAATCAACTTGCCGTGTATTACCTAGGAGAATGCTCGAGCCACTTATCACTCAGGTTCATGCTGGAACCGCCGACCCCTCAATCTTGCTATGTAGTACCCAGAAGAACCCTCGAGCCACATGGTAGTCAGGTTTGTGCTAAGACCACCTGCCACTATATAACTAGGCCGCGCACTACCTAAGAAAACCCTCGAGCCACTCAACGCTCGGATTCATGTCGGGACCGTTTGCCACTCAACCTTATCGCATGTTAACTAGGAGAACCCTCGATCCACCCAGCGCTTCGATCTATGGAGGGCCTTAGGCAACTATATCAACTGGCTGCATGTCACCAAGGAGAACCCTCTAGCCACTAACCACTTAGGTTTATGTTGGGACTGCTCACCATTAAATATTGTCGCGTGTCACACAAAAGAACCTCGAGCTACACAATGCTCTGGTTCATGCCGAAACTGTTCAACACCATAGAACACGAGAAGGCCTGAACGACCATATGCCCACCTCTGTTATGAATCCTGGCCAGGATCTCCAGCATATGCTTATATCTGAGCAAACATGCTAGTCCAGCTCTAAATACAAACAAATCTTTCACAAACAGCTAAGTGAATGGTTCACGTGAATGAGCCACCCTCATCGCCTATCTCATTACCATACCGTAATTTTTTCTATCTTGTGAACACATTTAATTACAAACAATACGAGGACAACATTGGCAAGTCAAAGTATGCTACCTTAAAAACTATACACTGACAGACAAGAACAGATAAAGCAGTAAAGTTCCTGGACAAATTTCACATAACAAAAGAGCCTATGTTCATTCATCCCAAAAATGCAGGGAATATGGCCCACCCCGCTAGGTGTACAAAAGATGAAAGAAAATACCTACACAACTAATTTATCAAGTGACCAGGATAAGGAGTCTAACTGCTCCTGTGTAAAGATGATTAGAATAACCATCACTGCTGCCTTTATCTCGACAGCCACCTCCTCCCGCGTCTGGACAAGGGCGTTGGCATTGAATTTTCTTATAAAGATCGAAAAGTGATAATTTCCCCTAAGTAGGGTCTTTACCAATTCTTCAGCTAATTCCCTCATTTGTCCTCTACTACCTTCTTAGGGGCTTCCACATCCGCAAATGACACACATCTATATAGGTGCTAGATTAGGTCATTTCCCATACCTTCAGCCACCTTCTCAGCCTTCTTCGAACTCTCCTTGAGATCCGTGATCAACTTCTCCATTTTCTCCCTTACTTCAACTGCCTCCCTTGTCACCTTCTTGGCTACCTCTGCAACTTCTTTTGCCTTAGTGGCCTTACCCTTAGCCATCGTCGGAGCACCTTATTTGGACTCCAAATCCCTTTGGAGTTTCTTAACCCCGTCCGTACATGGATGGATAGGTATCGATCCTGAATAACCAGTGTTAGAAAAATGATAAAGTAACAAGAAGAAAATTCAAAGTTAGCGAATTACTAGTGAGAAATCCTAGGTGTATGCATTCACCATGCACTCTAAAGAGTGTTGGCTCTGAATATTTCTAGTTGTTGGGGGTATGATAGGGTCTCCTTGAACCTGTGCAGTTAATGCCCCGCTATATCCCCGCTATAACTACGATATATCTTATAGCGAATTCCTACCGCTACGATTTTTCCATATATCCCCAACATATAGCCTTTCCGCTTTAATCCCCGCTATTTCCGCTATATTTCGCTATTTCCGCTATTTCCGCTATATCTTCTATAAAAAATTGGATTGAAAAATGATATTTATACGCTATAAAAATTATGAAATTAATTAATTTCATTGAATTTTTGATATATGTTTAGAAATGATAATACTCTAATATTCTACTAAATTAAATTAAGTTATATAACAGTTTTACGTTCATTTACAATACATTTGCACATATTTTTATTTAAAATTATTTTTGTATTAATTATAATTCAATTGAATGTTAATTTTTCACATAATTAATATCTATATATTTGTAAAAACAACAAGTATGGGATTTATATGCTATTTTAGAGTAATCCGATATATCCCGCTATATCTTCGCTACAACCCCGCTATGACTTTTTGCACCTCTACCGCATTGAATCCACCGAGCGCTTTAACTGCACAGCCTTGAACATAAGTTGGAAGGACATCAATAGGCGATCTAGATCTCTAACATCCATGGCTTGGGAGATATCCAGACTTACCTGCCCCAACGGCACCACATTATCATCGATGGTCAGTCGCTCTATTCATAAAGACAAAGGAACATGGAGTAAGGAGGGGTGACCTCAAGAGGCGAGGATATCCCAACATTTCTCTTCCTCTTCTTGCCATCGATAGAATGCTGAAGCGATCGCTTAGGGAGAGGGGTCACGTTGAAAATCTCCCGACCAACTTCGAGTGCCTTGAGCATAGGATTCATGGCAGTGTGAACAGTAGAGTCAAGGTCGTCGAAGGCATCGAAAGTAAGCTTAGCGACTACTGAAACAAAAAAGAGCCATGATTAGTTCAAGTGACAAAAAAAGAAAGTTCAATTGCAACTAAACTATCATCTATACTATCCTTTCCCTTCTTTTGACAAGTGGAAGGCATGATAAGGCTAGACTACCTATACTTGTTTGATCTGTCCTGACATAAGGCTCACCTATAAGCGTAGCTTCATATTGGGATACAAAGGGTTATGTGCATGAATTGGCTTAGAGGAGTGACCTACTCCCTACCGATTCGTGGTTCTTGTAACACTTATCCTATGCTACTTTCCTCAAAGCTCGCATCAGTATCCCAATTAATGAGAAACATCTCACGCGAGGGACCAAGACATCTACCAACCATTATGGGTCATATTTTTCCCACTATGGCATTGCATTACATCATTTTGCTTATTAAGGTCAACTTGTTGCCTCTCTCCAGGCCCTCACATGTGATAATGATGTCGTATCCCTAGTTCTTGTCTATAATCGGGTCGTCCAAGGGGTCTTTGAATTTGACGTTAGAGTAATCACGTTTTGATAGAGTTAGGAGTATGCCCTAGTGACAATAATGTAATTTGTTACATATATCTTACTCGATAACCAATCTTGTTTGAAATAAAAGATGTTTTCTTTCTATGATATGCTTGATATAATGTGTTAAATTTATTTATTTATTTATTTAAAAGTTTATTTAATAGAAAATCCATAAGTGGTATGTTTTATGATAGTAATTACAAAATGTTGTGACCATGAGTAATTTATCACAATGAAAATATAAATACAATTTAGATATTCTAAGTCAAGATGTATCGAGACTAGATATCGATAAATCCATTAAGACTAGAGTACATAAATATTACTATCATTATCAATCCCAAAGGTATATGGCATGTTGACATAGCCCTTGATCTCACATTCAAGCAATGCCGAAAGTATGAAGAAAATCAATGCCGAAAGCATACAATGCCTTCCCTCGTCAATAAAGAATAATGGGCAATGCCGCAGGTCATCAACAAAGCTAGGAACACCGAATGTCATCAATATCGCGTACCGCTTATGTAAAGATCTACCTTTCTTACTCCTAAAGATGACACTTAATACATCCATGGTATTCATGTGCTGATCATTTATGTGCCTAAAAGACAGGTCGTTTGGTGTGAAAAGAAAGAAAGATAGAACAGATAAGAAGAAACTAAACAATCACAGAATCTCACATTGCAACAGAAAAATATATATTAATAAACATAATATTTTGCAATGTCATTTCTAAAATGATAGATCGGAGTTATACTAATACAATTATACCCTGGACAGTTATAACAACCTGTCCCTACATATTAGATATAGGATACATATAATACAGTAGAAAACAAGAAAATAACTAGCTATCGATAAAGTATCCTGCTCCAAGCTCCTCCTAAATGAATCCGTAGGAAACCTAAACTACTTGGCTGTCCATAATAATCTGAGCACCCAAGAGTTTTAGGGAAAGAAAATAAAACTCCAAGTCAGACATGGGTCAAGTGTGAGTAAACTCAAACAACTGAATTATTTCTTTTAAAATACTTTTAAAATCAAGGGTATCTCGTAAGACCACGCGGCACATAAACATGGACGGGTTTTTACCTTACGATAACCAAAACACCTTTATAGAAAACCCAGTGATAAAGTTCAAGTAAAATACAAATATAGCTGAAATGCTTGCATCTCACATTTCAACATAATTAGGTACATCTAAAACCATAAAGACACGTATTGGAGAATGGATTCCATACTATGACAAGGTAAGGAACTACCTTCTGATGGTACATCTCTAGATAAAATTCACCGGAGTCTGACAAGAACATCTTGTACCCCTGCCACACAAGACTGGCCAACCACTAGACTAGTAGTACCGAATTTCATCACCCCACTTTGGGCTCCGAAGCATACATGAGTAGATAGTAATCGATCTAGATTTCGGGATGACCATACCTTGATGGGAATGACCCACATGGCTAGAGGCTATGTTTTACCTTTATGTAGCACTTCCCACTTGGAATGTTAACAATGCCCTCCTGGCAACAATGCAATGCCAGCATTCGCTCATACAAGTTCGCACTGGGACTGAGCGAAATCAAAGGCACTACCTCCACTACACCCATTTTGGAATCACCCTCAGGGTTAATAGAAAATAGCCCTTGCACTTCAAAACTCCATCTTCGATTTCATACTCTTCAAATTTCTTTAGTTCGAAATGCTTGAGTTGGATCAAAGTGGTTTTCGGATAACATATCCAATCCGGATCTCTTCGAAACAACTTTCGATAATTTCCAGTAAACTCAACCTGGTTCTTTAGGAAATAAACAAAAAGATAAGAGAGGAGATCACCTCCTAACCATTAGCGGATGGGTTTCCTTATCATTTATCATAGAAGAACGAAACGAATTTATATGTACATTATAGCACCAACGACGGTGCCTGTACCATATAATTTTCATGTTTCTCATAGATATTTCCAAAGTTATGTTTAAGTCTAGATTTTGGTAGTCGATTATTTAACTATCAAATAAAAAAATTCAAACATGGATTTAATCCAATATGAAATCCACTAAGCCTTATTTAATTAATCTTTAATTAATTAAAATGACTTTTTAAACATTTAATCAAAATATCTTTACAAAACACTATTCCCAAACTCCTCACATCCCTTTTATACTTGGGAAAACATTTATATACTTATCCGAAAGGTATAAGTATATTTACCAAACTTTACAAAAGTTTCCTTCATTTCAATTTTCTTTTTGAAAACATTACTTCCTATAAACCGATCCACTTATCCTTTATAAAAAGTTCCCTTTTAAAAGCTCAATTCACATTTAAATATCTTTATACATTTTCAAAATCAATTTGTAACACTTTTATAAGTCTACAAGTCAATTTACCAAACCTTTTTACAAACCTCTAAAATCGTTTATAAAACATTTCCCTATTTAAAACTCCTTTGATAAATCTTCTTTGAGAAAAATGCTTTACAAAATATCCTTGTAACTAATCCTTTTAAATCACTTTAAATAAACCTTTTTACTTAGTAAAACACATTTTTATAAACAAGTTATTATTTATAAATACCTTTATAAAATAATAATATAACTCGAAAAATCATTTATAAACCTTAACCCCAAATTGATTAAAGAATTGAAATTAATTCAAAACCATACTTTATAATTTCAAAAACAGGCTTAGCAATCCCAATGATAGGAATTTAAGTTACCATTTAACATTATTTTCATTTTCAAGTCACTTAATCATCTATTCATATAAGACAAAATATATGTAAATGCAATTCATGTCCAAATCAAGGAGCAACAAGTCAATACAACTCAACTAGCATATACATGTCCAAATAACATAATATCAGGATGGTGATTTGTCCTGCTAAATAGATGTCCAAACAATTCACTACTTATAACAAAATGGGAATTTATTCTACTAAACATATGTCTACACGATAAACAATTACATTATAGCAGAACGGGGATATATTTTACTATCAGATGTCCAAACAATTAACTTATACTAGAACAGGGATTTATTCTACTAACACATGTCTACATTATCAAACCATTTACATAACTCATTCATAATTATTTGTCTACTTGATGGTATCGACATTTGAATCCCTTATGTTCAAAACCATCTTTGAAAAAGAAGTACCTTTAAAACAATTTGATTCTTGGCAAAATAAGGATTAAACTTAAAACTCCCTTTTTAAAATAATTAATTACAAGTTAAACCCCTTATTAAACCATCATTAATCTTTATTAATTCTTAACTTAATTTAATTGTAAATTAAGAAATAATTAACCTTAAATAAATAATTAAACAATAATTAACCATTACATGAATAATTAAACCCTAATTAATCCTTTATTAATTAATAAATAATAATTTAACCCTCATTAATAACAAAATACTAATTAATCTCAAATATTTAATGAAATAACCTTTAATTAAAACTTAAATAATAAATTAAACCTTTAATAAATAATTTAGTATTTGTTAAAACCATAATTAATTTATAATTAATAATAATTATATACTTGACTAATTAAATAAATATTAATTGACATTATATTTAAATAATAATTTATTAAAAATAAATTATATACTTAACTCATAATTAACTAAAATTTAATCTTGCTTAATCAGAAAATAATTAAATTTTAGTCTTATTTTTAAAAGATAATTAATTAAAACTAATCTCCACTTAATAAAAGTCAATAAACCTTGTTTAATCTAATTAATTATTAATTAAAAAAATAATTTATTGAATTCTTAATTAACTTCTAAAACATCATTACTAAGTTTATAAAACATTTCCAAAACACTTCTAATTTAAAAACCAAATTTCGCAAAAATGGGATTTTTTTAAAGCGAAACTACAGCTAGAGCGACAATTGCTATGGATGCCATAACTTGAAAATGTTTTTGGCTTTCCTTTTTGAAAATTAAACCCTTAAATACTTGCTTAATTATCTCAAAACATACAGTAAGAGTTTGTATATGGAAACAAATTTGAAACCTATGAAATGATCTTGACTTCCTTTAAAACTAACATTAGTTTCACATAAGAATTCAATCGTCAATTTCATACCAATGTGTCAACTTCCTCAGCATATATATCACAAGTCTATACAAAACCACAACATCCATAATCACATCACACCACAAACATAAGCAAGAGGTAAACTTCAACCATTTACAACAAATTTTAGACTTCACATTCAAGCCTAATATCATCTCACATACAAGCAACATGTATATATAACAATCACATGATAATTTAACCAATTCAAACAAATACATCATGCAACATACTAACTAACATAAAAACTCAAAAAAATTTCCAAAACAAAAGTTTACTCACCAAATATTTTAGAAACTTTTTAGAATTTGTAAAGCTTGGAAAACCACACAAAAATCACCTAAAAATGGGTTATTTTCTCCTCGATTTTTGGCCATCTTATTTTCGGAATTTGGACAAGTGGAAAAAAGAGAAGTTTTAGGAAATTCTTTTCTCTACAATTTCAAAAAATGAATCTCTCAATTTTGATTTGTATTCAGAGTGATATGGTCAAAAGAAGGAGTGGTATTTTCGGCCTTAATTATATGAGCCCGAAAATGAGTCAGAAAGAAATGCAATTTTGACCCAAAAATATTCGAAATTTAAAACATTGGTGTAAATAAAAGTTGTAACCACTGGAATTCTATTTGGTTTGAAAAATAAAATCTTGATTTGGAGTATTGTAGAGGAAGTTATGGCCGAATGAAGTGGGAGGAAAATGGAGAAGTTTTTAAAATGAAAAGGAGAAGATTATACAACTTTGAAATCATTTTAAAATTTTTAACTTGGTTTTTTTAGAAAACTTAAAATTATGAATGGAAGCCATTAAAGAATGCTCGGGCTTTAGGAAATTTTGCGAAGTGAAAAGAGAATGAGAAAAAATGAATAAAAATTATGAAAATGAGTATTTATACTAAGACACACATTAAATTTCCAGTTTGCCCTTATGTCCTCTAACCTCCACACATGCATGCCACGTCACACCCTCTCCTCCACCTCTCCCATTTCAACCTACACCTAGCCACCCTCCCAACAAATCAAAGCCAATATGCATAAGTACTCTCATGTACTTATGTCTCCCAATGATGTGACATTCTCCTTTTTTTAACTTAATATACTAAGGTACAAATGCATACATACACATACGCTGATACACACACACACAGATATATATATACATATACTAACTTATTTACAAGTTTGAATACTTATGCTAAATAGTTCATAATGTTTTTGATAACTTTTAGCCGACGAAAAGTTGAAAATTCGAAAAACAGTTTCCGGTCACATTTTTGATTTTTTTTCGAACTAAATATTTTTGTAAACCAAATTTGAAAATTATTTCACCATCATTATTTATTATTAAAAGGATTTTTAATTTCATTATAAAACATATTATTTGAATATGTAAAATTAGTTAAATATTCATAAATTAAAGTAGTGAAATTCCGGGTCGTTACACCTTATAAAGTTGAATAATGATATCGTGCCAAAGAAATTGGAAACAATGCCGCATGTTAGTAAGGGAATGACAATATTGAAAAGCTCTATGTCGAAAGCCATCAATATTATAACAACATAACATTGCATTGCTGTCGCATCACATTAATGTTGCATTCCATCAATGAAGCGCTTCTTCCATATTGCCAGAAGAATCAATGTTGCTCCAGATTAATGTCTCATCTCATCAATGTCGCTTCACCGTCGATGCCATCTCCTATCAATGCCGCTCATCACCATTGTCATCTCTTATTAATGCCTCTTATCATCAATATTGCCTTTTGTCAATTCCGCTTGTTATCAATGCCACTTGTTATCAATGTCATTTGCTATCGATGCCGCCCATTATCAATGTTGTATGTTATCAATGCTGATCATTGCCAATATCGCCACTTATCAATGTTGCCACTTATTAATGTCACCACTAATTGATGATGTGCTATAGCAATGCTGCACCTCATCAACCTTCAAAGGATGTCGCGTATCCTTAATACAATACCGATTTCGAATGCCATTAATGAAGGCTATCAAGGCGGGATGGATGCTAAGCGTCGAGGTTCACCATTATGTAAGTGCATGCTGAAGTATAGTGCCATGCGCCATCAATATGGTTAACTTTGGAGGTCAAGCATGTTGTATGGACACGTGGCAGCCGTGCTGCATCCCTCAACCCCTATAAATACAAACTAAGGGCCATGAAGAAAAGGGTGAATCATTCTTTTCTTGTCTCTTACATTTTTAACTTTGTAACCCTAAATTGATTTAGGGATTTTAGTGCCGATTGTATTTTTGCACATTGGACCTTGTACGTTCAATAATTACATAACATACGAACAAAGAGGACTTGAATTATGACTTGTTTTTGAGTTTTGAAGCACTTGTGATTTTTGATCATAACTTGCTTCGAATCTGTGCAGTTAAAGCGCTCGGCAGATTCAAAGCGGTGGAGGTGCAAAAAGTCATAGCGGGGATACAGCGAGGATATAGCGGGATATAGCGGATGGCTTTAAAATAGCATATAAAACTCGTACTTAATGTTTTTACGAATATATAAATGGTAATTAAATGAAAAATTATCATTCAATTGAATTATAACTAATACATAAATACTTTTTAAATAAAAACATGTGCGAATATGCTTTAAATAAACGTAAAACTGTTATATAACATAATTGAATTTAGTAGAATATTAGAGTATTTTCATTTCTGAAAATATATTAAAAATTAAATCAAATAAATTAGTTTCATAATTTTTATAATGTATAAATTGAATTTTTCAATTCATTTTATTAAAGAAGATATAGTGGGAATAGCGGAATATAGCGGAAATAATGGGATATAGCGGAAATAGCGGGGATTAAAGCGGAAAGGCTATATTGTGGGGCTATATGGAAAAATCGTAGCGGCAGAAACCCGCTATGAGATATAGCGGGGTTATAGCGAGGTAATAGCGGGGCATTAACTGCACAGCTTCGAATTCCAAAAGCACTCATAATCTTGATTTGTTCCTGCATAAAATTGCTCTAAATAGATTGACATTGCTTTGACATGATCATGCTTAAGACGTCATCATGGAATTGAACAAGCCAAGCCTAATTACCTAAGCCCTTTCTCAACCAAGTATCACTTTTTCCAATACTCGTTGAGGTTTACAAGGGACGTCTGATCCTTCTTACAACCACATTCCTTTTTCCTAACTCTTTTTAGGCTTGATGAAGAAATTCGTTAACATTTTTTACTTGCACCTCCATCTTCGTTTAAACCATAGGTGGAACTACCTTGACCTGCATCCGTAGGGCTTAGAGGATTATCCCTACTAAGCATATCCACTTAAGGAATCCTTCCAAACCGGCCTACTCTTGATTCTTAACACCATTTAATTAAATCAACTAAACTTTGCTTAGTTATGTCAATTAAACGTGTTAAAATCACCGAGCAAGAGTTTTTTGAACATCAAATGGCTAAATCAACCTACCAAATCACTGATGATCCTCGGCTTCATGAGGAGCAAGTATTAATGCTCATGGAATTTCAATTCGTGGATGATAAAAGAAGACAAGTAGGTTCTTATAGTCCAGAAAAGAGAAGTCTGAATCCATTTATATGGGGTCGACACCAAACTTTGCCCTAGGAAAGACAGTATAAAAGAAATAGCATCTTCATGAAAATGAGAAAGGAAATTCAACTTTAAGCTAAAAGAACTATCTTCAAGAAGGAGATGGAAAGTGATTTTGATCGATTTCCTAGAAAGTAGAGGAGTGTACTTGATCAATCTTACGAAACAAATGAAGCACAAAACTCCTAAAAAGGAAAGTTGGTCATTGAAGATGAAGAGTCCGTCTTAAGCAACAAAAGAGTTAAGCGCCAATCGAGAGGGTCATTCCCCAAAAGATTATGGCTTTCTAAAGACTACTTTCTTACTATCTCTTATGAGAATATCTATCTCTTGACCAAAGACAAGCTCGACTATTGACCTTCACAAAAGAAGCGATCGGAGAATGAAAGAGATGTTAGAGGATTATATTGGCATTTTCATCGGTCTAATGGTTATTAGACCAATCTGTGCAGAAGCTTGTAAGGAATAATTATCAACCTCTTAGGATAGGGGAAGCTGAAGGAATTTGTACAAAGATATTGGAAAATTTGATAATAAAGAATGATTTTTCAAGTAAAATAAGTGTATCTACATGGTTAAGGAGTAAGACTCTCCTAAAATATAAGGAAAATCCTAAACCATTACCTATATGGTAGCAAGAGGTAAAAAGCCTTTGTCCCGGCCAAGATGGCTTGGTCAAAGCACCTCCTAGAGGGATGTCAGAGTAAGCCTTTGGTCCCATCTAAAAAGGCCTGACCAAAGCATTTGCAAGCCTTCTACTCCTACCTACGAGGTCTGGCAGAGTGCCTTCTAGAGGGAGGACAGAGTAAGCCTTTGATCCCGTTTAAGATGGCCTGACCAAAGCATCGAACAAGCCTTTAGTACCATCTCTAAAGCCTTACCAAAGTGCCTCCTAGAGGGAGGTCGGGTAAGTCTTTTGTTCTTCTTAAGATAGCTAACCAAATGCACTGGACAACAGACATAAATCATCAACTAAGATAGTGATAGGGTGTTCGATCCAAGTTGAGATCACCACCTATGATGGTGGCAAAGGTAAAAGACTAAGATGTCCAAAGCCTAAATAGAGGCAAAAAGAAAAGAACTAAGACATCCAAAGCCCTAAGAGAGGCAAAAAGAAAAGGGACTGAGACGTCCAAAGCCTAAAGAGAGGCGAAAAGATAAAGGATTAAGATGTCCAAAGCTCGAAGAGAGCAGAATAACTTGATCAAAATGAGCCCTTTGCGCTCCATAGCAAAATCAAAAAATCATTCAGAGGAAGATCAATCAAATATGATATGTTGTGCTCCAAAATAAAGAAAGCGGGAATTCGTCGCAAAAATTGCATTATTGCTAGAATGATTTTTTGGTCTTCTATTATTACCAGA
The DNA here is from genome assembly GCA_030737815.1 of Allium fistulosum. NCBI lineage: Eukaryota > Viridiplantae > Streptophyta > Magnoliopsida > Asparagales > Amaryllidaceae > Allium > Allium fistulosum. The sequence continues at coordinate 643,905,532 of CM060904.1, forward strand.
TGGATTTTATGGTCCTCTATTATTATCAAGTAGGTTTTCTAATCTTTTATTATTATTTCCAGATGGATGTTCAGGTCTTCCATTATATCCAGATAGGTTTTCTGGTCCTCTATCACTATTGCTAGGTGGTTTTCTCGATTTCTATGATTATGACCAAATGGTTTTCTAGCCTTCTATTTAAAAGGATTCCATTATTGCCAGCCAGGTTTCTACTATCAGAGGATTTCCTAAAACAAGGAAAATAACTGACGCTAAAAGTAAACTATCTGTAACATCCCATATCTAGAGGCCCAAAACTAAGCGCTATAGATGCTGCAGTCATCTATAGTATTAGCTTCCGACGACTAAATACGGTTATGTTAATGGTATCTACAATATCAAAAGCACTTGAAAATGAAACAAAACACAAATGTCAAAACAACATTTTCTTCATTATATTTAAAATAGATGTTCTGTATTCTTAATACATAATCCCCATACGTTCCCAAGCACAGATAAAATATACTTAATACAAAATACGCCAAGAGCGGTATATGAAGATACCCCCTTGGTTGATCAGAGTCATGTAGTCGTAATAGACTAAATAAAAACACAGCGGCATAAAACTGCAACTCCTCAATAGCTATCCGTTTGCCTCCAGCATGCCTCCGGTAGTGTAACGACCTATAAATTTTCGATAATTAAAATAGCTAATTTAATAAACTTTCGTGATTTAACGTTAGAAAATAAAAATAAAAATTTGTAATTCATTTGGAATAATAATAACTGGAATGAATTGCAAAAATAATTATCCAAGTAATTATTAATAGATTGAATGGAGTTCCAATCTAATTGAATTGACTCAAATGTTATAACTTGGTTATAAGGGAATATATGGAAAAACAAATGTAAATAAGTGAATAAGAATTGTGAATTATTTAGGTAGAAATACAAATTTTAATAGATTGGTTTCGAAGATTTGAATAGTAATAAGTATTGAAAAATAAATGCTACTTAGTGAATGCCTTTGCAATCAATAGTTGGATAAGATAATAAATGTTGAATTCATTGGGTATAATAGAGTAATTGATTGATAAGTAAAATCTATTAAAAATCAAATAATTGAATATTGAACAGGTAAATTGTTTAAAGTAAATATTTAAAACTTATTGAATAATTGAATAACTGTAAAATGGAGATAGTGTTCTAAGATGTGAATTGGTTTTAAAAGTTGAATCTTATAAGTTCAATTTCAAATATTTCAAAGGATAATGAATTATTGGATAACCAAAATTGTTTAAATGTAATATTTGGAATTTATTGAATAATTGAATAACGGAAATTGAATAACTGATTAATGGAAATGGTTGTCCTATAGTTTGAATTCGTTTTAAAGGTTAAATTTTAAAAGTTCGTTTTGAATATTTCAAAAGATAACGATTAGGAATAATCAAATTTGTTTAAATTTAATATTACAAATGTTGGAATAATTAAATTTTGAATTTAATATGATTAAATTGATATTGAAATTTAATATATGAAAATAGAGTGAATAACTGAAATTTGATTTAATATGATTCAAATTTGTTTCCCAAGTGAATATAAGTTATATTTGGATTTTAATAGAGTTAATAAGATTTTAAAATTGGAATTTTAAGCTATTTTGTTAATTTTGAAAAGTCGTCGATTTAATCGACGAGTAAAGAATAGCCTTTCGAGGCACAGTCTCGGAATTCGACGAAACAAGTTTCATTGGATCCGTAATAGTGTGTTATTATCGGATTTCAAATTTCGTAGCGTTTGAAGTTATCGGTTGGTCGTACGGGTTAGAAACGCATCAGATTTAAATATCGAAATTTAATATTTTAATTCGATTCAAAAAGCTATCTTCCGCATACGATCTAATTAGCCTCCGGAACACATTCCATTGTGTTCGGAATGCGGGTAAAACATTACGAACGCCTGGCGGCATGTATTGTTTGGAGCTCGTTCGAAAAGCACGTTAAAAATTGAAAATAATAATAAAATAATTCGTTACGTGTATATAATTCGCGTTCTTTTCAGAAACCCTAGGCTGAGTAATGTTCGTGGCCGCCAGAGCTAATTTCTATGGCCGAAAAGCAACCCCTTTCCCCCTCGTTTTTCTCGTAATCCACACCCATATGGCCTTCGACCTCAACTAGTGAAAGGTCGGCGACGTCGAGCTCTTGCACTTCAACGGTCGAGATCTGAATCAACGCGACGATGGGAGTGAAATCTGGTGCGAATGGCGGCGCGTTCGATCGCGTTTTTCGAGACAAAGGCACGACCGAGTTCGCCGTGGTCGTGGCCGCGGGTGAAGCTTGTGGAGGACTTTCGTTTGCCGGCATTCGATCGTGTCCTGGAGCATCGTAGTGCGCGCGTCAATCGAGGGTTGAACGGCGTCTTTGGGTTCGGCTATCATCCCGTATGCGTGAGGGAAGAGGAAGCTTTGGGCGGCCCTGATCTGGAGTTTTGAATGTGCGGCCCAGATCTGAAGGTTGGAATAATAAAATGAAAATTTGTTTTAAATTATATTAATTTATATTCAATCATTGAAAAATTGTATCTCTCTCATACTTTATCAGAATTGGACGAAACTTTTTGCGTTGGAATCGTAGGGACGAGCTCAACGTCAAGGAATTGATTTAGGGATGTTTGGAGCTAAATAAAATTTCAGGTTAAATCGAACGTCGTTCGGTTTGATTTGAAATTTAAAACTCAAGGTGAGTGTTTTATAACATTCACAACGTACTAAATATCTTTATGGTAGTTAAATTGATATTATGAAGTGTTATGAATTTTATTTGTCGTTGTTTGATAAAATTTAATTGTCATATAGATTGTCATTTGAATCCACCGTTGAAAATTAAATTGACAGTCAAATTGAAATTAAAATTGAATTGCGATTAAATTACCTGACATTGATAACTATGAAATTGCCGTGAATTGTATTGTCTATTGGGTGATGTATTTCGATGGATGCTATTGGTTGATATTTAAATGGTTGGATGTTTATTTGCTTATATATATATATATCCTGTTATACATACATATGACACTGTGATTTGGTTTAAGTGATATATATTCATCCCTGACATTTAATTGAAATAAATAATCACTTGGCCATAGGATAGAAAATTATATACGGACACCAGATTGGTTAAATTAATAAGTTTAAAAATCATTGATTTGAAATTCATTTAAATGTTTTGATTTAAAAGTTATAAATAAAATCAATTTATAGAAATCGAATTTATCATAAATTGAGTTTGGAATGTCGAAATAAATTTTGGTTAAAAGAAATTGTTAAATAACTTAAGTTGAGACTTTGAAATTTAAAATTGGGATATGATTGAACTCCGGAAATTTATTTGTTTTAAAGATTGAACATTATCTCGAGCTTTGAGTATTACTAAGTAAAAGTGATATAAAAATGATATTTCGAAATTGAGCTTGAAATTGAATCATATTTGAATTTGGATTTAAAATTGAATATTAAAGGATAAATTTTGTTAAGTGTTATAAATTGATATTTTGAAAAATCAAGCTCCAAATCGATATAAATTGAAATTGAATTAGTTAAAGGTGAATGTAGAATTGAATTAATTTGAAGTCAAAGTTGACATTCATTTGAATTGAAATCGAAATTGAATAGGTAGAGTAGGAACTGAAATTGATTTGAATTGAGAAGTTATAATTTAAATGGTTTAGTTTTGAAGTTGTTTCATTTTGTTTTCCAAATTTCTCTGTTATATAAACCATTATTAAATACTTAAACTATTTTAACCTATATTAACTATATTAAATTTATTTATCTATTTGAAATCCATTTAAAGATTTTAAGTATTTTAACTATTTTAATTATTTAAAACTACTTTTAAACTACTTAAAACTATTTTCTAAAAATTTCAAGCTGGTCAATAAGGTGAAATGTTTATATTTAAATCTTGAATTTAAATACGAATGGGGTTAAATGAAGTTGCAACCTAAATTGAAATTCGAAATGATTTTGAAATCGAAATGAGATATTGAGGCGAAAAATGATTTTGAAATCGAAATGAGATATTGAGGCGAAAATGATTTTGAACGGAATCTTACATCTTGAATAGATATGATGATATTTGAAATGGATTTGATTTTAAGCGAATATGATATTTTGATATCAATTATGAATCGATTTGAAATGTAAAAGAGCCATCGGTGTAATAATACGTAGTTATTAAAGAGACCGGGTCGGATATGGACATACTCTCTGTCGATACCGAAAACCACTTTAATTACTATTATACGCGGAGTGTCGATCCAGAATGAAGTGGATGGTTTGGTGAACGCGTTGACTGAAGAAAGAGAACGATATTGGATGACCCCTGACATGACTAAAACAGGAGCCGCGCCGGGCCATTGAGGTTCGCCACCTCTAGCGGACACACTTCTTCGATACCATGTCTATTACATTTGTGATTCGATTTGGGTGCACCCCTTGATTTGGGAGTGTTGTTTCGCGGTGTTGGGGTAGTAGCTGCTATGCCCAACATCAGTCCGGATCACGCAACTACTAATATCCTAGTTGGTATCGCCTCATGTACCTTGTCATACTGATTATCCTATTCGCGACCACTACGTTTTGGTTTGTACCTTTAGCATATGGATTGCCCTCTGGTGACTTCCGGTTTTGGGGAAACTACGGTCTTGTATATGCTCTTGGGAATAAAAATGTGTTAAGGGTGGAATGGGCCATGGCTTAACGCTAGTTTGATATTTTACTTTATGATAGACATTATTGTATATAGCATATTCTATTATATAGTAGATAGTTTAACGGATCCTTGAGAGATGGAAAATCCCGTAACATCTCTTAAGTTATTGCACTCACGTTGACACTGGATAGGAGATGTCAAACCCCGTAAACATCTCTGACGCCGTTGCATTCATATTTATTTACGATTGATTTAACTTTCATAAGGATATTTTAGTCCTGACTCGAGGGTTTTGTTTTTCATTACGCTCGGGTTAGTCCCGAGTTTTTTCAGCTTATTGAAGATCTATTCTGGAGGACGAAGACGAAGATTTGGTATACTATTACTATTATTATCCTTGCATCATGCTGTCCGCTGCATTTTTTATTTGTTCTGTTGTATATGTATAACTCTGATAAATGATGTATAAATGATAATCAAAAGTATATTAAACAGCTTCATGAACTGTTTATCTGATTATTATATTTTATCTTTCCACTGCGAGATTCTGTGATTGTTTCTTATTCCTTTTCTCTTCTTTTCTTATTTACCCCATTAACCATCCGCCCCTTTGAATGGTTTAGAATCGGCAGGTGTATTTGATCGTCGGTTTAAACTGTCTGAATAGGCGAGTCGTTACAGTTGGTATCAGAGCTTTGGTTTAGCGATAACCTTAGCTTTGTGGGGTCTGACTCTTTATGAATAGGGTAGTAATACCCTATGATGAGTCGCTGAGTGTATGTATGAGAGAGCGTATTTGTTAGTGACATAAATTTTTTTATATTGTGTTGATTGATTTGTTGAGTGGCTTATGGATTCTGGTCAATACGAGTAATTAACGTCATTGATAGGGGTCTCTAAACACTTGAACAGAACAATTCGACATAGTATTGTTTTGAAATAGGGTAAATGAAATAATTTTGCCCTAATTATATTTTATATATAAGGAAATAAATTTTAGAAATTATTATGATTCATCCAGTTTGTTTGGTTGTTAGAAAGGATAATATGGATGGTCATCATTAATGGGATAATGTGCTTTGATAAATAAGGTTTATTACAAAATAAATAATGATAAAACAATTTATAAAATGTTTTAAGAAAGTAAAATTTTGTAAGAATAATTTATAAATGTGACTTATAAATCAGGATAGATTTAAATTGAGAAATATTGAGTTTAAGACCCGGAGATTTTGAAAATGGTTCTCAAAACTTTGAAGAAAAATATGTAGTGATATTAGTTGAAAAATATTTATGGGAAATATTTTTGAAAGGATTTTTATAAAGAAATGAATTCAGTACTCCTCAGTTATGTCGTTGGAAAATAATTTCGATGATGACTGCGCAGCATCATCGACGTTCATTTTCGAGTCTCAAAGTGAAGGAGACTTATGCGAAGCTTTGCTTTGCTTCGAAACTGTTTTGAAAAATGCATTTTGGTTTAAACTTAGAAGGTATGATTTGATATATATACATTTCAAACGATTTTATTTTATTTCAAATGATTTAAAATGAACCGGGCATTTAAATTTCTAAGTTCTGTTAATTAATATTTTTTCAAATTATCTGAATGAAATGTGAATAATCAGAACTTATATAATAAGAGGATTAAAAACTCTAAGCTAAAGGTTTTGAGAAACTTTAGAGTTGAAGTGTAACTCTTAAAATTAAAAAGTATTGAAAAGCAAAGAAAATTTAAGACAAGTAAAAAAAAATTATGAACATTCTACTTTAGTAAAATGAATTCTAAATTTGTATAATACCACATTGCATCCTAATAACATATAATATGACTTACCAAACGTTAAATAGTTAAAAGAATGATTTAGAGATGTAATGAGATATTATACAAGTAAGCAAAACCTAAAAGTAATTGAAATATACAAGTAAGCAAAACCTAAAAGCAATTGAAATATACAAGTAAGCAAAACCTAAAAGCAATTGAAATATACAAGTAAGCAAAACCTAAAGGTAATTGAAATATACAAATAAGCAAAACCTAAAAGTAATTGAAATGTACAAGTAAGAAAAACTTAAAAGTAATTAAAATGTAGATAAATGGAAATTTGGTTGTGATAAAAATGTTATATACTTAAGTATAATATGAAATGATGAATGGCTAAATGGAATAAGTAAGTAGAATTTAAGGAAGCAGAAATATGAACTAAATAATATTTTTGTAAATTTGTTATAGAATTGAATATAAATTTGCAAAGAAATTGTGAAATTGAAATTTGTAGCTTTTGAGGTAATTATAAACTTAGATAAAGTCCAACTTCTTATATATGACTTTTATAGGATGGTTAATAAACTAAAATGTTGGTTAATAAAATGTTCCACAAATAAATCTGTTATTAACTGAAATTATGAAAATGAAGTACATTATTAACTGAAATTATGAAATGAAGTAAATGTAAACAAAAGAATTTGGGGATAGCTAAGAATCATTTGGAAGGTGAAATTGAATTTAATTAAATTGTATAGAAAGTTTAAAATGAACTTGAGTAAGTAAATTCTATAGGATGATGTTTAAGAAATGATAGTATTAAAGAATATGCTATGTAAAGAAATGGATATACTAAGTAAATAAGGGATATGAATAATGTATTGTGAATAATTAATTGTAAATGAAATGAAGGTAAGTAAATTAATTGAATATAAATGAATTGTATATGAATCTACTGAAAGTTAATACGTAAGTTGTACGTATATTATTTTATTCGCATAACAATTTGATCTGAATTCGAGCACAAAATTTCGAGATAATCTATATCGATCCAAGTTAGGATTTGTTCACTCGATTCTTGACGGCGAACCCTGGATATGGATTTTTGATTTGATTCTGGAATTCTCTATCATAGTATATGGCTATGCAAGGAGAGTAACAGTTTTCGATCAAGGAACCGAATCCGAGTCCGCACTAGAGAGTCGCGTGAACGATACTAGTTTAGAATCGAAATTGTGTGATCAAATGAGTGATCAGATTTGATATTGCGTACGGATGGTATATGTACTTCGTACAGGTTTAAGTAAAGCTAAAATTGAAAATTGAAATGCAAATTATAAATTGATTTTAAATTATATGATTCGATATCATTGATAAATAAGATGCAGGTACTTAAATCAAGGAAATTAGATTGCCCGACAAAAGGTACATGTTTATTTTGTCATTGGATTTGGTGATTTTTTATGAGCCACTTGGCTTTTGATTTTCTTTTGTTGGTTTGGGGCCCGTAGAGGCGTTTTGTAGCTGTACCGATCGAGCCGCGCAAAGGAGACTCTACCAAAAATTTTCGTAAATCCGGGTGTTAGAAAATTTTTCAAGTTTTAAAATTTTATAACTTGTTTTGATAACTAACTTTTAAAGTTAGAAAGCCGTTCGGAGTAACTTAGTGGAAGTGTAGTAACGATTTATAAATGGAATTTCATTATTTTTTTAGTTGATGATTTTGAATAAAATATATAAAATGTTGAATTCTTTACTTAGTTCCTTTTCCCTTCTTTTTCCTTTTCGGGGACGAAAAGTTTTGAGTGGGGGAGAGTGTAACGACCTGTAAATTTTCGATAATTAAAATAGCTAATTTAATAAGATTTCGTGATTTAATGTTAGAAAAAAAATAAAAATTTGTAATTCATTTGGAATAATAATAACTGGAATGAATTGCAAAAATAATTATCCAAGTAATTATTAATAGATTGAATGGAGTTCCAATCTAATTGAATTGACTCAAATGTTATAACTTGGTTATAAGGGAATATATGGAAAAACAAATGTAAATAAGTGAATAAGAATTGTGAATTATTTAGGTAGAAATACAAATTTTAATAGATTGGTTTCGAAGATTTGAATAGTAATAAGTATTGAAAAATAAATGCTACTTAGTGAATGCCTTTTGCAATCAATAGTTGGATAAGATAATAAATGTTGAATTCATTGGGTATAATAGAGTAATTGATTGATAAGTAAAATCTATTAAAAATCAAATAATTGAATATTGAACAGGTAAATTGTTTAAAGTAAATATTTAAAACTTATTGAATAATTGAATAACTGTAAAATGGAGATAGTGTTCTAACATGTGAATTGGTTTTAAAAGTTGAATCTTATAAGTTCAATTTCAAATATTTCAAAGGATAATGAATTATTGGATAATCAAAATTGTTTAAATTTAATATTTGGAATTTATTGAATAATTGAATAACGGAAATTGAATAACTGATTAATGGAAATGGTTGTCCTATAATTTGAATTCGTTTTAAAGGTTAAATTTTATAAGTTCGTTTTGAATATTTCAAAAGATAACGATTAGGAATAATCAAATTTGTTTAAATTTAATATTACAAATGTTGGAATAATTAAATTTTGAATTTAATATGATTAAATTGATATTGAAATTTAATATATGAAAATAGAGTGAATAACTGAAATTTGATTTAATATGATTCAAATTTGTTTCCCAAGTGAATATAAGTTATATTTGGATTTTAATAGAGTTAAAAGATTTTAAAATTGGAATTTTAAGCTATTTTGTTAATTTTGAAAAGTCGTCGATTTAATCGACGAGTAAAGAATAGCCTTTCGAGGCACTGTCTCGGAATTCGACGAAACCAGTTTCATTGGATCCGTAATAGTGTGTTATTATCGGATTTCAAATTTCGTAGCGTTTGAAGTTATCGGTTGGTCATACGGGTTAGAAACGCGTCATATTTAAATATCGAAATTTAATATTTTAATTCGATTCAAAAAGCTATCTTCCGCATACGATCTAATTAGCCTCCGGAACACATTCCATTGTGTTCGGAATGCGGGTAAAACATTACGAACGCCTGGCGGCATGTATTGTTTGGAGCTCGTTCGAAAAGCACGTTAAAAATTGAAAATAATAATAAAATAATTCGTTACGTGTATATAATTCGCGTTCTTTTCAGAAACCCTAGGCCAAGTAATGTTCGTGGCCGCCAGAGCTAATTTCTATGGCCGAAAAGCAACCTCTTTCCCCCTCATTTTTCTCGTAATCCACACCCCTATGGCCTTTGACCTCAACTAGTGAAAGGTCGGCGACGTCGAGCTCTTGCACTTCAACGGTCGAGATCTGAATCAACGCGACGATGGGAATGAAATCTGGTGCGAATGGCGGCGCGTTCGATCGCGTTTTTCGAGACAAAGGCACGACCGAGTTCGCCGTGGTCGTGGCCGCGGGTGAAGCTCGTGGAGGACTTTCGTTTGTCGGCATTCGATCGTGTCCTGGAGCATCGTAGTGCGCGCGTCAATCGAGGGTTGAACGGCGTCTTTGGTTTCGGCTATCATCCTGTATGCGTGAGGGAAAAGGAAGCTTTGGACGGCCCTGATCTGGAGTTTTGAATGTGCGGCCCTGATCTGAAGGTTGGAATAATAAAATGAAAATTTGTTTTAAATTATATTAATTTATATTCAATCTTTGAAAAATTGTATCTCTCTCATACTTTATCAGAATTGGACGAAACTTTTTGCGTTGGAATCATGGGGATGAGCTCTACGTCAAGGAATTGATTTAGGGACGTTTGGAGCTAAATAAAATTTCAGGTTAACTCGAACGTCGTTCGGTTTGATTTGAAATTTAAAACTCAAGGTGAGTGTTTTATAACATTCACAACGTACTAAATATCTTTATGGTAGTTAAATTGATATTATGAAGTGTTATGAATTTTATTTGTCGTTGTTTGATAAAATTTAATTGTCATATAGATTGTCATTTGAATCCACCGTTGAAAATTAAATTGACAGTCAAATTGAAATTAAAATTGAATTGCGATTAAATTAACTGACATTGATAACTATGAAATTGCCGTGAATTGTATTGTCTATTGGGTGATGTATTTCGATGGATGCTATTGGTTGATATTTAAATGGTTGGATGTTTATTTGCTTATATATATATATATATCCTGTTATACATACATATGACACTGTGATTTGGTTTAAGTGATATATATTCATCCCTGACATTTAATTGAAATAAATAATCACTTGGCCATAGGATAGAAAATTATATACGGACACCAGATTGGTTAAATTAATAAGTTTAAAAATCGTTGATTTGAAATTCATTTAAATGTTTTTATTTAAAAGTTATAAATAAAATCAATTTATAGAAATCGAATTTATCGTAAATTGAGTTTGGAATGTCGAAATAAATTTTGGTTAAAAGAAATTGTTAAATAACTTAAGTTGAGACTTTGAAATTTAAAATTGGGATATGATTGAACTCCGGAAATTTATTTGTTTTAAAGATTGAACATTATCTCGAGCTTTGAGTATTACTAAGTAAAAGTGATATAAAAATGATATTTCGAAATTGAGCTTGAAATTGAATCATATTTGAATTTGGATTTAAAATTGAATATTAAAGGATAAATTTTGTTAAGTGTTATAAATTGATATTTTGAAAAATCAAGCTCCAAATCGATATAAATTGAAATTGAATTAGTTAAAGGGGAATGTAGAATTGAATTAATTTGAAGTCAAAGTTGACATTCATTTGAATTGAAATCGAAATTGAATCGGTAGAGTAGGAACTGAAATTGATTTGAATTGGGAAGTTATAATTTAAATGGTTTAGTTTTGAAGTTGTTTCATTTTGTTTTCCAAATTTCTCTGTTATATAAACCATTTTTAAATACTTAAACTATTTTAACCTATATTAACTATATTAAATTTATTTATCTATTTGAAATCCATTTAAAGATTTTAAGTATTTTAACTATTTTAATTATTTAAAACTACTTTTAAACTACTTAAAACTATTTTCTAAAAATTTCAAGCTGGTCAATAAGGTGAAATGTTTATATTTAAATCTCGAATTTAAATACGAATTGGGTTAAATGAAGTTGCAACCTAAATTGAAATTCGAAATGATTATGAAATCGAAATGAGATATTGAGGCGAAAAATGATTTTGAAATCGAAATGAGATATTGAGGCGAAAATGATTTTGAACGGAATCTTACATCTTGAATAGATATGATGATGTTTGAAATGGATTTGATTTTGAAGCGAATATGATATTTTGATATCAATTATGAATCGATTTGAAATGTAAAAGAGCCATCGGTGTAATAATACGTAGTTATTAAAGAGACCGGGATTGGATATGGACATACTCTCTATCGATACTGAAAACCACTTTAATAACTATTATACGTGGAGTGTCGATCCAGAATGAAGTGGATGGTTTGGTGAACGCGTTGACTGAAGAAAGAGAACGATATTGGATGACCCCTGACATGACTAAAACAGGAGCCGCGCCGGGCCATTGAGGTTCGCCACCTCTAGCGGACACACTTCTTCGATACCATGTCTATTACATTTGTGATTCGATTTGGGTGCACCCCTTGATTTGGGAGTGTTGTTTCGCGGTGTTGGGGTAGTAGCTGCTATGCCCAACATCAGTCCGGATCACGCAACTACTAGTATCCTAGTTGGTATCGCCTCGTGTACCTTGTCATACTGATTATCCTATTCGCGACCACTACGTTTTGGTTTGTACCTTTAGCATATGGATTGCCCTCTGATGACTTCCGGTTTTGGGGAAACTACGGTCTTGTATATGCTCTTGGGAATAAAAATGTGTTAAGGGTGGAATGAGCCATGGCTTAACGCTAGTTTGATATTTTACTTTATGATAGACATTATTGTATATAGCGTATTCTATTATATAGTAGATAGTTTAACGGATCCTTGAGAGATGGAAAATCCCGTAACATCTCTTAAGTTATTGCACTCACGTTGACACTGGATAGGAGATGTCAAACCCCGTAAACATCTCTGACGTCGTTGCATTCATATTTATTTACGATTGATTTAACTTTCATAAGGTTATTTTAGTCCTGACTCGAGGGTTTTGTTTTTCATTACGCTCGGGTCAGTCCCGAGTTTTTTCAGCTTATTGAAGATCTATTCTGGAGGACGAAGACGAAGATTTGGTATACTATTACTATTATTATCCTTGCATCATGTTGTCCGCTGCATTATTTTATTTGTTCTGTTGTATATGTATAACTCTGATAAATGATGTATAAATGATAATCAAAAGTATATTAAACAGCTTCATGAACTGTTTATCTGATTATTATATTTTATCTTTTCGCTGCGAGATTCTGTGATTGTTTCTTGTTCCTTTTCTCTTCTTTTCTTATTTACCCCATTAACCATCCGCCCCTTTGAATGGTTTAGAATCGGCAGGTGTATTTGATCGTCGGTTTAAACTGTCCGAAAAGGCGGGTCGTTACAGGTAGCCTTATTCGTCATCCTACTAAACCTGAAAAAGACCTTAACCCCTCAGCCTACTCAAATTAATTTTGAGCACCTGAGAGTTTAAGGGGAAAACATAAACTTCGATTCAGACATAAAGCCTGGTGTGAATAATATTATACATCCCGGTTTAATATGTTAAGTGTAACAACACGCATATTTTACGATTATATATTTAAATGTTGAATTTAAATATAGCATCTTTAGTTGAATTTGAATCCAAAATGTGACTTTTTGTAAACGGTCGAATCTGGACTCGAGACCATTTCCATTGAGTCCAAAATGGCATTTGCGACCTTTTTGAGTATAAACATCGATATGTTTGGAGTTGATTAGAATTTTGATATTTTCATTTAGAGCTTTGGATTTGGGTTTCAGCCCACTAACCTAACATGGTAACCCCAACTCCTCTACCCAATAACTCCCACTCCACTCCTCTTCATTCATTCATAACATTTCCAAACACTCAAGCTAAAGGAAAGAATGGGGGAAAAGATGGGAAATTAAAATTCCTAAGCCCTAGTTTTCTTAGGAAATTCAACATCTTGCTCTAAAATCAAAGAGAAGCTTAGGTAAGCATCATCTTCATCTTCTCCATCTCAATCTCTGTTCAATTTTCAGAAATTCCTATAACCTAACTTAGGAAAAACTTCACCTTTGATAATAGATTGAAGATTCTAGATGTGTATTGAAGAGGAATTGATCTTGCCTTGTTTTAGAGCTTCTCATTCGTTGTTTTTGAGTTTTAAAGGTGAGTTCTTGAACTCACATCTATGTCTATAGCTTTCATTTGTTGTTAGGTATGAATTCATAACATCTAATTCATGTTCAATTGCTTTTGATTTGAATTGATTTGGTGAATTTTCCAATTTTGGTATTTTGAAGTCAAAATTTTTAAAGATCCTATCCTGGATGTTTTGACATGTTTATGGTGGTGTATCGAAGAGCCTATAGGGCTGGGTTGTCGAGTGACATAAATCCCTAGCATCCATCGCTCATTCGATCGCTTCCGGTTTGGATTTTTGACCTTTTTGGGCTAGGCTGATTTTTTCCTAGCAGGAAAATCCAGACGTATGGAAGAAAATCCAGACGTCTGGTTGAAAAATCCAGACGTCTGGAAGGAGTCCCTGGAAAAAGAAAAAAAGGCAAAGACAAAATCCAAACGTTAGGAAGAAAATCCAAACGTCTGGAAGGAAATCCAGACGTCTGGTTGAAAAATCCAGACGTCTGGAAGGGTCCCTGGAAAAAGAAAAAAGGCAAAGACAAAATCCAGACGTCTGGTTCTGTGAAGTTTTGCCTATTTTAGCTGTTTTTGAGTGGATTTCCATTTTTTATCGATTTTTGTTGATCCGGTTAGTTGTTGTTAATTATTATCGACTTTGATGACTTCATTTATGGATTTTTGGGAATATCCATTTGATTGGGATTTGATATCGATTTTTATGGTTGGAATTCACGTCGTCGAATGTGGATTTTTGGTGATAGATTGTTTTTACAATCATTTCTGTGATTTGTCACTTTTAAATACAAAGGTTTCTATGCTAGTAGTAAATACTCAAATTCTTTCACAAAACCGATTTCAACGTTACTTTTAATACAAAGTTCATTTTTAAAACCATTTTCCAATCTATCAGTATATACAAACCTTTACCTCATTCGTATGAGAAATCTAATTAAACGGCTTAGCAATACAAGTGGTATGAAACGCTTGCGTTAACTTCGTCGGTTAATTCTTGGACCTGTTCGATTGAAATCTCGGGACAATTTTCAAGTGGAAATCTACAATTTGTTCGTAAATATTTAAGTTAAGCCAGTGGTTATGGGACATGAAGCTAAACTCATTTATTTACTAGCTTAGAGTAATTTACACTTATCGATCAATGATGATCATTTTGTGATTTAGACTAGCGATGTGCGATGTCTCTTTGTTTGTGTGAGGGACTAAACCCCGTTTCAGTGGAGCTTCGGCTCAAATTGGTGGGGTAGCGACCCATGGCCTTCAGGCCGTTTGTGGAGCCTCGGCTCAAACTTGATGGTTAGCGACCATGGAATAGCGTTCCGTTTGTGATACACGCATTGGTGAGTTTTCATGCTCCCGTTTGTGATAGACCTCCCCCTTTGTGTTTTCTGGATTTCTAATTGTTGATTTCTAGAATTTGTGTTTCACTAATTTTTTCGTTTGACATTGATATGTTTTGTCAATATTTGGGGTTTGGTGAATAGCTAAAGAATGTGATATTCATTTTTGATATTTGACGAGATTTGAGATATTGTATGAATTTTATTGTTATCGAATGTATACTTGTCAAAGTATGACATTATTGTTATCATACATCTTTGTGGTATCTCTTATCCTTTTTCATTTCATATGATATTTATAGCTAGACTGATCCGTTTATTATTTTTCTTCTTAAATAAAACTCGGGTTAGGCCGAGGTGTTACAGGTGCTTCCACTTGACTTCTTAGCAGGGGCTAGCCTCTGACTTTTGGCTAACTACTTTAGCTTAGTAGTTTTTACATTTATACATTTGAGATAAAGACTCCTTGATGTCTACATATTCTTTTGCTTAGCACTATTACCTATTCTTTTGTGATGTAGTGGATCTTGTATGACCACTATTTTGATGTACACTTTTTTTATGTGTTATATTCATATCTGTTTCCGCCTTTGTGATATGAATATCTGTGACGGATTTGTGTTATGCTTATTTCTATATTTGTTTCCGAAGCCCACATGGCCACTGTGTAGTAGCTTTGAGTTTGTATTTGATATGTCGGATTTCCTCTTGAAATGAAACGACCCTCCTATTTTCACCCTAATTTCATAAGGATTTTTTTTTAGAGATGATATATTGATATATCATTCATTACAGATATATTTTCCAAGGTCATTTTCTTTCTCCAATAAACAAAATATATCCAGGATCAAAATAACTTACCAATATAAATATATCAGTGTATATCTATTAACATACACACACATATGAAGATGTATGTGTTCCTCTTGTTCAAATTCAGAGTATATACTTTATTTTTTTGTACAAGAACATTCTGTTTGATTTAGATTTTTAGCAATTCAGATTAATTATTGTATCCTGATTTTTGGCCATAAAATCCACTGGAAACATGTATTTTAGTCTGTCATTATAATTAAGAAATGATCAAGTAATAATCAGTGAAAAGCAAGCTTATAATATGGATGATTGTGTTAAAGACTGGATAGTATCAAACTCAGGTTAAAAGAAAGTGGATCCTAAGTGAACACAAGCAACATCTAGGCGTAATGGAAACGCGCCTAACTTATACATGAAGGGTCACGAGTTCGAGTACTATGCTGGTCGGTTCAAACACAATTTTTGTTTTTTTCTTTTATTTTTCTCCTGTATGGTTTGAAATCTGATATCTACCTATATCTGCACATAGATATTTAATTTTTGCCTATAATCTAACATACAAAACAATATTTCTTACTTTATTACTTTTGAAACCCATTCCTACAACTGTTCTAGGAATTTAGGTTTATATTTTTGCCCAAATATCAACATGTACACAGATATACATGTACATGTTAATCACTTTGCTCATTTTCCAGAAGACTGGGTTCAAATGGTTCCTTGCTTCATTGATTTGAAGTGAACAATTTGCTTGACCTATGGTCTAACCATGTGGTTAACCTGTCCATTCTTTTATTAGCATTGTTGCCAGGTTTTGTTTGTTCAAACCAGTTTTCATTGCTTATCTGTCTTAAACTTCTAAAGATGATTGTGGTGAAACAATTGCTAAATGTACTAAGCTTTTGAAATGCATTTTTATTTTCAAAATACAATCTATCATGATCAACCAATACTTCATTTATTTGAAGCTGGTTAACTCATGAATCCTGTATCTGCTACACACTAGTTCAAAGCAATGGAGATACCATTCATTGCATTCTGTCTGAAGCTTTTAGAAAAACATTTTACTTTTCTCAATACAATTCAGAAATGAATTCAAACTTATTTACAAAGCATTTCAGTAAAAGGAAATAAAATCCTTTTAAGTTTATTTCTTGCTAAAATCCAGATTTTATTCTAAATCTCAGTGCTCTGGTATGTCTCAAGATTAGCTAATACATATATAAATTATGCAAAACAGTAGCTCACATAATTGTATATTTCTTACCAGATTTTTATAGCTGATACTTGAGCATATTTTTTTTTTGTTTATGTTTCAGACACTACTTCAAAAACAAATCAAACCTTAACACACAACAATTTCAACAGAACAATAAATTTAGTCTGACACTTTTCAGAACATAAGGGCAACATGATCACTAACCATAAAATATTTAATACATGACTGGAAATCTTAGAAACATAAAATTTTCCTGAATACATGCAGATATAATCAATTTAAGCTCTTATTGAAACTAGCTAGCATGTTCATTCACTCCTCCATAATAGCCATAACTTCATTTTTACTTAGTGCCTGGGTTACCTGAAAGAGCATGAGTGGCTGCCTCATTTTAAAATGAGACACCCCATATGCCATGAGCAAACAAGGGTCAGATCTATGATCTGGTATGAGTAACATCAATACATTCATGATATTAAGCAATAGAGAATATAAGAGTACTAACTTGTTATTTAAGCAAATTTCTGCAATCAATTATTTTAACATAGTATAATTAAGTTGGTTCAGGTATGATATATTCATTTATCATTCTTACACTTGCATACATAATCATGCAAACATAATTATCTATTTGCAGCAATTGCATTCACTGGAACCATCTTGGTTCCATACCATTCAACCTAAGAAATATCCATATTCCTATTTCTTCATTTACAGGTTGTATTATTCAATTTAAATCCCTGCCTCATCTGCTATTAAGGAATCACTGGGACACATTGCAATGAACTAATTCACATCATTGCACAAAGATCTCAGGGCTTAAACAAACCATGTGCCAACTTGCATACTTCAAATATGACAAGCATTCCAGCAGCTTTCTTGGCCTTCCCTTCCCTAGTTTATTTACTAGTGTATTGGCTTAAATCCTATCATCAAATATGCTAAGTGAACATGTCACTGCAAACATGGAAACATCCATAATCTTTCCTAGCATAATTCTCCTCAGAAATAATCAGACAGTTATTTCCTAGATTGGGGTCAATATGTCTTGATCTTAGTAAAATATAAGAATATTTTCAACTGTAAAAAAAAAGAGGCATGGCATGTTATATTGATCTGCAAGCCTTTATGATTGATTCAGATTCAAGATCTGGTTCAATCATAATTTTAGCTTGTGGGTTTCTTCTTTTTTTTTGATTTGATCAAGGGCTCAGCACTTAGAAAATTTCTATTGCACCCTTAACATTTTTCTTTTCAAGCCTCAGCACTTATACCAAGTATAATGCAGCTCCTAACATTTTTTTTTTGTAAAGTTTCCATGCCATAGATCTATAACAGTTGAGAGTATTCTCTATATAATTTTAAGATCCTAGACTTCAACATTTATGAGTATAAATAAAACAGTATGATACACATCCAAAGACAAATGTCTCAACCAATCAAAGATCATCAAAATCATCCATATTAAATCATATCAGATTTATAATAAGACATCCAAAAAGCATTGATGAAATCATATACATCAAAACCAGACTATATTTATATATAAATGGCAAAAAGTGGCTGCCTCATCTCAGGTCTTAATGCCATGAACTCAGTGAGATTACTCACCTAAATATTTCCTCTTATTAATCCAGAAAACCCTTGTATGAGTGCTTTCTTCTTCCTTCCAATATTTTCTTCCCTTTTTTTTGTTCAGCTCGGGGTAAAATAATTCTACTGGCTAAAACTGCCTATTTATATACATCTTTCCACTAGGGTTTTGTTAAAACAGAATTCCATTTCTGTCCTGGCTAGCATCATGCATTTTTCATTTATAATACCCCGGCCATATTAACCAATTTAAAGGCTGTATTTTCTTTCTTTTACTTTTCAGAAAATGGCCACTCACCTAGTCATGTTAAAAGTGTGACTATCCTATTTTATTTTTCAATTATCCCTGAGAATTCCCCTTTGCTATTTTTGCCTATACAAGCATATTAACTTGTATCACATTTCATGTCATTTTAATGTTATAGTTTCACTTGCTTATATATATATATACTTTTCAGTACTTAAAAATATATATATATATATATTTGTACACATATCTTATCTAGGCTTATTTAATTTCTCTTTAATTTCAGAAGCATATGCACCTATATGTATACAGGTTTACAAATATACATAATTTTCTTTTCTGGGTTTTAAATAAAATTTGTTTACTGATTTAAAGTAAAACTTACTTTTCTTATTTTCTAAGATGATCCATATAATTCCAGAAATCAAATATCCATGTTGCCAAAAATCATGTTTGTATTACTTTTTAATTCTTGTTTTAAATCCAAGAAATCTGGAGTTCTTCCTTGTGTCATTTCAGTGTGCATGTGCACACATATACTTGCACACTATTTATTCCAGAAATTTCACCATATTTAAATCTAAATATTTCAAAAATTAAATCATTTTACAAAAATGATTTTTCACAAAATTTTGGGGTATTACATTCACCCCTCCTTTTAGGAATTGTGTCCTCACAATTTTTCTAACATTTATAACAAGCATCATTCTCTTTTCTGAAAACTTATCAAACATATGCATAAGCAAACAAATTCAACCATATCAACCATGCATAACAAAAAAAATTTTCCAGAAAAAAAAAATTACCTTTTAATTTGCAAAAAGCTTAGGATAATCCCTTCTAATCTTATCCTCTAACTCCCATGTGCAGTCATTAGGATCACTACTCCACTGGATCTTAACTAGTTTCAAGGTTTTGCTCCTTAATTTCTTTTCTTCCTTGGCTATAATCCCCACTGGTTCTTTTTCATAAACCAAGTCAGGATTTATTTGAATTCTGGTAGGCTCTTCCAAAATGTCTTCTTTATCATGCACCCATCTTCTAAGTTGGGACACATGAAAAACATTATGCATTGCTTTCATTTCCTCTGGTAGCTCTAATTTGTAAGCCAATGAACCAATTCTTTCCAGAATTTTATAGGGTCCAACATACCTTGGTGTGAGCTTACCTTGCTTGCCAAATCTCATGACTTTCTTCATAGGTGAAATCTTGATGAAAACAAAGTCTCCCACTTCATATTCCACTTGCTTTCTCTTCCTATCTGCAAATTTCTTTTGCCTATCTTGAGCTGCTGCTATTCTTTTTCTTATTAACCCAATTTTCTCTGTAGTTTCTTTAACATATTCAGGTCCAAGAATAGACCTTTCTCCAGCCTCTACCCAGCATATAGGTGATAAACATGGCTTGCCATATAAGGCTTCAAATGGTGCCATCCCTATGGTGCTTTGGTAACTGTTATTGTATGTGAATTCAGCTAGATGGAGGTGGTCTTCCCAGTTGCCTCCAAAGTCCAGTGTACATGCTCTCAACAAATCCTCTAAGACTTTGTTCACCACCTCAGTTTGACCATCTGATTGTGGATGATAGGCAGTGCTTAAGCACAATTCACTCCCCATGGCCTCTTGAAAACTTTTCCAAAATCTTGAGGTGAAGATGGTATCCCTATCACTCACAATGGTTTTGGGTATGCCATGCAACCTTACTACCTCTTTCATGAATATTTGAGCCAATTTTGGAGCATTTCTTTCTGTTCTAACTGGGATAAAATGTGCTACCTTAGTTAGCCTATCCACTATCACCCATATACTTGTGTTTCCCTTCTTAGATCTAGGAAGACCATCTATGAAATCCATAGATATATCCTCCCACTTCCACTGTGGTATACTAAGGGGTTGCAATAGTCCTGATGGCCTTTGTGTCTCTGCCTTGACTTGTTGGCAAGTCATGCACCTTGCAACATATCTGGCCACATCTGACTTCATCCCCTTCCACCGAAGATTTCTTTTCAAATTTTGATACATCTTGGTGCTACCTGGGTGTATGGAGTACTTACTCCTATGGTACTCTTTTAATATTTCCTCCTTCAATTCTATATTTTCTGGAACACATATCCTATTTTTATTCCTTAAATAACCATTTTTGTCAACTTGATAATTTATTACTTCCTCCCCTTTTGATATGAGCATTTTCTTTTCCACCATGTTTAGGTCTTGTTCCTGCATTTTCCCAATCTTAAGAAGTAAATCTGATTGCAGAGATATCATACTTAATTTTCCTTTACCTTCACCTTCTTCAATGGACATCATTTGTACCTTACTGTTTTCCTCAATTTCCAAATCAGTAAGTATAGACAAATCCCTAAACTCTTCCATCATCAACATGGCTACTTTGGCATGTTGTCTACTCAAGGCATCTGCAACTTTATTTGCCTTGCCTGGTGTATACAGTATATCTAGATCATAGGCAGCTAGGAACTCTACCCATCTATGTTGCCTCATGTTCAAATCTTTTTGTGAGAATAAATATTTCAGTGCCTTATGATCAGTGTACAAAATGAATTTGGCACCTAACAAATAATGTCTCCAAAGTTTCAAAGCATACACAACTGCTGCTAGTTCAAGATCATGGGTTGCATACCTGGTTTCATGTGGCTTTAATTGCCTAGATGCATAGGCTACCACCTGGTCTTGCTGCATCAACACAGCCCCTAACCCAGAGCCACTTGCATCAGTGTACACAACCAAATTTTCATTTCCTTCTGGCACTCTCAATACTGGTGCATTAATCAGAGCTTCCTTTATTTTGATAAAAGCTTGCTCACATTTTTCTGTCCATACAAAGGCTTGGTTCTTTCTAGTTAAATTGGTAAGTGGTGATGATATTTTTGAGAAATCTTTTATAAATCTCCTATAATATCCTGCCATCCCCATAAATGATCTAATCTCACTGATGGTGCTAGGCCTTTTCCATGCTTGGATTGCCACTACCTTGTTAGGGTTTACTGATATTCCTTTGGCAGAGATAACATGCCCAAGGAAATGCACTTCTTCTTTCCAAAATGCACATTTTGAAAATTTTGCCTTTAAATCATTTTCCCTTAGTCTTGACAAAACTAAATGCAAATGATTTTTATGCTCTTCCACTGTCTTAGAATAAATCAAAATGTCATCAATAAAAATCAGTACAAACTTGTCTAAATAATCTCTAAATATTCTATTCATTAAATCAACAAAATATGAAGGAGCATTTGTCAAACCAAATGGCATAACCAAAAATTCATATAAGCCATATCTTGTGTTAAATGCAGTATACTTAACACTTGAGTCTTCAACCTTCATTTGATGGAATCCTGATGCTAAGTCTAGCCTAGAAAATATTTTAGCTTCACTGAGTTGGTCAAAGAGATCATCTATTCTAGGCAATGGGTATTTATTCTTGATGGTTACTTTATTTAGTTCCCTGTAATCTATGCACATTCTCAAGGTACCATCATGTTTTCTTACAAACACTACTGGAGAACCCCAACAGGAATTGCTTGGCCTTATAAATCCCTTGCCCTCTAATTCTTCCAACTGATTTTTCAATTCTTTCAGTTCACTTGGCCCCATTCTATAAGGTTTCTTGATTATTGGACTTGCTCCTGGAATGAGATTAATTTGGAACTCAACTGGTCTGTGGTGTGGAACACCCTTAACTTCCCCAAACACATCCAAGTATTCATTAACTATGGGAATTTCTTCAATTGTTAGTTCACTCAGATCTTTTTCTAAGTCAACTAAATGGTACAATTTCCCTTCCTTAGCTACTTCACATAGAACTGTGATCCTCTGGCCTCTAGAATTTTGCAATGATATGGTGGATGAGTCTAAATTAATTATGGCTTTAAATTGCCTTAACCAATCTACCCCCAATATAACTCCTATATTTGGGTAATTTAAAACATATAAATTGGAAATAAAAATATTTCCTCCTACGTTTAACTCTACATCCACACAATTCATGTTCAAAACACTAGAACTCCCTAGGGGACTTTGTACAAGCAATGGGGTTTCAACCAATATGCAATTTAATTTTAATACTTTAACTACTTCATAGGAAATCAAAGAGTGTGTTGCTCCAGTATCATATACTACTGGTATGGGTATGGCACAAATGAGTAATGTACCTTCCACTTGGCCATGATTTTCAGCATCAATTTTTACTGCAGATTTGCCTTTTCCTTCCAAAGTTGCCAATTTCCCTTGCTGTTTATTCTCAGGACAGTTCCTCTTCATATGCCCCTCTTTCCCACATAGGTAGCATTTGAAGGCTCCTCCTTTTAACTCTGGGCACCTTGGTTTGATGTGTCCTTCTTTTCCACAATGATGGCAAACCAATTTCTTCTTAGTATCATTGGCTTTTGTATCTTTACTCTTCCTGTTGTCTGCCTCCTCCTTCTTTTTATCATAAGGGTGATATCTTCCCTTATCCTTCTTGTTGTTGCTCTTAAAATTCCTATATTTCTCTCTTTCTTTGTCATGTTGTTCCAGTTTCAAGGCCAGATCAATTACTTGATCAAATGTTCTATCTGCATATGGTAGCATAGCTCTGCTAAGTCCTGGATTCAGTCCTTTTATATACCTATCATTTTTGGATGCTTCATCTGCCACTAGCATTGCTCCATAATTAGATAGCCCCTCAAACTTTTGAGTGTATTCAGTGACATTCAAAGTTCCCTGCCTAAGTTTGATAAATTCTTCAAGCAAAATGGTCTTGGCTGATGCTGGTACAAATCTTGCCTCCAACATCTCCTTGAACTGATTCCAAGTGATTTCATTTTCATTTCTTCCAGCTATGATCACCTCCCACCAGCTTAAAGCTACCCCTTTCAGTTGTCTTGAAGCTACTTGCCTCTTCCTTTGGTCATCCAACTGCATGTCATTGAAAATCCTATCAAGTGTTCTCAACCATGCTTGAATTTCCATCACACTCTCAGTTCCTTCAAAACTCCTGCCTCCCAAATTGGAATAAGTCTTCAGTAGTTTTGAAAGCTCTTCATGTGGGTTCTCAGGCCTATGCCCAATTCCATCTCTTAAAACCCTCACAAATTCTTGCATATCAAGCATTTGAGGTGCACTGGGCCCTGCATTGTGATGAGATCCTCTTCCTACCATGGTCTGCTAACTAAATTCTGGGTAAATGGTATTAGTATATTATGAGTACTTCTATAATTTCTAATTTCTTATCTAAATTATTTCATCCAAAACAAACAGACATAATACATTTCTATAATACTTAACAATCAATGCAACCAAGTGCTCTGATACCAACTGAAACGACCCTCCTATTTTCACCCTAATTTCATAAGGATTTTTTTTTAGAGATGATATATTGATATATCATTCATTACAGATATATTTTCCAAGGTCATTTTCTTTCTCCAATAAACAAAATATATCCAGGATCAAAATAACTTACCAATATAAATATATCAGTGTATATCTATTAACATACACACACATATGAAGATGTATGTGTTCCTCTTGTTCAAATTCAGAGTATATACTTTATTTTTTTGTACAAGAACATTCTGTTTGATTTAGATTTTTAGCAATTCAGATTAATTATTGTATCCTGATTTTTGGCCATAAAATCCACTGGAAACATGTATTTTAGTCTGTCATTATAATTAAGAAATGATCAAGTAATAATCAGTGAAAAGCAAGCTTATAATATGGATGATTGTGTTAAAGACTGGATAGTATCAAACTCAGGTTAAAAGAAAGTGGATCCTAAGTGAACACAAGCAACATCTAGGTGTAATGGAAACGCGCCTAACTTATACATGAAGGGTCACGAGTTCGAGTACTATGCTGGTCGGTTCAAACACAATTTTTGTTTTTTTCTTTTATTTTTCTCCTGTATGGTTTGAAATCTGATATCTACCTATATCTGCACATAGATATTTAATTTTTGCCTATAATCTAACATACAAAACAATATTTCTTACTTTATTACTTTTGAAACCCATTCCTACAACTGTTCTAGGAATTTAGGTTTATATTTTTGCCCAAATATCAACATGTACACAGATATACATGTACATGTTAATAACTTTGCTCATTTTCCAGAAGACTGGGTTCAAATGGTTCCTTGCTTCATTGATTTGAAGTGAACAATTTGCTTGACCTATGGTCTAACCATGTGGTTAACCTGTCCATTCTTTTATTAGCATTGTTGCCAGGTTTTGTTTGTTCAAACCAGTTTTCATTGCTTATCTGTCTTAAACTTCTAAAGATGATTGTGGTGAAACAATTGCTAAATGTACTAAGCTTTTGAAATGCATTTTTATTTTCAAAATACAATCTATCATGATCAACCAATACTTCATTTATTTGAAGCTGGTTAACTCATGAATCCTGTATCTGCTACACACTAGTTCAAAGCAATGGAGATACCATTCATTGCATTCTGTCTGAAGCTTTTAGAAAAACATTTTACTTTTCTCAATACAATTCAGAAATGAATTCAAACTTATTTACAAAGCATTTCAGTAAAAGGAAATAAAATCCTTTTAAGTTTATTTCTTGCTAAAATCCAGATTTTATTCTAAATCTCAGTGCTCTGGTATGTCTCAAGATTAGCTAATACATATATAAATTATGCAAAACAGTAGCTCACATAATTGTATATTTCTTACCAGATTTTTATAGCTGATACTTGAGCATATATTTTTTTTTTGTTTATGTTTCAGACACTACTTCAAAAACAAATCAAACCTTAACACACAAAAATTTCAACAGAACAATAAATTTAGTCTGACACTTTTCAGAACATAAGGGCAACATGATCACTAACCATAAAATATTTAATACATGACTGGAAATCTTAGAAACATAAAATTTTCCTGAATACATGCAGATATAATCAATTTAAGCTCTTATTGAAACTAGCTAGCATGTTCATTCACTCCTCCATAATAGCCATAACTTCATTTTTACTTAGTGCCTGGGTTACCTGAAAGAGCATGAGTGGTTGCCTCATTTTAAAATGAGACACCCCATATGCCATGAGCAAACAAGGGTCAGATCTATGATCTGGTATGAGTAACATCAATACATTCATGATATTAAGCAATAGAGAATATAAGAGTACTAACTTGTTATTTAAGCAAATTTCTGCAATCAATTATTTTAACATAGTATAATTAAGTTGGTTCAGGTATGATATATTCATTTATCATTCTTACACTTGCATACATAATCATGCAAACATAATTATCTATTTGCAGCAATTGCATTCACTGGAACCATCTTGGTTCCATACCATTCAACCTAAGAAATATCCATATTCCTATTTCTTCATTTACAGGTTGTATTATTCAATTTAAATCCCTGCCTCATCTGCTATTAAGGAATCACTGGGACACATTGCAATGAACTAATTCACATCATTGCACAAAGATCTCAGGGCTTAAACAAACCATGTGCCAACTTGCATACTTCAAATATGACAAGCATTCCAGCAGCTTTCTTGGCCTTCCCTTCCCTAGTTTATTTACTAGTGTATTGGCTTAAATCCTATCATCAAATATGCTAAGTGAACATGTCACTGCAAACATGGAAACATCCATAATCTTTCCTAGCATAATTCTCCTCAGAAATAATCAGACAGTTATTTCCTATATTGGGGTCAATATGTCTTGATCTTAGTAAAATATAAGAATATTTTCAACTGTAAAAAAAAAAGAGGCATGGCATGTTATATTGATCTGCAAGCCTTTATGATTGATTCAGATTCAAGATCTGGTTCAATCATAATTTTAGCTTGTGGGTTTCTTCTTTTTTTTTTGATTTGATCAAGGGCTCAGCACTTAGAAAATTTCTATTGCACCCTTAACAATTTTCTTTTCAAGCCTCAGCACTTATACCAAGTATAATGCAGCTCCTAACATTTTTTTTTGTAAAGTTTCCATGCCATAGATCTATAACAGTTGAGAGTATTCTCTATATAATTTTAAGATCCTAGACTTCAACATTTATGAGTATAAATAAAACAGTATGATACACATCCAAAGACAAATGTCTCAACCAATCAAAGATCATCAAAATCATCCATATTAAATCATATCAGATTTATAATAAGACATCCAAAAAGCATTGATGAAATCATATACATCAAAACCAGACTATATTTATATATAAATGGCAAAAAGTGGCTGCCTCATCTCAGGTCTTAATGCCATGAACTCAGTGAGATTACTCACCTAAATATTTCCTCTTATTAATCCAGAAAACCCTTGTATGAGTGCTTTCTTCTTCCTTCCAATATTTTCTTCCCTTTTTTTTTTGTTCAGCTCGGGGTAAAATAATTCTACTGGCTAAAACTGCCTATTTATATACATCTTTCCACTAGGGTTTTGTTAAAACAGAATTCCATTTATGTCCTGGCTAGCATCATGCATTTTTCATTTATAATACCCCGGCCATATTAACCAATTTAAAGGCTGCATTTTCTTTCTTTTACTTTTCAGAAAATGGCCACTCACCTAGTCATGTTAAAAGTGTGACTATCCTATTTTATTTTTCAATTATCCCTAAGAATTCCCCTTTGCTATTTTTGCCTATACAAGCATATTAACTTGTATCACATTTCATATCATTTTAATGTTATAGTTTTACTTGCTTATATATATATATATACTTTTCAGTACTTAAATATATATATATATATATATATATATATATATATATATATTTGTACACATATCTTATCTAGGCTTATTTAATTTCTCTTTAATTTCAGAAGCATATGCACCTATATGTATACAGGTTTACAAATATACATAATTTTCTTTTCTGGGTTTTAAATAAAATTTGTTTACTGATTTAAAGTAAAACTTACTTTTCTTATTTTCTAAGATGATCCATATAATTCCAGAAATCAAATATCCATGTTGCCAAAAATCATGTTTGTATTGCTTTTTAATTCTTGTTTTAAATCCAAGAAATCTGGAGTTCTTCCTTGTGCCATTTCAGTGTGCACGTGCACACATATACTTGCACACTATTTATTCCAGAAATTTCACCATATTTAAATTTAAATATTTCAAAAATTAAATCATTTTACAAAAATGATTTTTCACAAAATTTTGGGGTATTACATGAAATGAAATGCAAGTCATATTATCTGACATATCGGTACTCGCACAAAGCAATTACACAGATGGTCACTCCTCAACAGCCTTATTCTTCGTGCTAGTCGACGGCATTACCCCGTAGTGTCCTTGGCTAGTGTGAGTATAGAGGTAGGGCGTCATAGCATGGTATCAGAGCCAAACTTCGGAACAATGTAGAATAATCTAGCAAGGATGATTGTCCTAAGTCTCTCTTAGGAATCGTGCCTTAGGATTTAATTCGAGTCTTAAGACCCGTTCTATCCTATTTTCTTTTATGATGCCTAGTTTTATCAATCAAGTTATTTGATATTCATTCTGAGAATAACATTTTTCCTCTTCTTTCTTTCTTTTTTTTAAAGAAGAGAAATGGTTAGACCTGGCCGTTCCAGCGCCGGTCAATCTTGCGCTACTCCTAAGGATGGCGTATTCATGTCTGCCCAACAGCTTTTAGATCTTGTAAAGAATGCCCAAGCTGCCGGACCCATTCCAGAGCCTACTCATCCTAAATCTGGGTTTGCACGCTTGTGCAGTGATTGCACCAATTTGGGTGGAAGGCCATTCAAGGGTTTCGAAAGTGTTATTGAAGTCCAAGCTTGGCTTAGAACATGCGATCGCATCTTTTCTCGCATGAACCTTGTGGATCTACATCGTGTCTAAGTGGCTTCTAGCATGCTCCAGGAAAGAGCATTAGATTGGTATGAGTTTTTGATTTTGAAAATTATTGAAGCGGATCTTACTTGGGAGCAATTCCGGGAGAGGTTCGAGTTAAAGTGCCGAAGGCTGAAAAAGTAACTTTGGCCAGACGCTTTATTGACCTTGTTCAAGATGAATCTTTTGTGATGGATTACGTCGCATCTTTTGAATCTCTCTCTAAATATGGGGTCGAGTATATTAATACCCCATTGAAGAAAAATCAGAGGTTTGTCTATGGGTTGAATAAGAACCTCAAAAAGCCTTTACTTTTGAAACTAGAAGTTTCTTTTGATCATCTTGTTGATATCGCTCTTCGGCTTGAAGAGGCCGATAAAGAAAGTGATGTTGAAGTTGTGGGTGCCAAAAAGAACTTCAACAACAATAAGAAGAGGCCTATTAAGTTCAAAGGCCCTAATCCCAACAAGAAAGGGAAGCAATCAACTTCGGTGGCAAAGACTCCTACTTCTAGTCATGGAGAATGCTACAATTGTGGTTCTAAGGACCACTATGCAAATAAGTGTCCGAAGCCCGTTACTTGTCGCTATTGCAAGGGTTCGGGTCATCTTATATCTTCTTGTCCCAAACTTCAAAGCAAGAAAGAGGGAAAGCTAAATGTTGTGCAAGCTCCTAGTAACATTTCTCTTGGTCAAGGTATTTCTCATTCTGTCCTTGATGGCATTATTATATTTCATGATCTTCCTATTCGAGTTCTTTTTGATACAGGTGCATCTCACTCTTTTAAATCAAAAGAACTTGTTGATGCTTTGTCTTTAAATGTTATGGGCTTGATGACTTCACTGAGAATTGCGACTCTGGTTGGTGGATCCGCAACACTCAGTTTATTTTGTAAAGATGTCGAGATTATTTTATGTGATTATGCTTTCTGAGCCGATTTGCATGTTATGCGTTACTTAGGTTTCAGAATGATTTTTGGAATGGATTGGCTTAACCGTTATGAAGCCCACATCCTATGTCCCGAGAGGACTATCCATCTTCGACATCCTCAATCTGTTAAGAAGATTTCTATTGTTCTTAAAGATCCAGATTCCAATTCGATGGCATCCTTATATTCTCTAATTCCACATGATGACGATAATGATGATGTGGAAGATGTCATTTCCCTCATTCACGTTGTTCGTGAATTTCTCGATATATTTGAACCCGTTTTAGGATTACCACCTAAGCGAGCAATTGAGTTCAGAATTAATCTAATTCTTGGAGCTCTACCTATCACTCATCCTCCTCATCGTATGTCCAATAAGGAAAATGAGGAGATGCGTAAACAATTATCCGAATTGGAAGTAAAACAGTTTATTCGTTCTAGTTCCTCTCCATGGGGAGCTTCGGCTATTTTTGTGAAGAAATCCGATGGTACACTTAGGCTTTGCATTGACTACCGCAAGCTTAATGATCTCACCATCAAGAATAAATATCCCTTACCTCGGATTGATGATCTATTCTATCAACTTTGCGGTGCTAGAGTCTTTTCACAGTTAGACTTAGCAACCGGCTTTCATCAGCTTCATATTGCAGAGGATAGCATTCCTTTGACATCATTCCGTACTCGTTATGGATCTTATGAATGGCTTGTTATGCCATTTGGTTTAACGAATGCTCCAGCTTATTTTGTTGACCCTATGAATCGAGTTTTCAAAGACTTCCTCGATCGATTTGTTCTCATCTTTATCGATGATATTCTTGTTTATTCTAAAACTGAGGAAGAGCACGAAAAACATCTTCGGATTGTGTTGGAAACCCTTAGGAGCAATCAATTGAAAGCAAAATTTTCTAAGTGCCACTTTTGGCAATCTCGTGTGAAATTTTTAGGACATATTATTTCTGAATCTGGAATTTCCGTGGATCCTTCAAAGATCGAAGCGATTCAAAATTGGAAGAGACCGGAGAATGTGACGGAAATTTGTAGCTTCCTTGGATTGGCGGGCTATTACCGTCGGTTCATAAAAGACTTTTCTAAAATTTCCGTGCCTCTTACTAGTTTGACAAAGAAGGGAGTTAAGTACATTTGGTCAGACAAATGTGAAGCTGCTTTTTAGAAATTAAAAGAACTCCTTTCCGATGCTCCTATTCTTGTGATCCACCAAGGGAACCAAGACTTTATTGTTTATATCGATGCTAGTCGTGTTGGTTTGGGAGCCATTCTCAGGAAAAGGGAACGTGTTATCGCTTATGCCTCAAGGCAATTAAAGCCTGCCGAGACTAGATATGCCACTCATGATTGAGAGCTCACGGCTATTGTTTTCGCCCTTAGAATTTGGCGTCATTATCTTTTGGGAGAGAAATTTGTTCTCTATACCGATCATAAATCTTTGAAGTATTTATTTTCTCAAAAGGAACTTAATTTGCATCAACAACATTGGCTCGAATTCCTTGCATCTTATGATCTTGATATTCTCTTTACTCTCGGAAAGGGAATCGTGTTGCTGATGCTCTTAGTCGTAAGCAACAAGCAGTTGTTTCCATGATGATATCCGAATGGAATGATCTCGAGACTTTGTCCACTTGTGAGATTCGAGATCGTGAATCCGATTCATGTTCATCTCTTGTTTTATGTAGCCTTGAGGCTCATTCTTCTCTTTTGGACCGCATCCTTGAAGCTCAAAAGCAAGATCCCGAATTGGCTCTTCTTAGCCAAAGTTGTAGGGATCAAAATAAAGTTGATGGTTTGAAAGAATTTGATATGCTCGCGCAGGCATTTGAAAATTTGGTAGACTTATTGTGCCTAATATTAGTGATCTCCGTAAAGACATATTAGAAGATTCTCATCGTTCCAAATTTACCATTCATCCCGGTAGTAGTAAAATGTACGCGGACATGAAGCGACTTTAATATTGGGATGGAATGAAATCTGATATTGCTAACTTTATTAAGCGTTGCATGACTTGCCAACTGGTAAAGGCCGAGCATCAAAGGCAAGGTGGGTTATTGCAACCATTGGACATTCCCGTTTGGAAGTGGGATCAAATTTCCATGAACTTTATTGACGGTCTTCCCCGTTCTCGTTCGGGTCATGATAGTCTATGGGTGATTATAGATAGACTTATAAAATCCACCCATTTTATTCCCGTTCGGTCCAATCGGACCGTACCTCTTTTGGCCAAACTCTATGTTAAAGAAATTGTTAAATTGCATGGAGTTCCTACTTCTATTGTTAGCAATCGTGATCCATTATTTACTAGTGTATTTTGGAAGGGTCTTCAAAAAGCCTTGGGAACGAAGCTTAATTTTAGCACCGCTTATCATCCTCAGTCCGATGGACAAACAGAGTGGGTGAATCAAACTCTTGAAGATCTCCTTCATGCATGTGTTCTTAATTTTGGTTGAAGTTGGGAAGATCATATTTCTCTTGTTGAGTTTTCCTATAATAATAGTTTCCAATCTAGTATTGGTATGGCACCTTTCGAGGCACTCTACGGAAGGCCGTGCCGATCTCCTTCGTGTTGGCTTGATGCCGGTGAGAAGCTGGTTTTAGGTCCAGATTTTATTCGTGATGCCACAGAAAAGATTGATCTTATTCGTCATAGGATGAAAGAAGCTCAAAGTAGACAAAAATCCTATGCCGATAACCGAAGAAGGAAATTAGAATTTTCTGTGGGAGATTTGGTATTCATTCGTGCTTCACCTAAGGGTGTTGTGCATTTCAGTCGATCGGGAAAGTTAGCACCTCGATATATTGGCCCATTTCCCATCACCGAACGCATTTGTCGGATTTCCTCTTGAAATGAAATGCAAGTCGTATTATCTGACATATCGGTACTCGCACAAAGCAATTACACAGAAGGTCGCTCCTCAACAGCCTTATTCTTCGTGCTAGTCGACGGCATTCCCCGTAGTGTCCTTGGCTAGTGTGAGTATAGAGGTGGGGAGTCACATTAAGTGAGACCACGCCGCTTAGTGGAACGTGTTTCCCCTTACTAACATACTTTTAAAACATATCTTTGCAAAACCTTTTCCCGCAACCAAAACTAGTTAAATACTATAAAGCAATTCATTATGTAATCATATATAAATATCAGGTAATAATGAACTATCTGTTCAAACACATAAGTTTTGTTTGGATAACTTTTAACCTTTAGCTGACTCGGGCCAACCAGACAATATAATCAAAATTAATCTAACACCCGTTAGCTATTCTTCTTCTGGACTATCTATCCTTAACTATCTACTAAATACATCACTTCTGGATGGTCTGTCCTTAACTATCTGTTAAATACTTCGCTTTTGGATAGTCTGTCCCTAACTTAATCATCTCCCAGGTCTTCCTGATCCTAATGGTTTTTCGGGCTCACCAATAACCTATCTGTATACAAACATATATTCCTTTCGGTGTGTAATCATAATTTTATTCTACCTGTGACCAAGCCCTACACACTGGAATTTTGGACAATTAGCTGGGGCTAATAGCTAATGTATAGGGCGCGACCCTATACTAGTCCCATCCGGTAATCTAATATCTGAGTCATTTTCACTTAAGGATCCCCTCCCATAATTTTCCTTGAAAACATTTTCAAAATGATTAAAAACCTTTAAATCAACTCAAACAAGGGAAACATAAAATCTTTATGCTTTACTCAAAATCACATTACCATGTTATATATATATATATATATATATATATATCTTCTATACAAACCTTGGTTGATGAAAACATTTAAATATTTGAAAGTACCTCTTTCTAAACTTTTGAAAACATCTCTTTCAAAACAAAGTGAAACCCTTTAATTTTCTAAGTTAAAAGGCTAAAACCTTACCTTTCGAAACCAAACATCAAACTTTTCGAAACTATTGAAATCATTCCTTTCGAAAGCAATAAAACTTTAGACGTCTTACTTTAAGAACAACTTAAAACATTGCCTTAGAAAACCTTTGGAAAACCTTCCATTTAAACCCTCCAAAACCATTCAAAGCAAACCTTTCAAAATCATTGAACTCAAACCTTTCGAAACCATTGAACTAAAATCTTTCAAAATCGTTGAACTCAGACCTTTCAAAACCATTGAACTCAAACCTTTCGAAACCATTGAACTAAAACCTTTCGAAATCATTGAACTCAAACCTTTCGAAATCATTGAAATAAAACCTTTCGAAATCATTGAACTCAATCCTTTCGAAACAATCCAAACTTTTAAAACATAAACCTTTCAAAGGCTTACTAGGTTCAATTTAAAACATGTGGAAAAACATCTTTAAAACCTTTCGACTACATTAGAAGCAACCTTTCGACTTTGTCGAAAGATCTGCTTCGAAAGCTTTAAAACATATCATTTAAAACAATAGGCTTCTGCCTTTAAAACAACTCCTTCGAAAGCTTTGGGTTAAACTTCAATTATAAAAGCAAGGTAAAACATCTAAGTCGAAAGCTTTGATACCTTTAGAAAGCAATGAGAAGACGCTGGTTTTAGAAACAGGTAAACCTTTCGACTTTGTCGAAAGGTTCAAAACAAAACACTGATAAAGCGGCAGTAACCTTTCGATTTTGTCGAAAGGTTTAAAACCTTCATTTTAAATAATTGACCTGATCGAAAGCAACCATGTCGAAAGCTCCTTTTCAAAAGCAAGCAGGTGTAAGCTTTTGGTTTATGAACAAACTTACCCCAACCTCTTTGGGAACCAACCTTTCAACTAAGTACCCTTCGACCTTGTTCAATTCATTACGTACCAAGTAACTTGATACCATATGCATTGAACTTTGACCTTGTCGAAAGCTATAACCTTTCGACCTTATCGAAAGGTCTATGCCGGAAGGTTTGATGCCAAAATGGCTGAAACATGCTAAAAGCATGATTTTCCTGTTTTTAACCTAAAAGATATAACTTTTCAACTAACCTGCCTTTGTTTGTCAAATTCTCATTGGTTAATAAATACTTTTGTGCTGCCACTAATTTCAGAATTAATAATAATTTTATTTTATAAAATGCCCATTATCCTTTGTTTAATATATAAAACATTTAAGTCACATATCTTAAATAATTTTATATATTCATCAAATCACTTAGGAAAAATCCCAGAAAATCTATTTTAATATGTTTTCCAACATATAAAATTTCAGACCCAAATAATTATTATTTTAGCCATAAATAATTTATAACCCAATAACTCATTTTCTTCACTAGTAAATTAATATAAAATCCACATAAATTCAGAAAATTATGAAAATTGGAACCCATCTCTAAAATATCATTTCTGACCTATATTTAAATTTTCAAGGCATTTGGATGTCATTTAATAGGGTTTTCATATCACACATTTCATAAATACTAATATGAACATGCATAATTCACCAACAAACAAATATATAACATTAATAATCAAAACATGGCATATACTTGCAAAAACATTTCGGATCTAATCTTAAAACTGAAAACCATAAGAAAATAGGATGTAGTAATTATTCACCTTAACTTTGAGATTAAAAGATGTGAGATTTGATGTTGAATTAATTGATTATCTTCCTATTCTTAAATCTTAGCTTTATCTTCCTTGAGAAAAAAATTACGGCTGGCCTTAGATGTTTTTAGTTTGTTAAAATGAAAATGAATGTAAGTTTCATTTCCTAAGGGTTTAAAGTATAAGCCTCCCCTATTTCCCATATTTCCCTTACTCATTTCCAAACACATTAGTTTATGTTATCTCATTTTAATTTGCACATTAATATGGCACGACTACCCTTAGTTTAACCAAATCTCAACCTATTTATATTCACATTATTTTATTTAAATTAACCAATTGAATATCCTAAATAATGTTATAAAAATATGGGGTGTTACAGACTCCCCACCTTAAAGAATTTCATCCACGAAATTACTATAAGGCACACACAACAAAATAATCAAAGATAAAACATACCATCAAACATATCAGGATAAGAGTCTCTAATCCTGCCCTCATTCTCCCAAGTGCAGTCTCTAGCATCGTCACTCCACTGGACCTTTACTAATCTGACTGTCTTATTCCTCAATTTCTTCTCATCTCTAGCCCAAATCTGAATTGGCCTTCTAACTATAGTCAAGTACGACTCTACTACTAAATCTTCTAAAACTATAGGCGCTATATTGGTCTCCGGGTCCCTAACACACTTTCTAAGATGAGAAATATGGAAAACATCATGGACTCCTGTCAAACTATTCGGTAACTCCACTTTATAAGTGATTTTCCCGATCCTCTCAACAATACGGAAGGGTCCAACGAATCTAGGTGCTAACTTTCCTGACTTTCCAAATCTAATCACACCTTCATCGGTGAAACATTAATAAACACATAGTCTCCAACATAGAATTCCAAGTCCTTCCTTCTTCTGTCTGCATAACTTTTCTAACTAGACTGAGCTTCCTTCATACTAGCTCGGATCAACTCGATCTTATCTGCAGCTTTCTTTACCAAATCTCGACCAAGAACCAATCTATCCCCGGTCTCTAACCAACATACGGGAGATTTGCAAGGTCTTCCATACAAAGCTTCAAACGGTGCCATCCAAATAGTAGTCTGATAACTATTGTTATACGAGAACTTGATTAAATGAAGATAGTCTTCCCATGATCCCCCGAAATCCAATACACAAGCTCTTTAACAAATCCTCCAAGACTTTGTTAACTCTTTCCATCTTCCCATCAGTCTGTGGATGTTAAGCAATACTCATGTTGAGCTTGGTTCCTAACGCTTCCTGTAGACTCTTCCAAAACTCACTAGTAAACAAAGAATCTCTATCACTGACAATACTATTAGGAATTCCATGTAGTCTAACCACATTCTTCCTAAACAACTTCGCCAGACTAGGTGCCATCCTATTTGACCCGACGGGAATGAAATGGGCACTCTTGGTCAATATATCCACTATGATCCATATACTTTCATTCCCTCTATTAGATCTTGGCAACCCATCAATAAAATCCGTAGAGATAAAATCCCACTTCCACAATGGAACATCCAACGGTTGAAGCAATCCGCTTGGCTTCTGGTGTTCAGCCTTTGGCTGCGGGCAATTCAAGCACGGCTTAACACATAAACCAATGTCCCGTTTCATTCCCTCCCAAAAGAAATTTCTCTTCATATCCTGATACATCTTCGTTCCCCCTGGATGGATAGTGAACTTTGAACGATGGCATTCATCCAAAAACTTATTTCCTCATGTCCCCTACATTCGGAACACACAATCTTCCTTTCTTTCTTAACCATCCCTTCTGGTCAAGACTGAAATCCTTTAAGTCGCTCTCTGTTTCTTCCTTTAAATTTCTGATCCGCTCAGCCAAAACTGGATCCTCCTCCTGTTTAGAAGCTATCATCTCAATCATTACCAACCGAACTTCCAAACAAGACAATACAACACTTCCTGCACTAGAACCTTCCTCGGATCTATACTACACTCTACAAGCTGACAGTGCTTCGAAATCTTTCCACTCAGCAATCATAGATAATACTGCATTTTGATGTTTCCTGCTAAGTGCATCCGCCACCTTGTTTCCTTTTCCGGGTGTGTACTCAATTCCAAAATCAAAAGAAGCAATAAAATCCAACCATCTCTGCTGTTTCATGTTCAGCTCCTTCTGAGAGAACAAGTACTTCAATGACTTATGATCTGTAAAAAGCTCAAATCGCTCTCCCAACAGATAATGCCTGCACACCTTTAAAGAAAATATTACGACAGCTAACTCCAAATCATACATTGGATACCTAACTTCATGTGGTCTGAGCTGCCTAGAAGCATAAGCAATCACTTTACCTCTTTGCATCAGCATAGCTCCCAATCTAGTTCCACACGCATCAGTATAAACAACTAAATCCTGATTCCTCTCCGGAACCACCAACACTGGTGCGTGCGTCAATAAGTGTTTCAAGGTCTGGAATGCTTCCTCACACTTATCAGTCCATACAAACTTCACATCTTTTCGCGTAAGCTTATTCATTGGTGCCGCTATCCACGGAAAATCCTTCATAAACCTTCTATAATATCCGGCTAGTCCAAGAAAGCTTCTTATTTCAATCATGGTTTTTGGCCTCTTCCAACTATTCATGGCCTCGATCTTAGTCGGATCTACTGCCAATCCTCTCTCCGAGACTACATGACCAAGAAACTTAACTTCCTTCTTCCAGAAGTGGCACTTCGAAAACTTCGCCTTCAGCTGATGCTCCCTTAAGGTCTCAAGTACTACTCTGAGATGGACTTCAAGCTCCTTCTCATCCTTTGAGTATATCAAAATATCATCTATGAACACCAGCACGAAGCTATCCAAGTGCTCTCTAAAGATTCGGTTCATCGGATCTATAAAGAATGCCGGTGCATTAGTTAGTCTGAACGGCATAACTAACCAATCGTACAATCCATAGCGGGTCCTAAACGCCGTCAACGGTTTACTATCTTCTGCAACTCTAAGATGATGAAACCCGGTAGCCAAATCCAACTGAGAAAATATCTTCGCTCCACTCAGCTGGTCGAACAAATCTTTAATTCTTGGCAATGGATATCAGTTCTTTATTGTCTTCCCATTTAACTTACGATAATCGATACATAGCCTTAACGATCCGTCCGGCTTCTTAACAAACACTGCGGCAGCTCCCTAAGGTGAACTACTTGGTCGAATAAAACTCTTGCTTTCCAAATCCACCAACTCTCTCATCTCAGTGGGTGTGATCCTGCTTGGTGGCCTACTCACCGGTTCTGTTCCCGGTACCAAATCAATCTGAAACTCAATGGCTCATTTCGGTGGCAATCCAGTTACCGACTCAAACAAATTAGCAAACTCTCTAAATACAAAGACTCGGTGCAACTCATCCTCCAACTCCATAATACCTGATAAAGCATTCACTTCGCAACTGGGGTTCTCTATGGTATAAACAATCCGCTCACTGCAACTAGGGTGCTAAGTGATATTTTCCTATCATGGCAAAATATCCTAGCATCATATTTACTTAACCAATCCATCCCAAGGATAATTCCGAACCCTACAAAGTCAAATACATGCAAACTGCAAGAATAGGTGTAACCTAGCAAATCAAACTCTAAGAGGTCACATCTCATCCCAAGTGTTGCATTCCCTCCCATCGGATTTGCAACCCTTAAGGAAGTAACTAAATATGAGGGTTCTAGGTTAAGCTTATCTACCAAACATCGAGAAATAAAAGAATGTGATGCACTAGTATCAAACAAAACTCTAGCAAACATATCGTGAATCAGTAATGAGCCTCCCAAAACGACCTTCCCTTTCTCCTGCACAATCGGCCTTGAAATTGCGGGCTCCAATGCATACATCTGTCCCTTTCCTTCTCAAGCAGGCTCTTTGCATTGGTTCTTATAATGGCCGATCTGATCATAATTAAAGCATCAGATGTTCTTCCCAGTCACCTCCTTTCCTTTCTCTTTTTCTTTTCCAGTACGACACTCATTTGCATAGTGTCCTTTCTTATCATATTTATAACATACCACCTCAGCTTTTCCCTTCTTCTGTGCTCCTCCCTTCTGAGCAATCTTCTTATGGAAAAACTTTCTTTTCTAGCCTTGTCCCACCTGGGCCTCCTTCATTTTCTTCCTCAAATAAGCTAACGCATCTTCCTGCCTCAGCGCCATTTCTACCACTACATCACTAGGATCTTTTAGGTGCGGTAAGATAGCACATATCAACTCCGGCCTCAAGCCCCTTATAAACTTCTAATTCCTCTTGATCATCGTATCAACCAAGGCATTCCCATACCAAGCCAACTCTTCAAATCTTCTTGCATACTCTAAAACAGACATCTCCCCTTGTTCTAGTTCAGCAAACTTCCTAGCCAAAGTTGATTGCGCCATCACCGACATAAACCTTTCTTAAAACCTTCTTCTAAACTCCGCCCAAGTCATGGTTTCCTCATCAACACCTGCTACCATAGTATTCCACCAAAATAGAGCAGCTCCTTGAAGCTGTCTTGAAGCTAATCTCCTCTTCTGCTCATCATTCAATCCTAGGTCAGCAAAGATTCTCTCACTATGTAGCAGCCAATTTTCCACCTCAATCGCATCTTCAGTTCCAATGAATGGCTTCCCTCCAAGCCTGGTATAGTCTCTACTCAAGTTAGCATAATTGTTGACCATTGGAGCTTCCTAAACTCCTCCTCCAGCAGCTTTCCCTCCGACAACTCCAGCTGTAATTCCAGCTTGCATCATGTTTATGAAGAACTGATACATGGCCTCCATATCCATTTGGGGAACCCCAGCACCAATAGTTTCAGCTTGAGTCTGACCTGGACATCTCCTAGCATTTGGTCGGGCATTTCCAATAGTGGTGGTGCTATCTCCACCAAGATTAACTCTGCCTCTTCTTCCTTCCATATTTGTATTCAACATTCGTGAGATACAAATGAATAACCTAACTAAGATAGTAGTCGAGAGATATAGCGAATATAGATATATGACAAATACAAGTACGTTACAATAGCGTTATCCCATACCCCGATCTTAACTCTAATTACTAAGGATTGTGTTTTCAAAAACCATTTTTAGTTAAAGTATTTCATAAATCATGCTCTGATACCAAGCTGTAACATCCTATCAAGAGGCCCAAAACTAAGCGCTATAGATGTTGCAATCTTCAATAGTATTAGCTTCTGGGGACTAAATACGGCTATGTCAATGGTATCGACAATATCAGATGCACTTGAATATGAAACAAAACACAGATTTCAAAACAACATTTTCTTCAATATATTTAAAACAGATGTTCCATATTCTTAATACATAATCCCAATACATTCCCAGGCACAGATAAAATATACTTAATATAAAATACGCCAAGAGCGGTATATGATGATACCCCCTTAGATGATGAGAGTCATATAGTCATAATAGACTTAATACAAACGCAGCGGAAATACAACAAAACATAAAACTGCAACTCCTAAATAGCTATCTGTTTGCCTCCTACATGCCTCTGGCAGCCTTATCTGTCATCCTACTAAACCTCAAAAAGACCTTAACCCCTTAGCCTACTCAAATTAATTTTGAGCACTCGAGAGTTTAAGGGGAAAACATAAACCTCGAGTCAGACATAAAGCCTGGTGTGAATAATATTATACATCCCGATTTAATATGTCAAGTGAGACCACGCCGCTTAGCGGAACAGGTTCCCTCACTAACATCCTTTTAAAACATATCTTCGCAAAACCTTTTCCCAAAACCAAAACTGGTTAAATACTGTAAAGCAATTCATTATGTAAACATACATAAATATCATGTAATAATGAACTATCTGTCAAACACATAAGTATTGTTTGGATAACTTTTAACCTTTGGCCGACTCAGGCCTACCAGAC
Source organism: Allium fistulosum (assembly GCA_030737815.1). Taxonomy (NCBI): domain Eukaryota; kingdom Viridiplantae; phylum Streptophyta; class Magnoliopsida; order Asparagales; family Amaryllidaceae; genus Allium; species Allium fistulosum. The sequence continues at coordinate 643,946,655 of CM060904.1, forward strand.
AATATAATCAAAATTAATCCAACACCTGTTAGCTATTCTTCTTCTGGACTATCTATCCATAACTATCTGTTAAACACTTCACTTTTGGACGGTCTGTCCTTAACTATCTGTTAAATACTTCGCTTCTGGACGGTCTGTCCCTAACTTAATCATCTCCCAGGTCTTCCTGACCCTAATGGTTTTTCGGGCTCACCAATAACCTATATGTATACAAACATATATTCATTTCAGTGTGTAATCATAATATTAGTCTACCTGTAACCAAGCCCTACACGTTGGAATTTTGGACAACAATTAGCTAGGGCTAGTAGCTAATGTATAGAGCGCTACCCCAAACCAATCCCATCTGGTATTCTAATATTTGAGTCATTTTCACATAAGGATCCCCTCCCATAATTTTCCTTGAAAGCATTTTCAAAACGATTTAAAATCTTTAAATCAAACTCAAATAAGGGAAACATATAATCTTTACGCTTTACTCAAAATCATTTTACCAAGTTATATACATGTTCTTTACTCAAACCTTGGTTGATGAAAACATTTAAACATTTGAAAGTACCTCTTTCTAAACTTTTGAAAACATCTCTTACAAAACCAAGTGAAACCCTCTAACTTTCTAAGCCAAAAGGCCAAAACCTTACCTTTCGAAACCAAACATCAAACCTTCCGAAACTATTGAAATCATTCCTTTCGAAAGCAATAAAACTTTAGACATCTTACTTTAAAAACAACTTAAAACATTGCCTTAGAAAACCTTTGGAAAACCTTTCATTTAAACCCTCCGAATTCATTCAAAACAAAACTTTCGAAATCATTGAACTCAAACCTTTCGAAACCATTGAACTAAAACCTTTTGAAATCGTTGAACTCAAACCTTTCGAAACCATTGAACTAAAACCTTTCGAAACCATTGAACTAAAACCTTTCGAAACCATTGAAGTCAAACCTTTGGAAATCATTGAACTAAAACCTTTCAAAATCATTGAAGTCAAACCTTTCGAAATCATTGAACTAAAACCTTTCGAAATCATTGAACTCAAACCTTTCGAAATCATTGAACTAAAACCTTTCGAAATCATTGAACTCAAACCTTTCAACCTTTTAAAACATAAACCTTTCAAAGGCTTACTGGGTTCAATTTAAAACATGTGGAAAACCTTCTTTAAAACCTTTCGACTACATTGGAAGCAACCTTTCGACTTTATCGAAAGATCTACTTCGAAAGCTTTAAAACATATCATTTAAAACAATAGGCTTTTGCCTTTAAAACAACTCCTTCGAAAGCTTTGGGTTAAACTTAAATTATAAAAGCAAGGTAAAACATCTAAGTTGAAAACTTTGATACCTTTCGAAAGCGTTGAGAAGAGGCTGGTTTTAGAAACAAATAAACCTTTCGACGTTGTCTGAAGGTTAAAAAAACACTAATAAAGTGACAGCAACCTTTCGACTTTGTCGAAAGGTTTAAAACCTTCATTTCAAATAATTGACCTGGTCAAAAGCAACCAAGTCAAAAGCTCCTTTTCGAAAGCTAGTAGGTGTAAGCTTTTGGTTTATAAACAAACATACCCCAACCTCTTTGGCAACCAACCATTCAACAAAGTACCCTTCGACCTTGTTCAATTCATTACGTACCAAGTAACTTGATACCATATGCACTGAACTTTGACCTTGTCGAAAGCTATAACCTTTCGACCTTGTCGAAAGTCTATGCTGGAAGGTTTGATGCCAAAATTGCTGAAACATGCTAAAAGCATTATTTTCCTGTTTTTAACTTAAAAGAGATAACTTTTCAACTAACCTGCCTTTGTTTGTCAAGTTCTCATAGGTTAATAAATACTTTTGTGCTGCCACTAATTTCAGAATTAAATAATAATTTTATTTTATAAAATGCCCGTTCTCCTTAATTAAACATATATAACATTTAAGTCCCATACCTTAAATAATTTTATATATTCATCAAATCACTTAGTAAAAATCTGCAAAAATCCCAAAAAATCTATTTTAATATGGTTTCCAACATATAAAAATTTCAAACCCAAATAATAATTATTTTAGCCGTAAATAATTTATAACCCAATAAATCATTTTCTTCACTAGTAAATTAATATAAAATCCACATAAATTGAGAAAATTATGAAAATTGGAACCCATCTCTAAAATATCATTTATGATCTATATTTAAATATTTAAGGCATTTGGATGTAATTTAATAGGTTTATCATATCAAACATTTAATAAATACTAATATGAACATGCATAATTCACCAACAAACAAATATATAACTTTAATCATCAAAACATGGCATATACTTGCAAAAACATTTCGGATCTAATCTTAAACTCGAAAACCATAAGAAAATGGGATGTAATAGTTATTCACCTTAGCTTTGAGATTAAAAGATGTGAGATTTGATGTTGAACTAATTGATTATCTTTCTTCTCTTGAATCATAGCTTTGTCTTCCTTGAGAATAAAAATGGTGGTCGGCTTAGATGTTTTTAGTTTGATAAAATGGAAATGAATGTAAGTTTCATTTCTGAAGGGTTTAGGGTATAAGCCTCTCCTATTTCCCATATTGCCCTTACTCATTTCCTAACACATTAGTTTATGTTATCCCATTTTAATTTGCACATTAATATGGCATGACTACCCTTAGTTTAATCAAATCTCAACATATTTACCTTCACATTATTTTATTTTATTTAACCAATTGAATATCCTAAATAATGTTTTAAAAATATAGGGTGTTACACTATCTTACTTAAAGGACAAAAACGAGACTTCATTAAATCGGCTTTCAATCTTTTAAGTTCAGATTGGAGCTCAGTTCTCTTAAAATAACGGGAATCTTTGTTATTAGGCTGAGAGGCAGATTCTTACATCAAGGTCAAAATTTATGGTCTTCATACTTATTGAAATGCTGAATACTCAATCAGTAAGGTTCCGAGTTCTTTTAACAGGCAGATTATTGGCCTATATGGTAAAAGCTCAGAATACTAGAAAGTAGGATATACATCTCAAATAATTCGGCACATTCAAAATACATATGGTACATTCATGGTAATATGTATTTGAATACAAATTCATTTATAATCAAATATTTTGTATACCAAAGTCATAGATACATAAATAGAACTACAAAATGGGGTTTATTTAAAAATCTACACGCAATTCTCTACTAAATTTCAAGGTTCTGTGCCATCCTATCTAAATCTTCAACAACCGATGAAGGAACGGTAATGTGGCGAATGGCCACATACAAATTGTTACAACCAAAAATTCCTTTCAACTTAGTCAAAAGCTGTTTGAGCAGATGATAAAAGAGAACAAGAGGAAAAGACTCCAACCAAACCTTTCGAAAGAGTCGAAGGGATGCTACAGCTAAAGTTTAAAAGCTTCAGAACCTTTCTAAGAAGTCGAAGGAGTCGAAAGCACCCTTCCGCCTTCAGTGACCACCTTTCGAAGCAGGTGAATCCATATGCATGAAGACCTTTTGAAGGAGTCAAGGCAACATCTTTTGAAGATAATGAAAGGTAGCTCTTTAAATGCGTGCCAAACCTTTTGAAACCAAAGGTTTCACCTTCACTCATACCACTCGAAAGCATGTATTAGCCTAAACAACCCTTTCGAAAGATATACTAAGCCTTTTGAACCGATCGAAGCCATTATAATCTAGGGAAGTTTTGCATCAAGTCACAGACAAGAGTTCAAAAGCAAGCAATAGCATCTAAACCATCAGCATCTCAACATCTTCGAAACCACTGGATAAAGCCTATCGACAGAGTCGAATGCTCTTACAAAGCAACAAAGAAGAGGGAAGCACAACCGCTCCTTTCGATAAATGCAGAAGCATACTAGTGTCAACACGGTAGCCACCTTTCGACCAGGTCGAAAGCATTGGGGTCGAAAGGTGCTACCCACGTCTATAAATAAGACCCAAGGGCTCTGGTTTTGGGGATCGAAACTCGGTTGTTCCAAGCTTGTATTCTCTTGCTTTTAAAACCTGTAAAACCCTAATTTGTAAATCGAAATGGGGATTTTGAGTAATAAAACCTTCTTTGGGTTGAGAAAGGGAAGTCTTAAATATTTCTAGTTACTTAATTGTTGCTCAAGCTTTTATCTGGTTTAACCTTTTGTTACAGGTATTGACTGTATTGAAGGGTCTCTTCCGACTTGGTCGAAACCATGATATTCTCAAGAAATACCAGCTATAAATTCCATATCACTTTATTTAAGTCATCTCCTTTCGACGAGGTCGAAACCTTTATTCCAGATTCTTGATTCGAGTTTTAACTACTCGGTCAGATAAAGTTCTTGCCTTCCAAATTCACCAACTACACCTTCAACTCTTTCATATCTGTAGGTGTCATTCTGCTTGGCGAACTACTCAACGGTTATGCTTCAGGCACCAAATCAATCTGAAACTCAATAGAACATTTCAGTGGTAATCCAGTTACCGGCTCAAACACATCTGTGAATTCTTTTACCATGAAAACTCGACTTAACTCATCTTCCAACTCCATAATAGCCAATAAAGTATTCACTTCGCAATTAGGGCTTTCTATGGTATAAACAATCCGCTCACTGCAACTAGGGTGACTAAGTGATATTTTCCTATCGTGGCAAAATATCCTAGCATCATACTCACTTAACCAATCCATACCCAATATAATTCTGAACCCTGCAAAGTCAAATACATGCAAACTGCATGAAAAGGTATAACCTAGCAACTCAAACTCTAAGTGGTCACATCTCATCCCAAGTGTTGCATACCCTCCTATCGGATTTGCAACCCTTAAGGAAGTAACTAAATATGAGGGTTCTGGGTTAAGCTTATCTACCAAACATCGAGATATGAAAAAATGTGATGCACCGGTATCAAACAGAACGCTAACGGACATACCGTGAATCTACAGCATGCCTCCCAAAATAGACTTTCCTTTCTCCTGTGCCCCGGGTCTCGAAGCAACGGGCTCCACCGCATACACTTGTCCCTTCCTATCCTTTGCAGGCTCTTTGCACTGATTCTTGTAGTGGCCAATTTGATCACAATTAAAGCACTTAACATTCTTCTTTCCAACTGCTTCTTTCCCTTTTCCTTTTCCAGTCCTACACTCATGAGCATAGTGTCCTCTCTTGTCACATCTATAACAAACCACCTCAGACTTTCCCTTCTTCTATGTTCATCCCTTCTGAGCAAAACTTTCCCTTCCACAACCACATCACAAGGATCTCTTATGTGCGGTAAAGTAGCTCTTGCTAACTCTGGCTTCGGTCCTCCAATAAACTTCTCATTCCTTTTCATCACTGTGTCGACAGTGGCATACCCATATCGGGCCAACTCTTCAAATCTTCTGGCATATTCCAGGACCATCATGTCTCCTTGCACCAGCTCTGCAAACTTTCTAACCAATGCAGACTGCGCCATAACAAACATGAGCCTTCCTTAAAACCTCCTCTTAAACTCATTCTACATCATCGTTTCCTTATCCACACCAGCAGTTACATAATTCCACCAGAATAAAGCAGCTCCTTGAATATGTCTTGAAGCAAGTCTCCTTTTCGTTGAGCCCCAAATCAGCAAAAATCCTTTCACAATGTAACAGCCGGTTTTCCACCTCAATAGCATCTTCAGTGCCAATGAACGGCTTCCCTCCAAGCTTGATATAATCTTCACTTAACTTAGCATAACCATTGACAACTAGAGCTCCCTGAACTCCAACTCCAGCAGCATTTCCTCCAACTACACCAGCTGCAATTCGAGCTTGCATCATGTTTACGAAAAACTGGTACATGGCACCCATATCAAATTAGGGAACCCCGGCACCAACATTTTCAGGTTGAGCCTAACCGGGACCTCTCCTAGCATTTGGTCGGGCATTTCCATTAGTGGTGGTGCTCTCTCCTCCAAGATTAACTCTGCCTCTTCTTCCTTCCATATCTATATTCAAGCTTCATGAGAAACAGATGAAAAGCCTAACTAAGATAAGAGTCTAGAGATATAGCATATACTTATATATAACAAATACAAGTACGTTACTATAGCGTTATCCCATACCCCGATCTTAACTCTAATTCCTAAGGATTATGTTTTCAAAAACCATTTTTAGTTAAAGTATTTCATAAACCATGCTCTGATACCAAACTGTAACATCCCCTATATAGAGGCCCAAAACTAAGCGCTACAGATGTTGCAGTCATGTATAGTATTAGCTTTCGGCGACTAAATACAGCTATGTTAATGGTATCTATAATACCAGAAGCACTTGAATATGAAACAAAACACAGATTTCAAAACAACTTTTCTTCATTACATTTAAAACAAATGTTTTATATTCATCTTACATAATCCCAATACGTTCCCAAGCACAAATAAAATATACTTATTACAAAATACGCCCAGAGCGGTATATTAAGATACCCCCTTGTATGATCAGAGTCATATGGTCATAACAGACTTAATACAAACATAGCGGAAATAAAACAAAACATAAAACCGCAAGTCCTAAGTAGTTACCCGTTTGCCTCCTGCATGCTTTCGGTAACCTTATTTGTCATCCTACTAAAACCTGAAAAAACCTTAACCCCTAAGCCTACTCAAATCAATTTTGAGCACCCGTTAAGGGGAAAACATAAACTTCGAGTCAGACATAAAGCCTGGTGTGAATAATTCTATACATCCCGATTAATTATGTTAAGTGAGACCATACCGCTTAGCGGAACGGGTTTCCCCTCACTAACATCCTTTTAAAACATATCTTTTCAAAATCTCTTCCTGCAACCAAACCTGGTTAAATACTTTAAAGTATCATTATGTAAAATTACATAAATATCAGGTAATAGATGAACTATCTGTTCAAACATAAAAGTTTTGTTTGGCAAACTTTTAACCTTTAGCTGACTCGGGCCTACTAGACAATATAAACAAAATTAGTCTAACATCTATTAGACCCACCCCTTTTGGACTACTGTCCTTACCTATCTGTTAAATACTTTGCTTCTGGACGGTTTGTCCCTAGCTTAATCATCTCCTAGGTCTTCCTGATCCTAATAGTTTTTTGGGCTTACCAATAACATATCTGTATACAAACATTTATTCCTTTCGATGTGTAATCATAATTTTAGTCTACCTGACCAAGCCCTACACACTGGAATTTTGGACAACAATTAGCTGAGGCTAATAGCTAATGTATATGGCGCGACCCTATACTAGTCCCTTCTGGTATTCTAACATCTGAGTCATTTTCAATTAGGGATCCCCTCCCATAATTTTCCTTCAAAGCCTTTTCAAAATGATTTAAAATCTTTAAATCAAACTTATACGAGGAAAATATAAAATCTTTATGCTTTACTCAAAATCACCTTGCCATGTTATATCTATATACTTTACTCAAAGCTTAGTTGATGAAAATATTTATACATTTGAAAGTATCCCTTTAGATTCAATTGAAATTTCCCCCTTCTAAACCTTTGAAAGTATCTCTTTCGAAACGAAGTAAAACCTTCAATTATCTTGGCCAAAAGGCCAAAATCTTACCTTTCGAAACCATACTTCAAAACTTTTGAAACTATTGAAATCTTTCCTTTCGAAAGCAATAATACTTTAGACATCCTACTTTGAAAACACTTCAAAACATTGCTTAGAAAACCTTTGGAAAACCTTCTATTTTAAACCTTTCTAAATCATCAGAAAATAGAACCTTTTGACTCTGCCAGAAGCTACCTTTCAACCCCTTCGAAAGGTACCTTTCGACTCCATCGAAAGTTTGGCTTTCAACCCCTTCAAAAGTGTTGCTTTCGACCCCATTGAAACCATTCAGCAATTAAAACCTTTCGAAAGCAATCAACTCTTAAAACATAAACCTTTCAAAAACACTTTGGGTTCAATTTAGAGCATGTGGAAAAACTTCTTTTAAAATCTTTCGACTTCATCGAAAACAACCTTTCAACTTTGTCGAAATCTTAGCTTCTGACCCCTTCGGAAACTACCCTTCGAAAGCTTTAAAACATTTCTTTTTAAAACAATTGGCTCTAGCCTTTTAACACTTTGAAACACCTCCTTCTAAAGCTTGGATTATACTTCAATTAGAATTAAAAAGGTAAACCATCTAAGTCGAAAGCTTCCTTTCGAAAGCATGGGAGGAGCGGTTGGTTTTTAACAACAAGTAAACCTTTCGACCTTGTTGAAAGCATGACTCGAAAGGTTGAAAGGCGGCAACTAGAGGATTTTGACCCCTTTGAAAGCAAGCTTACCTTTCGACTTCGTCGAAAGGTTTAAACCTTTATTTTAAACATTTGACCTGGTCAAAAGCAACCAAGTCAAAAGCTTCTTCTCGAAAGCAAAGCAGGCGTTAGTTTTGGTTTATAAAACAAACATACTACAGCCTCTTCGACAACTAAGACTTCAACCAAGTACCCTTCGACCTTGTCCAATTTGTTACGTACCAATTGCTTGCCATCATATACATTGGTTTTTGACCTTGTCGAAAGGTCTGGGTCGGAATGTTAGATGCCGAAAATGGCTGAAACATGCTAAAAGCATGATTTTCTTGTTTTTAACTTAAAAGAGATAACTTTTCAACTAACCTGCCATTGTTTGTCAAATTCTTATTGGTTAATAGTTTCTTTTCAGAAAAATGCTGCCAATAATTTTAGAAATAAATAAAGATTTTATTTTATAAAATTCCCATTCTCCTTAATTAAATATATAAAACATTTAAGTCCTATACCTTAAATAATTTTATATATTCATCAAAACACTTAGGAAAAATCTGGAAAAATTCCAGAAAATCTATTTTAATATGTTTTCCAACATATAAAAATTTCAAACCCAAATGATTATTATTTTAACTTTAAATAATTTATAACCTAATAAATTATTTTCTTCACTAGGAAATTAATATAAAATCCACATTAATTCAAAAAATTTATGAAAATTGAAACCCATCTCCAAAACATCATTTCTGACCTATAATTAAATTTTCAAGGCATTTGAATGTCATCTAATAGGGTTTTCATGTCAAACATATCATAAAAACTAACATGAACATATATAATTCATCAACAAGCATATATATAACTTTAATCATCAAAACATGACATAAACTTGCAAAAAAATTCCAGACCTATCTTGAAACCGAAAACCATAAGAAAATGGGATGTAGTAATTATTAACCTTAGCTTTGAGATTAAATGATGTGAGGTTTGATGTTAGATAAGTTGATTATCTCCTTTCTCTTGAATCCTAGCTTTATCTTCCTTGAGAATAAAAATGGTGGCTAGCCTGAGATGTTTTTAGTTTGATAGAATGAACGAACGTGTGTTTCATTTCCTAAGGGTTTAGGGTATAAGTCCCTTCTATTTCCCATATTGCCCTTACTCATTTCCTAACACATTAGTTCATGTTGTTTCATTTGATTTATAATTAACAAGGCACGACTACCCTTTGCTTAATCAAATCTCAACTTATTAATCTTCACATTATTTTATTTAATTTAGCTAATTAAATATTCTAAATAATGTCACCAAAAATAGGGGTGTTACAAAGTCTTAGCTCGAGAAGCAGCCAATCAAATTATTACTATATACAAAGCCAAGAGGGTTTATGCCTTTCAAAGAGGACATAATCTAAGGAGTAAAGCAAGACTTCGTCTATTAATACTTGAATCTGGGTTTCGAGACTTCCATTTCTAAATTTCATTTACTAATATCTGAATCTGGGTTTCGAATCTTTATCAATCACTTACGGTCTTTATTATACCCGAATCTGGGTTGTGAGACTATTACTTATTAGTGTCCTAATCTGGGCTTGAAATTTCTATTATGGATTTCTACCACAAATGCCTGAATTTGGGTAAAAGAATATTCTTAAGAAGATCGTTATTATGAGTTTCCGTTAATACCCAAATCTGGGTTTTGAATTTCTAAGTTTTCAAGTTTCATTAATGCCCGAGAATGGGTCATGGGGTTTCTATTACAAATATTCAGATAACGATTTCTGAATTCTTCCATATTCAACTCTTTATTAACTACCTTTAGAGAATGACTCTCTCACATTTATACCCCTGCTTCAGGATAGAATTTTCTATCAACAGACTTCAGACATTCCAGCAAAATGGTTTAAGTTGAATTCTTAATTATTTCTCATCATGGTTAAAGATGGGATTTGGACGTTTGATATAAACTACTTTTCATGCGATGATTTACACAAATGTATACATAGATTTATATGTAAATTTCAAGATAACAATTAGAAATATTTTTTTCTTCATACTTTTCAGGGAAATCGAAACAACAAAGAAGAATACAAGAATTCAGTAAATACAGAAATTATAGTATGAGCTATCAAATAAGCACTTCAGAAATGATATTATAGGAAAGAATCGCAAAACAGGTAATATTTACAAAGTTTATATGATTTACATGATTAATGGAACTATTTAAAAATATGCAGAATAAGTATATACATTTCACGAATACAAATCAATCACAAATCTTGAGTAGCTTTGCTCAGATTCTCAACAATCGAAGGATCAATTATGTGACGAATTGCGATGCAGAGGACCTCTTTGAATTTCTTTTCTTTCTTCCTTATCTTGTTTGCATCATCGATTGCATCGATGTTAGTCTTCAGAGCATGATTGAAAGCTCTGTTTGCACCCCTAAGGGTTTTATTTTCCCTTTCTAATTCTGCTATTTGCTTCTGAAGGAAGTGGTTTCCACGTTCAAGTTCCCGAACTCTAGCAGCATACTCATTTATACGTTATGAATATTTAATCCTTTGTTGTTCGTCAAAATACTTTGCCACTTCAAATTTGACTTTCCTACACCATTCACCCACTATCCCTCGTCTAAGCCAGGAGGAGGATTAGTCATTATGGGGAATTTTTTAGCGGCGAGGGAAGTAGACATTGTAGGTCTAGTCATAGAAGGAGTAGCGCGGGGTGTCGGTAAATCGATACTCTTAACATTATCCCCCTAATATATTCTAGCAATTCGCATTAAGCTTGGCTATCCCTCAGTTTTATCTCTAAATCACATATTTGTTGGAGGAGTTCCGACATTTTCTGATCAAAGTCGATTGAAGGATTTGAATTTACTTGTCGCTTCAGTAAAGAAATCATTTCATCTTTGCTTTTGATATCGGCCTCCAAGTTGGCAACTTGATCCTTAAGGTTGCTAATGATAGTTTTCTGAAGTAAGTATCTCTTGTGCCACCTTAAGGCTTCACCGTTACCGTGAAAGCGTAAAGTGTCATCAAGAAGTTTGCTCCTTTCAAATTCTTTCAACAGCTTATCTCTAAGATTAGTAAAGCGCGACGCTGAATCAAGTGAGAGAGGAGCTGCTGATAATAGTAACTCCTATTTAGATAGAAAAAGAAACAAAATAAAGTCAAAATCAGAATGAAAAATCTCTTTATTATTATGATAACATATTATAACTCAAATAACAACAAAACTAAAAAGATACAATAGACAATTGTTTTATATCTAAAGTTGGGAAACTGCATTTCTAACTTTATTAAATGAATGTGTGGAGAGGGTAACTGTTGAATCAAAAGGAATATCGACTCCTTCTAGAGTAATAGTCGGTGGGCATTTACTATAGTCCCACTTCCCAGCCGAAGGACTATCAGGACCACAAATTAATTTCGTATGAAATGTTTTGATCTCCTTAAGGAGATTTTCTTTCTCATCACCAAGGAAATCAGACGAGGATATTCTAAATAGACTTTTTGTAAATCTCAAAGCAAAATAGTATCTTGCTAATTTAAAGACTTTAAAATTGATGCCTTTTCAAGATAAATTCTTCTTAGTTTAACATATTGGCTTAAATGGTCTCTAGAAACAAGTTGACCTGATGAATAGCCACTATGTGATAATATAATAAAATGAAGCTAAGCATAAAAAGCAAGACTAAAATAAATGTTTACAAAATCAATATATTATTGCATATTTACAATTATTCATCTGGTTCATACAAAATAGACTTAGAAAATAACTCAGAGACAAATTTGTTCTTATAATACTTAATTTTTCAGCAGGGAGATCTTAGGGAATGGATCTGACCTGTGGTAAGTTCCAACAAGCTCCAGGGTGCGGGTCATATCAGAATTCATCCAATTATCTCTTATAAAAACGCCTAACTAGACCCCCAATAATTCACCTAAATATGAAAAGTCAAAATTGAGTGTCTACGTTAAGCCTTATATAAGAAGTTGACTGAAATATCCCTCTCTTTAATCAGCATCCAAAATAGGTGATTAACTCCCGATTTTCTTATAAGAGAGCGTCATAGCGAAGGCGCGCTCTCTTTAGTAGGGAGCAGCATTTTGATGCATAAATGATGCCAGCACTGATGCACTTCTATCAAGCCTATGATATTTATCGGAAAGTACATTGTGCTCCCCTATTTGCTTGTCTAACTCCCTATATAATCTGTTTATCTCTGCTGGTTTTCTTTCGATTTTGGTTTTATACGGGAGGATGGATTTCTTCCTTATCTAAAATGTGATTTATACTATTATTATCTTCGAAGTGAAGATATTTAAACAGAGAATCCCATACCTAAGATATCGGGACAAAGGTCTGAGAAACCTGCTCTTTTCCTCATGGTTCATCAACATTAATAGAAGAAGGATCTTCTTGAGGAGCGGAAAGGGTGGCAGATTCAGGAAGGATTGCACTGTGAGGAGATGGCTCTTTCTCAGAAGCTCTTGTATTACCATCTCCATCTTTATCAGAAGACTCGGTGTGGCCTTCTCCGTCGCCACCTGAACCTTGGCCACCATTGATGTTGTCATCATCATCACTGTCGTCGTCATTGTTGTCATCGTCATTATTCCCCTCCTCTTTGGCATCATCATCTTTGTTGCCTTCATCCCCTAAGTCGGACTTAACTTCAAAAGGAGGAACTTCAAAATAAAGAAGTTTGGAGGAGTCAATTTCCTTCCTCTTGGCAACTTTGATCCCCTGCTCCATCTTTTTTATTCTATCCATCGCCCTATCAACGAGAGCAAGGTCGATCGAGGGAAAGCTCAAATCCAGGCACTTATCAAATCCGAAATGGTGCCAATAGCCAGTTTCAGGGAGTCTTTGTTCTTTTCCAACTTTTCCTTCAAAGTGGCATGCTTAGCTGCTATTTTGCCTTCTCCTTGTCGGATTCTTTCAAGGTTAATTGCATCGCTAAATTCTCATCGATGAGGAGTTGGCGAACCTTTCTTTCTTCCAAAATAGCAGATTCCGACTTGGCAAGAGAAGTTCTCAACCGCTCCAGTTCAGAGGTTGCTTCATCTTTTGTTACAGATAAAGAAGAAACTTGGTTCTTTAAGGAAGAAATCTCCTCATGAAACTTGGAGGATTCAACAGAAGACTTAGACGCCCGCTCGTGCAAAACTAGCCAACTCTTGGAAATCTGAGAGAAAAATACAACATAAGTTAAAAGACTTAAAGAAAAACATAAATAATAATGTTAAGTAATGTAATACATACCAGAAGTTAATGCTCGAGAAGGGATCGTAGTGTCCTTCCAAATTTGGAACGGAGGACGGCGGCTGAATTGAAGTAAATGATGGAGAATTTAAAATAGAATGGACCACCTTTTCAAAATCGCTTGGAGGTATGGAAGCTAATGGTCCTGGAAGATTTAAAACTTGAGTAGGGGTTGAAGTCCCCAATGCCTGTTGCATCTGCTCAATTACGCTCGGAGAGCTGGAGATAACGATGCGTGAGAGAGGATCGACTATGGAGGGAGTTTCCTTAGGCAGGACATGAGGAGCTTCAACAAATAGACTCTCTAAAGACTCCCCAACATTAAAGGACTCCACTTCGACCCATGGTGGAGAATTAGAAACCTCAACCACTTTAAATTTCTTTTGAGGAGGTTTCACCACAGACGTTTTGATTAGCTTTCTTTTAGCAGGCATCTTTGACCTGGTAATGGCCTAGGAAAAACATGATGCGTGTGAAGTCGAGGAAGGAGGGGCAGGACCACTGGTGGGTTTTTCCACTTGAGGAGCCACTGAAAAGAATTTAAACAGATTATAAATTAGCAGAATAATTTGAAAAAACAACGCACCAATACATAACAAGTGTAGCGTTTATCACTTACCGAAGTGGTCAGCACAAATGGGTGACATAGGAGAGAAGTGTGTAGGGTCTCCTAAGGAAAGGAAGCATTTTCCTCGTGATGTGTGTTGGACCAAGGGAGGCTGCCCCAAAATCCTTTGGCTGGAGGGGGAAGAGAATGCTTCCTCAAGTTGGCATGATTCAACAGCTTCACTATGTTTCCGATCTCACTAGAAGCTACGACGAGAGACTCCACCGTTCTATTATCGCCTCGTTAAGTTCTTTGGTAGGAGCACCTGATAGAAGGCAAAGATTAGACAAGAAAACCCACTGAATAGAAGGGAAATAATGGAAGTCTGAACTTACAGGGGATGGAGAAAGTCCCACTAATATTTGGGAAACACTTGACGAAGAAGAACTAGTTCTCCCAGTCTCTAAACTTGTTAACCCCCTCTGATATCAGCTTCTTCTGAGGGTTCGCCCTAAAGATTTGGCTATTGAGATTACTAAGCTTGACAAGTCGGACCAAGTGGTTCAACACTTCATCATTTGAAGAGGGGAGTCCAAAGTCCAATGCCATTAACTCCAAAGACAGAAGGTAGGTGTACACGTTCGGAGATAGTTGGATTGGTGCAATTTCGAGATAAGAAAGGAACTTAGACAGGAACTCTGAAAAAGGGAGAAAGCCTTCATGCCATGTATGGATGGCAGTATAAGCAAAGAACCTTGTTGATGGTATCAGTTTCCCTAGGTGCAATGGCTTCTACACCAGTAATTCGTCGTTAAGAATGGCATCTACTTCATCTTGTGAAGATATGAGAGAAGGCTTTGAAAAGGCTTCGATCTTCTTCGAGGAGCTCATGGTTCTGCCAGGTGAAAACGTTTTAGTTAAAATTTCTATTTAATATAAACCTAATATTCTTTCAAAAAATTGGTAAAAACCTACTATAGCAACTAAAACAAGAAACTTCAAATTCTTAGGAAAGAGTTAAAGTTAAAAATCAAGAATATAGAGCTTTCGACTGAGTCGAAAGGGAAAGATAAATTAAAATTTAACAAACCCCTCACAACAATGTTGAAAGCTTAAATATGAACATCCATCAAGCTTTCGACAAGGTTGAAAGGGAGGGTTGGAGTATATATCCTATCGACACCCTTCAACAATGTCGAAAGTTCAATAAGAAGCAGGTTGTTAAAAGCAAATGGCTAAAGCAAACTTAAAAATTTGGACAAAGTACATACAACTAATATTCAATATATAAGATGGCAAGACCCTTCGACACTGTCGAAACTAATGAATTAAGTTTTCTAAGAAAAATGTGAATGTCGTTGAAACCTTCTATACCCATTGAGTCGAAAGGTCCAAAGTTAAAGTAATATGAACTTGAAATGTTTCGACAATGCTGGAGAAAGGTGGTTGTAGAGGGTTTCGACTCATTAAGTTACAAAAGGGTTTTGATAAGGTCGAAAGGGAACCACGGTTTCGAAAAGCATGCAAAGAAGGAAATATTACAATCAAGAAAAAAAGGTTTTGACTAGGTTGAAACGTTTTGCTTTCAAGGAAGTTAACTACATGCCACTTCACTATATAGCTTTCGACAAAGCCAGTTAAATTAGGGCCACAACACCTTTCGACCCCATCGAAAGAGGTTAAGAAAGCAAAATGAAAGTTGCCACCTTAAACTCTTTCAAAGGCGTAGAAAAGTAAATTTTTGGCGCCAGTTTTTTAATCTGTACAATTCAAAGCTTATGGGTGAAGAAAGAAGAAACCCCTTTCTTTCCCAAACCCGATTTCAAATCCAGGAATCTAAAATTTAATAAACAAATCAATTAAACCCATTAAATTAATAAACTTAAACAAGGATTAACCTTTTAAACTTTAGAATCTATAAAACGAGAATTCCTATTTTATAAAAAGGTAGCAGTAATCATAATCAAACTATGAAATCAAATTAACATACTTCCAATTAAATGAAAACTCAAAAAAGTTCCGGGAAAATTGAAATAAAAAACTGGAATCCCGGTTATGAGATTTGCAAAACAAAATTGAGACTCATCGTCAAACAAAAGAAGGAGAGATTAGAAGAACAAAAATAATTTTAACTTATGATTAGATCTGGTTTCTACTTTGATTTGAGGAAGCAGAAAGAAAATTTGAGGATTTAGGATTCTTTTCCTGGTGCTTAAAATTTGATTACAGAAAAGTTAAGAAGAAGAAGGAAGAAAGCGTATTTCATAAGAAAAGTCAGAGAAGGCGGTAGGCTGTTGGATCAAATTTAAATGAACGGTCCAGATTCACGTGGGAATGCCAAAAGGCAGGAAGTTCTTAGGTTTCGACAAAGTTGATTTGGAAAGTCAAGTGCATCCCTTCACAAGGGGGGCAAATGTTACTACCAAAAATTCCTTTTGACTTAGTCGAAAGCTGTTTAAGCAGAAGATAAAGAAGAACAAGAGGAAAAGACTCCAACCAAACTTTTCAAAAGAGTTAAAGGGATGCTACAGCCAAAGTCCAAAAGCTTCAGAACCTTTCGAAGAAGTCGAAAGCACCTTTCTGCCTTCAGCGACCACCTTTCGAAGTAGGTGAATCCATATGCATGAAGACCTTTCGAAGGAGTCAAGGCAACTTATTTCGAAGATAATGTAAGGAAACTCTTCAAGTGCGCACCAAACCTTTCGAAACCAAAAGTTCGCCTTCACTCATACCACTTGAATGCATGTATTGGCCTAAACAACCCTTTCGAAAGCTATACTAAGCCTTTCGAACCGGTCGAAGCCATTGTAATCTAGGGAAGTTCCGTATCAAGTCACAAACAAGAGTTCAAAAGCAAGCAATAGCATCGAAAGATTCGAAACCATCAGCATCTCAACATCTTTGAAACCACTAGATAAAGCCTATCGACAAAGTCGAAAGCTCTTACAAAGCAACATAGAGGAGGGAAGTGCAACCGCTCCTTTTGATAAAGGCGGAAGCATACTAGTGTCAACATGGCAGCCACCTTTCGACTAGGTCGAAAACATTAGGGTCGAAAGGTGCTGACCCACATCTACAAATAAGACCCAAGGGGTATGGTTTTGGAGATCCGAACTTAGTCATTCCAAGCTTGTATTCTCTTACTTTTAAAAGCTGTAAAACCCTAATTTGTAAATCGAATTGGGGATTTTGAGTAATAAAACCTTCTTTGGGTTGAGAAAGGGAAATCTTAAATATTTCTAGTTACTTAATTGTTGCTCAAGCTTTTATCTGGTTTAACCTTGTGTTACAGGTATTGACTGTATTGAAGGGTCTCTTACGACTTGGTCGAAACCCTTATATTCTCAAGAAATACCAGCTTTAAATTCCATATCACTTTTCCTAAGTCATCTCCTTTCGACGAGGTGGAATCCAACCTTAATCCGCTTAAACTTTAGAAACCCAAACCATCCCCAAGGTGCCTAAGGATCTAGCTTTCAACAAGGTCGAAACCTTTATTCCAGATTCTTGATCTGAGTTTTAACTACTAATTAACTTTCGATAGGGTCGAAACCTTTGCCTTAAGTTCTTGGATATAGCCCTAATCACCCAACAACTAAAGTCTTCGACTGGGTCGAAACCTATCTAGATAAACCTTATCCAGGGTATCTCAACTGAGTCGAAAGGAAAGCTTTCGAAGGGAAATCCACTCTATCTTAGCAAAGTCGAAAGGCTGATAAGTAAAGGAATTAGTCATTTCGAACGGATCGAAAGGTCAACTTGAATAAGTTTCCATTATTACAACCTATTCGAAAGGGAAACCAAAGAAGACAATCACCTTCCACTCTTCTCCATTTATATAAAGGAAACCAAACAAGATTAACCCTATCCCTTTATTCCACATCGATGTGTTAGCAAGATTTCTTGTTAACACAAATGTTCTTTGAGTTTCTTTTATTTCCTACGAATGGTGTCCGCGTCATCAACTGAATCAATATGAGTCCTTAGTGCATGCTTAAGAGTCTTATTGGCTCTTTTTTAGATTTGGACCATGCTCTTTAATTCTTCAATCTCCTTCCTGAGAGTGTGCTTTTCATGCTCAAGTATTTCGACCTAGCTTTCATAATCATTAAGGCTTTGAGAAACTTTTTCATTCCATTTCTTATTAAGGAATTGTATGCATTCGAATTTGACTTGCCTACCCTACTGAGAGATCACTTCATTATTCAAACCGGGAGGTAGGTTTAATAAAGTGGGAAATTCTTGGCTAAATAAAGATTGAGATCATATCATTCTCCCAGGAGTAGGAAGGCTAGAATCGCCTCTGCTCGCTGAGTTCAAAAGATTGGCAGGATACTTGACTCTTCATTAAATCCATTTTAAGATCATTATTCATTGATGTAATTTAGCCATTGCTATAATGATATCGATTGAAGGTCCAGACCATAGGACCGTGTCAATCCGGTTTTTCAACTCCCAAAATTCTTTGTCTTTCTCTTTAATTTGATCCTCTACGCTAGAGGTTTTATAAATGTTGATCTTAACTGATAATATTTCCTGTGCCACTATTGTGCTTCTGTATTATCCAAAAACCGTAAAGCCGATGAGTCTTGGAAAGGCCGCCTCTTTTTTATATCTGCTATCAGTTTATCTTTGATAACGTTCTGTAGAGAAAGAGCATCTATAGGACCAGGTGCAAGTGAAAACTAGCTTTCCTATTTAGAATAAGTAAAACGGAAATTAATACATGAAAAATATGCTCTTCTATTAATAATAGCAAAGTTTACAAACAATAAGGAGATTCAAATTACATCACGAGTCCATTTTTGAACATTTAAATAACTATTAAAGTTTTGAAATCCCAATTTTGGCCTTTTCGAATGACCCAACTGACAATGTAATGATAGAATCAAAAGGAGTTTTAATCCCTTTCGAGGTATTAACTAGGGGAATTGATGATAATCCCATTTTCTGGCTGAAGGGCTAGTTTGACCACACAACAATTTGGCATGATAAGTTTGAATTTCACTAAGTAATTGTCCTTCTCATCACCCAGGAAATCAAAACGAAAGTGAGGGGATCATGTGTATACTTTTTGTAAATCTCTTAGAAAGCATTGCCTTGCTAACTGAGATGTTTCGATGGTTAAAGACTTCTCATTAAAATCTCCCTTTAACTTGGTAAACTTACTTAAAGTTCCATAGGAACAGGACTATTGGGGAGTTCCTTAATCTGTATAATATGTGAAAATTAGAGGAAAAGAGCGATAAAGTTTATAAGCTACTTGAATTACATATTACAATTACAATCATTCAGGTTCATAAAATATTGATCTCTTATAAAATTCAGAAATAAATCTCCCATTATTATACAATTTTTGGGAGGAAGAGTATAAGGAGAAAAGGGAACACTAGCGACCCTAGATAAGTTCCAACAAGCCCCAAGATGAGGATTGCTACCATGATCATCTAGATATCTTTTATGAAGGTGTCTAAGCAAACCCTCCTATTTTTGCCCAAGTAAGAAAAGTCCACAAATTGACCCCTGGAATAGACTTTATAGAGGAACTCCACCAAAGCGTTTGGGTCATCAATTAACATCTAAAAGAGAGCCATTAATTTGGTATTCTCTCTCATAATCCTTTCTAGGTATACACAAGCTCTTTCAAGCAAGGTGCCCTTGCTTCTTCTTAAAAGATTGTAACCGCATGGTATCACCAGATAGGCGTATATGTTTGTTAGACGGGGCATTGTATTCTTTAACTAACTTTTCAAGTTTCCTGTTCAGTCGGTTCTCCCTATTCACACTCTTTTCACAAAGAGTCTCATAATGGTATTTGTCCTTTTTCCTTAACTATAATAGTAAGCCTATCAATTAGGAGCTAAACAGATAGTCTTAAACATCTAAAATAAATAACTCCATAACTATGAGGCTAGAACTAGAGTATGAATTTTCTCTTTCGGCTGGCGGCGGGGAGGTGTGCTTTCTTTTGAAGTAGTATCTTTCTTTGTAGTATCTTGAGGATTAGGGAATTCAATAAAGCGACATCATAGGCAGGTGAATTTAAGTTAGGATCACCTGATCCATCTCCCACATCTTATGGTCCAATTGGACCCTTTCCATCACCATCATCATCATTATCATCGTCCCCGTCCTCGTCATCATCTTCTTCTCCTCGTCATCATCTTCGTCCCCATCCTCGTCCATCGGAGGATCATAAAAGGTTAGCCACTTTTCTACGTCAACCTTTTCTTTAGTAACAAACACTTCCTAAAGAGCCTTCCTATCTTTTTTCAGTTTAAGGCTAAGCTTTCTTTTAAATTTTTCATTCCAGTATGGGTGGGATGAAAAATCTAAGTCTGGGCACTTTTAAATGTTTTTAACATATGCAACAAACAAGGCTTCTTCATAACATTTCTCAATAATCTTAGGAAGGGCATCATTGAGGAAAAAGATGACTTTCTTTTTAGCATCACTGATAATACTATTCGAGTAGGCTAAGTTGCTAGTTTTTCTTTGTAGCTTGTCCTCCAAGGATTGGTTTTTATTAGATAACTCGGCTTTTTCTTATTAGCCCTCTCAAGAAATGCTTTTAACATTTTCACTTCCTTCTCAACTAGATCAGTTTTCTCCTTGTTGAACGGCTCGAGGTATACTTTCATGCCTCCACCTCCTTTTCTAGCAATTTCCTAGCATTTTTCTCTTCATTGAGTAAGGAGACGAGATTCTTTTTCTCGATAATAACATTATCTTTTGCCTATGCAATATCAACTATATTGTGGTTAAGCGAAGTCATTTTTCTTTCAAGCTCTACTATTTAGTTAGAATGCCCTTGAGAAGCCTCTTGGAGGAGAAACATATTCTTTCCTACCTAAAATGTGTAACAAATTTAAGTCAGGACAGGATCTATAGAGCTAAAAATTAACCAAACGAGAGGAAATACGTACCGATAAAAGCTGTTTAAGAATGATAAAATGATGATCCTTGAATAAATTAAGGGCTGCGATGACCCAAGAGAGGTAATAGAGGGAGACTAGATAACCACTCGAACGAAATCATCAAAACTGGCCACAAGAGACTATACCTAGGCCTCCGAAGGAAGAAGATCTTTCAGGAAAGGATATGGCCCAAGATCAGCATACAAACGACTAAGAGCTATTGGAGAAGTAGAAATAGAAATCTTGAGGATGGGATCTAGAGAACGAGCCGCCTCAGAAGATTCTTGAACTTTATGCCCAAGAGATTCCTGATTGGCAACCTCAGGGCTCAAGTCAACGGTCATATTTTCCTCCTCATCCACAATAGTAGGAGTGAAGTCACCCACAATCTTAGGCCTTTTGTTTGGGAAAGAAGAAGAAATATCAGCAGGAACCTCATCGTCTGCTTCCTTTTCTAATGCTTCAATTGCTTTAGCAATAGAGTCCTCAATGGAAGCGGATTTGCTCGATCGAGATGAAGTAGGAATTTCATCTTTATCTTTCCTCTTTTTGGGAGCACCGTCTTTAAATCATGTCTCTTTAGAAGTGACAACAAGATTAGGTGAGCCTAAAACAAAGAAAATAAGTCAATAAAAAAATAACATTAGGAATTTCATACTTGTTATATTAAAAACTTGCCAATGGGCTCAAGTTGAACTTGAGAAGAAATAGAGAAAGCATTACGGTTATTGATGACCGACAACTATTTCCCTTAGGCATTACCTTTCATCATTAGGGGTTCCTCATGTATTGTATGTTGGTCTAGAATCGGTGGGTAGTGATGAAGATTTGCTTCCATCAGAAGTGTGAGCCAATTATCCTTGCTCCTAGATGCCAGAGTAAGAGATTTGACAGTCTTGCTATAAGAGGAGCTTAACTGCTTAAGAGCCGGACCTAAATGAAAACATCTGTTGTAAGAAAAGTGAAAAATATAACACAAGTAATAGGAAACAATGACTTATCTATAACAGAGAAAGTTTCTCTAATCCTAGAATAGCATCTGATATAGAAAAATTGATTTTCACATCCCTTGGTCTTATTAATGGTATTGATGATCAAGCTTTTCAAAAGGGGATGAATGTGATATAGTGGATTACCCTGTTGTGCATCTATCTTGGCAGGCCTAGCTATAGTGTGAAGAATTTCAGCACTAAAAGAGGGAAGCTTGGCTTCCCTAGCAAGAACTTCCAAGCAGGTCAAGTAGGTGTACGAATTCAGAGTTAATTGAATTGGAGCATTGTTTAGGTGCTCTAGGAATCTCAAAAGAAAGTCAGAGAAAGGAAGACATCCCAAGTGCCATATATGTACTGGGGTGAAGGTAAAAAAACCCTTATGGGGGATTACCAATTCTACAGAAGGACTGGTAGGAATAGCTCTATACTTGTAATTCCAAACTACTTATGAATGGAATCCATTGCTTCTTGAGTGATAATATACGACGGATTAAGAAGATAATATTCTTTCTTAGTAGACGAAGAAGCTTCTGGACCCTTATTGGTCCTCTTGATTACTTTTTGAGTTGTGTTCTTGCCTTCCATTTATATGCCAGGTGATATTATTCCAAATTAGAAAAGTGATAATTAGAATGCTCAAGATATAAGTGGGATATTATATTCTAAAACAAGGGATAACTAATTGATTACCTAAATTATGGCACCAAAATGTGAAAAGTCTATAGTCCTATATAATATTTACAACAAGTCAATGACCATTGCATATTCAACATCAAATTTATGGAAAACTTAAACTTTTAAGTCGATTAAGAGTGTGCAAAGAATGTTAGACTTGTGTTAAGAAAGTAAGCATATGGGTGTTTATAAGAAACTTAAAGTAAGAATTATCGTAATAGTAACCAAAGTGTTATGTTGCATTACAAAATCTATGTCAAATGGATAAATTAAAAGTCAAATGTCATATTAGTTATGATATAAATTATAGTTATGCCACAGCTATAGTCAATGCCAAAATGATAAAGTAGCCGGCATTGATGAGTAATGCCAACATAAGCCTATAATATTTTTATATGTGACCCATGAAATTACTACAACGACTGTGTCGTAAAATAACAAATGTAATATAAGGTCTACATAAGAATGTTGGAAATGATTATTGATGAAGGATAATAACTTATAGTAAGGTTATCAATACCGTATGATAGCCCCTAAAATCAATATCGAATCTAAGTGGTAATGCTTTTAGATAATGCCAAATTCGTGTATTTCGCATCTATGGTTAGTAATCAACATAAATTCTCTTATAACAATATCTCTTTTATTTCTAAATAAGTTGTCGTACCTCTTTTCAGTTATCGATGGCATAAATGTTTTACACTATAAGTTTTCTAAGCTTCGGAATTGATTATTAGAATAATATGCAAAGAGAAAACTCAATTGATACCGAACATCCGAGTGATATAGACTATTTGGTTTATTAGTAAAGCATCAGAGAAAAATATCAATATCAAAGTAAAACAAGGTAAATTAGACAATGTCGATATCCTAATAATGCCGTAAGGCATCAATATTGATATAGAACAAGGTGATATCGGGTTTCGGTTATAATAGACTATCCATTTTACCATTGAACTAGAAACGCTCAGGTTTTCAAATCATTGTCACAAGACTTTAATTAATCCAATAAATCATTTAAAGGACATAAAAAATTCTTTGCTATTTCAATTTAAAAGCACAATTGGTCATTAATCCAAACGATAATATGAATATCAGCATCAATCATACAATTAAACCTCAGTGTCAATTCGAAATCGATAAAACCCAAATGAAACCCTAATAATGGTTTTGATATAAAATTCAAGTTAATCGATGCAAGTGGAATCAGAAATCGAACCTTAATGATGGCTTGGATGTCTGAAATATAAGATTTTTTATGATTTTGAGAATCTGGGAATTTCTTTTGCTTGGGATTGAAATGCATGTAAAAGATGAAGAAGGAGAAGATTTGACTATTTATAATGGAAAAGAAGACAAGCATATACCATTGGATCAATTCTAAATGTATGATGGGATTTGCAAAGAACACCATTAGGTGGTAAAGAGCCGATGCCAAAGGTATTGACTTGAAAAATCAATGCTTCCTTCACACTAGGGGACAAATTTTACTATCATTATCAATTCCAAAGGTATACGACATGTTGACATAACAATGATCTTACATTCAAGCAATGATGAAAGTATGAGGAAAAACCAATGCTGAAAGCAAACAATATCGCCCCTCATCAATAAAGAATAATAGGAAATGCTACGGGTCATCAACAAAGCTAGCAATACCAAATGCTATCAATGCTGCATACCGCTTATAAAGTTGAATAAGTGATATCGTGCCAAAGAAATAGGAAACAATGCTGTATGTTAGTGGGGGAATGACAACATTGGAAAGCTCTATGTCGAAAGCCATCAATGTTATAACGACATGATATAGCATTGATGCTGCATCATAGTAATGCTGCATTCCATCAATGAAGCACTTCTTCCATATAGCTAGAAGAATCAATGTTGCTCCAGATTAATGTCGCATCTCATCAATGTCGCTTCACCATCGATGTCGTCTACTTTCAATGCCGCTCACCACTAATGCCGTCTCTTATTAATGCCGCTTATTATCAATGCTGCCTTTTGTCAATGCCGTCTATTATCAATGCTGCTTGTTATCAATGTCGTTTGCTATCAATGCCGCCCCTTATCAATGATGTATGTCGTCAATGTCGATCATTGCCAATATCGCCACTTATCAATGTCGCCACTTATCAATGTCTCCGCTTATTGATGCCATGACATAGTAATGCCGCACTTCATCAGCCTACAAAAGAGGTTGCATATCCTCAATACAATGTTGATATCGAATGTCATCAATGAAGGCTACCAAGGAAAGATGGATGCTAAGCATCGAGGTTCACCATTGTGCAAATGGATGCTAAAGTATAGCGCCATTAACCATCAATATGGTTAATTCTAGAGGTCAAGTACGCTGCATGGACATGTCACGGCCATGCCGTACCCCTCAACCCCTATAAATACGGATCTATAGGCATGAAGAAAAGGGCGAATCATTCTTTTCTTTTCTCTTACATTTTAAACTTTGTAACCCTAAATTGATTTGGGGATTTTAGTGTCGATTGTACTTTTGCATATAGGATCTTGTACATTTAATAATTACATGGAATACAAATAAAGAGGACTCTAATTATTAAATGTTTTCGAGTTCCAAAGCACTTTTGATTTTTAATGATAACTTGCTTCGAATTCCAAAAGCACTCATAATCTTTATTTGTGCTTGCATAAGATTGCTCTATATAGATTGACATTGCTTCAACATGATCATGCTTATGACATCATCATGGATTTGAACAAGCCAACCCAAATTACCAAAGCCCTTTCTCAACTAATTGTCGCTTTTGCCAACACTCGTTGAGGTTGTGTAATGACCCAAGATTTTAGGAATTTATTCTGAAAAATATAAATAAATTCAAAATGATTTTTGAATTAAATCTTGAAAGGGAATTGATATAGCTTGATAGTGTATCAGTATGTGTGTACATGTGTGCACAGGAAATGCACTTGAACTAAAGCTAAAATCCCTGAACTCTAAGAATAAATACATATTGATATGTATGGGAATATATATATCTATATATATATAGGTTAAATCCTTAAAAGACTGTATGCATAAGTAAATATACATATATGGATGCTACTGAATATTTTTGAGTGTACATGTGCATGTGTGTGTCAATACAGAATGATGTATAAATATATATATATATAGGTGTACTAATTATTTCAGTAAGACTTATATAAATATATATGTGTTAATAAAATACTAGAGTTCAAATTAGTAAGATAAAATATACAGACATATTTTAGTATATAGGAAGAAAGAAAGAAAAACTGAAGATATAAAAAGGAGTATTCCTCTTGTAAATAAATAAAGGAGGTACATACCATTTACATGAAAGCTAAAAATAGGAAAAATAAGACAAAACAGGGAAATGCTCGGTATAGGTAGAATTAGGAAGAGTATTTGATAAATAACAAATCAAGTCACATTTTTAGCATGATTGTAGACAAAGGAAAAAGTATTTTCTGAAAAGCAAAATTCTGAAATTAGCCAAAAAGAATGTAACCACTTTTCTCTTCACCTAAATTAAGCCGGGAAGGGTAGAACTTTGGGTTCAAATAAAATACAGATAACATGATTTTTCTGGTGGGCAAAAATGGCTTTAGCCAATACCCAAAACCCTAAGGAAGACCCTGTATATATACATGTATATGCAGCAGCCTCCTCTCCTTCTCAGAAAAAGAACTTTGAAAAAAAAAGAGAAAACAACACCATAGAAATCATAAGACAAGGGAAGGAGGAGAGCTTGAGGCTAAAGGCAGAAGTTCATCAATTAATTAAGGAAGCAAAGAAGAGAGCTAGGTGAGAAAACTCACTCAAAAATCTAAGGCAATAAGTCCTAATGTAGGCAGCCAGTTATAAGTAATTTTCTTAAAAGAGTATTTTCATATATGAATGCTATCTGTGATTTTAAATCTGGAAATGTTTTGATTCTCTTTGGTTGTTCTACTTGTTTATTTATAAGAAAGTTTTATGTGTAGTTAGTATACATATATGTTTTATGAACCCAGATCTCTGATATGTAGATGCTTAGGAACATAAAATAAATGTTGAATATAGGCAAGTAGTATTGGTTTTGGCTTAACTCAGAGAAATGAAAACAAATTGAGCTGCAATATACTCATGTATAAGTGCTGAGGCTTGAGACAAAGAGGAATTAGGGGTGCAATAGGGTTGCCTATGTGCTGATGCTCCTAATTTAATAAGAATGCATAAAGATATATACACATAGCAAACAAAAATTTTGTGATTCAGTGAAACCAGATCATTCTGAGTTTAACTCAAGCATAAATGTTTGCAAAAAGGAAAAACTCTCTCAGAAGCAATAAGCTAATGTTAGTTGCCTGTACCCCTTTTTAAAAATACCAGAATATATATATACATACAGAACCTTATTTATTTAGTCACCAATGGTTGTTTGCTTGTTTGTCTCTGTATGGTTATGAATAATATGAGATGCCATGATATGGATGTTTTTAGTTAGTAAAATGGATCACTGAATGGTTTAGTCATGAAAAATCAAAAGAGTTATTATTAACTTAAAACCTGATTAGGAAATTGGGGTCAAGAACACTGCAGGAATGACTTGTGTTCTTGAGTAACACAAGTTGACACATGGCTTGTTTAAGTCCTGAGATCTTTGTGTAATGGAGTGAATTAGTTCATTACAGTGTGTCCATTGATTCATAAATATTGCAGATGAGACCAGGATAGATAAATATACCAAGGGAAAAATACTTGAGATGATGAGAAAACTAGAGTTTTTCCCAGAATTGAAATATGAGGATGGAATAAATGATTTAACTCATATTGGTTATTTTCCTGTTTGGTATGGATGATTGTTTGACTATGACTGAATTGTATGCTTGAATATATGTGCCATATTTATATATGTAGTCTCTGGAAAGAAAAATTAAAGTGTGCACATGCACAATGACACAGAGCATGCACACAAGTATGATCTGATTCCAAAGGGCAGAACTTTATGTATATGTATTTAATTTGATTTTAACCTAATTAACTAATTGCTTTTGTGAATTTTCTCATACCAGACATGTGTCTGACCCTAGTGTGCTAATGGCATCTGGGGTGTCTCATTTAAAATGAGGCAGTTTCAAATGCTTTTTCAGGGATTGCAGCAACTAAGTAGGAGTAGGAGCAAGGCTTTGAGAAGAAGATTATAGCATGCTAAACTTAGTTAGATAAGAGCCTAAATGATAAAATCCGCATGTATTAATGATTTAAATTGTTACTTGTATTAAGTGTTGGATATGGGATGGATATTTTGTTAAGTATTTTATTAAGAGATTGTCTTGTATCTGGAATTTATAAATTTAGTTAATATCTGATATTAAAGAAGTTAATCAAAATATTGTAAGTGGATTTAGTAAGAACACCAGGTTTAAATTAAATGATTATATTTTATAAATGTATTAGTCAATCTTGAGTCTTTAGAAAGGATTTTAGTTTTGGGAAAATCTGGATAGTTGATTCTCAGAAAAATTAAATGGTTTTATCTTTCTACCATGGCATATGTATACAAAAGATAATAGGCATAGGTTGAATGTTTTTATATGACTGCAAGGTTCCCATAATTTAACTTGTTTCATACAAATGTTTCATGTCTTGTTTTTAAATAAAGAAAGGATCTGTAATAAGGGAGTTGAAAGCCAGATCCAAATAGTTGCAGTTATATATGCACATAAACATGTTTTGTGCAAATATTAACACACCTTTTTCCTATGTATTTGTAATAGGAATCTGAATTTCACTCAGATTTTAACCAAATGCATTTTAAATTCCGGACAGATTTTATAAGAAGAAAATCAAACATGGACATATAACACTGAACTATGTGTGGATTGATTAAATTCAATCAATCCAATATCCTCTTGTTTTCCAGAACTCTGATTCAAACAAGAGAGGCATATGCATCCTCACATGTATGTGCTTATCCTTGTGAATGTACTGATATATTTATATTGGTTAATTGTTTTGGTCCTGGACATATTTTGTTTATTGGAAAAAGAAAATGACCCTGGAAAATATATTTGTAATGATTGATATATCTATATATCATCTCTGATAGTTCAAAGGAAGTTTAAATCCAACTTAAAAAGGTGTAAATGAATGTAGGTGGACATCCAGACACATATAAATTGAATGTGCATATGCATGTACATAGAGATCGAATTTAGACGTCAGTCTTAATAATTTAGACGTCTGAGATTAAACTTAGACGTCAGTCATAATAATTTAGACGTCTGAGGTTAAATGTAGACGTCTGTCACAAAATAATTAGATGTCTGAATTTAGTTCAAAATGTCTTTTTCTCTCTGTTTCAATTTTAGATCTCTGAGCCGTCTGTCATAATTAGTTAGACGTCTGGGATTAAGTTTAGACGCCTGTCATAATTATTTAGACGTCTGAACTGCTGATTTTGCCTAATTTGCCTATTTAAAAAGAAACAAGTGGCTATGTCAATAGCTTGTATGGCATTTTGATTTCTATTTGATTTAAATTCCCTTTGAGGAAGTAAAAAAAAAAATCCTTATGAAATTAGGGTAGAAATAGGAGGGTCACTTCATTTGGTATCAGAGCTATGTTATTCAACATAGTAGAAGTAAAGATCAAGTTCTTAGATAGAAATAAAATTTAAAGGAACTAAATATATATATCAATGTTTTCAGTGTGAAAAAAAAAACCACTGAAATAATAAAATTACCAATCAAACTAACCAGCTATGTAAATTATTATTAGCAAACTATGGTAGGGAGACCACCAAATCAGGGAGCAGGATCTTCCCATGCACCACCAATGGTCAATCTGCAAGACTTGGTGAGAGCATTTAGGGATGGGGCAGGACAAAGGCAAGAAAATCCCTATGAAGAACTCTCAAAATTACTTAAGACCTATACTCATTTAGGAGGCAAAATCTTTGAAGGGACAGAGAGTATCATGGAAATTCAAACATGGTTGAGAACATTGGAAAGAATTTTCAATGACATGCAACTTGATGATCAAAGAAAGAGGCAAGTGGCTTCAAGACAGCTAAAAGGAGTAGCTTTAGGCTGGTGGGAAGTAATCATTGCAGGAAGGAATGAGAATGAAATCACTTGGAATCAATTCAAAGAGATGTTGGAAGCAAGGTTTGTACCAGCATCAGCAAAGACTACCTTGCTAGAAGAATTTATTAGACTTAGACAAGGAACCATGACTGTCACAGAATACACTCAAAAGTTTGAGGGGCTTTCCACATATGGAGCAATGCTTGTGGCAGATGAGGCATCCAAAAATGATAGGTACATAAAAGGGTTGAACCCAGGACTTAGCAGAGCCATGTTACCCTATGCAGACAGGACTTTTGACCATGTGATAGACTTAGCCTTGAGGTTGGAACAGCATGACAAGGAAAGGGAGAAGTTCAGAAATTTTAAGAACAATAATACCAAGAAGGGTAAGGGGAGGTATCACCCTTATGATAAGAAGAAGGAAGAGGCCAGTAACAAAGGCACTGGAGATGTCAAAGCTAAGGAAACCAAGAAGAAAATTGTGTGCCATCAGTGTGGAAAGGAGGGGCATATCAAGCCTAGGTGTCCAGAATTGAAGGGAGGAGCTTTTAAGTGCTATCTATGTGGGAAAGAGGGGCATATGAAGAGGAATTGTCCTGAGTACAAACAACAAGGAAAATTGGCAAATTTGGAAGGAAAAGGCAAAGCCACAGTGGAGAGTAACACAGAAAACCATAGCCAAGTGGAAGGTACATTACTTATTTGTACCATACCCATAGCAGTAGTATATGATACTGGGGCAACTCACTCTTTAATTTCTTATGAACTAGTTAAAATGCTAAAACTGAATTGCATATTGGTTGAAACCCCATTGCATATACAAAGTCCACTGGGGAGTTCTAGTGTTTTAAATATGATTTGTGTGGATGTGGAATTAAACATAGGAGGAAATATTTTTATTTCCAATTTATATGTTTTGAATTACCCAAATATAGGTGTTATATTGGGGGTAGACTGGTTAAGGCAATTTAAAGCCATAATTAATTTAGACTCATCCACCATATCATTGCAAAATTCTAGAGGTCAGAGAATCACAGTTTTATGTGAAGTAGCTAAGGAAGGAAAACTATATCATTTAGTTGACTCAGAAAAAGATTTCAGTGAACTAACCATTGAAGAAATTCCCGTAGTTAATGAATATTTGGATGTGTTTAGTGAGGTCAAGGGTGTTCCACACCATAGACCAGTAGAGTTCCAGATCAATCTAGTTCCAGGAGCAAGCCCAGTGATTAAAAAGCCAACTAGAATGGGGCCAAATGAACTAAAGGAATTAAAGAAACAGTTTGAAGAACTGGAAGAAAAGGGTTTTATAAGACCAAGTAATTCTTGCTGGGGAGCACCAGTGGTATTTGTTAAGAAGCAAGATGGCTCCTTAAGACTCTGTATAGATTATAGAGAATTAAACAAGGTAACTATTAAAAATAAATACCCATTGCCAAGAATAGATGATTTTTTTGATCAATTAGCAGGGGCAAAAGTATTTTCTAGACTAGACTTAGCATCTGGTTTTCATCAAATGAAGGTGGAAGAATCAAGCATCAAGTACACTGCCTTTAACACTAGGTATGGGTTGTATGAATTTTTGGTTATGCCATTTGGCTTGACCAATGCACCATCATACTTTGTAGATTTAATGAACAGAACCTTTAGAGATTGTTTAGACAAGTTTGTGCTTATTTTTATAGATGACATTTTGATTTATTCCAAAACAGTGGAAGAACATAAGCATCATTTGCACCTGGTTTTGTCTAGGTTAAGGGAAAAAGATTTAAAAGCAAAATTTTCAAAATGTGTATTTTGGAAAGAGGAAGTACATTTTCTTGGCCATGTTATATCTGCTCAAGGAATTTCTATGAACCCTAATAAAGTAGTGGCTATTCAAGCATGGAAGAGGCCAAGCACTGTGAGTGAAGTGAGGTCATTTATGGGGATGGCAGGGTATTATAGGAGGTTTATAAAAGATTTTTCAAAAATTTTTACACCACTCACTAACCTAACCAGGAAGAACCAAGCTTTTGTTTGGTCAGAAAAATGTGAAAAGTCTTTTGAACAGTTTAAGGAGGCATTGGTGAATGCTCCAATTTTAAAGGTACCTCATGGAAATGAAGAATTAGTTGTATACACTGATGCTAGTGGATTTGGCTTGGGTGCAGTGTTGATGCAACAAGGCCAAGTCATTGCATATGCATCCAGACAACTTAAACCCCATGAAGTAAGGTATGCCACACATGATCTCGAATTAGCAGCTGTGATCTATGCTTTAAAACTTTGGAGACATTATTTGTTAGGCACAAAGTTTGAACTTTACACTGACCACAAGTCTCTAAAATATTTATTTTCACAAAAAGATTTGAACATGAGGCAACATAGATGGGTGGAGTTCTTAGCTGCCTATGACTTTGACATACTCTATACACCAGGCAAAGCAAACAAAGTTGCAGATGCTCTAAGTAGACAGCATGCTAAATTGGCTATGATGATGATAGAAGAATTTAAGGGCTTGTCTTTGCTAACTGAGTTAGAAATTGGAGAGAATGGTTGTGTGCACATTGATGAGCAGATGCATGGTGCACAAGAAGATAAAGGGAAGTTAAGCTTAATGACACTTCAACCAGATTTAATTCTGAAGGTAGGAAAAATGCAAGAACAGGATGCCAACTTATTAGAGAAGAAAGTGCTCCTCTCAAGAGGGGAGGAAGTGATGAATCACCATATTGATAAAAATGGTTATATGAGATACCAGAATAGGATGTGTGTACCAGAGGACACAGAATTGAAGAAGGAGATATTGAATGAATATCACAGAAGTAAATACTCCATACACCCAGGCAACACAAAAATGTACCAAAATTTGAAAAGAGACTTCTGGTGGAAGGGGATGAAATCTGATGTAGCTAAATACATTGCCAAGTGTATGACTTGCCAACAAGTCAAGGCTGAAACCCAAAGGCCATCAGGGTTGATGCAGTCTCTTAGTGTACCACAGTGGAAGTGGGAAGACATATCTATGGACTTCATAGATGGACTGCCTAGATCTAAGAGAGGTAATACAAGTATATGGGTGATAGTTGATAGGCTAACCAAGGTAGCACACTTCATCCCAGTCAAGTCAGAAAGAACAGCACCAAAATTAGCTCAAATTTTTATAAAGGAAGTGGTAAAGTTACATGGCATTCCCAAAACCATTGTGAGTGATAGGGATACCATCTTCACTTCAAAATTCTGGAGAAGCTTTCAAGAAGCAATGGGAAGTGAACTATGTTTAAGTACTGCCTACCATCCTCAATCAGATGGGCAGACTGAGGTAGTAAACAAAGTTTTGGAGGACATGTTGAGGGCATGTATACTGGATTTTGGGGGCAACTGGGAAGATTATCTTCATCTAGTTGAATTTACATACAACAACAGCTACCAAAGCACCATAGGAGTGGCTCCATTTGAAGCCTTATATGGTAAACCCTGTTTGTCACCTGTTTGTTGGGTAGAAGCAGGAGAAAGGTCTATTTTAGGACCTGAGTACATACAAGAAACTAAGGAGAAAATTGAGTTGATAAGAAGAAGAATGGCAGCAGCTCAAGATAGGCAAAAGAAATTTGCAGACATGAGAAGGAGGCAGGTAGAATATGAAGTGGGAAATTTTGTTTTCATCAAAATCTCACCTATGAAAAATGTGCTGAGGTTTGGAAAACAAGGCAAGTTAACCCCGAGATATATTGGACCATACAAAATTCTGGAAAGAATTGGTCCCTTGGCATATAAGTTGGAATTACCAGAAAACATGCAAGGTATACATGATGTTTTTCATGTATCACAATTGAGAAGGTGGGTCCATGACAAGGCAGAAATTCTTGAGACCCCAACCCAAGTGCAGATAAATTCTAATTTGATTTATGAAAAGGATCCAGTGGGGATTTTGGCAAGAGAGGTGAAGAAGTTGAGAAATAAATCTCTGAAACTTGTGAAGGTACAGTGGAGTCTTGATCCTAGTGATTGCACATGGGAATTAGAGGACAAAGTTAGGATGAATTATCCTAAGCTATTTTCAGATTAAAGGTAATTCTGATCTTTGATTGTTTTCTTTTTAGATGCATATGTTTTTAGTTATTATAGAACTAAAAATCTATTTGGTTGAGAATGTACTTGTTCTCTGAATTAAGTTAAAATTTATTTTAAGCTTAGGAAAATTGTGGGACACAATTTCTAAAAGGAGGGGTGTATGTAATGACCCAAGATTTTAGGAATTTATTCTGAAAAATATAAATAAATTCAAAATGATTTTTGAATTAAATCTTGAAAGGGAATTGATATAGCTTGATAGTGTATCAGTATGTGTGTACATGTGTGCACAGGAAATGCACTTGAACTAAAGCTAAAATCCCTGAACTCTAAGAATAAATACATA
Source organism: Allium fistulosum (assembly GCA_030737815.1). NCBI lineage: Eukaryota > Viridiplantae > Streptophyta > Magnoliopsida > Asparagales > Amaryllidaceae > Allium > Allium fistulosum. Next base: position 643,980,755 of record CM060904.1, read on the forward strand.
TTGATATGTATGGGAATATATATATATCTATATATATATAGGTTAAATCCTTAAAAGACTGTATGCATAAGTAAATATACATATATGGATGCTACTGAATATTTTTGAGTGTACATGTGCATGTGTGTGTCAATACAGAATGATGTATAAATATATATATATATATATAGGTGTACTAATTATTTCAGTAAGACTTATATAAATATATATGTGTTAATAAAATACTAGAGTTCAAATTAGTAAGATAAAATATACAGACATATTTTAGTATATAGGAAGAAAGAAAGAAAAACTGAAGATATAAAAAGGAGTATTCCTCTTGTAAATAAATAAAGGAGGTACATACCATTTACATGAAAGCTAAAAATAGGAAAAATAAGACAAAACAGGGAAATGCTCGGTATAGGCAGAATTAGGAAGAGTATTTGATAAATAACAAATCAAGTCACATTTTTAGCATGATTGTAGACAAAGGAAAAAGTATTTTCTGAAAAGCAAAATTCTGAAATTAGCCAAAAAGAATGTAACCACTTTTCTCTTCACCTAAATTAAGCCGGGAAGGGTAGAACTTTGGGTTCAAATAAAATACAGATAACATGATTTTTCTGGTGGGCAAAAATGGCTTTAGCCAATACCCAAAACCCTAAGGAAGACCCTGTATATATACATGTATATGCAGCAGCCTCCTCTCCTTCTCAGAAAAAGAACTTTGAAAAAAAAAGAGAAAACAACACCATAGAAATCATAAGACAAGGGAAGGAGGAGAGCTTGAGGCTAAAGGCAGAAGTTCATCAATTAATTAAGGAAGCAAAGAAGAGAGCTAGGTGAGAAAACTCACTCAAAAATCTAAGGCAATAAGTCCTAATGTAGGCAGCCAGTTATAAGTAATTTTCTTAAAAGAGTATTTTCATATATGAATGCTATCTGTGATTTTAAATCTGGAAATGTTTTGATTCTCTTTGGTTGTTCTACTTGTTTATTTATAAGAAAGTTTTATGTGTAGTTAGTATACATATATGTTTTATGAACCCAGATCTCTGATATGTAGATGCTTAGGAACATAAAATAAATGTTGAATATAGGCAAGTAGTATTGGTTTTGGCTTAACTCGGAGAAATGAAAACAAATTGAGCTGCAATATACTCATGTATAAGTGCTGAGGCTTGAGACAAAGAGGAATTAGGGGTGCAATAGGGTTGCCTATGTGCTGATGCTCCTAATTTAATAAGAATGCATAAAGATATATACACATAGCAAACAAAAATTTTGTGATTCAGTGAAACCAGATCATTCTGAGTTTAACTCAAGCACAAATGTTTGCAAAAAGGAAAAACTCTCTCAGAAGCCATAAGCTAATGTTAGTTGCCTATACCCCTTTTTAAAAATACCAGAATATATATATACATACAGAACCTTATTTATTTAGTCACCAATGGTTGTTTGCTTGTTTGTCTCTGTATGGTTATGAATAATATGAGATGCCATGATATGGATGTTTTTAGTTAGTAAAATGGATCACTGAATGGTTTAGTCATGAAAAATCAAAAGAGTTATTATTAACTTAAAACCTGATTAGGAAATTGGGGTCAAGAACACTGCAGGAATGACTTGTGTTCTTGAGTAACACAAGTTGACACATGGCTTGTTTAAGTCCTGAGATCTTTGTGTAATGGAGTGAATTAGTTCATTACAGTGTGTCCATTGATTCATAAATATTGCAGATGAGACCAGGATAGATAAATATACCAAGGGAAAAATACTTGAGATGATGAGAAAACTAGAGTTTTTCCCAGAATTGAAATATGAGGATGGAATAAATGATTTAACTCATATTGGTTATTTTCCTGTTTGGTATGGATGATTGTTTGACTATGACTGAATGGTATGCTTGAATATATGTGCCATATTTATATATGTAGTCTCTGGAAAGAAAAATTAAAGTGTGCACATGCACAATGACACAGAGCATGCACACAAGTATGATCTGATTCCAAAGGGCAGAACTTTATGTATATGTATTTAATTTGATTTTAACCTAATTAACTAATTGCTTTTGTGAATTTTCTCATACCAGACATGTGTCTGACCCTAGTGTGCTAATGGCATCTGGGGTGTCTCATTTAAAATGAGGCAGTTTCAAATGCTTTTTCAGGGATTGCAGCAACTAAGTAGGAGTAGGAGCAAGGCTTTGAGAAGAAGATTATAGCATGCTAAACTTAGTTAGATAAGAGCCTAAATGATAAAATCCGCATGTATTAATGATTTAAATTATTACTTGTATTAAGTGTTGGATATGGGATGGATATTTTGTTAAGTATTTTATTAAGAGATTGTCTTGTATCTGGAATTTATAAATTTAGTTAATATCTGATATTAAAGAAGTTAATCAAAATATTGTAAGTGGATTTAGTAAGAACACCAGGTTTAAATTAAATGATTATATTTTATAAATGTATTAGTCAATCTTGAGTCTTTAGAAAGGATTTTAGTTTTGGGAAAATCTGGATAGTTGATTCTCAGAAAAATTAAATGGTTTTATCTTTCTACCATGGCATATGTATACAAAAGATAATAGGCATAGGTTGAATGTTTTTATATGACTGCAAGGTTCCCATAATTTAACTTGTTTCATACAAATGTTTCATGTCTTGTTTTTAAATAAAGAAAGGATCTGTAATAAGGGAGTTGAAAGCCAGATCCAAATAGTTGCAGTTATATATGCACATAAACATGTTTTGTGCAAATATTAACACACCTTTTTCCTATGTATTTGTAATAGGAATCTGAATTTCACTCAGATTTTAACCAAATGCATTTTAAATTCCGGACAGATTTTATAAGAAGAAAATCAAACATGGACATATAACACTGAACTATGTGTGGATTGATTAAATTCAATCAATCCAATATCCTCTTGTTTTCCAGAACTCTGATTCAAACAAGAGAGGCATATGCATCCTCACATGTATGTGCTTATCCTTGTGAATGTACTGATATATTTATATTGGTTAATTGTTTTGGTCCTGGACATATTTTGTTTATTGGAAAAAGAAAATGACCCTGGAAAATATATTTGTAATGATTGATATATCTATATATCATCTCTGATAGTTCAAAGGAAGTTTAAATCCAACTTAAAAAGGTGTAAATGAATGTAGGTGGACATCCAGACACATATAAATTGAATGTGCATATGCATGTACATAGAGATCGAATTTAGACGTCAGTCTTAATAATTTAGACGTCTGAGATTAAACTTAGACGTCAGTCATAATAATTTAGACGTCTGAGGTTAAATGTAGACGTCTGTCACAAAAAAATTAGATGTCTGAATTTAGTTCAAAATGTCTTTTTCTCTCTGTTTCAATTTTAGATCTCTGAGCCGTCTGTCATAATTAGTTAGACGTCTGGGATTAAGTTTAGACGCCTGTCATAATTATTTAGACGTCTGAACTGCTGATTTTGCCTAATTTGCCTATTTAAAAAGAAACAAGTGGCTATGTCAATAGCTTGTATGGCATTTTGATTTCTATTTGATTTAAATTCCCTTTGAGGAAGTAAAAAAAAAATCCTTATGAAATTAGGGTAGAAATAGGAGGGTCACTTCATTTGGTATCAGAGCTATGTTATTCAACATAGTAGAAGTAAAGATCAAGTTCTTAGATAGAAATAAAATTTAAAGGAACTAAATATATATATCAATGTTTTCAGTGTGAAAAAAAAAACCACTGAAATAATAAAATTACCAATCAAACTAACCAGCTATGTAAATTATTATTAGCAAACTATGGTAGGGAGACCACCAAATCAGGGAGCAGGATCTTCCCATGCACCACCAATGGTCAATCTGCAAGACTTGGTGAGAGCATTTAGGGATGGGGCAGGACAAAGGCAAGAAAATCCCTATGAAGAACTCTCAAAATTACTTAAGACCTATACTCATTTAGGAGGCAAAATCTTTGAAGGGACAGAGAGTATCATGGAAATTCAAACATGGTTGAGAACATTGGAAAGAATTTTCAATGACATGCAACTTGATGATCAAAGAAAGAGGCAAGTGGCTTCAAGACAGCTAAAAGGAGTAGCTTTAGGCTGGTGGGAAGTAATCATTGCAGGAAGGAATGAGAATGAAATCACTTGGAATCAATTCAAAGAGATGTTGGAAGCAAGGTTTGTACCAGCATCAGCAAAGACTACCTTGCTAGAAGAATTTATTAGACTTAGACAAGGAACCATGACTGTCACAGAATACACTCAAAAGTTTGAGGGGCTTTCCACATATGGAGCAATGCTTGTGGCAGATGAGGCATCCAAAAATGATAGGTACATAAAAGGGTTGAACCCAGGACTTAGCAGAGCCATGTTACCCTATGCAGACAGGACTTTTGACCATGTGATAGACTTAGCCTTGAGGTTGGAACAGCATGACAAGGAAAGGGAGAAGTTCAGAAATTTTAAGAACAATAATACCAAGAAGGGTAAGGGGAGGTATCACCCTTATGATAAGAAGAAGGAAGAGGCCAGTAACAAAGGCACTGGAGATGTCAAAGCTAAGGAAACCAAGAAGAAAATTGTGTGCCATCAGTGTGGAAAGGAGGGGCATATCAAGCCTAGGTGTCCAGAATTGAAGGGAGGAGCTTTTAAGTGCTATCTATGTGGGAAAGAGGGGCATATGAAGAGGAATTGTCCTGAGTACAAACAACAAGGAAAATTGGCAAATTTGGAAGGAAAAGGCAAAGCCACAGTGGAGAGTAACACAGAAAACCATAGCCAAGTGGAAGGTACATTACTTATTTGTACCATACCCATAGCAGTAGTATATGATACTGGGGCAACTCACTCTTTAATTTCTTATGAACTAGTTAAAATGCTAAAACTGAATTGCATATTGGTTGAAACCCCATTGCATATACAAAGTCCACTGGGGAGTTCTAGTGTTTTAAATATGATTTGTGTGGATGTGGAATTAAACATAGGAGGAAATATTTTTATTTCCAATTTATATGTTTTGAATTACCCAAATATAGGTGTTATATTGGGGGTAGACTGGTTAAGGCAATTTAAAGCCATAATTAATTTAGACTCATCCACCATATCATTGCAAAATTCTAGAGGTCAGAGAATCACAGTTTTATGTGAAGTAGCTAAGGAAGGAAAACTATATCATTTAGTTGACTCAGAAAAAGATTTCAGTGAACTAACCATTGAAGAAATTCCCGTAGTTAATGAATATTTGGATGTGTTTAGTGAGGTCAAGGGTGTTCCACACCATAGACCAGTAGAGTTCCAGATCAATCTAGTTCCAGGAGCAAGCCCAGTGATTAAAAAGCCAACTAGAATGGGGCCAAATGAACTAAAGGAATTAAAGAAACAGTTTGAAGAACTGGAAGAAAAGGGTTTTATAAGACCAAGTAATTCTTGCTGGGGAGCACCAGTGGTATTTGTTAAGAAGCAAGATGGCTCCTTAAGACTCTGTATAGATTATAGAGAATTAAACAAGGTAACTATTAAAAATAAATACCCATTGCCAAGAATAGATGATTTTTTTGATCAATTAGCAGGGGCAAAAGTATTTTCTAGACTAGACTTAGCATCTGGTTTTCATCAAATGAAGGTGGAAGAATCAAGCATCAAGTACACTGCCTTTAACACTAGGTATGGGTTGTATGAATTTTTGGTTATGCCATTTGGCTTGACCAATGCACCATCATACTTTGTAGATTTAATGAACAGAACCTTTAGAGATTGTTTAGACAAGTTTGTGCTTATTTTTATAGATGACATTTTGATTTATTCCAAAACAGTGGAAGAACATAAGCATCATTTGCACCTGGTTTTGTCTAGGTTAAGGGAAAAAGATTTAAAAGCAAAATTTTCAAAATGTGTATTTTGGAAAGAGGAAGTACATTTTCTTGGCCATGTTATATCTGCTCAAGGAATTTCTATGAACCCTAATAAAGTAGTGGCTATTCAAGCATGGAAGAGGCCAAGCACTGTGAGTGAAGTGAGGTCATTTATGGGGATGGCAGGGTATTATAGGAGGTTTATAAAAGATTTTTCAAAAATTTTTACACCACTCACTAACCTAACCAGGAAGAACCAAGCTTTTGTTTGGTCAGAAAAATGTGAAAAGTCTTTTGAACAGTTTAAGGAGGCATTGGTGAATGCTCCAATTTTAAAGGTACCTCATGGAAATGAAGAATTAGTTGTATACACTGATGCTAGTGGATTTGGCTTGGGTGCAGTGTTGATGCAACAAGGCCAAGTCATTGCATATGCATCCAGACAACTTAAACCCCATGAAGTAAGGTATGCCACACATGATCTCGAATTAGCAGCTGTGATCTATGCTTTAAAACTTTGGAGACATTATTTGTTAGGCACAAAGTTTGAACTTTACACTGACCACAAGTCTCTAAAATATTTATTTTCACAAAAAGATTTGAACATGAGGCAACATAGATGGGTGGAGTTCTTAGCTGCCTATGACTTTGACATACTCTATACACCAGGCAAAGCAAACAAAGTTGCAGATGCTCTAAGTAGACAGCATGCTAAATTGGCTATGATGATGATAGAAGAATTTAAGGGCTTGTCTTTGCTAACTGAGTTAGAAATTGGAGAGAATGGTTGTGTGCACATTGATGAGCAGATGCATGGTGCACAAGAAGATAAAGGGAAGTTAAGCTTAATGACACTTCAACCAGATTTAATTCTGAAGGTAGGAAAAATGCAAGAACAGGATGCCAACTTATTAGAGAAGAAAGTGCTCCTCTCAAGAGGGGAGGAAGTGATGAATCACCATATTGATAAAAATGGTTATATGAGATACCAGAATAGGATGTGTGTACCAGAGGACACAGAATTGAAGAAGGAGATATTGAATGAATATCACAGAAGTAAATACTCCATACACCCAGGCAACACAAAAATGTACCAAAATTTGAAAAGAGACTTCTGGTGGAAGGGGATGAAATCTGATGTAGCTAAATACATTGCCAAGTGTATGACTTGCCAACAAGTCAAGGCTGAAACCCAAAGGCCATCAGGGTTGATGCAGTCTCTTAGTGTACCACAGTGGAAGTGGGAAGACATATCTATGGACTTCATAGATGGACTGCCTAGATCTAAGAGAGGTAATACAAGTATATGGGTGATAGTTGATAGGCTAACCAAGGTAGCACACTTCATCCCAGTCAAGTCAGAAAGAACAGCACCAAAATTAGCTCAAATTTTTATAAAGGAAGTGGTAAAGTTACATGGCATTCCCAAAACCATTGTGAGTGATAGGGATACCATCTTCACTTCAAAATTCTGGAGAAGCTTTCAAGAAGCAATGGGAAGTGAACTATGTTTAAGTACTGCCTACCATCCTCAATCAGATGGGCAGACTGAGGTAGTAAACAAAGTTTTGGAGGACATGTTGAGGGCATGTATACTGGATTTTGGGGGCAACTGGGAAGATTATCTTCATCTAGTTGAATTTACATACAACAACAGCTACCAAAGCACCATAGGAGTGGCTCCATTTGAAGCCTTATATGGTAAACCCTGTTTGTCACCTGTTTGTTGGGTAGAAGCAGGAGAAAGGTCTATTTTAGGACCTGAGTACATACAAGAAACTAAGGAGAAAATTGAGTTGATAAGAAGAAGAATGGCAGCAGCTCAAGATAGGCAAAAGAAATTTGCAGACATGAGAAGGAGGCAGGTAGAATATGAAGTGGGAAATTTTGTTTTCATCAAAATCTCACCTATGAAAAATGTGCTGAGGTTTGGAAAACAAGGCAAGTTAACCCCGAGATATATTGGACCATACAAAATTCTGGAAAGAATTGGTCCCTTGGCATATAAGTTGGAATTACCAGAAAACATGCAAGGTATACATGATGTTTTTCATGTATCACAATTGAGAAGGTGGGTCCATGACAAGGCAGAAATTCTTGAGACCCCAACCCAAGTGCAGATAAATTCTAATTTGATTTATGAAAAGGATCCAGTGGGGATTTTGGCAAGAGAGGTGAAGAAGTTGAGAAATAAATCTCTGAAACTTGTGAAGGTACAGTGGAGTCTTGATCCTAGTGATTGCACATGGGAATTAGAGGACAAAGTTAGGATGAATTATCCTAAGCTATTTTCAGATTAAAGGTAATTCTGATCTTTGATTGTTTTCTTTTTAGATGCATATGTTTTTAGTTATTATAGAACTAAAAATCTATTTGGTTGAGAATGTACTTGTTCTCTGAATTAAGTTAAAATTTATTTTAAGCTTAGGAAAATTGTGGGACACAATTTCTAAAAGGAGGGGTGTATGTAATGACCCAAGATTTTAGGAATTTATTCTGAAAAATATAAATAAATTCAAAATGGTTTTTGAATTAAATCTTGAAAGGGAATTGATATAGCTTGATAGTGTATCAGTATGTGTGTACATGTGTGCACAGGAAATGCACTTGAACTAAAGCTAAAATCCCTGAACTCTAAGAATAAATACATATTGATATGTATGGGAATATATATATATCTATATATATATAGGTTAAATCCTTAAAAGACTGTATGCATAAGTAAATATACATATATGGATGCTACTGAATATTTTTGAGTGTACATGTGCATGTGTGTGTCAATACAGAATGATGTATAAATATATATATATATATATATAGGTGTACTAATTATTTCAGTAAGACTTATATAAATATATATGTGTTAATAAAATACTAGAGTTCAAATTAGTAAGATAAAATATACAGACATATTTTAGTATATAGGAAGAAAGAAAGAAAAACTGAAGATATAAAAAGGAGTATTCCTCTTGTAAATAAATAAAGGAGGTACATACCATTTACATGAAAGCTAAAAATAGGAAAAATAAGACAAAACAGGGAAATGCTCGGTATAGGCAGAATTAGGAAGAGTATTTGATAAATAACAAATCAAGTCACATTTTTAGCATGATTGTAGACAAAGGAAAAAGTATTTTCTGAAAAGCAAAATTCTGAAATTAGCCAAAAAGAATGTAACCACTTTTCTCTTCACCTAAATTAAGCCGGGAAGGGTAGAACTTTGGGTTCAAATAAAATACAGATAACATGATTTTTCTGGTGGGCAAAAATGGCTTTAGCCAATACCCAAAACCCTAAGGAAGACCCTGTATATATACATGTATATGCAGCAGCCTCCTCTCCTTCTCAGAAAAAGAACTTTGAAAAAAAAAGAGAAAACAACACCATAGAAATCATAAGACAAGGGAAGGAGGAGAGCTTGAGGCTAAAGGCAGAAGTTCATCAATTAATTAAGGAAGCAAAGAAGAGAGCTAGGTGAGAAAACTCACTCAAAAATCTAAGGCAATAAGTCCTAATGTAGGCAGCCAGTTATAAGTAATTTTCTTAAAAGAGTATTTTCATATATGAATGCTATCTGTGATTTTAAATCTGGAAATGTTTTGATTCTCTTTGGTTGTTCTACTTGTTTATTTATAAGAAAGTTTTATGTGTAGTTAGTATACATATATGTTTTATGAACCCAGATCTCTGATATGTAGATGCTTAGGAACATAAAATAAATGTTGAATATAGGCAAGTAGTATTGGTTTTGGCTTAACTCGGAGAAATGAAAACAAATTGAGCTGCAATATACTCATGTATAAGTGCTGAGGCTTGAGACAAAGAGGAATTAGGGGTGCAATAGGGTTGCCTATGTGCTGATGCTCCTAATTTAATAAGAATGCATAAAGATATATACACATAGCAAACAAAAATTTTGTGATTCAGTGAAACCAGATCATTCTGAGTTTAACTCAAGCACAAATGTTTGCAAAAAGGAAAAACTCTCTCAGAAGCCATAAGCTAATGTTAGTTGCCTATACCCCTTTTTAAAAATACCAGAATATATATATACATACAGAACCTTATTTATTTAGTCACCAATGGTTGTTTGCTTGTTTGTCTCTGTATGGTTATGAATAATATGAGATGCCATGATATGGATGTTTTTAGTTAGTAAAATGGATCACTGAATGGTTTAGTCATGAAAAATCAAAAGAGTTATTATTAACTTAAAACCTGATTAGGAAATTGGGGTCAAGAACACTGCAGGAATGACTTGTGTTCTTGAGTAACACAAGTTGACACATGGCTTGTTTAAGTCCTGAGATCTTTGTGTAATGGAGTGAATTAGTTCATTACAGTGTGTCCATTGATTCATAAATATTGCAGATGAGACCAGGATAGATAAATATACCAAGGGAAAAATACTTGAGATGATGAGAAAACTAGAGTTTTTCCCAGAATTGAAATATGAGGATGGAATAAATGATTTAACTCATATTGGTTATTTTCCTGTTTGGTATGGATGATTGTTTGACTATGACTGAATGGTATGCTTGAATATATGTGCCATATTTATATATGTAGTCTCTGGAAAGAAAAATTAAAGTGTGCACATGCACAATGACACAGAGCATGCACACAAGTATGATCTGATTCCAAAGGGCAGAACTTTATGTATATGTATTTAATTTGATTTTAACCTAATTAACTAATTGCTTTTGTGAATTTTCTCATACCAGACATGTGTCTGACCCTAGTGTGCTAATGGCATCTGGGGTGTCTCATTTAAAATGAGGCAGTTTCAAATGCTTTTTCAGGGATTGCAGCAACTAAGTAGGAGTAGGAGCAAGGCTTTGAGAAGAAGATTATAGCATGCTAAACTTAGTTAGATAAGAGCCTAAATGATAAAATCCGCATGTATTAATGATTTAAATTATTACTTGTATTAAGTGTTGGATATGGGATGGATATTTTGTTAAGTATTTTATTAAGAGATTGTCTTGTATCTGGAATTTATAAATTTAGTTAATATCTGATATTAAAGAAGTTAATCAAAATATTGTAAGTGGATTTAGTAAGAACACCAGGTTTAAATTAAATGATTATATTTTATAAATGTATTAGTCAATCTTGAGTCTTTAGAAAGGATTTTAGTTTTGGGAAAATCTGGATAGTTGATTCTCAGAAAAATTAAATGGTTTTATCTTTCTACCATGGCATATGTATACAAAAGATAATAGGCATAGGTTGAATGTTTTTATATGACTGCAAGGTTCCCATAATTTAACTTGTTTCATACAAATGTTTCATGTCTTGTTTTTAAATAAAGAAAGGATCTGTAATAAGGGAGTTGAAAGCCAGATCCAAATAGTTGCAGTTATATATGCACATAAACATGTTTTGTGCAAATATTAACACACCTTTTTCCTATGTATTTGTAATAGGAATCTGAATTTCACTCAGATTTTAACCAAATGCATTTTAAATTCCGGACAGATTTTATAAGAAGAAAATCAAACATGGACATATAACACTGAACTATGTGTGGATTGATTAAATTCAATCAATCCAATATCCTCTTGTTTTCCAGAACTCTGATTCAAACAAGAGAGGCATATGCATCCTCACATGTATGTGCTTATCCTTGTGAATGTACTGATATATTTATATTGGTTAATTGTTTTGGTCCTGGACATATTTTGTTTATTGGAAAAAGAAAATGGCCCTGGAAAATATATTTGTAATGATTGATATATCTATATATCATCTCTGATAGTTCAAAGGAAGTTTAAATCCAACTTAAAAAGGTGTAAATGAATGTAGGTGGACATCCAGACACATATAAATTGAATGTGCATATGCATGTACATAGAGATCGAATTTAGACGTCAGTCTTAATAATTTAGACGTCTGAGATTAAACTTAGACGTCAGTCATAATAATTTAGACGTCTGAGGTTAAATGTAGACGTCTGTCACAAAAAAATTAGATGTCTGAATTTAGTTCAAAATGTCTTTTTCTCTCTGTTTCAATTTTAGATCTCTGAGCCATCTGTCATAATTAGTTAGACGTCTGGGATTAAGTTTAAACGCCTGTCATAATTATTTAGAAGTCTGAACTGCTGATTTTGCCTAATTTGCCTATTTAAAAAGAAACAAGTGGCTATGTCAATAGCTTGTATGGCATTTTGATTTCTATTTGATTTAAATTCCCTTTGAGGAAGTAAAAAAAATCCTTATGAAATTAGGGTAGAAATAGGAGGGTCACTTCAGGTTGACAAGGGATGTCTGATCCTTCTTACAACCACATTCCTCTTTTCTTACACTTTTTTGGATTTATGACGAAATTCGTTAACAGTAATGCTCTCTAAATGTTGGACATTATATTACTCATGGCTGCTGGAGACAACAGGAGGTTATGCACAGATAGTTTGGATAGTTATGAAATGACATAATTGATAGTTCTCTGTTGGCAAATATAACTAAGGTCAAATGAAAAATATCGATGTGACAAAATTACATATTTCTCTTGACTTGAGAATACTATTGATATTCAATGTGGAAGCTCTGCTTTGATTATAGTTAAATCATGGCATGACGTCCACCGAACGACTATAGTTAGGTCAAGTGGAAGCACTGGAAGTGAAACACTATTCAAGCTAGGATTCATCTTGTAATGACCCAGAATTTTATCATTTTGATCGTGAATATTTCAATATTTAAGTAATTAATTTTAAAAACTAAATAACTCCTTTTAATGAATAAATAATAATGGTGAATTTTTTATAGAGAAATATTAACAAAAATATATAGTTCGAATAAAAATTGATAGTGTGACCGAAAATCGTTTTATCAATAAAAAGTCTCGACAAGCATGAAATTATGATTTCGGAAAATGACTTGGATTTTGATGAAACTAGTGCCATTGGAACCAGAAATAATAGGGCGATGTACACCGATGAGCTTCAAGGTGATCGGACGTGCTGTATGGTCGTGCGAGCTAAAAATGTGTTACAATCAAAAAAAGAATTAAAATATAATATAATATTATAACAAATATACCACCTCTCTCACTCTTTCTCATATCCTTCTTTCTTTCCTTTCTCATTTTCATTTTTATAGCAAACACAAACCTAATCTCCTCCTTCTAACGTCAAAATTATGAGGTTGGATCTATTGAGTATGGGGAAAGGCAAGCTTCAAATCTAAGATTTCAATCGAACAAGTCTAAGAATTAACCGACGAAGTAAACGCAAGCGTTTCATACCACTTGTTTTGCTTAGTCGTTTAATTGGATTTCTCGTACGAATGAGGAAAAGGTTTGTATATACTAATAGATTGAAAAACGGTTTTAAAAACAAGCTTTGTATTTAAAAGTAGTGTTGAAATCGTTTATATGAAAGAGTTTGAGTTTACTACTAGTATAGAAACCTTTGTATTTTGAAGTGACAAATCACATAAACGATTGGAAAAATAATCTATCACCAAAAATTCACATTCGACGACGTGAATCAAAACCATAGAAATCGATCAAATCCATCAAATGGATATTCCCAAAAATTCAGAGAATAAGCCCTCAAAGTCGATAATAAATGACAACAACCAACCGGATCGACAAAAATCGATAAAAAATGGAAATTCGCATAAAAACAGGCAAAACGCCAAATTTTAACATCGCCAGACGTCTAGTGGTTCTCCCTAGACGTCTGAGCTGAAAGTTTGGAATTTTTCCAGACCACTCAAATGTCTGAACTTGAGGTCTGGAACGTTTGTTCCTTTGCCTCATACATCTGAGTGTTTTACCAGACGTTTGAGCTGAAGCTCAGGACAAAATTTGCCTAGGCCATTAATGGCCAAATAGGTTCCGAAGCGATCGGATGAGCGATGATGGCTAGGGGTTTATGCCAATCGACATCCCAGCCCTATAGACTCGTCAATACACTCCAAACAACATGTCCAAACATCCATAGCAGGATTTTCATAGATTTTGACTTCAAAATACCAAAAATTGGAAAATTCACCAAACCAATTAAATCAAAAGCAAATGAACATGAAATAGAAGTTAGGAATTCATACCTAACAACTATCAAAGGTATAAACATAGACGTGAGTTCAAATACTCACCTTTAAATTCAAAAACAACAAGTGAAGCTCTTAAAACAAGGAAAGATCAATTTCTCTTCAACTACACCTATAGAATCTTCAATCTATTATCACATGCAAAGATTTCCTAAGTTAGGTTATAGGAAATTCTAAAAATTGAAGGGAGATTGAGTTGGAGAAGATGAAGAGGATGCTTACCTAAGCTTCTCCTTGATTTTAGAACTAGAACTTGAATTTCCTAAGAATCTAGGGTTTAGGAATTTCCATTTCCCCTCTTTTCCCCCATTATTCTCTTTAGCTTGAGTGTTAGGAAATGTTATGAATGAATGAAGAGGAGTGGAGTGGGAGTTATTAGGTAGAGGAGTTGGGGTTACCTTGTTAGGTTAGTGGGCTGAAACCCAAACCCAAAGCCCCAAATGAAAATATCAAAATTCTAATCAACTCCAAACATATCGATGTTTATACTCAAAAAAGTTGTAAACATCGTTTTGAACTCAATGGAAGTTGTCTCGAGTCCAGATTCGATGGTTTACAAAAAGTAACATTTCGAACTTTAAATTCAACAAACAATGTTATATTTAAACAAAACATTTAAATATGAAATCGTAAAATATGCGGGTTGTTACAGACTCCCCTCCGTAAAGAAATTGTGTCCTCGCAATACATAAGAAAAAAATAAAGAGTAACAACCATTCTAAGGCATAACAACACAAAAGAAAATTTTGAAGTGAGAACTTCACCTTATAGAGCACGAGAGAGTAAGTCCGGATGTGTTCGCTCGATGAATTCTATGGATTCCCAAGATTAATCTTTAGGATTTTCGGACCATTGAACTTTCACAAACGGAACATCTTTATTTCGAAGGCGTTTAACCTTCGTAGCAATGATACGAATAGGATGTTGCTCATAATTCAATTTGGGTGAAACTTCAATTTCTTCGATAACACCGGGCTCAAGAATAGAATCGAAATCTCTAAGGCATTTCCGTAGTTGAGAAACGTGGAATACGTCATGAATAGCAGAAAATTGAGCCGGTAATAAAAGGCGATAAGCCATGGAACCAATGCGTTCGGTGATGAGAAATGGGCCAATATATCGAGGTGCTAACTTTCCCGATCGACTGAAACGTACAACACCCTTCATAGGTGAAACACGAATGAGTACCAAATCTCCCACAGAAAATTTCAATTTCCTTCTTCGGTTATCGGCATAGGATTTTTGTCTACTTTGAGCTTCTTTCATCCTATGATGAATAAGGTCAATCTTTTCTGTGGCATCATGAATAAAATCTGGACCTAAAACTGGCTTCTCACCGGCTTCAAGCCAACACGAAGGAGATCGGCATGGCCTTTCGTAGATTGCCTCGAAAGGTGCCATAACAATACTAGATTGGAAGCTATTTGTAGGAAAACTCAACAAGAGAAATATGATCTTCCCAACTTCGACCAAAATCAAGAACACATGCATGAAGGAGATCTTCAAGAGTTTGATTCACACGCTCTGTTTGTCCATCGGACTGAGGATGATAAGCGGTGCTAAAATTAAGCTTTGTTCCTAAAGCTTTTTGAAGACCCTTCCAAAATCCACTAGTAAATAATGGATCACGATTGCTAACAATAGAAGTAGGAACTCCATGCAATTTAACAATTTATTTAACATAGAGTTTGGCCAAAAGCGGTACGGTCTGATTGGAACGAACGAGAATAAAATGGGCGGATTTTGTAAGTCTATCCACAATCACCCATAGATTGTCATGACCAGAACAAGAATGGGGAAGACCGTCAATAAAGTCCATGGAAATTTGATCCCACTTCCAAACTGGACTGTCCAAAGGTTGCAATAACCCACCGGGCCTTTGATGCTCGGCCTTAACGATTTGGAAAGTCATGCAACACTTAATAAAGTTAGCAATATCAGATTTCATTCCATTCCAATAATAAAGTCGCTTCATGTCCGCGTACATTTTACTACTACCGGGATGAATGGTAAATTTAGAACGATGAGAATCTTCTAAAATGTCCTTACGAAGATCACTAATATTTGGCACAATAAGTCTACCAAATCGTCGAATACCTCCACGAGCATCGATTTCAAAGTCTTTCAGACCATCAATATTATTTTTATCCTTACAACTTTGGCTAAGATGAGCCAATTCAGGATCATGCTTTTGAGCTTCAAGAATGTAGTCTAAAAGAGAAGGATGAGCCTCAAGGCTACATAAAACAAGAGATGAACATGAGTTGGATTCACGACCTCGAATTTCACAAGTGGACAAAGTCTCTAGATCTTTCCATTCGGATATCATCATAAAACAACCGCTTGTTGCTTACGACTAAGGGCATCGGCAACACGATTTCCATTTCCAGAAGTATAAAGAATATCGAGATCATAAGATGCAAGGAATTCGAGCCAACGTTGTTAACGTAAATTAAGTTCCTTTTGAGAAAATAAGTACTTCAAAGATTTATGATCGGTGCAGAGAACAAATTTCTCTCCCAAAAGATAATGACGCCAAATTCCAAGGGCGAAAACAATGGACGTGAGCTCTAAATCATGAGTGGCATATCTAGTCTCAGCAGGCTTTAATTGCCTAGAAGCATAAGCGATAACACGTTCCCTTTGCATGAGAACGGCTCCCAAACCAACACGACTAGCATCGGTATAAACAATCAAGTCTTGGTTCCCTTTAGAAATCACAAGAATAGGAGCATCGGAGAGGAGTTCTTTTAATTTCTGAAAAGCAGTTTCACATTTGTTTGACCAAATGTACTTAACTCCCTTCTTTGTCAAACTAGTTAGAGGTACGGAAATTTTAGAAAAGACTTTTATGAACCGACGGTAATAGCCCGCCAATCTAAGAAAACAACGGATTTCCATCACACTCTCCGGTCTCTTCCAATTTTGAATCGCTTCAATCTTTGAAGGATCCACAGAAATTCCAGATTCAGAAATAATACGCCCTAAAAATTTCACACGAGATTGCCAAAAGTGGCACTTAGAAAATTTTGCTTTCAATTGATTGCTCCTAAGAGTTTCCAACACAATCCGAAGATGTTTTTCATGCTCTTCCTCGGTTTCAAAATAAACAAGAATATCATCAATAAAGATGAGAACAAATCGATCGAGGAAGTCTTTGAAAACTCGATTCATAAGGTCAACGAAATAAGCTAGAGCATTCGTTAAACCAAATGGCATAACAAGCCATTCATAAGATCTATAACGAGTACGAAACGATGTCAAAGGAATACTATCCTCTGCAATTCGAAGCTGATGAAAACCGGTTGCTAAGTCTAACTGTGAAAAGACTCTAGCACCACTAAGTTGATCGAATAGATCATCAATCCGAGGTAAAGGATATTTATTCTTGATGGTGAGATCATTAAGCTTGCAGTAGTCAACGCAAAGCCTAAGTGTACCATAGGATTTCTTCACAAAGATAGCTGAAGCTCCCCATGGAGAGGAACTAGAACGAATAAACTGTTTTGCTTCCAATTCGGATAATTGTTTGCGCATCACCTCATTTTCCTTATTGGACATACGATAAGGAGGAAGAGTGATAGGTAGAGCTCCAGGGATTAGATTAATTATGAACTCAATTGCTCGCTTAGGGGGTAATCCTAAAACGGGCTCAAATATATCAGGAAATTCACAAACAATGTGAATGAGGGAAATGACATCTTCCTCATCATCATTATTGTCATCATGTGGATGTAGAGAATATAAGGATGCTACCGAATTGGAATCTGTATCTTTCAGTACAATAGAAATCTGCTTAACAGATTGAGGATGTCAAAGATGGATAGTCCTCTTGGGACATAGGATGTGGGCTTCATAACGATTAAGCCAATCCATTCCCAAAATCATTCTGAAACCTAAGTAACGCATAACATGCAAATCGGCTCGGAAAGCATAATCACATAAAATAATCTCAACATCTTTACAAAATAAACTGAGTGTTGCGGATCCACCAACCGGATTCGCAATTCTCAGTGAAGTTATCAAGCCCATAACATTTAAAGACAAAGTATCAACAAGTTTCTTTGGTATAAAAGAGTTAGATGCACCCGTATAAAAAAGAACTCGAATAGGATGATCACGAAACATAATAATGCCATCAAGGATAGGATGAGAAATACCTTGACCAAGAGAAGTATTACTAGGGGCTTGCACAACATTTAGCTTTCCCTCTTTCTTGCTTTGAAGTTTGGGACATGAAGATATATGATGACCAAAACTTTTGCAATAGCGGTAATAAAGGGGTTTCAGACACCTATTTGCATAATGGTCCTTAGAACCACAATTGTAGCATTGTCCATGATTAGGGGTAGGAGTCTTTGCTACCGAAGTTGCTTGCTTCCCTTTCTTGTTGGGATTAGGCTTGAACTTAATATGCCTCTTCTTGTTGTTGTTGAAGTTCTGTTTGGCACCCAGAACTTCAACATCACTTTCTTTATCAGCCTCTTCAAGTCGAAGAGCGATATCTACAAGCTGATCGAATGAAGCTTATAGTTTCAAAAGTAAAGGCTTTTTGAGATTCTTATTCAACCCATAGACAAACCTCTGATTTTTCATCAATGGGGTATTAATATACTCGACCCCATATTTAGAGAGGGATTCAAAAGATGCGACATAATCTGTCACAGAAGATTCACCTTGAACAAGGTCAATAAAGCGTCAAGCTAAAGTTACTTTTTCAGCTTCCGGCACAAACTTTTACTCAAACCTTTCCCGGAACTGCTCCCAAGTAAGATCCGCTTCGATAATTTCCGAAATCAAAAGCTCATACCAATCAAATGCTCTCTCTTGGAGCATGCTAGAAGCCACTTGGACTCGATGTAGATCCACAAGATTCATGCGTGAAAAGGTGCGATCGCATGTTCTAAGCCAAGCTTGGACTTCTATGACGCTTTCGGAACCCTTGAATGGCTTTCCACCCAAATTGGTATAATCACTGCATAAGCGTGCAAACCCAGATTTAGGATGAGTAGGCTCAGGAATGGGTCCGACAGCTTGGGCATTCTTTACAAGATCTAAAAGTTGTTGAGCAGACATGAATACGCCATCCCGAGGAGTAGCACTGGATTGACCGACGCTGGGACGGCCAGGTCTAACAATTTCTCTTCTTTAAGACAGAAAGAAAGAAAGAAGAGGAAAAATGTTATTCTCAGAAAGAATATCAAACAGAATTGATTGATAAAACAAGGTATCATAAAAGGAAATAGGATAGAACGGGTCCTATGACTCGAATTAAATCCTAAGGCACGATTCCTAAGAGAGACTTAGGACAATGATCCTTGCTATATTATTCTACATTGTTCCGAAGTTTGGCTCTGATACCAAGCAGTGATGCCCCACCTCTATACTCACACTAACCAAGGACACTACTGGGTAATGTCGTTAATTAGTACGAAGAATAAGGTTGTTGAGGAGCGACCATCTGTGTAATTTCTTTGTGCGAGTACCGATATGTCAGATGGTATGTCATGATTTTCATTTCAAGAGGAAATCTGACATATCAAATACAAACTCAAAGCTACTACACAGTGGCTATGTGGCCTTCGAAAACAAATATAAAATAAGCATAACATAAATCAGTCACAGATATTCATATCACAAAGGCGGAAACAGATACGAATATAACACATAGAAGTGTACATCAAAGTAGTGGTCATACAAGATCCACTACATCACAAAAGAATAGGTACAAGTTCTAGACAAAAGAATATTTATACATCAAGGAGTCTCTATCTCGAAGGTATAAAAACAAAAACTACTAAGCTAAAGTAGTTAGCCAAAAGTCAGAAGATAGTCCCTGCTAAGAAGTTAAGTAGAAGCACCTGGAACACCTCGGTCTGACCCGAGTATTATTTAAGAAAAAAATAATAAACGGATCAGTCTAGCTATAAATATCAGATATGATGAGATAGGATACGAGATATAACACATATATATGATAACAACAAAAATCATACAATATCTCAAATCTCCTCAAACACCAAAAAGAATGTCATATTATTATTATTTATTCACCAAGTCACAAATATTGATAAAGCTTATCTAAGCAAATCACAAATACTGGGGAAGCACAAATTCTAAAAATCATCAATTAGAAATCCAGAAATCACAAAACGGGGGAGGCTATCATAAACGGGAGCATGAAAACTCACCAACACGTGTATCACAAACGGGACGCTATCCCATGAGTCGCTAACCCATAAAGCCGGTGCAACGACGTAGTACAACAGTACGCCCGAGGAACCTGAAACTCAAATAAGCCGGAACAACACGTAGTACAACGGTACATCCGATGAACCGAACACCATAAAACCCATAGGTCGCTAGCCTATGAAAAATGAGACGAAGCTCAACAGAACGGGGTACAGTCCCCCACGTGGACAAAGAGACATCGCATATCGCTTGTCTAAACCTAAGAATGATCGTCAGAGATCAATAAAAAGTGTAAATTACACCAAGCTAGTAAATAAGTGAGTTTAGCTTCATGTCCCCTAACCACTGGCTTAACTTAAATATTTACGTACAAATTGTAGATTTCCACTCGAAAATTGTCACAAGATTTCAATCGAACAAGTCTAAGAATTAATTGACGAAGTAAACATAAGCATTTCATACCACTTGTTTTGCTAAGTCGTTTAATTGGATTTCTCGTACGAATGAGGAAAAGGTTTGTATATACTAATAGATTGAAAAACGGTTTTAAAAACGAGCTTTGTATTTAAAGTAGTGTTGAAATCGTTTATATGAAAGAGTTTGAGTATTTACTACTAGTATAGATACCTTTGTATTTTAAAGTGACAAATCACAGAAACGATTGTAAAAACAATCTATCACCAAAAATTCACATTCGATGATGTGAATCAAAACCATATAAATTGATCAAATCCATCAAATGGATATTTCCAAAAATCCAGAGAAGAAGTAATCAAAGCCGATAATAAATGACAACAACCAACCGGATTGACAAAAATCAATAAAAAAATGGAAATTCGTATAAAAACAGGCAAAATGCCAAATTTTAACATCGTCGGACGTCTGGTGGTTCTCCCCAGACGTCTGAGCTGAAGGTCTGGAATTTTCCCAGACCACTCAGATGTCTGAACTTGAGGTCTGGAACGTTTGTTCCTTTGCCTCAGACGTTTGAGTTTACCAGACGTTTGAGATGAAGCTCAGGGCAAAATTTGCCTAGGCCATTAATGGCCAAATCGGTTCGGAAGCGATCGGATGAGCGACGATGGCTAGGGGTTTATGCCAATCGACATCCCAGCCCTATAGACTCGTCAATACACTCCAAACAACATGTCCAAACATCCATAGTAGGATTTTCATATATTTTGACTTCAAAATACCAAAAATTGGAAAATTCACCAAACCAATTCAAATCAAAAGCAAATGAACATGAAATAGAAGTTAGGAATTCATACCTAACAACTATCAAAGGTATAGACATAAATGTGAGTTCAGAAACTCACCTTTAAATTCAAAAACAACAAGTGATGCTTTTAAAACAAGGAAAGATCAATTTCTCTTCAACTACACCTCTAGAATCTTCAATCTATTGTCACATGCAAAGATTTCCTAAGTTAGGTTATAGGAAATTCTGAAAATTGAAGGGAGATTGAGTTGGAGAAGACGAAGAGGATGCTTACCTAAGCTTCTCCTTGATTTTAGAACTAGAACTTGAATTTCTAAGAATCTAGGGTTTAGGAATTTCCATTTCCCCTCTTTTCCCCTATTATTCTCTTTAGCTTGAGTGTTAGGAAATGTTATGAATGAATGAAGAGGAGTGGAGTGGGAGTTATTAGGTAGAGGAGTTGGGGTTACCTTGTTAGGTTAGTGGGCTGAAACCCAAACCCAAAGCCCCAAATGAAAATATCAAAATTCTAATCAACTCCAAACATATCGATGTTTATACTCAAAAAAGTTGTAAACGTCGTTTTGAACTCAATGGAAGTGGTCTCGAGTCCGGATTCGATGATTTACAAAAAGTAACATTTCGGACTTTAAATTCAACAAACGATGTTATATTTAAACAAAACATTTAAATATGAAATCTTAAAATATGTGGGTTGTTACAAGAGGTGAAGTGAAGGTCGTAGCAATCGATGGTTCATCGAATCGTGAAGCGTGGAGGGATTCAAGTGGAGAAGATGCATGACTCGGAACTTCCAAATGTGTGTGCATGTACAGGGGAGATGGATCTATGGGAGAAGAAGGTTAAAGAGGGTAGTTAGTATTTAACTAAGTAGTTAATTAATCTAAGATCTTATAAAATTCATATTTTTTACATACGAGGTCTAAATCGAACGAGGTCTTTTGCGTTGCGCTCATAATATTGTTATCTACGCATAGGAGCTGATTTCGTCAAGTTTAAGGCAAGTGGAATTTTTACCTAAAATCAAATGGCGTTCGATTTTAGATTATTGGGAATACATAAGTGTCAGTTGGAATTTTAGTGAGTTAACTCGCCTCTGGATAAACACTATATGATATATGTGTAGATATAAATTATTGTTTGTGTGCTTGAATGATTTCTTCGAGGGGTTTTGTTTAGTTCCCATTTTGGAAAATGGATAACGTATAAAATGAAATACAGGGAACTCGGGGAATTTTGTAGTGGGATCCGGATTCCTCACCACTGTTGATTTAAATTTCATTTATATACTATAAATTGTCGAATGCCAAAATTATTGGATGTGACATTGATATATGTTAAAAGTTGAACCTAGAGATAAAGGTAGTAGTAGCATTGGTGAAGTGCTATAGCAGCTATTGGCCTTGTTATAGTATTTTGAAATACTATTATTTGCTGTTTTGATTTGAAAATGGTTTTGATTCGAAGAATGGTTTCTATTCTGAATTTTGGAATTCTCTGTGGTATTTTATGTAGAAAGGGTTTTTGGACTTCTCAATTTTACTCCTACCTTTTAGGAAATGTTTTAAAAGTATTTTGGGAAGTATTTATTTTATAGAAAAGTTAATATAATAACGAGTGTTTATTTTAAAGGAAAATAAGGGGAATTTTTCTTTTACAATAAAGTGATTCCATTTTAAAAGAAAATAGAAATATTTTGGAATAAATATTTGTGAAACGCTTTATATAAAATGTTGTATACAAAGATAGTTTTATAAATTTTATTTTATAAATAAAGGAATAGATTTACAAATGATATTTTATAAAGAGAAATGATATCATTTTGATAAATTGAAATAATAAATCACCTGTGAATTTATAGTGATATATGGAATTATCGTTTTATGGAAAGTACTTAGTCCGACTTTAGAACCGAAGATTTGTGATAAGTATACGGGACTTAAAATTTGGAGATTATAGAACGAGTTTTATAAATAAATTTGGAGATTATAAAAGGAGTTTTATAGATAAATTGGGAGATTTATAAAAGGATTTTCGTAAATATAAAAAAGATGTATAGACCAGTTGTATAAAAGGAATGAGATTTGATTTCTATAAATGATCATTGTAAATTATGGTGGTATGTAAAGTATTCTTTCCATACTTAACACCAAATTCCGAGGAAGGGAAACTCGTCCCTATTCTGAGAATTAAGAATGTATGTCGAGGCAAGGATAGTTTTCTAGCTTGTCCATCTTTATTGTTAATCTAGGGACGACACAAGTTTGAAATCGGGAAGTGGTGGTAAGTACATTAATCTAATTTCCATATGATCCATTTACTTACACCAAAAGTGTTTCAGTTTTTATTATCGGTGTTTTTAAATGACCTTTTTTAACCCAAATAAGTATGGTTTTGGAAGTGAAATCTTCCTTAAGATTTTGTGAATATACTTATACCATTGAGATAAGTATGTGGTTACATTTTCTAAGTATTGAAAGTGTAGTGAGTTGTGAATATACTTATACCGATGAGATAAGTATATGGATATTTTTCCAAGCATTGATAGTGTACAAATGAACAGTGAATGAGTAATAAACATATGTATATCTTTGTAAAAGTATTTTGATACAAGTATTTACAAAGTGATTTCTAATTAATGAAAGGACTAATTAAAGAAGCTTAGTGGTTTCTTATGTGCTTAACCCTAGTTGGTTTCCATATGAAGTTAAATCTCTGATTGGATTATTTCTTTATTTGATAGTTAAATAATCGACTATCAAATCTTGGCCAGTTTTGAAACTATCGATTGTCGGTTTGAAGAGACCGGGATCAGATATGTTATCCAAAAACAACTTCGAACTGGCATAAGCGTTCAAATTTGGAAGCATTTTGAAGATGATGGAATCAAAGATGGAGTTCTGAGAAGTGCAAGGGCTACTTGCTACTAATCCCGAGGATGTAGTAGAAGTAGTACCTTCTGTTTGTTCAGTCCTAGAATAACTTGTATGGACAAATGCTGGTATTGCATTATTACTTGGCGGGAAGTGTTAACATTTCAAGAGGGATTTGTTAAAACGTAAAACATGGCCTCACACCTCACACCCTGAAATGACTAAAACAGAGGAGATGCGGCAGGGCTATGTGGGTCGTTACCGTTGGGGTATGGTCATGACTTGTATGTCGATCGATATTTACGGATTACGTATGCATGTGGCCATGAAAATGGTTTGTCAAGTTGGTAGCTGGGAAGATGATCATATTTGGTACAATCTAGGAAGGAGTACACCGGTTCTGTGTTGGAAGAGGTGCAATGTTTACAGCCCCGGTACATTTTATCTATAGGTGTACTGTACGGAAGGTAGTCCCTTAACATGTCATTGTTGGAATCCATTTTCCAATATATGCCTTATAGACGTAGTTTTATAGTAGATATGGTGTTGAATGTAATTAATGTAACCATTCCGGCTATGATTAAATATTTATTTTAAACCATATACATTAATATATTATCACTGGATTTCCTATAAAATGATTTGGTTATCGTAAGGTAAAATCACGTCCGTGTTTATATGCGGCACGGTCTTATGTGATCCCTTTATTTTTGAAAAGTTTTATAACATTAAAAATCCATATGGTTTTTGTTTATCAAGCTAGTTTACAAGACTAATACAGACGTTATTTTCTTATAATGCTCGAGTCAGCTAGAGCATATTTCCAGATTTAGTTATGGATGTTTTAGAGCTTCAGGAGATGAGCTGGATGCCTCTAATATGTATTCACGTATATATTTTTCCACTGCATTTATTGTATTGTATTTATCAGCATTTGTGAGGACAGGTTGTTATAACCGTCTAGGCTGATGATAGGTTGGTTTACTCTGATTGATGTATGTATATTACACTTTTCTTTTAGAAAGATCATGTGTATATTATATGTTACTCATCACGATGTGAGATTCTTTTCTGTCTTTTCTTTCACCTCAATAATATGCCTTTCCGGCACTCGGACACTCGACACGTGAATACCTAGATGTTTTAGTGTAAAGTTTTCAGAGTCAAAAAGGTGGGTCATCACACCTCTCCTCAGTTATATGAGGTTAGTATCACGGTCAACTGAAGTGAACTAAAAGTCAAAGTCTCATCATTTTGGTTAATAATGATTGTTATTATTGGACCAAGGACTTTGTGTTTGGACTAGAGTTGAATATCAATGATATTGGAATTTTGACCGTTACATCCAAAGTAATATAGTTTTAACGAAGAGAATTGGTGTAAACAATAGCAACAATCAGTAACGCTTAACAAATTAAAATTGGATTGATATAGTTTTGACTGAAAACAAATAAGTGATAAATTTGGCCATAACATCACATCACCTGCTAAGTGACGTTTGAACGTTAATATTCAAATAGATCGATATTAATCGCGGACCAAATTTACACCTAAGAGTCGCGCAATTGAATTGTTGAGTACTCTTTGACCACATGATTTAACCAATTTATAATAGTTATAAACTAATTAGATCAATTCATATTGATGAAATGTTAGTTATAAAATTTTATTTTGATTTATTAAACAATATTAGTAAATATGTATATAATAGTTATAAATATATTAATCGATATACGATATTGGTGCACATTTAAATTAGATTTAAAACAACTGAGTATTGTACGGGCTTTAAATAGGTATAGAGCCTTTATGAGAGGTTTGTAAGTTTGGTCATGTATAGACCAGGTAGGGGATGGCTTGGATATATAAAATGAGCTAGGGTATTGATAGAATACAAGAAGGGAACGGGTAAGAGAGAAAAGTGGATTTGGATCCTAACTTATCTTTCTAGTCTCTCCTCTATAAATAAGTCATAACCTTCATTCTTCTACCTACTTTTTTGAAGCCTACGCTAGCTCTACCTTTGGCGGAAATTCATCTTCCCAACTCCTCCATTTCCAAGCTCAAATCAAACTAAAATAAACATGATTCGATAGTCGGTGGTCTGCAATTCGGGAGATAGCACCTTCAGAATTAGAATCTGATTTAGGAGTTTATTTTAACCCTTTAAGGTGTGGTCCTTTTGCATTGGTAAAAGGCAATTATTTGATCTATAATTATATATAAATATTTAGATAATTTATAGACCATTTTTTCTTCGTTGGTTAGGAGACGATTCTATTGGTATATCTTCACATTTAGAATAGTTGTTTGTTTATATGCTTATATATTTATATAAAAAAAAATTTACATAAACATTCCTTGAAACTCATAGCTTAAGATTAAAAAAACTGACTTTTTATTTAAATTAATTTAATATTCATTATTTAGTTAACATAAACTTTATAATTTAAATATTAAACATTATACTACATGAAATATGTTTTAAGATTACATATAGATAATTTTATACCTAAAATATGTTTTGACAAAAAAAATATTTTTAATATATATACATATTATTTAGTTTAAATAACTTAAATAAATCTATAAAATAAATAAATATATCATAAGTATAATTTAAATTTTATAAATCATTTTCAAACTCGATGAACTCTTAGCAGCAAAAAAATTAATTTTTTTATATGTTAATTAAATATTAAATAAATGCCAAAATTAAAATTACTTTTAAAATTAATCTTAAATTAACATACTTGTATATTGAAATATTCAAATGCTAAAATATCATCTAATTTCCTATAATAAATATTAAAACACAAATTATAAATTCAAAACCATATATATATATATTTATTTAACAAGAAAACTTGTCAACACCCCCAACTAGAGTCTAAAGTATAGATGTCTCCTTCGAAACCTCTTTTTGATTAGATAGTGATAGCAAGAACCTTTTTATTCCCTTAAAACAACCCTTCGAAACAAATTGTTGCAATTAAAACTTCCTCTAGTTCAACCTTTCGAGATGATCGAAAGGTCCGATTCCTTTTATTATTCCTTCTCAAATGGTTAAGTTAAAACTCTTTTTTATATGACCTTCTGACTCAGTCGAAACGCCAAAAATCCTTCTTACGTTGCCTTTCGAAGAAATTAAGCAGATTTAGTATCATTTTGAAACCCCCCCCCCCCTTTCAAAACAGTTGTGTGACCCAAAGGTTGGCTCAAATGATCTAAGGATGTGGATTAAATGGATAGGTTCTGACTTCTTCGAAAGTTAACCTTTCATCCACTTGAGGTTAGGAGCTTAGGTTCTAAGGATATTACTTGAGCTAAGGATTTCTACTTTCTCAAAAAGTGACCCTTCGATCAAGTAGGCATAAGCAGATTATAAACTGAATCTAATATAAATATTAAATCAGCCGTACATCCATGAATATCATAATCTTACCTTTATTGAATTAAAATGATACAAATTGATCAAATTCCCAATCTAATTTGGAAATTAGGGTTTAAACTTTAACAATTACAAGGATAAGTGAATGAATTCGGACCCACTAAACTAGACCCCTAGGGTCTTATTTATAGGCGCGGGTTGGAACCTTTCGAGCCAGTCCTTTCGAATTGGTCGAAAGGCGGCCTTGGAGACCTTTCGTTGCCATTTACATTTGGGCCTCCTTCTGCGTTGCTTTTGAATGGACTCGAGCGCTTTTGACTACATCGAAAGGGGTTGTTGTGCTTCTCCACTTTGTATTGCTGTGTAAGTAAGAAAAGATATGAGCTTTTGACTCTGTCAACAAGTGGATCTTTGGAGCTTTAAAAGAATCGAGACGTTGAAAGTTTCAAAGCGGAAGGAAGCTTTCGATGGCACACATGCTGATCGATATGGAACCCCATCCTCTAGTGTAGGAGATTGCAACATTGAACCCTAGCAAGCTTTTCCTTCTAAATTTTGAATGGTCTCGACCAGTTCGAAAGGCTCATTTGTTCTTTCGAAGGGGTTGCTTTGGAAAAACATCCTTATATGGAATGTGAATGAGGGAGAAACCTTTAGTTTCGAAAGGTTTGGTGCGCATGTGAGTGGCTGTAATTTGTTGCCTTCGAAAGGTATTCTTCAACTCATTCGAAGCGTCTTCATGCATGCGAAAGCATCTATTTCGAAAGGAAGCAATTGAAGCGAAGGGGTGCTTTCGACCCTTTCAACCTCTTCGAAAGCTTGTAGCACATCTGACTTTTGGCTATAGCATCCTTTCTACTCCTTCGAAAGACTTTGTTGATGCTATCATCTCTTATACATCCTTTTCTTCTATTTATCTTGGTTTCGAAGAGGTTGAAGTGAGTATTGGTGATAAAACTTGCACCTCCCCACCCCTCCCCCTGCGAAGGAATGCCTTTGACTTTTCAAGTCATTTGCCTCGATACTCCTCTTTATTTTAGCATTAAGATTTTCCACCTTTTCATATCCTTGCATAAATCCTGGCCGTTTATTTAAACTTGATCATACGGTCTGTCCTTCCTGTTGACTTTTCTTTTAAATCATGCTTCTTTCTTCCCCTCTTTCATTTACCTACGATTAAAAAACTTCCAGCAAGAACTAAAATTCTCAAATTTCTTTATAAATTCCTACTTCCAGCAAAAGGAAGCTCGAATTCAAAATAAGTTATTATTATCCTGCTTCTCGAACTAACTTTCCAGCTAAATTTTGACTTTAAAATTCATTAGGTTTGAATTTGAATTACTGTTCTAATTTCGCAAAGATAATTTAAGTTTTTCATTTACATGAAACTATCCTTTGGTTTATTTTTATGGTTTATTTTGTTTCATTTCCCATGTTAATTTATATTTAGAATTCATCCAATTTGGTTTTCTTAAGGTTTGAATTTACATTTTAGGGATTTTTACGATTATTGATTGTAAATTTTTGCTCAAATTAATTTAATTATTAATTTTTTGAAGTATTGGGTTAAATTTGGGGAAGAAAGCTTTTTCCAATTACTTCACAGAGAAGTTTAAGCCGTACGAATCACAACTTGACATTGTAATTTTACTTTTCTACCCCTTCAAATGGGGTTTAGGTGGCTAACTTCGTTTTGCTTCTTCAACCTCTTTCTATGGGGTCGAAAGGAGGTCCAGTATCTATCTCTTAATTGATCTTGTCGAAAGTGTGATGTAGCCAATATGAAGTGGACTTCTTTGAAAGCATAAGTATGCTTTATTATATTCTAACACCTTTCAAAGAAGTTACCTGATATGCTTCACTAAATGGTTACATGATATATACTTTCGAAAGCATAAGTTTTATTTTATAGGTTTCGAAACCTCTAGTACATGCCTAATTTTAATTTAATTTAGGATATGTTGGGAGTTAGAAATTCATTCTTCTTTTCATAAACTGGATTGAGAAAAACATATTTTGTTTAAGTTGAAAACCAAATCAAACCTTTTGACTTAATTTAAACCTACTATATTGAATTAAGTTTGGTGGTTTGTATGCTTTCGAAACCTTACACCCCTTTCGACTTACTCAAAGCTCATTGTAGTTAACTGGGATTTAACCATCATTCTATACAAATATTGTCGAAAGGTCCCAAAGCCTTTTCATTTATATTGATATTACTCAAGCCAAAGTCTTTCGACTTAATTGGTATGTATAGTTTTGACACTATACATATTTTTTGAATAAAACTAAATCCATGAGTTTCAACATTGTCGAAAGGTTTATTTGTCCTATTTACGGAATTTTGTTAGCGTATGTTTATATGAAAACTAGTTGTGTAGGCTTCAAATATTCCCTTTAGTTGTAAAATTTTCCTTGGGCTTTCGACACTGTCGAAGGGTGTTTGTAGGTTTTCCCATTCCATTTACCCCTTCGAAACTATTGAAGCTCAAAGAAGTTCATGTTCTAAACTAACTTTAACACACTTTCAAGGATTTGAAATTTCATATTCTGGTTGATATTTGAATTGTTGTAATAGATTTTTGACATCCTTGAAAAATGTCGATAATAGTACAAATTATAACTTTTTACTGAAATGATTTCATCTGACAGGATCATGGGCGTGAAAAAGGTCTCCCGGAAACCAAAAAAAGATATAGTACCAGTGATAGAATCTTCTCCAAAGAAGATCGAAGCAGTTTCCAAACATTCTTTAATATCCTCCCAGGATGAGGTAGATGCCATTCTAAATGACTTTGGAACCACTGGAGTAGAAGTTATTGCCCCAAGTGATGGCGATACCATTCAAAATCCTCATGATGGATATTTCGTCTATACTACTATCCATATTTGGTATGGTGGCTTCCCGCCTTTCCCAGATTTGTTATCCAAAAGCTTAATCCAACTGGGCATTGCACCCATCCAGCTATCTCCCAATGTATATACATACCTTCTTTCTTTGGAACTTATGGCTCTGGAGTCAGGAATTCCTTCATTAAATACTGAAATTCTCAACTATTTTGTCCGCTTAGTCAAAATCAGCAACCTAAACAACCAGATCTTCAGAGCTAACCCCTCCCCTCCAAAAAAAAACTAATCTTCAAGGGGGTAAACAAATTTAGAGATTGGGAAATGCAATTCTTCTTCGTCAAATGCTTTCTCGATATCAATGGAGTCTTTTCTTCTTCTCGTAAGTTGATCATAGTCTTTATCTTTATTCAATGACTTTATTTTGCTAATCTATGCTTCTTTGTCAGGTCCTTTTGCTAAAGATCTAAATGACGAGGATAAGAAAATTGTCAAGCTGTTGATTGCTGCTTCAAGTAGCATTGAAAATAGGCTCACACTATTAACTCCTTCAAACCTTCAAAAACGTTCTCTTCTACCCGCTCGTTAAAGGGTCCTTGGTCAACCTCCCCTAGTTTAACATACTTCTTAAAGCAAATGCTTCTTATCTTTGGGTGATCCGAAGAACTCCCCTATGTCTCCAATTTGTCCAGATCACTCCAGTAAGCTCAAACATAGTACTTGAAGTTTGTTGTTGTGTTACTTCTTAAATTACTTCATTGACTTGTAATTTTTTGAAT
This sequence comes from Allium fistulosum, assembly GCA_030737815.1. Lineage (NCBI taxonomy): Eukaryota > Viridiplantae > Streptophyta > Magnoliopsida > Asparagales > Amaryllidaceae > Allium > Allium fistulosum. The sequence goes on from CM060904.1 coordinate 644,011,968, forward strand.
CTTCAGCAATTGCTCCTCGGGTTGAACCAATCACAAGTGATCCAGTTCTCACACTTCCACATCTTGTGCATCATCCTTGAATTAGGCCACTGCTAGGTCAAAGATGATTGCTAAAAGAAAATTGGACAAGGTGGCTGTTGTAGGCCTATCCCTCAAGAAAGTCAAGATTGTTGAAGTTCCAAATTCTCCACCACCGGAAGAGGGAGAGACTGTTGATATGTGCAAAACTTTGGAGAGTCCAATTGTTGAAGCTTCTCTCGATCGATCTAGGACGACTCCCTCAAAGGACGATCCCTTATCTCGCATCTTCGTCTTCTGCTCTCCTCATGTCATTGAGCGGATGCAAAAAGACTTGGGAACTTCAACACCCTCTCAGGATCTGACCCTTCTAGACCCATGTCACCAGTGCCTTCAAGTGATTTTGAAAAAATAGTTCAATCTATCTTGAACTCTTCATTCTTTGCTTCTATTCACCTGCCTTCTTCCGTTCCGGACCCTTAGGTCACTATCGGTCTCTAATAGAGCAACAACTTTTGGTACGTTTTATATTATTTATCCTTCTTATTATTGTTTCTCTCTGAATGCTGACTTGCGTAATACTTTTCCATTCAGATTTCCAAAAGCTGGCTCACTCTTCAAGAAAACGCATCAAAATCTTCTACTGAGACCTCCAGGCTTCAAGTGGAAAACTTAACTTTGAAACACCAGATCACTTCTCTGTCTGTTGACAAAGATAATGCTATGAAGGAACAGGAAAGAATGAGAACCTCTCTCGCTCAGGCAGAGTCCATTATTTCTAAAGAAAGGAAATCAAAACAACTTCTAGCTGATGAAAATATGGCTTTGAAAATAGCCTTGAAAGAAGCTAAATATGAGAAAGCTCAAATGGTGATCAAACAATCCCCTCTCATGAAAAAGTTGGAGAAAGAGAAAAATTCTCTAAAGATGGATGCCAATACTATCCCTGATGCTAAGCAACGAGTGTTACAATTTCTGAATACTTCCCTGGACGACATCATTGTAAACTCTTATAAGGACGCAATCATGCTTGCCTATGCCGACAACATTGAAAAATGCCCACATTTGAGCTTTCCTTCACTTGATCCTGCTCTTGTCAATAGATTTATGGACAAAGTCAAAGAAATGGAGCAGGGAGTTGAAGTTCCAAAGAGAGGGAGATTGATGCCTCCAAAATCTTATCTTTCGAAGTCCCTTCTATCTAAGTAGACTCAGATTCCGATGAAGAAGGTGATGAAGATGAAGCCTCTACTGAAGAAGACGGCAATGATGATAATGATGATAATGATGATGGCAAAGAAAATGATGATGATGATAACGAGGATAGAGGCCAGGGTTCAGGTGGCGACGGAGGTAGTCACACCGATGTTCATGAAAAAGATAGTGATGTCATCATTGGGGCTTCAGAGAAGTCAACCCCAATCTAAGTATCCATGAAGCAAGCCCACCTGAAGCCCCAGAGCCTTCTGACCTTCAAGAAAGGATTGTGAACATCAACGTTGAAGAACAAAGAGAGAAAAAGCACATCTCTCGAACTACAATTCCTGTTTCTCAGGTATGGGATTCCTTGTCTAAATGTCTTTCACTTCCAAGATAATAATAGTTTGCATCTTTTATTTTAGATAAGGAAGAAATCCACCACTATTATAAAACCAAGCTTGAAAGAAAACAAGTAAAAATAAATAGGTTGTATAGAGAGTTAGATAAGCAACTAAAAGAACACAATACCCTCTCTTACAAGTATCATAGTCTTAACAAAAGTGCGGCAGTGTTAGCGTCTTTCAAATATCAAGAAGCTGCTCCACGACTGAGGAGGGAACGCCTTTGATATGATAAGCTTTTGGAAGAGAATCAGGATTTAATTAAGCTCTTTTGGATGTTGGTTGAAGAGAAGAACATCCTTGTAGATTTCCTATACAAAGCCTATTGCAGACATCCAACTATAAACTTTTCGTACTTAGGTGATTTTAGTGGGGGTCTAGTTAGGCGTTTACATAAGACATATCTGGATGAATTTGGATCTGATCCACATCCTGGGGCCTACTGGAATTTAAAACAAATCAAATCGATTCCTCATGATTTGCCTCCTTAAAATCTTAAATATTATAAGGACAAACTTTTTTCAAAGTTATTCAAAATGTCAATTTTCTATGAACCGGATGAACACTTATAATTTTGTAATAATATCAATTTGTAAATTTCATGTTCTAACTTCCTTTTATACTTAATTGCATTTTATTATGTTATCATAAAATAAATATTTTCCAGGCAGCCTTGTTTCTTGAGATTATTTAAGCAAGCATGTTAAACTAAGAAGAGATTATCTAGAAAGGCTTCACTTTTGAAATCTTCAAAATTAGCCAGATGCTACTTTCTTAGAGAATTGCAGATACTTTACATGTAATACCCTCGCCTTCATTTCAATTTCCTCAATGAACACAAAGAAAAACTTCTTAAGAAAAGTCAAACATATCACACCAGATTAATATGTGGTCGTGACAGCCCTCTTGCCGGGGAATGGGAATATAGAAAATATCCTCCAGTTATTACCCTAGAAAGATTTAATGCTTCTTTTGATTCAACGGTTATTCTTTTAGCTAATTCCTTGAGTAAAGTCAGAAATGCAGTTTCTCAATTTTAAGTGTGAAATAAGTGTCCAATGAAATAGACTTTTTTGTTTCATTTCTACTTAAATTTTAATCCTTTATTGTTATAATAAAAGAAATTAATTATTCGAGTCTTGATTTTATTTTTATTTTGTTTTGTTTAAATAGGAGTTACAGTTATCTACAACGCCACTCTCGTTAGATTCAACATCTTGCTATATCAGTATTAGAGATAGGTTGTTAGCAAATATTGAAAAGAAGAAGCTCCTTAATGATCCTTTGTCTGCTCGTCTTCAAGGCAACACTGAAGCGTTAGAATGGTGTAGGAAATTTTTTTCTTCAGAATATGGTTGTTAGGGATCTTAACGATCAACTACAAGTCTCGAGGCTACAAAGATGAAACAATTTCTCAATTAAAGCGTCAAGTTAAATCAAACCCCTCGATTGACTTTGATCAAGATATGTCCAAGCTCCTTCAACAAATAAGTGATCTAGAGATAAAAGTAAAAGACAGTCAAGCCCAATGTGAATTTCTGGAGTTTATCATGGGGGACATCATTCAAAATATCAATTTACCAATTTCTCTGATTGCCTTGTCTACTGTGAAATTAACAAGGTCCTCATCTTTGGCTATTCAAAAATTTATAGCTACGACTAACCCTCCGCCTCGCTTAGACGAGAGTGTAGTAGGAAAATGGTGCAGAAAGGTCAAATTCAAAATGATGAGATATTTTGACGACCAACAGAAAGTGAGATACTCACAGCGCATAAATGAGTATGCGGCTAGGATTCAGAAACTTGAACATGATAAATATCTTCTTCGAAAGCACATTGTAGATTTAAAAAGGCAAAACAAAACCCTTGAAGGTGCCAATAAAGCTTTTAACTGTGCTTTAAAGCCTCACATTGATTCCATCGATGATGCCGACGAAGTAAGGAAAAAGGAAAAAGCTCAAAGAGATTCTCTGTATAGCGATTCAGCATACTGTCGATCCCCTGATTGATGAAGATCTAAATAAGACTATTCAGGACTTGTAAAACATACACTTGTATTGTATACTTGTAAATGACTTTGTAAATTATGTAAATTGTGAAAATATCACCTGGTTTGTAGCCCTTTCTTATAATGTTGTTTCTGAATCTGCTTTCTGTTAACTTGGACTATAGCTTTATATATGCTAGCCCATTCAGTCTTCCTTGCTGATCTCATTTTCTCGAAAAGTTCGAAGTAAACAATACTCTTTATTGTTAACTTGGAATTTATATAGAAGTTTATCTACATTATTAGCGGAGTTAACAGATCATTATGTAAACATTTGATAACAAATGAGAAGTAATTCCATAATTGGGTATGGTTGAATTTCTTAAAACTTATCTTTAGTAATTATGAGGGAGAGCCTAAAATCCAACTTCATCTATATTAATAGCGTACCAGAAACCCAATGATAGAGAACTAGAAATTCAATTCTGGAATCAATTATAGATGTTTAGAAATTCATCTTCTAGAGATAGATAATAGAAAGTTAATAATAATCGTGTAATAGAAGTCCAGAAATCATTGTTTGAAAGTTTGCAGTAGAAGTCCAATGAATCTGATTTGATCATTAGTAAAATAGATCTCCGCTTAATTGAAGATCTCAATATCAATTATTTTGGAACCCAGATTCGGGCATTCGCGGATGAAAGTTAAAAGATTCTAAACCCGGATTCAGGTATTAGTGGATGAAGTCTAGTAAGTAATAGCCCCGAAATCCATATTTGGGTATAATGAAGACCATAGATTATTAGTAAAGATTTGAAACCTTGATTCAGGCATTGATAGATAAAGTTTAGACATTCTTCTTTGATAATTAGCCAAAGGCTGTATCTTCTTATTTAAGCCTTCTGTTCTGTACTACTCCTTGGGTTTTGACTCTTTTGACATGTGTTAACCCTTTAGGCCTTGTATGTTGTTGCTGTTTGATTTGCCACTTCTCGAGCTCGGACGTCTTAGTCCATCATTTGATATGCCGCTTCTCGGACTTGGACGTCTTAGTCGTTGTTTGATATGCTGCTTCTTGGGCTTGGACATTTTAGTCCGTTGTTTGATATGCCGCTTCTTGGGCTTGGACGTCTTATTCCATTGATGTCTGGTGCGCTTGGTTAGCTTATCCACAAACAGGACCTAAGGACTTACCCAACCTTCCTCCAGGAGGCGCCTTGACCTGGCCATAGCATGGTGCGATCAAGGGCTTATTCAGTGCCTTGTCCAGGCCATAGTGTGGTGGGACCAAGGGCTTACTCCGTCCTCCCTCTAGGAGGTGCCTTGACCTGGCCATAGCGTGGCGCGATCAAGGGCTTGTTCGGTGCCTTGGCCAGGCCATAACATGGTGGGACTAAGGGCTTACTCCGTCCTCCCTCCAAGAGGCGCCTTGACCTTGCTATAGCATGGCGCGGTCAAGGCCTGTCGATGCTTTAACCTGGCCATAGCATGACGCGGATAAAGGCTTATTATAACCTCCCTTCAGGAGGCGCTTTGACCTGGCCAACTCGGCGAGGACAAACGCTTTGACCGTTTAAGGTAATGTCCAAGTGCAAGGAGAATTCTACTCCCGATCATGTAGATTTTTCTTAGTAAAGTGGTTCTTTCTTGAATTTAACTAGGATCACTTTACAAACTCATTGATTTTGACTTGTCTAAAGAAATTAATCACCATTCCTTCCAATGCCCTACACTGATTAGTCTCATGTCCATTCATCATGTAGTAGTGACAATAGGATCCTCCTCGATTCCTTTCATATTTAGGTTTTTTCTTCTGTGATGGCCAATAATTGAGCTCTTCCTTGGTTAGAAAATAAATATTCTCGATTGATGTTGTCAAATTGCATTCCTTAAGAAGTCTCGACTTGAAGTTTGTCTTTTAAGGATGGGAGATCTTTTATTACTTGGTTCTGAAGCTTCACCCTCAACGACCAGTTTTCTTCTCAAAACCCTTTGATGTTCATTTGTAGGCAATTCCCCACCTGTTGCTTGATGCCATTTATGTGCAATGGCTTTATAATCAGCGATCATTCCTTCTTCAAAGATTGTGCCTTTGGTGTAGAATTGAATTGTTTTCCTCATTCGGTCAAACAAGTTATCACTTTCATTACTTGTTCCTCCTAATGCAAAGATAGGTATGGAACCAATATGAAAAGGGTTTAAACTCCATTTATCTGGATCATAAGATTCAGCTTTCTTTTTCTTTATGATCCTTAAAGCTTCCAATCTCAACATTTGTTCTTCATGAAGTTTAGAATCATTAACTGTCCTATGGGAGAATCCAATTGGATATGGCTCTGAGGATCCTTGTTCGGACCTTTTGGTTTTGCTGAACATGATGATGTAAAGTTTAAACAAGATAAGCTTGGAATAAAATTGGGCTAAAAGTAAGCGGAGTTGGAAGTTCGACAAGATCGGAGGTTCGATCCCTCCTTCTAGCGCCAAAAATGTTAACAAGAAAACTTGTCAACACCCCCAAGTAGATTCTAAAGCACAGATGTCTTCTTCGAAACCTCTTTTTGATTAGATAGTGATAGCAAGAACCTTTTTATTTTTCTAAAACCACCCTACGAAACAGATTGTTGCAATTAAAACTTCCTTTAGTTCAACCTTTTGAAATGATCGAAAGGTCTGATTCCTTTTATTATTCCTTCTCAAATGGTTAGGTTAAAACTCCTTTTTATACGACCTTTTGACTCGGCCGACGTGCCAAAAATCCTTCTTACAATGCCTTTCGAACAAGTTAAGTAGGTTTAGTATCCTTTTGGAACTCCCCCCTTTCGAAACAGTTGTGTGACCCAAAGGTTGGCTCTAATGATCTAAGGATGTGGAATAAATGGATAGGTTCCGACTTCTTCGGAAGTTGACCTCTGATCCACTTGAGGTTAGGAGCTTAGGTTCTAAGGATATTAGTGGAGCTAAGGTTTCGACTTTCTAAAAAAGTGACCCTTCAATCAAGTAGGCATAAGCAGATTATAAACAGAATCCAATAGAAATATTAAATCAGCCGTACATCCATGAATATCATAATCTTGCCTTTATTGAATTAAAATAATACAAATCGATCAAATTCCCAATCTAATTTGGAAATTAGGGTTTACAACTTTACAAAATACAATGATGAAGTGAGTGAATTCGGATCCCCCAAACCAAACCCCTAAGGTCTTATTTATAGGTGCGGGTTGGCACCTTTTGAGTCGGTCCTTTCGACTTGGTCAAAAGCCGGCCTTGGAGACCTTTCGTTGCCGTTTACATTTAGGCCTCCTTCTGCATTGCTTTTAAATGGACTTGAGCGCTTTCAACTTCATCGAAAGGGGTTGGTGCGCTTCTCTACTTTGTGTTGCTGTGTAAGTAAGAAAAGATACGAGGTTTTGACTCTGTCGACAAGTGGATCTTTGGAGCTTCAAAAGAGTCGAGACGTAGAAAGTTTCAAAGCAGAAGGAAGCTTTCGATTGCATGCTTGCTGATCGACGTGGAACCTCATCCTCTAGTGTAGGGGATTGCAACATTGAACCCAAGCAAGCTTTTCCTTCTTAATTGTGAATGGTCTCGACCAGTTCGAAAGACTCATTTATGCTTTTAAAGGGATTTCTTTGGCACAACATTCTTATGTGGAATGTGAATGAGGGTGAAACCTTTAGTTTAGAAAGGTTTGGTGCACATGTGAGTGGTCGTAATTTGTTGCTTTCGAAAGGTATTCTATAACTCATTTGAAGCGTCTTTATGCATTCAGAAGCATCTGTTTCGAAAGGAAGCAATTGAAGCGAAGGGGTGCTTTCGACCCTTTCGACCTCTTCGAAAGCTTGTAGCATATCTGACTTTTGGCTGTAGCATCCCTTCGACACCTTCGAAAGGCTTTGTTGATGCTATCATCTCTGGGACATCCTTCTCTTCTATTCATCTTGGTTTCGACAAGGTTGAAGTGAGAATTGGTGATAACGCTTGCCCCCGCTTGCGAAGGGATGCCTTTTACTTTTCAAGTTATTTGCCTCGATACTCCTCTTTATTTTTGCAATGAGATTTCCTACCATTTCATATTCTTGCATAAATCCTGGCCGTTTATTTAAATTTGATCGTACGGTCTGTCCTTCATGCTGACTTTTCTTATATATCATGCTTCCTTCTTACCCTCTTTCATTTACCTGCAATTAAAAAAATTCCAGCAAGAACAAAAATTCTCAGTTTCATCATAAATTCCTATTTCCAGCAAACAGAAGCTCGAATTCAAAGTAAGTTCTTATTATCCTACTTTTTGAACTAACTTTCCACGCTAAATATTGACTTTAAAATTTATTAGGTTTGAATTTGAATTACTGTTCTAATTTCATAAGGATAATTTAAACTTTTTATTTACATGAAAGTATCCTTTGGTTCATTTTTATAGTTTATTTTGTGTCATTTCCCATGTTAATTTATATTTATAATTCATCCAATTTGGTTTTTTTAAGGCTCGAATTTTCATTTTGGGGCATTTTACGATTTTGATTGTAAATTTGTGCTCAAATTAATTTAGTTATTAATTTTTTGAAGTATTGGGTTAAAATTGAATTTTGGGAAAAAAGGTTTTCCAGTTACTTCACAGAGAAGTTTAAGCCGTACGAATCGCAACTTGACATTGTAATTTTACTTTTCTACCCCTTTGAAAGGGGTTAAGGCGGCTAACTTCGTTTTTCTTCTTCAACCTTTTTCGATGGGGTTGAAAGGAGGTCCAGTATCTATCTCTTAATTGATCTTGTCAAAAGTGTTGATGTAGCCAATATGAAGTGGACTTCTTCGAAAGCATAAGTATGCTTTATTATATTCTAACACCTTTTGAAGAAGTTTACTGATATGCTTCACTAAATAGTTACATATTATATACTTTCAAAAGCAGAAGTTTTATTTTATAGGTTTCGAAACCTCTAGTACATACCTAGTTTTAATTTATTTTAGGAGATGTTGGGAGTTAGAAATTCATTCTAATTTTCATAAACTGGATTGAGGAAAACATATTTTGTTTAAGTTGAAAACCAAATCAAACCTTTCGACTTGATCTAAACCGATTATATTAAATTAAGTTTGGTAGTTTGTACGCTTTCGAAACCTTACACCCCTTTCGACTTACTCAAAACCCATTGTAGTTAAATGGGATTTAATCATCATTTTATACACATATTGTCAAAACGTCCCAAAGCCTTTTCATTTATATTGATATTACTCAAGCCAAAGTCTTTCGACTTAATTGGTATATAGAGTTTCGAGAATATTCAGATTCTTTGAGTAAAACTAAAATCATGGGTTTCGACATTATTAGAAAAGTATATTTATTCTATTTACGGAAGGTTGTTAGCATATTTTATATTCAAACTAGTTGTGTATTCAACTATTCCTTTTAATAGTAAAATTTTCCTTGGGCTTTCGACATTGTCGAAGGGTGTTTGTAGGTTTTCCCATTCCATTTACCCCGTCGACACTATTGAAGCTCAACGAAGTTCATGTTCTAAACTGACTTTAACACTATTTCAAGGATATGAAATTTCATATTCTAGTTGATATTTTAATTGTTGTAATAGATTTTCAACATCCTTTTGATAATGGAAGAAATTATAACTTTTTACTGAAATGATTTCACCTGACAGGATCATGGGCGTGAAAAAGGTCTCCCATAAAAAGATACAGTACCAGTGATAGAATCTTCTCCAAAGAAAATCGAAGCAGTTTCCAAACATTCTTTAATATCCTCCCAGGATGTGGTGGATGCCATTCTAAATGACTTTGGAAACACTGGGGTAGAAGCTATTCCTCCAAGTGATGGCGACACCATTCAAAATCCTCCTGAAGGATATTTCGCATATACTTCTATCCATATTTGACACGGTGGCTTCCTTCCTTTCCCGGATTTCTTATCCCAATTCTTGACTCACCTGGGCATTGCACCCATCTAGCTATCACCCAATATATATACATACCTTCTTTCTTTGAAACTTATGGCTCTGGAGTAAGGAATTCCTTCGTTAAATGCTGAAATTCTCAACTATTTGGTCTGCCTAGTCAAAATTAGCAACCTAAACAACCAAATCTTCAGAGCTAACCCCACCTCCAAAAAAACTAATCTTTGAGAGGGTAAACAAATTTAGAGATTGGGAGACGCAATTCTTCTTTGTCAAATTTTTCCCCAATATTGGTGGAGTCTTTTCTTCTCCTCATAAGTTGATCATAGTCTGTATCTTTATTCAGTAGCTTTCTTTTACTAATCTATGCTTCTTTGTCAGGTCATGCTGCTAAATATCTAAATGACGAGGATAATAAAACTGTCAAGCTGTTGGTTGTTGCTTCAAGTAGCACTGGAAATAGGCTCACACTATTGACTCCTTCAAATCTTCAAAAACATTCTCTTCTACCCGTTGGTCAAAGGGTCCTTGGTCAACCTCCCCTTGTTCAACATACTTCTTGGAGCAAATGCTTCTTATCTTTGGGTGATCCGAAAAACTTCTCCCCAATGTCTCCAATTTGCCCAAATCCCTCCGGTAAGCTCAAACATAGTACTTGCAGTTTGTTGTTGCGCTACTTCTTAAATTACTTCACTGACTTGTAATTTTTTGAATCTTCAGCAACTGCTCCTCAGGTTGAACCAATCACAAGTGATCCAGTTCTCTCAACTTCCACATCTTGTGCATCATCCTTGACTCGGGCTATTGCTAGGTCAAAGATGATTGCTAAAAGAAAATTGGGCAAGGTGATTGTTGCGGGCCCATCCCTCAATAAGGCCAAGATTGTTGAAGTTCCAGATTCTCCACCACTAGAAGAGGGTAAGACTGTTGATATGTACAAAACTTTAGAGAGTCCAATTGTTGAAGCTTCTCTCGATCGATCCAAGATGACTCCCTCAAAGGACGATCCCCTGTCTCGCATCGTCGTTTCCTGCTCTCCTCATGTCATTGAGCAGATGCAAAAAAACTTAGGAACTTCAACTCCCTCTCAGATGTTTAACCCTTCTAGAACCACGTCACTTGTGCCTTCAAGTAATTTTGAAAAAATAGTTCAATCTATCTTGAACTCTTCATCCTTTGCTTCTATTCACCTGCCTTCTTCCGTTCCTGACCCGACAGGTCACTGTCGGTCTCTACTAGAGAAACAACTTTGGGTATGTTTCACAATGTTTATCCTTCTTATAATTATTTCTCTCTGAATGCTAACTTGCGTCATACTTTTCATTTTAGATTTCCAAAAGCTGGCTCGCTCTTCAAGAAAACACATCAAAATCTTTTGCTAAAACCTCCAGGCTTCAAGAGGAAATCTTAACTTTGAAATGCCAGATCACTTCCCTGTTTGTTGATAAAGATAATGCTATGAAGGAACAAGAAAGAATGAAAACCTCTCTCGCTCGGGTAGAGTCCATTATTTCTAAAGAGAGGAAATCAAGACAACTTCTAACTGATGAAAACATGGCTTTGAAAGTGGCCTTGAAAGAAGCTGAAGATGAGATAGCTCAAAAGGTGATCAAATAATCCTCTCTCATGAAAAAGTTGGAGAAAAAGAAAAATTCTCTAAAGTTGGCTGTCAATACTATCTCTGATGCTAAGCAACGGGTGTCACAATTTCTGAATACTTCCCTCGATGACATCATTGTAAACACTTATGAGGACGTCCTGATGCTTGCCTATGCCGACAACATTGAAAAATGCCCAGATTTAAGCTTTCCTTCACTCGAACCTGCTCTTGTCAATAGATTTACGGACAAAGTCAAAGAAATGGAGCAGGGATTTGGAAGATGATGAAGATTAATCCGCCGTTGAAGAAGGCGGCAATGATGATGATGGTGATAATGGCAATGACAATGATGATGATAATAATAATGATGATAACGAGGATAGAGGCCAGGGTTCAAGTGGCGACGGAGATGGTCACACCGATGTTCATGAAAAAGATGGCGATGTCATCACCGGGGCTTCACAGAAGGTCAATCCCGATCTAAGTATCCGTGAAGCAAGCCCACGAAAACCCATAAAGCCTTGTGACCTTCAAGAAGGGACTGCAAACATCAACGTTGAAGAACAAAGAGAGAAAAAGCAGGTCACTTAACCTACAATTCCCGTTTCTCAGGTATGAGATTCCTTGTCTAAATGGTTTTCACTTCCAAGATAATAATATTTCACATCTTTTATTTTAGATAAGGGGGAAATCCACCCACTTTTATAAGACCAAGATTGAAAGAAAACAAGCAGAAATAAATAGCTTGTATAGAATGTTAGTTAAGCGGTTAAAAGAACAAAATACCCTCTCTGACAAGTATCATAGGCTTAACAAAAGTGCGGCAGTGTTACCGACTTTCAAAGATCAAGAAGTTGCCCCATGACTAAGGAGGGAACGCCTTCGATATGATAAACTTTTGGAAGAGAATCGGGAGTTAATTACGCTCTTTTGGATGTTGGTTGAAGAGAGGAACATTCTTATAGACTTACTATACAAAGCCTATTGCAGACATCCAACTGTAGACTTTTCGTACTTAGGTGATTTTAGTGAGGGTTTAGTTAGGCATTTACATAAGAGATGTCTGGATGAATTTGGATCTGATCCACATTCCGGGGCCTGTCGGAATTTACCACGAGCCAAATCGATTCCTCATGGGTTGCCTCCTGAAAAACTTAAATACTATGAGGACAAATTTGTTTCAGAGTTATTCAAGAAGTCAATTTTGTATGAACCGAATGAACACTTATAATTTTGTAATCATATCAATTTGTAAATTTCTTGTTCTAGCTTCCTTTTATACTTAATTGCATTTTATTAAGTTATCAAAGAATAAATATTTCCCAGGTAGCCTTGTTTCTAGAGATTATTTAAGCTAGTATGTTAAACTAAGAAGAGATTATCTAGAAAAGGCTTCACTTTTGAAATCTTCAAATTAGCCAGATACTACTTTCTTAGAGACTTGCAGAGACTTTACATGGAACATCCTTGCCTTCGTTTCGATTTCCTCGGCGAAGACAAAGAAAAACTTCTTAAGGAAATTCGAACCTATCCCACTAGATTAATATGTGGACGTGACAACCCTCCTGTCGGGGAAGAGATTATAGCAAACATCCTCCAGTTAGTACCCCAGAAGGAATTAATGCTCCTTTTGATTCAACGGTTATTCTTTCAGCTAATTCCTTGAGTAAAGTCAGAAATTCGGTTTCTCAACTTTAAGTGTGAAACAAGTGTCCAATGAAATAGTACTTTTTTGTTTCATTGCTACTTACAATGCCTTTCGAACAAGTTAAGCAGGTTTAGTATCCTTATGGAACCCCCTTTCCAAACAGTTGTGTGACCCAAAGGTTGGCTTTAATGATCTAAGGATGTGGATTAAATGGATAGGTTCCGACTTCTTCGGAAGTTGACCTTTCGTCCACATGAGGTTATGAGCTTAGGTTCTAAGGATATTAGTTGAGCTAAGGGTTTTGGCTTTCTCAAAAAGTGACTCTTCGATCAAGTAGGCATAAGCAGATTATAAACTGAATCCAATAGAAATATTAAATCATTCGTACATCCATGAATATCATAAACTTGCGTTTATTGAATTAAAATGATATAAATCGATCAAATTCCCAATCTAATTTGGAAATTAGGGTTTACAACTTTAAGAAATACAAGGATGAAGTGAATGAATTCGGATTCCCTAAACCGGACCCCTAGGGTCTTATTTATAGGTGCGGGTTGGCATCTTTCGAGTTGGTCCTTTTTACTTGGTCGAAAGGTAGCCTTGGAGACCTTACGTTGCCGTTTACATTTGGGTCTCCTTCTGCATTGCTTTTGAATGGACTTGAGTGCTTTCGACTTCATCGAAAGGGGTTGGTGCGCTTCTCTACTTTGTGTTGTTGTGTAAGTAAGAAAAGATATGAACTTTCGACTCTGTCGACAAGTGGATCTTTGGAGCTTCAAAGGAGTCGAGACGTTGAAAGTTTCAAAGCGGAAGGAAGCTTTCGATGGCACACTTGTTGATCGATGCGGAACCCCATCCTCTAGTGTAGGAGATTACAACATTAAACCCTAGCAAGCTTTTCCTTCTTAATTGTGAATGGTCTCAACCGGTTCAAAAGGCTCATTTATGCTTTCGAAAGGGTTTCTTTGGCAAAACATCCTTATATGGAATGTGAGTGAGGGTGAAACCTTTAGTTTGGAAAGGTTTGGTGCGCATGTGAGTGGCCGTACTTTGTTGCCTTCGAAAGGTATTCTTCAACTCATTTGAAGCATCTTCATGCATGCGAAAGCAGCTGTTTCGAAAGGAAGCAACTGAAGCGAATGAGTGCTTTCGACCCCTTCGAAAGCTTGTAGCACATCTGACTTTTAGCTGTAGCATCCCTTTGACTCCTTCGAAAGGCTTTGTTGATGTTATCATCTCTTGTACATCTTTCTCTTCTATTCATCTTGGTTTCGATAAGGTTGAAGTGAGAACCGGTGATAACATATATATTATTTATTTCCTACCAAAATTTTTTAATTAAATAAATTTAAAATGATTTTGCCATGAGTATTATTAGATAAATGTATGCGTATATATATATATATATATATATGTTCATTTACTATTAAACTATTTATAAGAATATATATTCATTTGTAAAAAAAATCAATTTTCTTTTGTTTTACAACAAAATAATAAATGTTTTTTGTAGACATAATTATTTATGTATTATAAATTCAACACACATACTGATATATATATATATATTGAAAATGGGTGTGTATATATAATTTTTTTATTATTATTCAAAATAAAATATAAATTTACACACGCACGCACGCGCGCATGCACGCGCGCACACACACATATATGTATGTATGTATGTATGTATGTTATGTTTTATATACATAAATTAAAGCGTATGTGCATACATTTGCACAATATATTTGTATACTTGATGATCTAACATGTCCATTGCAGTGTAAATCTCAGTACTTATACATGGATATGTTGCACATTGCACGGATTGATATGTGATATATGCGCGCGCACACACACATGTATGTGATACATGTATACATATAATATAACATTAATTACATACTATAAAACTATATTATAAATTTAAATGAAATAATAATTTTATTTTGAAATAATTTAGAAATGTCCTAAATAAATTGGACTACGAAAGTCCAATAAAGATTCAAAATGGTAATAAAATTTGAAATTCACTCATTTCTTCAGCTGCGGGCTAGCCTAGTTCCAACAATGGTATTAGAGCCCAATAGCCTATGCGGTCTAAATTAGTCGTGTTAGAGCTAACGAAGTAGGCTTACAACCTAGATAATAGGGTGTCTATAAAGGCAGTGCCGAAGTATTCAGTTTGGGTAATTAAGTACTCTACCTTACTTGACTATCGTCCTAGCCCGAACAAATATGCGAGCCCAAAGGTTGTTCCTAATAACAAATGCTCAATTTGAATCGGGCCTTCGGCTAATTTTCAAAATTGTTTGAAAATTAAAAATATAAGATTTTAAATTTAAAATAAGATATACATAAATTATAAAAGTTATAATATAATAAAAAAATTCAGAATGTTTGAAAAACTATATTAATTAATTTCAAAATTTTAAATTTATTAATAAGTTTAATAAAATATATGATTTAATCAAATAAGTCAATTATTGAAAAATATATACATGTATTATATATTTTGATATATGTTATGATATTTGAAAATGTTTAAGATATCACAAGTATACATATAGGTATATATTTTTATAAAAATTACGAGTTTAAAATATGATTTTAACATAAATATTATAAGTTAGCTATATAGGTATTAACCAATAAACTTGAAAAACCCAACCGGCTGGGTTTAGGTATTGGATCTGAAATACCCATTGGGATCGGCCCAACCTCGGGTTTTGATAATTGTAACCTGACCCGGATTCAGGTTGTAAGATATCTGGACAAAACCATTCTCGTTGACAGACTTACTTGGAAAACACATGTTAGTGTGTGTGCACTACTCGGGTTTTAACATGCCCATGACTTAGATCTAGATTATATTTCTATAACGTCTCGATTAAACTATTACTCGTTATCAAACCACAAAAAGATTCGAACAAGAAGCAATCCAGCTTAATTATTTAGTTTTCACTTTCCAACAAAGTCATCCAGTCTGAGCATTAAGTGCAATATTCAGTTTCCAATTCAGAAAGTTGAATTAGAACTGGACGTCCATTTTTTGGACGCTCGGTGTTGGGCGCACATTTAATGGACGCCTAACACTAGATTCTCAATCAATGGACACTCATATTTATTAAAATAATTTAGTACAGCATAATATACGGTGATTAAATATTATTTTGAGACTTAGGTGTTCGTTTAATGAGCGTTCAATATCAGACGCTCGTTAAATTGACACTCAACACCGGACATTCATTAAATGAGCGTATGCCTGATGAGATTTTCTCTTCCTTCAATCTTAAATATTCAGGACCGAAGCTGCTGAGATGCCCTTACGGTTCCTCCTATACTTCAACCGGAAA
Organism: Allium fistulosum; assembly: GCA_030737815.1. Taxonomy (NCBI): domain Eukaryota; kingdom Viridiplantae; phylum Streptophyta; class Magnoliopsida; order Asparagales; family Amaryllidaceae; genus Allium; species Allium fistulosum. The sequence continues at coordinate 644,028,090 of CM060904.1, forward strand.
AATGTCATATTATATCACAAGTGTAACTACCTATATATTACATAATGTTATTTTGTTTAAATGACAAACATGTGAATTAAATGAACTTATGTTTTGTTTTTAATTTATGTTTGTCTCTGAGATTGAAAAATAAAATTGACTTCCTTATGTTTTTAATTTCTATGTTCAAATTACTGCACAAGCCATACTGGCAGAACTAGAAGCTGACAAATGCACTTAAAATGTATAAACCAGTACTCTCTTTTACGTGCCTTAAACTCTATTTTATAATAAATAAACAAAAATACAAAATTCGGAGTATAAAAAGAGGCAGTACGATTAAAATATTCGAAGGATATTCCCGCCAGATCTGAAGCCAATCAGTAACTTTCGCGCCAAAATAGCAGCTACTTTTCCCGCCAAAGTTTCGTGGAGGTCCCGCCGACTTAAAGCGAACGTTTGAACCCCCACCGCTGCTTTACAGGTCATTAATTTGCGAGCTTTTAGTTAAATTACGGTTGCGGTAACTGTCGTTATTACCACCAACCGTAACAGTAATCGTTGTTGACGGTTATAAATTCTTATAACCGTTACCGCAACCGTCTATAACGGTTAACCGTTGTATTTTCAATTTTGAAGCATATCGTACATATATTTTTAATTATATGCATTATTGATAATATATTGATATATCTCTAGCTGTTTTTTGTAAATTTATTTATTTTTTATAAAACGACCAATATGCATGCACATGTTATTAGTTCATTAAGGCACATATTATTAATGTACAAGCTATTCCTTTAACTTAAATTACTAATTTTTATACTTTAATGTTAAATATTACATAAAACAATCATGTATGGTTGGTATGGTTAATCGTGGTTTTCAATTCTTCAACCGTTATCGTTATAGACGGTAATCGTATGAACGGTTAGTACGGTTGAGCGGTTGAACGATTCAACTGTAACAGCCCTAATGAGGGCTGTCAATGGATCGGGTCAGGTCAAGTCGGGTTCGGGTTGATTTTAAATGGATCGGGTCAACCCGTTTATTAAATGGGTCAGAAAAGGCTCAACCCGAACCCGATCTGTTTATAAACGGGTTGACCCGATCCGATCCGTGTAATCCGATTATAAACGGGTCGGGTCGTAAATGGGTCGAGTCAACCCGTATAAGGTGTAAACGGGTCGGATCAACCCGTATAAGGTATAATTGGATCATAAACGGGTCGGGTCAACTCGCATAACCCACAAACGGGTCGGGTCAACTCGCATAACCCACAAACGGGTCGGGTCAGGTCGTAAACGGGTCGGGTCAACCTATATAAGTATAAACGGGTTGTTAACATGTCAATTTCGGGTTAGCGGGTCAACCCGAAACCCACCCGTTTATAAACGGATCAAATTCGGGTTGACTCGAAAATGACCCGCCAAATTAACGGGTTGGGTTAACCTACTAATTTCCGTGCGGGTTTCGAATCGTGTAGGAAATTAACAGCCCTAAGTGTGCCCAGCCGTTCACCAGACAGAGGTGTTTTTTTTTTTTTTCAAGGTACACTTTCTCTTTTTTAGTTAAAGGTGTTTTTTTGCAAAATTTATAAAAAAAACTCTGCACGATAATTGGTTGGACACATCGGGTACACGATGATTTCAAGCGTATCTACATGTTTATATTTTCGGTTTCTGTATGTTTCTGTAACATTGCAGTAACATTACTACCAACTATGTCACTACGTGGTAAATGTGTTAACTCGGCTGACGTTAAAAATTTATGCTTACTTTATATACTCTTGTTAAATATAAATAGTTAATTTTGACATTAAATCCAGCGTGTTGCTAAGAAAACCTCGTTTTTTTCATTTCTAATATCATTATTAAAAAATACCATAAAATATTACACTATATTCTTTCTACTACTAGATTTTTTTAAGGAGCTACCAAATGCATTATTTTCGATTACTTTTTTGCACGGCGAACAATCGCCGACAAACATTATTTTCCACGACAACAAACCACCGAACAGCAATAGTTTGATGGTTGATGACCGTGGAAAACGGTGTTGGTCGAAAGTTGTTTGCTGTGCAAAACAACGTTACGCGGTGGTTGATTGACATGTGAAATGACTTTAGTATTGAAAACACACAAAGTTTATTATTATTTTATAGGGTAATAAAAAGAGAGAAATTGGATGCCCTTAGCAACTAGGGCTGTCAATGGATACCCGAAAAATTCGAAATCCGTCCGCATCCGCATTCGAAAACCAAATAAATATCCGATATCGGGAAAAACGGATGCGGATGCGAAGACATCCGCATCCGAGAATTATCCGTTCGATTTTTGTCAATATTATAGTTCAAATTATGTGTATTTTAGTGCAGTGAAAGATATCCGTTTATTATTTTATTAAATTAGTAGTTTATATTATATGCACTTAATGTTTATTAACTGCTTGAAACTATTTATTATCATCATATTTGTTAATTTTTAACACTTTTATAATCAATGTGATTGAAAAATATTTATATTGAACTAAAATTTTCTTTTTATAATTCCTTATTTATTGGTCGTTAGCGGATAGGATAATTATCTGATATCCGTTCGTATCCGAGGATGCGGATAACCGATATCCGAAAATGATTTCGAATGATCCGAAAACATATGTTGACATACCTATTAGCAACATGCTAAATCTAAATTGTGACTGGACTTCTAAATATTTATGGTCTTATCTAACAATTTTTTTTGGCAATAAATAATATAGAAAAAAATGATGTTGATGGAGCATACAAGGACTCATCTCATCTAGTGGAAGAGCTCCATATTTCAATTATCTATTTTAACATTGCATATTGGTTTATTAGATTCATTTTCATCACATTCAGTGCGTTTAGATTTTTTACATCTTCCTATAATCTATTCGTTTTTCTTTTTTCCTTTCATTTTTGCATTATATATTTTTTACCACAAAGGAGGCGACATTTATGTACTTTTCAACTTTCTATAAATAATTTACCCCTAATAGTACCAATAGATGCAATACGATGGGCTCTTGAAAATTGTATGTACAATGTAGGATAGGCAATTAGAAGTGGGACCCACACCGGTCCGAGAGGGTCTAAACCCATGCAAAGCTCTATTTTAAGCCCCATTATTTTCCGTTACACTCACTAAATTAAGGTTTTTTACCATCCGCTTTAGCAAAATTAATTTAAAAAGGTTTATTTGACCGGTTCTTTTTTAAAAAAAAACAACAAAATTAGAATAAAAACTTATTTTAAAGCATAAGTGCTTAATATGAATTAAAAATCCATTGTTGTCACTAAACATGGACTACATCCATTATAATATTTCTCATTTTATTATATAAGATTAAACAATCTTCGTTTTCCTAATCCAAATTAAGGTTGAGAATAAATTAAATTTAAATATTCGGTTTTATATCCATTGAAGCCTTTTGCACCTCCGTTATTTTCGGCTATATTTTCACTATAGCTTTTTGCACATTCACCATTATAGAACCGTCAAGCGTTTTAACTGTACAGATCTAAATTGAACTGAACTCGATGAGTCTCGGGTCACATACGAGTTGATGGAAAATACCATAAAGATCGAATAACATCCCGATAGAGTTAAATGTGAATCAAGGGTAATTATGTAACTTGACTCTTTTACGAGAATTATGTTCGAAATAAATTATGTTTTCAGTTTTATTTTCTGTTGTATATATTGTTATATTGTAATATAAGTAATGATCTGCATATGTTAAATATATATAAATACAAAAATTTTAGGATAAGTATTTAATCGATTATAGTTTCGAAATTAGTATTATTTTATCGTTCTTTTTTCATAACTTTATTTGCAGTACTTTGTTATTATTTCTAAGTAAAAAAAAAGTAAATAAACATTTTTTTTCCTTTTCTTTAGAAACTTACAGTAATAAACTGCTTTTTTTTGAACAGATGCTTTATTTACTGGAGAAATGTTCTTACAGTATTAGAGAGCAGAGGGGACAAATTGTAGTAAGAGTTTCATACAGAATTTGCACTCAGTTATAAAGGGCCACTCATAAAGCAAGGCCAGGCCTAAAGGTATAGCCCATTAAACACAGAAAATAGAACGACAAAAAAAATCAAAAAACCTGAATGCAAGTTGGTACTATATATAGCAGTATTCTGCTACGAACAGTGATTGGATCATGTGAGAATGAGCTTTTTATAGTTCATACGTCGTACATTTTATTAGTTGTCAAATTTAGTTTACCATCAGTTTTAGCAAAATTAATTTAAAAAAAATTATTCCATCAGTTCTTTTTTAAAACAAATCAACAAAGATAGGATAAAAACCTAATTTAAAAGCATAAATGCTTAATATGAGTTAGAAATCCATTGTAATTACTAAATATGGACTTCATCAATTATAATATTTTTCGGTTTTGTTATATATGATTAAACAATCTTCTTTTTTTCTACCCAAATGATTAAGATTGAAAATAAATTAAATTTAAATATTCGGTTTTATATCTAATAAAGTTTTTTACACTTTCGTTATTTTCCGTCCAAAGGAAGTATGAACATGATAAACATTTTTATCCTTTTCAAAAAGAATATTATTTTAACTTGGTGTCTTCGCATTTGCCAGCAAGATAGAATATAATGCTAAACAGGCCTTGCTGTTTGAAGCAATATATGGAACTGTGAAAAAAAGCCATATCTACAAAGCATTACTTTTCGAATTCGTTATATATGTTATATACAGTGGCGGATCCAGAATATTCAAACTGGGGTCATAATAGTAGCAAGTTTCAAACTGGGGGTCATAATAGTAGCAAGTTCATATTTTTAATTGAAAATGAGGCTTGAAGAATACGAAGCTGCAGTTTGAATTTTAGTTTTAATTGAGAATTGAAGTATATTTGTAATTTTTGACAAGTTCAGAGGGGTCAATTGACCCTCCTTGCCCCTACATACATCCGCCACTGGTTATATATATGAAAAGCATGCAGTCCTTTTTGAAACGGAGGTTACATACGCTTTGTTTCACTTTAAAACTTTTGGCCTCAGCTTCCAAAGCATGGAAAGCACCTGAGCCACAATCATATGATGTATTACGAACAACTAATTAATTAAGAGAAGATGTTATAATGTTACCATCACATATTTACTCCAGTTTTCAAGAAAATGCAACTAAGGCGGTTGATTTTGTAAGAGTGTCTGATGTCCGTTCGACTCCGTGATTGAAAAACGTTCGTTTGAGTCCGTTTCATTTTCGTTTAGATAGAACGTGAATTGGGACAACAAAATTTGTACGAAGCAAAATCTCGTTTGATTAGCGTTCGTTCGAATTCTTTCAAATTTCTAATAACTCAATATATTCACTGTATTCTTCAAAATATTTATGACAACTAATTGGCTGGGTGATTGAGTAGAAACTTCATAAAATGCTTATACTTCAATACATACTCATAAAAATAATGTAACGCATAGAAACTCTATTAAAAGGTATAGTATCTAAAATAAATAGAAATGTCCGTACGTGTCCGTTAGAGCTCGATCAAAAAACGTCCGTCCGATTTCATTTAGAGCATGAATTACGACAGCAAAATTTGTATGAACACAAAACCTCGTCTGGTCCGTGTCTGTTCCGATTTCATGTAGGATAGAAACTGAAAACATCCCTGTTCAGTCCGATCCGATTAATTTACACCCCTAAATGCAACATGTTCAACTCTTTGGAAGAGGAAAAAAAGAACAATACCATTAACAAGAATAAACATAGAAATTGGGAGTGAGAGCGTAAACAAACATGGCTTATTTGTGACTGAAAACGCCACTACTATTAATACACTACAGCAAACAACCGGTTAAAACCACCACACCTGGATGAATGAGAACTGGAATAAAATATCTTCAAAAATCGAATCATCCACCAATATATACCGGCCTATTTGTCTGCCTAAAAATGCCTTTAGTATTGCATGTTCCAGTTCCACATATCTTATTCAATTGGTATCAATAATTTTTTTTTTTTGAAAACCCAGGAGAATCCGGCGGATCGGTAAACTCCTAAGGAGGGTATAGTAAAGCCGTCCGTTGATCCAAGCCTCATACCTCCAGGTAAATTTATATACGATAGGGAAGCTCATTGTAGGAATCGAACATAGGTCATTTTATCAGAAACCAAGCCTTCTTTCCACTGCGCCGCACCCACAGATAATTGGTATCAATAAAAGCTTTGAAAAAAGTGAATATTATGCACGCATCCTTAAAACAGAACTTAATTCAAAGCGGATCCCTGTGGAAAAAATTATACTTTCTACGTCCCTGTTTTTGGTTTCCGCCTATTTTTTCCCCAAATTACCCCTACGCTTCACTGTCGAGCTTCAGTTCTTCTTCTTCAGTTTCTTCTGATCAAATGAAAAACCGAGCCGAGTCTATAAACTATGAGAATCAAGAAATTAAATTGAAGACTCTACAAAATTGAAGGTTTATTTTTCGATTTAAATGAAAAACTACAATTATTTTGAATATTTGCAGAAATAAATGCAATTATTGAGAATAATTGCCGATAACTATGCAGTTATTATGAATAATTGCAGAGACAGATGAGTTTAGAATTGAAATGATTTTACAAGAAAAATTGCTGATAAGAATGCAATTATTCTGAATATTTGCAGAAATAAATGCAATTATTGAGAATAATTGCTGATAACTATGCAACTATTACAAATAATTACAGAGAAAGATAAATTTAGGATTAAAATGATTTTACATGAATAATTGCTAATAAGAATGTAATTAAGAAAGATGAATTTCGGATTGAAATAATTTTACATGAATAATTGCTGATAAGAATGCAATTATTTTGAATATTTGCAGAAATAAATGCAATTGTTTGAGAATAATTGCTGAAAACTATGCAATTATTATGAATAATTGCAGAGAAAGATGAATTTCGGATTGAAATAATTTTACATGAATAATTGCTGATAAGAATGCAATTATTTTGAATGTTTGCAGAAATAAATGCAGTTATTGAGAATAATTGCTGATAACTATGCAATTATTATGAATAATTGCAGAGAAAGATGAATTTAGTATTGAAATGATTTTACAAGAATAATTGCTGATAAGAATGCATTTATTCTGAATATTTGCAGAAATAAATGCAATTTTTTAGAATAATTGCTGATAACTATGCAACTATTACAAATAATTGCAGAGAAAGATAAATTTAGGATTAAAATGATTTTACATGAATAATTGCTAATAAGAATGTAATTAAGAAAGATGAATTTCGGATTGAAATAATTTTACATGAATAATTACTGATAAGAATGCAATTATTTTGAATATTTGCAGAAATAAATGCAATTGTTTGAGAATAATTGCTGAAAACTATGCAATTATTATGAATAATTGCAGAGAAAGATGAATTTCTGCAACTATGCGCAATAGTTGCAGACATTTCTGCAACTATTTGCAATAGTTGCAGACATTTCTGCAACTATATGCAATAGTTGCAGAAATGTCTGCAACTATATGCAATAGTTGCAGATATTTCTGCAACTATACCGTATAGTTGCAGAAATTTCTGCAACTATACCCAATAGTTGCAGACATTTCTGCAACTATACCATATAGTTGCAGAAATATCTGCAATTATTTACAAATTTTGTAAATTTGCAAAAAAATAAAAAACGTTGAAAATTTGCTGACTAATCTGCAAATATTTGAAATTAAGAAGTCTGGATTAAAAATTCAAACGACAATCAACCATCGTGTAAAACCGTTTTGCATGACGAACAACGGCCGACCAACACCATTTTCCACGATCATCAACCACCAAACCGCTGTATTTTCGGTGGTTGATTGTCGTGAAAAATTGTGTCGGTCGGCGGTCGTTCGTCGTGCAAAAGAGTCGAAAACGATGCTTTTGGTAGCCTCTTAAAAATTTGGTACTAGAAAGAGTATAATGTTAAATTTATTATATTTTTTAGTGGGGGTAGGAAGAGAAAAATGAACTGTAAGTGCACACCTTATCTTGCGACAAGAATTGGATTCTAAAGTCCAAACCATGTTCTACACTATAAAGGAAATACGTTTCCTTGTCCATGTTGTTTGTTTATTCAAAGAAAGAGACATATTATTTTAAGTGGCTTTTGGTACAAATACCTATGCTTATTTGATTCCTATGATTTTTGAACATCTGATGATGGCTTACTTTGTCTTAAAAAAAAAAAGTCAATCCAGCCTCATATGGCACTAAATAATACAGATGTTGCAGTAGAAAGCCTCAAAAAAAGCATTGGGGTTAAGACCAAATGTTTGTTAATTAGATGTTTTAATTAGTGCTCATAATAAACCTTCCATCTTGTACATCTATTGTTGTTATGAGTCTCATAAAATAACTTATATTCAGCTACAAAAGCAAATGAAGGACAAAGGATTTTTTTTATATATATATCTTTGGAAAGAATAATAATATAATCTTAGAATCGAAGGCTCCTTTTAGTTCGTTGTTTTATTTTTGGATTCCCATCAAAACAAAAATGTGGATGACGCTGTACAGTTAAAACGCTTAGCGATTCTATAGCGGTGGAGATGCAAAAAGATACAGCGAAGATCTAAAGGAAAATAGCGAAGGCGCAAAAAGTTTTATTAGATATAAAATTAAATATTTAAAGTTAATTTATTCTCATTCTCAAATCTTTTGTGTGGGAAGAAGAAATATTGTTTAATTTAATACGACAAGATCCAAGAATATCATAATGTATGAAGTCTAGATTTATGAAAGTAATGCTATATTCAATGATTTATGAAACTGGTCTACGGTGAAATCATGCTCCTGTACGAATGAAGTTATGTTACCTTTTTGATATACGAAAGAAATGCATATATTTCTTTTCAATCAATCTACATTATTAGATACTAAATAACCGTGAATGATGATATTAAAAGTAAACTCGTCATGAATAGAGATCCCCAAAGCAACAATTTCGACTAATAGTTTTTTTTTTTGTATCTTCAGTTCTTTTGCCCTTGTAAAGTCCATATAAAACAAAAGTATAGATGAAGTTATTAGGCAAAAACTTTCCACGTGCATGAATTTGTGACAACTTGTTCATTTGAAAACAACAATCAAACTCTTCTTGTGTCCATGGATTCTATTTTCCATCAACTACAGTGAAATTTAAACTTTTATTTTGAACGAAGGACAATGCTAGCTATAACTAGCATTTTGTATAATGTAAAATCAAATATAATGCTAGTTATAACTAGCGTTTTGCACCGTGTAAAAATTGAATATAATATTAAATATAACTAGCATTTTGCATGATGTAGAAGTTTTTTATTTTGTCTGTAGGACGATACTAGTTATAAATAGCATTTTATATACTGTAAAATTTGAATATGATGCTAAATATAACTAGCATTTGTCCTTAAGTTTAAAAATAAAGTTTGATGTATCTCGGTTTATTTTTTTTTTTTCAAAGTTTTTCAGTTTCAAACCTTCCAAACCTAAATTCATGTCTAGAAACATCAATTCATCAAATTTCAAAAATATAACATTTAGGATTCAATCTGAGCTTCACGGACTTTTATGAAAAAGGGACCCCAAGTAAATTCTGTGCTCATCTCATCGTTATTATCGGATCAGCATGTGCATACCACCTTTTCTTTATTCAGTTAGCACCTGGACTTTTTTTAATTAGAAAACACCTTGAGAAAAAACATACTTAAATCAACTAATTATTTTTTTAATTATTATTATAAACAGGTCGGCAGGATTGAAAATCAGTATTATGAAATTTATTTAATCACCAATTCTAATGCATGCCAGCTTGAGCTTACCATCAAACTCTTGAAAATATCTAAAGGAGGGTACATACATCAAACTTAAAATCTGGATCGTTAATCTTCATAACTCAACGGTGCAGAATGTGCAATTTTACCGTCTATTTATTTTTATAAATTATTGATGCATGTTATTCATTAAAAAACAAATAACTAATTATTTAAATCTGGATCGTGAATCTTCACAGTTGGGCGGTGTAGAACGGGTATAAAGTACAGTTTGCATGCAATTTTTACCTTGTGTTTGTTGGGGCTAGTCGAAAGTCCCAACCGTGTTGGCTCTATTCCCAGCTCCGTTGTGCGAATGTCGAAGGAATGTACTTTGACATCCGACGTGTCGTATGCGTTCGCCCACAGTCTTCCGTTCGTCCAATTTAAATGTTAATTGATAAAATTAATTTTTTTATAAATCTCTAAAATTAATAACTTGTGCAAATGAGATTCGTTTGAGTTGAAGTTTTCTACATTGCGATCATATCAAAGTGCTCTACATTATAAAACAGTTTTCTACGTTTTGTTTTTTAAGATATTTTAATCAATTCGAATGTATTTTGATTTTTGTACCGTTATTTCATTTTAATTGAAAACATATATTTCATAAAAAAAAACAAATAATAAATTACGGATGAATCTCAATTTAAATATCCCACTCGCAAAAATATCCGCAGCGACCAATTTTACAGCAAGCAGCCACGTGCCGGTATAAGAACACAAATGGACGCAGCAGCCAATAACAACCAAGGAAGTGATCGGATCTTAAGATCCAATTCCACCGATGTCGACCACGAATTTCTGCACGCGGGCCCCACTCGAACTCACACAACACGTGTCGGGTTGGACTAAGACAAAACTGTCGCTACAAAAGTGGTAAGACGCAGGAGACCAAATTTGGGAAAAAAAGCAGCTGCTCATTCAGTGATTTTTTCCAGAGAAACGAGGAAGGGGGACTACGAATTAGGGTTTAAGGCTTTCGACCTAATCAGCGCTTGCGTTTTACCCAATCGCGAATCGGGTAAGTTCTTTTAGAAAAATACATCAAACTGTGCGTGCTGATTTTTGTTGTTTTTATTTGATTTTATGAATCTATGATTATTTGCATTGGTTTCAGATTGAAGGTAGAAGAAGCATGAGACGAGCTCCGACTGATTTGTATTGTTTTGGACCTGGATAAAAATATGTATGCGAGTAGTATGTGTCATTGGAATATGCCCCAGGTATTGCTTTGTCTTTATACTGTTATATATTTTAGATACTAAATATGAGTTTTGTTAGAGCTTGATTGAGTTTCTGGAACTACAGATCAAGTCTTGGAGTTTTATATGGTAGATATAAATATGTTGTTGTTAGGAATTGATGAATGAATTTGTAGGGACTGGTTTTAGTGTTAGTTCAATGGATTAGATGTGAGCAGTGAGCTACTGAGCTATATAGCTTTAAAGAGTATTGTTTTGAAGGATAGTTGCTAGGAATAGGGTGCTGGAATTTTAAGTGAATTAATTAAAAATAAAAGAAATTAATGGTAATAAAATTCGTAATAAATGACTGTGTATAATTATAATTTATTTATGAGCTATTACCGTTGAGCCATTGCAAAAAGTAATGGTAATAAAATTTGCAACGAATGACGTTGTATAACGATAATATATTTATGAGCTATCATTATTGAGCCGTTGCAAAAATTAATGGTAATAAAATTCGTAATGAATGACAATAATTTTTCATCCGTTAACAACCCTCATTTCATTAACGTATACAATTTTCATTCCGTCTATCTAAACGATAAATAGGCAGAAGAAAAAAACCAAAGACGACGGACAATTTTCTTTCTTCTTTTTCCTCCTCTGCCATTGCTTTCTCTGCAGAATTCTTCCAAGCAATTAAGTTATAAAGTGCTAAATTCAGAACTATTTGCTGTAGTTTAAACAACAAATAGATCAAATTTTATAGGCTATTTTATCATGAGGACAAAACGGTTAATAGTTAGCCTTGCACCTTGGGGCTAAGCAGCAATTAGTTTTAAAGAAAGCGACTAAGTAAGTACATGGTTCAGCCATTTTCAACGGTCAGAACTAATAATTTAAGACGATTCCACCAGCTGCAAATGACTGCGACCGACAATTTTACTAAAACGGTAATGACAAACACCAACAGATCCTTCAAATTCAAGGGTTTGCACTTCAAAAGATGAGGCAGAAAATGCAATTTTTCCTGACAATAAAAAGATAGTCTATGTTCTGACCATCGACAAACCGCCACTGTCTAATCCACCCACCGAAGCAGAGAGCAAGAAGCAGTAATAGCATGACTATCTTTGCAAAAATTTCATTCTGAATGGACTCTATGATGGCTTATATAACTACTACAACGTAGAGGGCAAATTGGCTAAGGAGATCTAGGACGCGCTGCAAAAGAAGTATGATAAGTAGGAAGCTGGAGCAAAAAAATACACAGTCAGCCGCTGCTTCAAATATCAGATGTTCGATGACAAGTCGGTAGAGACGCAGTTTCGTGAGCTTTAGAAAATAGCTCATGAGATCGTCTTCAAAGATATGGACATGGACGAACAGTTTTAAGTTGCATTACTTATTAATAAATTGCCCCATAGTTGGAAAGAGTTCAAAAATAAGCTTAGACATAAAACTAAAAAAATTTCACTTGAAAGTTTGATTACTAGCCTCCGAATTGAGGAGGAATCCTGAGAATAGGATATGAAAGAGGAAGTTCTTGCTATTTCCAATAACACTAAGAATGCTGCGGTTTTGAAATCGAATCCCAAAAGCTTTAAGAATCAGAACCGTAAGTGCAACGAATGACCTTTTCGACCCTTGAATGTCGACACTGGTGCATCCACGGTATTTACGTGTCGAGCACTCAAGTCCGAAAGACAAAACGTTAGGGTAAAGAAGAAGAAAATAAGAAAGAGAACAAAAACCGATATTAGTTGTGTTGATCCATTGCGATAGTACCACGGCTATTCTAAAAATTCAGAACCATTATTATAACAATAAAAGACGAGAGATACGTCGTAAGCACAATACTGTAAGAGAGTTACTCTCTTCAGGTGCGGTTAGAGTGGATCATATTCGCACTGATGAAAACTTTGCAGATACTTTGATGAAAGAATTGACCAGAGAGAAAGTCCATAAAAATCCAAAATGATTGCCCTTAGACAGTCACAATGGTTACCCAACCTATATGACCGAAGATTCCAAAAACTAGGTTCAATGTGTAAATAACAAATTGTGAAGTGAAAAGAGGTGAACATGCTGTATTATAAAATGTTTAGAAGCATGTATTTCTGCTGGGATTAGATGATGATGTAATAGAAACTCTTAATGAGACATATACTCTATGTGGAGTGGGGTACCTAGCTATAGGAGTATTCCTGATAGATTCATCTTTGTGAATGTGGAAATGAGACTGTTTCCTACGAAAACTTTGGGGGCAAAAGTTCCCTAGAGCGTTCAGTAAACCGGGATAGACGTGCATGGCCATCAGTGCACAGGTTAATTGAAAGCACTTCAGAAAGATTGTACGTGGTTTGATGTCAGACATAGAGTTCAAGATCACATATCACTCTATACTGAATCTTACTCACCATGCAAATGTTTATAATCGAAAGATACCTCACACTCCTATATTTTTAGAAATTGCTTAGAAATGTTATTTATAATAATTCAAGCGGGGGATTGTTGAAATTTTAAAAAATTAATGGTAATAAAATTCGTAATGAATGACGTTGTATAACGGTAATATATTTATAAGCTAATATCGTTGAGTCGTTGCAAAAATTAATGGTAATAAAATTCATAATGAATGACGATAATTTCAGATCCGTTAACAATCCCTTATTTCAGCAACGCATACAATTTTCATTTTACCTATTTAAATGAAGGATAAGCAAAAGGAAAAACAACAGTCAACCGATAATTTTCTTTCTTCCTCTCTCTGTGTTATTTCTCCCTTTGCAGAATTCTTCCAAGCAATAAAGTTAGAAAGTGTTAAATTCAGAACGATTTGCTGTCGTGCAAACAACAAATCGACCAAAGTTTAGAGGCCGTTTTATCTTGGGGACGGAGCGGTTGATAGCTAGCCTCGCACCTTGAGGCTAAGCTGCGAATCGTTTTAAAGAATGCGACGAAGTACGCGACTCGGTCATTTCCACTAGTCAGAACCAACGTAGGGCCATAGAAAAATTGTTTTTCTTGTTTAAAGGCAAGCTTATCACATTGATATGCTTTGACATTTTATGCTTTATACCTATGGATTAAACACACCGAAGCTGTTTGTTTGATTGAAGGTAGATAGTTTTAAATGGATTAATAGTTTGTCCAGATAGAGCTATAATAAGCTTACCCTTGGTGTTAATTGAAACCATGTAACTACTTTAATGAATCAATGTCTATTGGAAGTTATTTGAGGGTTCAACCAATCAAAAGGAGTGCATCACCTCATGCTTCTCAAACTCTTTAAAAGAGTATGAGGCCAGCATTCCTTGATTATAAATACATTGTCATTCTATGAGCAAGACCGACACACGTGGATATAAATTGTGTTATGTGCAAAACTGAAAATATAGTTGTGGGAAAAATTCAATGCAAAAGGATGAATGGATACACATTAATTTCCATTTAAAGGTCGAGTAACGATTATTATTATTATTTGTTACACAGCAAGAAGATATTAACTGGGGTGTTTATAGTAAAAGCGATGATCGCATGGTACCCAATCATAACATAGAACTACTGGACCGACCTTTGTTTTTAAGTGATGCTGTTGTGGAACAACAGGATGAAGTAACAAATGAATTTACATCGACTATGCCTAGTAGAAGTTCTGCAGCAGATAGTACTACTCTCTGGAAGGAAGATGACTTGTATCATCTTCATCTTCATCTAAAGAATGGAAGTTCTTCAATGCTGCAAGGAACACAGTCACACACATCTAATGATGTATTTTCAACCATAAGCGATCTTGATAAAACTGATACTTGCTCTACTTTGCCTTCGGAAGATGCCACTGTCTCGGACTATTGTATATTTGATTCTAATAACACTGATGCAAACATGTTATATCTGACAACAGAGACGTCCATAAATGAAAGCAAAATTATCGCTTGTTTAGAAAGCCAACAAACGGAAAGCAATAATGAGCTTGCCTACTATGAAGACAAGTATAGGTACTGTGGGAATGTTTTTTTTTATATAGCTATATTGCAGTTTCACTCCTGTATGAATCATGAAAATTATATGCATAAATTACTCCACAATCTAATGCGTTCATGCTAATATACAAGATTTGATTTTCTTTGTTGAGCCAAATGAAATGGGCTACGATCGCCTGCTCTGGTTGAAACCCAAATCATGAGTTCATCTAAGGATCCGTGCTCTTTGATTAGATTAAATCTGTTAAAATGAACTGGTCGTTCAGAGCCATCAGATCTTACATCTAATGTCTAAGAACTTTGAACGAATCCCTGTTATTGTTGACTCTATGCAAATTTCCATATTTCTTATATGTTCTGTCTCTCCCCTTCACATGTGACTACAATTTCATCTATGGTTAGTTTTCACTTTGTGTTCTTTTTTCTTTTTCTTTTGGAGTTACTGGGTTGGCAAAGAAGATGAGCTACCATGGTTATCCTCAAATACTATGTATGGTTCAGAAATTGCACCTGAGCTAGGTTTTCAATCTTCAAATTCTGGATTTGACACAAATGCAAACATGGAAGCATTGGCTGAAAATTTTACTGATGCAAACTGTTCGTTGAATAATGTGCAAGAAGTAACTGAAAATGACAATGAAACTTCTCACTATACTTTCGCTGGCTGTTTGTATGCTGAAACTTTATCTGAAAGAAATCCTGCAATCATAGAAGAGGTAATACGTTTATCCACATTCACATTACTCTTATCTGGTTGTTTGCATTCATATTTTTTTAACCCTTTTGGCGTTATCTTTCAGCCATGTAATGAAAGTAGTAAGCCTGTGCAGAATACCGAAGTCTGTAGTTTGAATGGAAGTGGAGCTAACAATGTAGAGGTACTGTTTTCACAATCAAATTTAGCTAGTATTATCTAAAGAGACGTTTTGTCAAACATCCTTCCTAAGTTTCAACATGCACTTCCGCCGCTTCCTAAGAACAGGTTTATATATTTGCATGATGTAATGTAAATATTTGCAGTTTTAACCGCAAATGCAGTATAAACTGTACATTTTCGCATAAAATAATTACATAGGTTTTCCGCGACATCTGTTTTTTGAGGAGAGATTTTTGTGTGTTCAGTTTGAAAATAAAGAAAGGATGCTAATTTCCACTTATCTAAACCATATAACGTATAGTCTATACAGTTAGTGATGTGAGTTCGGGGTTGTGATATATACCATAAACATGCAGATGAATTTACTTTGGTATTAATATTGTACTTGACATGTACAGTGTTTAACATGTCAAGATCTGCTTTCTCTAACAACAGCAACATTAGACAGAGACTACTTCTCAACATCATCTTTTCTAGTTTATTTGATTTCATTTTGACATTTTCATGAAACCATTGTTATCACCGTCCTTGCTTTAATCCCAAGTGTTTATATCTGTTTTCCGATGTTAATATCCTTTTTTCAGTGTTTATATCATTACTCATAACATTGCTGAAGGGTTTTTTGTTTTTTTTCTCTCTCTAAATTTAGAAAATAAATAAAAATAAATCACCTTTAGTATCTTTTTATCATGTCAATTTAAGTCTTTCTTTGTCTCATTCCATGGAAATATCGTATATTCTTCTTAGTAGTTTGTCACTGTGTCTTTGTTATATCTTCATACCATCTAACTCTAATTTTTCTTTTTATATTCTATTTATAGGTGTCAATTGTCATATCTTAAGAATTTCACTCCTCCATTAAAAATAAAAATGCAGTGACTTTGATCATCCACTTTAGCAGCATCTTCATATTGGCTACATGAAGTTTGCTTCCTTTTTAAAACCCAACAATTAGCATTATGTAACTATTATTTTATCGTCTAGTCTTCATTTTATTCAACCCGTGTTAATTTAGTTTGTTATGTCATTTTCAATTTCTTCATCTTATTGTATAATTGATCCTAGGTAATTAAATATACCTTTTCCAATCTGTTTATTTTGTAGATCTATTGTGATATTATTCCTAATAGCTCGTATTAAAGTTGCATGACATGTACTCACCTTTATACCTGTTAAGTTTCAACCCTTCTAAATTTTAATTCTAGCAAAATTTTCCATTCTTAGATATTTTGTCTTAAAACTCTAGGCTTTTTTTTAATGAATTATATGTACAGGTCAAATTTCACAGCTTCAATAAAAATGTTGGGGAAGGAATTTCTTACTGCTAGATCACATAATAACGCATCGCTAATATCATTCTTGTTTTCATCCTGATTAATGTCATTTTGATAATTTGTTAACCATATAAACTAAATTCAATTAGATATTTTTTTTTACAGAGTGAAAACTTGCAATCACCAGCAGACAATGGAACTCAAATATCCACGGTTCAAAAGATTTTGAATTCCAATTTTCCAACTCATGAGATGTATTCTTCTACTCAAAATCAACAGAAAAAGCATTTCCTAGGCTCTTCAAGTTACATGCAAAGTTTAGATCAAAACTCCCAACTCGAGTTCGATCAACCTATATATCAAGCTCCATTCACACAAATCACTTCAGATATCCACTTTAATGAAGGTACCAACCAATACACGTCTTACGAAAACGTTCGCTGTTATGACAAACTTCCTGATCAATCGTACTCATCTCAAGCCATTGCACCAAAGCAGAATGTAGGAACTGTTTATGTAGAGCAAAACATCTCACGTCGAACAAATATTTTTGAGAAAACAAATGATACCAAAATGGATGATGCAGGCTTGCAAAATTCAGTTATGCATCACAGATCTGAAATTATTTCTTGTTTTCAGCAGCTTCAAAATGTCGCGAAACAGGTATTTATTTTGTTATACATATATTTCGCCTACGAGGTGGAGCCTTGATACAACGGTTAGGTTACCCGCATGGTGATCCGAGCGTTCAGGTTCGAGTCTGAAAACAGACTCTTCGCAGTGCAGAGGAAATGCTGCGTACATCATCAACCTCCCCAAAACCCGCTATCGTGCGGAAGCCGGGTTCCACCTTTTACATTATATATTTCGCCTACCAATTTTGAAGGGAACAGATTCTGATAGATGCATGCATACATTTTCTTATGACAATTTTAGATGGATCCAAAAACAAAGCTATGCATACAAGATAGCATGTATCGCTTGGCTAAAAGTGCCAGTCGAAGGAATGGTTTTGCTAACCAATATTGCAGTGAAGCTATATCTGAAAGTAAAGGAGTCCAGGATACAAAAACATCAAAGAGGTATTTATATTTTTATCTTACACAACTCAATACAAAAATTTAGATCAATAAAAGCATTTCAATCTTGTTTACTTTAAAAATAGATGATTGATTATGCTAAAACTTTTTCCACCATCTAAGTTGTAGTACGACTTATTAAATCTTTTTCTAGTTTTGTCGAGAATACAATGCAGGCTGAGTTGAAAACTTGAAATATTGTAATATTAATGGAGAAAAATATTACAATATAATTCTTTATATCTAAATGCTGTTTGCAAAAGGGGTCATTATGCAACAGCTCAGTCATATCTGAACAATTTTTCATCGGTATTATATCGTTTGGATTTGAAGAGGTGATTATAATTTATATGCGAAATACTTACAGTATGGTTCTCAAAATTGACGTGTTTCAATCGTATGGAGTTGGAGCTTGAAATTTGCCACTCCTTAAGCGGCACAAAGGCTTATGTACATATACATACGCATACACACTCGTAATATACATGAAATAGCATAACTAGAACATGAAATAACATCAGAAACATCATACACTACAAAGATATTGAACTACCACATGCTCATCATATAAGGATAACGCCATATTGTTCTTAATGCACATTTCATTTTAAGCAGATCAAAAGAATTTATGGATTTTGAGACTAGCACAAATCCACAAGATCGTGTAGTAGCTTATCTACTCTTACACGACCCTGCAGATTCACCCAAATCCGCTATGTCTGCTGACAACACTAGAGCATTTAACTCCAGACTCATGGTAAACTAGCATCATCTAAAATATTGTATCATTATTCTTTTTTTTCACATCCTATCTTATATGTTATCAAATTTTATATTATAGGAATTCGAGGATCAATCGTTATTTAGTGGGTGCAATGATATGGAGACTGATCTAGGACGATAGTCGTTTGCCACATTGAATGCAGTCGTATTGTTTATCGTTGTGCTTGTAAATAGAATAACATGGACTTGCAAAGTCATGTTTGTTTTTTTTTTGTTCTTGTGACTTAGGTCTTTTTTGTTAATTGTTCTTTGTTGCGGAGTTAAAACTATAAATGAGCTGTGCAAATTTGTGTATAAAGGCTGGAAAGAACAGTGGGAAGTTCTGTAGTTGACTGTTCTTTTGTAGTTCCATTTTGGTTTTGTATAGTTCCTGATTTGAGTAATAGTTCAGCTATTTCAGATGTTATATTCCTGCCTTTTGTTGTTGAATGCGAGTAATGCATCACTGTATATATTTTTTATGCTTATGCAAGGCAGGAAATTCTTTGTTCTGAACTTCTAATGATGTTGTGAGCTTGCTTGCTGAGGTCATTAACAAATAATTTTTTTATTTCTTTTGTGTTATTATTTAATAGATTGTGCCTGTTAACCCATGTTGAAATATGTGGTTAAATATAGTTAGTTGAAGATAATTTTGTCATAATCACAACGGCAAAGATGGTTTTGGAGTTACGGATTCAAAGATATTAAACGTTGAAGTTTCAGCTTAACACTACAAGAATTTACTGATTTTTCTATACCAATTTGGCGTAAGAAAGGCGTAAAAAAATTAAATTTCCTACGCCCTACCGACGCATACAGAGACGTCGGAAAACTGAGCATGGAAACAAAGTTTCCGACACCTTTCCCACCCTAGACGTGGTACATTTTCCTACGATCTTCTTACATTAAATATTTCCCGACGCCCTTTCCGTACGCCATTTTGAAAATAATATATTTAGATTTTTCCACGTCATTGCTACACCTTTTCTAATTATTTTTCGTTATATTACGCTCGCTTTTGTTTCCACCACTACAAATCAATGATAATATGATATACAATCAAATCGGCACTATTATCAATACGCACACATCATAAAAAAGGATTTCATAATTATCAAAATATGATAAACAATACTCACTAATTTCATATATCATGTGATTAAATCCGAATACTACGTCAAATTTAAATACCGCATCCACAAGTTCAAATATGATATCAACAAGTTTCAACACTACATAGTATGCTTAGACCAAATACTAAAAAACATACATATGCACACATAAAATAAATAACCTCAAGACCATCTCGGTTGGCTCGGATCTCCATCAAAGTGCTAGTCACTTGATTTTTAAACTCTGGAAAATATAAGTTCTTGAATCTCATCTTTAGTGTGCTTTAGTTCCTCCTCCAAATTATATCTTTCATGTGGATCACTCTCATTTACGCTAGAAGTAGCGTCTCTATGTCTCTGCATTTTAATAAACTTTGCATTAAATAAGAATTTTTTGATAATTCATTTGCACTCCAATTTATAAACCATTATACAGATTCAAGGAATCTGCACATTGACCGCATGCTATCTTCCATGTTTATTTTTCAGTTGACACAAAATAGTTTCAAAAAACAATGTTTATATCCTGCTTTTAGCAAACAACTATGTGCTACTACAACTGATAAATTTGATATGGTAAGCTTCTAGTAATAATAAATAATCACTTTGTAACCAAAGATGAATGTGCAGTATATAGGCAAATAGGGTGGCGAAAAGTACAAACTTAACAATTTGATGCATAGCGCTAACACACACAAACCTTTGTTGGGCCTATAATCCCAGCATCCATGAAATCCTCATAATTTCCTTTTGCTGTATTATACTTATATTTTGTATCGTCATTCACGAGTTCCTAAAATAGAACAAAAAACATTGTTTGTTATTTAAAAATTATGCCAAATAAGTACTTAACATATGATGAAAGATATCACATGAGAAAAATTACACCTTCTCAGTTACCACACTTCCATTCACTCTAGCATTCTTTGCAACAAGTTTCAATGGATAGCTCAAAGCCTACTAGACATTATCAGCTCCAACCTGCAAAATGAAAAAAAATGAACAAAAGATGCTTTTAGCAATCAACTCAACCTAGATAACAATGGAAGTGAACACGATATTTATTAACCTTCTGTGCTATAAAAAAGTTCACATCACTTTTTATTTTCCAACTTCAACTTGTTATGTAAAAATTTAGACAACTTTTTTGGCTTTTAACCATTTTCTATTATAGTATACAATTTTATTTTGACGTAACAAAAAGAAGAAAAGTAAAATTTAGTTTTACAAATCCATTGGTTAAAGGCTCCATGCCTGACTATTCCATTGCGTTACTAAGTTTCATCTTTAACTGTGTTGTTTTTTATTTTACACATACTATTTTTAAGAGCTTTAGCACTTAGCATTAAGCTTTGATTATAACGATACAGAAAGTAATAGTACATGATTAAGCTAGGTAACTACAGGCTGCTTACAAGATGTTGTTAGAGATAAAAAATGCTCAGAATATCCCTTAGTTCGTTAAGGATGTAAAAAAAATGTGTTAGTTATGAGTGACCAAAACAAATTTGCAAAGTTTTAATTGGAAATTTATACTAACACCTTCATATGCAATGCACAGGAAGTATCAATTATCAGGATTCAGACACTATGTATATAAAAGTAAGGATCCTCATGTTAAAATTGTCCTCCAACTGATAAAAGAGGCCTACACAGAGTCTTTACCTGATAAACTATTAGGGGTATATCCTTGTTTTCAGGGGCAGATGTACACTATAGTGAGCTGGGGCTACTGCCCTACCTGAGATTGCAACTTCCTTTTACAGGAAACCTGCATTTTTACTTAAGCCATATCTAAAATTTATGATTAGCCCTATCTGAAAATAGCATAGCTCAATCTTAGCTCATCCTAACCTATGTGTAAATAATAAATCTGATCTTCTCATTACCATCGTACTCCAAACACTCATATTCTGATTTATAGCGTTTACCATCTTTCAAAGACTGGTACCATATCAACAAAAAGTTTTAATTTTTTTTTGTATTATTTTTTTCATACAAATTTTATGGTTTGGAGCTAAAGAAAGCATGTTAGATATGAAACATTACATCCTAACCTATGTATACGCAATGCATTTTCTCGTATACGTAGTAGTTTTAATATTGTTTACTTGTGCATTTTTTTTAATAAAAACATTGCCCCACCTCAAATTATATGCTGGCTCCGCCACTGCTTGTTTTAACATCAATTTGTCATATAAAAGGAAACATTATTCCTTATATGCACTCTACTGGTTGCTAGAAGGTTAACTTGTTATAATTTTTGGATCCAGTTAGCTTTTGCGTTGAAGAGGCTGCACAGAAGGATGAATATTTTATCAAACGGACTCTATACCCCAATGTGCGTTTCTGTTCTGCAGTACCCTACAGGTATGCATCCAACGTATTATTTTCCATGAGTTACGCAGTAGAAAACTAAAACTTTGTTAACTGTAAGTGCAATGGGAGTTGAGGAAAGTTACTTCACCTTATTCTTTGTAGTCCCTCGAATGACTGGATTATTAACTCATTGGGTGGAATCATTTGATGATCCTGATGAAAAGATCATTCGAACACATGTTTTTACTTTTACTTGAGCAGAATTGACCATAAAATTCTACCAATAACCAAAATTCTTTCACAAACGATATAGTGAGAATAGTGTTATTTTGTATGGTAGAAAATGCACATAACACACTAGAAATTCTCTTTTGTTAAGCGTAAATATTTCTTACCTACGACCGTCAGATGCAGGCAGTGGAGCAGACACCAGCGAGGAGAGAGTAGATGGAGCAGAGGCCGACGATGGTGAATGATAGGCTATCAACGGTGGAGCAAAGGCCGACGACGTTGACGAAGGTGAACTAGGGTTTTATTTGATTTGGGGATTTTAGCGAGATCTAGTAACAAGGTTTTATTTTGAGCTTGTGTGGTATTTGGCTGCGATAACAAGTTTTGGGTGGGCAAGATCTTGGTGTAGGAAACCTCCTATTTGTAAATTTAATTTTCTAACAACCTTTTAAGTTGTTTTCTAAACTTTTTTAATAAAATTAGATTAAAAAAATCAAAAAATGTAATAGTATTATTTTTCATATAATAAAAACTAAAAATAATTCAGAATGTTTGGCTTGTTCTTTTTCCTAGGTTATTTGAGCTTTTAACATATTTAATTTGTTCATTTATCTAATCGAAAGCTATTCGATTCGTTCAAAATCAGATAGCTTAAATTAAGACGGACTATAACGTGAACAAAGTGATATTTAAATAATATGTCTAATATATAGTGGGTTCAGTTTTATAACAACATATTTTTTATACATTTCCATAAATATTACTTAACTGGAAAAAAACAACTTTAATTAAAATTATAGAAAATATAAAAAAAAGTATTAAATATTTGCCGTATTAACCAAATATAAATTAAAAATACTTAATGTATAATTAAAATATTATTTATTAAATTATGCTTAATTAATAAAAATAGGAGTAATAATTTATAGTGTTTTTAGTTTCAGATAGATTGTTATAAAATTAAATTAAAATATATAATAAAAGTAAAAATCATGAAATAAAATTATGTTTAATGATATTTATTGTAGTGTTATGTAAGGGGATTTAGTGGAGTAGGAAAGATGTAGAAAATAATTACGCTAGGCCTATAGTCGTAGGAAAGACGCAAGAGCTTTTATACGCCTTTCCTACGTTAGTTAGATTTGTGGAAAATTAATTGTGGCGTAGAAGATTTTCTACATCTTTCCTACGTCCAACCTTTTATAGTAGGAGATTCTCTAGTCACTTTTACGCCTTAGTTAATTTCCAACAAATTTAATTACGCGAAGAAAAGACGTAGAAAATCTCTCATGCCATTTCTACATCTTTAACCCTTTCTACCTCTTTCCTACACCACTCCTACGCCCCATCTAGTCTCATAGAAAAGACGTACGAAATTTTACATAGTAAATTGAAGTGTTTTCTTGTAGTGAATTGTATGGGTGACATGATAGAGTTCTAGAGCGAACTAGAGCTACTGAAACAAGTTAGTCGACTGAGTAGCAAGGGTTGGTCGATTGAACTTGAGTTGTCGAAGCCGTGGAAAATATAGTACGGAGGCAGAACCAAAATGGTTCATTTTGCTGTCCATTCCTTGGAAGTCGACTGAACTATCTAGCAGTCAACTGACAAAGAAAGGCTAATTGATTCGAATGAGTGAGTGTCTACTGGTTTAAGACAATTCTGATTTGATTTAAATTGACGGTCTGTCTTTTAGCATTTGAATTTTGCATATGAACTTTGGATCTTTCAAAAGTTGATCAAATGGTTCCAGGACATGGTTTTGGGGTTGCTTGAAGATTCTATTTATACATTTGGGGCCGATTGAAGATTCTATTTATACATCACTTCAGCTAGGGTTCAATGTGCAGGAAATCTAAAAAATAAGTGTCTTCTTCACTTTGCAGCGCCTCCATCAAAAATTATCAATCTCTATAAACTCTCTCTAAAGTATCAATAACCATAATATCCTCCAAAGTGGACGTACATTATTACGTCGATAGGGAATCACTACAAATTTTTACTATTCATCTTATTTGTTATTGATTTCTACGTTGACAATGTTTTGGTTGTGATTTATTTGGAGTTGAGTCCGATTGTTTGACTAGTTTGTTTATTTCACCTATAATCGATCCTACTAAAGCTTTCGTTGTGTTTGTTAAGAAGCACTTAGCATATAGAGAAGGTGTTTGATATAATGACAGACCCAAATGATAAAATGTCGGAGGTAAATTCCAATTAAGTAGTTGCGCACCATGTTTGGGGTTCCTTCATTGCATCTTTTGGATTAGGTGGATCACATAATGGGATAAATGTTAAATTTACAAAAGAAAATGACACGCTATGCACAAGATCTTATTCAATGTTTTTGATTGCATTCTAATTATTGTTATTTTATTAAATATTAATAATTTAATTTACATTATTAGTTTAACTTAATATTAATTAATTTATATATCGGTACCATGAACACCAAATGTCCAATGATAAATAAGTATGTATATAAATGTATATTAAATTCATGTTTAGCATATGTAGGGTAGTGTGTACTGCTTACATAGACGAAAATTATGTGTGCGTGTGCGTGTATAGGTGTTTATGTATAAATACATATTATAGGACACACACAAATGCGTGCGCACGCACAACAATATATATATATATATACATACATATATTTATATGTATGGAAAATCTATTTAGACACAACTTAGTGAAACAATTGATGACACGATGGATCTTCATTATGGAATTATACACACACACACACATATATATATATATGAAAAATCTATTTGTACACAACTTGGTGACACAATGGATCTCCATCATTGGATTCCTCCCTGAATTCCACCTTCCATATAAGAACAAAAAGATCCAACGGTGTCAAGATAATTTACGTCACCATTCGCGTTTTATTTTTTGTTCAAATAGCCGGTCCCATATATATATATATATATATATATATAATTCTAATTTATGTGTATATCTCGGCTTAATATATAGCTTTTTATTTTATTTTATTTTCAATTAAGTCAATTTCAAAATATGATATTTTATTTAAAATTTGACATTACTTAAATGTAGGATCTTTTCATACTCCAATTTTATATCAAAATATCTTATTTGTTTTTTGGCTTAACACACACACGTTGGACTTCATGCTTTTGATTCATGACAAGGAACTCAATAGAGAAAATGGATTATCAAATATTCGACAAGTATGATTTATTAGAGTTTAAGTTTGGTTTAGTTTAGTATCTATTGTTAAAATCTTTCCTCAAGTAAAACCTATGCGTATAAATTTTTTATATATACTGTAAACTAACTTAGTCGACTAAACACTACAACTTAGTCAATTAAACTGAAATTAGTTGACTAAACACTACAACTTAGTTGACTAAACTGCTTAGTCGACTAAAATTCATGGTTAGTCGACAAAGCACTGCCATTTTCGAACTAATATTTTTCTGTTTCAACTTAGTCGACTAAATGATTATATTCAGTCGACTATACATGTTCAAACTGCTATATTTTCAAATTTTCTAAAGAGACACTTCTTCTTTCCGAAGAGGAATCTCTGCCAGGAAGAGTTGCATCCATTTCCCTTCATTAGAACTCTTTTCCAACTGTTGTAACACTTCATTCATTATATATATGCATTTCATTCAAGAGCAA
The DNA here is from genome assembly GCA_030737815.1 of Allium fistulosum. NCBI lineage: Eukaryota > Viridiplantae > Streptophyta > Magnoliopsida > Asparagales > Amaryllidaceae > Allium > Allium fistulosum. Next base: position 644,054,403 of record CM060904.1, read on the forward strand.
AGCACTCAACTCAACTTAACTTTCTACTCTCTACTTTCTTGAATATTCAGTTGTTTAGAATTTATGAAATCAAGTTTATAATTCTTCATCTCTAAAGCAATCTATACTTCCTTTATCTTCACGGAGACACAAATATACATATCATACTTAAGGAAAAGATTATAGAAAGGGTGTACTTCATTTGACAAATCTGTGTTGTAATGAGAACACGCAAAGTTAAAAAATCATTTCATTTGTATCAAATTCCTATTCGGTTGCTCAAGCGGGAAAATCCTGTTCGGTTGCTCAGGTGGTCAAAGTCCTGTTCGGTTGCTCAGGCGGTGTAAACCTATTCCTTCGGGTTAAGTGAGGGTTGCTAGTTTAAATCCAGAAGGAGTCTGGGACTGGATGTAGAACGAGAGTTTGAACCGGTATAAAAATCTCTGGTGTCATTTTATTTTACTGCTATATTTACCTACTTTTTATTCCGCAATAGTAGTTTAGATAATATTCATATTACACGATCCTATAGTCACTTTCATTTGGTATCAGAGTAGGGTCATCTTGTAACCGTAACACAATTATCTGATATTTAAGTAATATCGACAAAACACTAGCACAAGTTTTTTTGAAGGTCAATCTACTGCACGAGCACCACTATTTAACGGGTTAAACTATTACTACTGGTCTACTAGAATGAGAATTTATATGCAAGCCAATGGTTATGAAACCTGGAATATTACTCTAGCAGAATACCACATACCTACTACTGAATATTCACAATGGTCTAACACAGAAAAATTAGATGCTACTGCTAATGCCAAAGCTATGAAAATGTTATTTTGTGCATTAGACAAAAATGAGTTTAATAGAGTTAGCATGTGTACTACTGCTTATGAAATTTGGCATACACTGAAAGTTACACATAAAGGTACTAACAAAGTAAAGCAGAGTAAGATTTCTATGCTCAAGAATCAGTTCCAGAATTTCAAAATGAAGCAAGATGAAACAATAAATGAAATGTACTCTAGATTTCAAGACATATATCATTCCTTCTTAGCATTAGGAGAAAAAGATTCAGATTTTGATATTGTTTCAAAAATCCTCAGCTCTTTAACGGATGAATGGGAACGAAAAGTCTTAGGAATCGAAGAAGCTAATGACATTTCAACCATTAAACTAGAAGAGTTGATAGGAAATCTAATATCTTATGAAATTAATCTGTAAGAATCCTGAAACTCGGCCTTCGAAAATCGACACCCGTACTTCACTTGTACTCGAATGCCGTAGATTCAAACGCCGAATCTGGATTCCCGGAGCTTATAACACAGTAAGTATAACAACACAGCAGAATAAAGAAATCAATGATATCATATACAACTCCAATGAATACAATATCCAGAATGATATACAACAATGATATCAATATGATACAAGAATATCAGAGATAAATAAAGATGCTATAGCAGAAAACAGAAGTGATATCTCCAAATGATCTGAAAAAGAGCATGAATCCAACAACTCCAACATCAAGCTCAAACCACCATCACGATGCACAAAGATAAGCAAAGCCAGTGACAGTGAACTCCAAAAACTGAACTAGCTCCCGATAATCTACTAAACCTGACTATTTGAAAAACCCAACTCTAGACTGCCCGTGTGGAAAATTGTGGGCACCCAGAGTTTAGGAAGGGAACAATAAACTCCGAGTCAATCATGGGACTGGTGTGAGTAATAAAAACAGTTTATCTTTAAACAAACAACAAAGGAATTTTAAACATTGAAATCCGCAATGCTTTTTGGAAAATTAAACTACCATAAGACCTCCCGCCACACACACAATGCAAACGCAGAATTGGAGGAGATTTCTCCTTATGATAGTCAAACATGCTTGATACGCAAAATCTTTTAAATATTATTATTAGTGCATAATGAGGAAAACATTTCGAAAGTATAATATTAATCTTAGCCAGCATAGGCATTTCGCACTTATGCCTACTATAGCTACCATGTTTTGTGGCAGGTTACCGCCACACTGCATGGCAGGTTATACAACTAAAACCGTACAAGGCTCGTATTGTTTCTTTGGATTTTCCAACAAATGGTCAAGCTAAGGAACTTCATATGCCACATGGGAATGCCTCTGGCGGGACATCCCGAGAACTAACTAGCTCTCTGCCAACACAAGGCTGGGTTACCTCTTACACTAGGTAACTACTACACGAATATGCCACCCCCCGGTCTTTTGGGACCTTTATCCAAAGCCTCGATCACACGGCAACAATCACATAGGTAAATGAGATTGGAGCAACCACATAGGTTAAACATCAGGGCTCCATACCTGATACCACCCTTTTCCAGAAGAAAATGGCATACCCTAAAGGGAGTGACCCTCATAACCTTGCCGCATCTTTCCTATTTCGACCATTTCTGGTTTGTGAGGTTCGATGAGGTCTCGTCCACAAAGCTACGCTTTTTCACAAAGCCATGCTTTGATCACAAATGATCAACGAATGATCATCAACACACAGCAACACTTAGCATGCCACACTACCAAATTGGGAGTATATCATTGATAACCTTCAACTACATAACCTCTGAGCTCGTACGTCTCAGAGAAGGGTGTTAAGCTAAGAGAATAAATTCTCCACCACCAAACAGAAATGTATTTGAAAGAAATCAGCTTTATATCTCAAAGTGTAGCGTCAGACATACAACCATACAAGTCTGTTTCGGGTTCGAACAGAACCGATGGCACTTCCAAAGAAGCCCATGCAAATCCGGATAATTTCTAATCACGTCCGGACTTCCCACCACATATGGAGTCTCTATACCGGGGACCAGTCGATGTAGAGACATTCGACGAGTTGTCCTTTCGTTTTCGAAAATATCCGGTCTTCACCACCGGTCTTCAAATGCTATCCATAATGTCGTATCATTATTCGGAATGGGTTATATGACACAAAGTCCTCTCCCGGCTAAACCGAATAGTGAGCGAAATATTTAAAACATATGGATATTGGGATTTCAGTTAAGTCACAACTTATTACCCAAACTTCTCTTTCAAATGGTTTGAAAACATTACCATTTTAATCTTTTACAAAAAGATTTATCTCACAAAGTTCACCCAGTTTTATAAAGATCTATTCATAGATTTTCCAAACAATTTCCCTTTCAATTGGATTAACTCATTAAATATTTAAATCAAGATTTAACTTATAGCTTTCAAAAAGAATTCACTCATAACTTGGAAAACCATATTTCAATTCAAACTTGAAATTCCTTTAACTTAAATTGGAATTTCATTTCTTATATGAAAGCTTTTATTATTTGAAAACAAGTAGTTTTCATTTCGGAAATCTGATTCATTTATACAAGTTAAAATCTTTGGGTTAAATTCAAATTCTCAAAACCATACTTTTAAAATGGTTTAAATTCATATAAATACGTTTATAACATCTTTAACCATAATTTCCAATCATGGAATTCAATTCCAAATTTTGAATTCAAATTCAAATTAAATTATTTAAATTGAAAAACTTTACCAAGTTATTCAAAATAACTTTTTATCTTAAAAACTCCTTTTCAAAAGCTTTAACATTTAACCCAAATCCATTTCCAAAATCAATTGAAATTAAAATTTCAATTTCAAAAATATTATATTTAATCATCTATGACTTAATCGATTTCCACGTGAAATCCATATTTGTGTGTGTATGGTGTAGTCCAATGGTTTCACATAATAGTGCAACATTACAAATCATCACAGATTCAAATACAGCAATATATTTGATAAGCGGTATAAACTATAATGCTTATCGTTATTCACAGATTCATAGATATTTAATGTAGATTCATCACAGATAAATAAATTACATTCATCACAGCTCAAATCATATCACAGTATATCATACATCAGAGGTACCAAACAATTCAAACATTCAATAGAATCCAAACATCCATAAGTAAGATTAATTAATATCTGATTAATTTAAATCAGATTTATTACCTATGAACAAACACTAATCCTGGTTAATTAATTATTAATTGCAAACCATTTCTATCAATTAACCTTAAATTAATAATTAAATCCTTTGATTAATTATCCTTAATTAATTACAATAATTAACCTATTAATCCTCAATTAATAATCATCCCTTAATCACTTTCATTAATAAATTAGCCTTTACTTAACTAATTATTCTCAAATTAATTACCTTAATTGATTTATCACATTAATTAATCACCTTTAATTAATTACAATAAGTGATTAATCTTAATTATCTTCATTAATATCAAAATCTTTAATTAATAACCTTACAATTTATCATTATTAACACATTAATTTATTCAAGAAATTAAGGTTAATCAAAATATCAATTTATCTTAATTAATTCCATTATTTATTTAAATTAATTAATTAATAAATAATGTTGTAAATTAATTAAATTAAAACTTAATTATTTTCAAAATAATTAACTTAAACCTTTGCTAATCCCATTTTCAAATAAAACAATTATTTTTAAAAGAATAATTTAAAACATGTTTAAAACTTGAATTAATTTTAAAACTTGAAAACTGTTTTTAAACCTCCCCGAGTCAAACCCGAGTGTTACCCGAGCCATTCCACCATCTGCTTCGAGTTTTACCAAACATCAACCCGTATGCCATTTTTTTCCAAACTTAAATTTTTGTTTAAGTGTTAACCCGGTACAACCTAAAAATACTCGAGCCCTCCCTCGAGCCTGTGACCTGCTTCCCCGAAACCATCTTCGAGTTAAAACCCCTCGTTCCCAAACTTAACCCACTGACACCATCATAAGGTCATGCACATGCACGTCGTCACTGGCCAACTTCCGGCATCGTCACGACGTCGAGCACGTCGACAATCCTCCCCAGAACCAACTCCGACCAACCTAACCACGTCATCGCCTCGAAAACGAAATCGACTAAAAATCCAAACCTGGAAAATGTAACGACCCAGAATTTTGAACAAATTAAATTGAAAATATTTAATTAATTTTAAATATTTGAATGATAGTTTGACTTGAATTTCAAATTATCAGAATAAATTGGCGATTAAATTTTAAAAATTTAATCTATTGTAAGTTGAATAAAAATTTGAATCTTCAATTCTTAGTTGAAGAAAAATATTTCAAAAGCTTTTAAAATTCGTATTGATATTACCAAAGATAATTGAAGCTTCGAAATTGAATTTGAAATCGATTTGTTCAGTTTTGAAAATCATATCGTTTTAAATTAAATTTAAAAATAGCCGTCCGGGGCATAGTCTCGGAATTCGACGAAACTAGTTCCATTGGGTCCGTAATATCGAATTATTACCTGATTTCAAATTTCGTATTGATCGGAGTTGTTGTGTGACCATACAGTAAGTAAACGCGTTGAAAATTTTATGGAATTCAATTTAAATTTGTATTTGGTCAACATCAACACTTTTGGCCTCAACTCAAAACACTGTAGCCTGTTAACTTCAGCACGCAAATGTCTCTTCTCGTACAAAACATCATCATCTCGTTCCCTGAAATCACGTCTTCTTCTGTTTCATTCAGAGAAGAAAAAAAAATCAATACGAACGATAAGTATCTCGTCCCCATCCCTTATCATTCAGATTTTTCAGAATCAAACGAAACAAGAAAGGAAAAAAAAATGGTCGAAGCTGTTCTCCCCAGTTCAAACGAACGAAACCAAAAATCAAAATAAAAAATGGCCACTCCTCCTCTTCGTTTTCAAAATCAAATTCTACTTGTTCGATCAATGGTGGCCACGACATCAAATCGGAAGGGGGCACTCGCATTCAGGCGGCAACCCGGTGGTGTCGTTCGCAGGGAGGTGGCGACTTTGAGGTGAAGGCAGGCAACGGCATGGTCGAGGCGGCGAATCGCGTGGGATCATGGAATTGCGAGAGGACTCGAGGCCACGACGATGAATTGTGGGTCGCGATCGATGTTGGCAGCGGCTCAAGTGATGGGGAGATTCTTGAATCGAGGTTGGGGGCTGGAGATCTCTCAGCGATGGCGGCGATGGAGAGGGACGAGCACGGTGGCATGGGTTGGCATTCGCGATTCGATGCCAGGTGATGGTCAATGTTATTGAACTTCGGCTGAAGGAGGTGCATTCGAATTAGGGGATGGCAGACTGAGGCGACTTCGACGAGTAAGGAGGGAGGCTCGTGTTGTCTTCAATCTAGTATGACAGTAAGGTATATACATCTATTTATTTTTCAGATTTAAGATTTATATAATTTTATATGCATATGAGTAAAACAGTAAAGAAAAAATATATAGATATCTCAGTATTTGATTTACAGTAAGTTATAAAAATAATATTGTTTTTATATATATATATGTATATAGATAAAACCAATGAAAAATATTAGGGGATTTCTAATTTGTTTGGAGAATTTAGAAAAATTAGATGTGGAAATCTATAACCTATTTTTAAGTATATATGTATATATATATTTTTAAAAGGTTGGAAATAAAAATCGTTAAATCAAATAAAAATACCAAACGAAAATGGGTATTCGATTTATTTGGGATATTAATGAATTTATTCCAATTAGTTAGTTACCAAATTATTTTTTTTGGAGAAATATCGGTTTAAATAAAACTATCAATTTATTTAACTATTAAAATGAAATCACCGACGAATCAAAATTGTCAAATGAAAATTTATTACTCGATCTGTTCGAATATTTATGAATTTGTATAAATTGTTTATACAAGGTTAAAAATCAAGAAAATCGAGTCAAGCTGGAATAAAATGGATTGCAAAATAAAAGGGTAAAGGTGAGATTTTTCTCACTCAAATGAAATTTGATTCTACAGTTGATTGATTGATTTGATTGCTATTTAATGTGATATTAGATATGGTAGGATATATCTATATATATAGCAATATATACATATTGGCATATGTATATATTGGATTGATTGATTTCCCGCCTCGTATAGCGGATGAGACCCTATTGCGCCGTTAGTAAGCAGATGATTTTTATAAAACCCATATACCGCAATATTCCACCTCGAAGTGGAATTGGTATTGTGCTAACGTCTGTGGATGCAGGGAAACAGGTTGGAGGGATCCAACTGGATTCCTCACCAGTATTTATTTATTTATAGATATTGTGATGTATATTTTGTTATCATATGATGTTATATGATGTATGGCTGTCGTGATTGACAAATTTGTGTGTTGCATCATCAGATTCATTTTTGAAGTTAAAAATAACGATGATGAATTTAAAAGAGATTTTTAAAGTGATTTTTGAAAGCATACGTTTATTTAATTTTTGAATTGATTTATAAACGTTCAACTTTTAAAGTTATAGAATTATGATTTTTTGTGAAATATAACCAAAGTGTCATTTTTGAAGTAAATAGTCACTACGCCATAAATGACCTTCTGCAACATTTTTGCAAGGTGTTGCCAGCTAAAATGTTGCGATAGCTATAAAATTTTGGTCCTACTGCAACGTTGTATTTTTAGTGTTACCTTAGCCATAAAAATGTGTTGCTCTAGCTAAACAAGTGTAACACGATGCAACATTTTTATATAGTGTTGCTATAGATGTTTTCAAATTAAAAAATTAATAAAATTAGCAATCTGCGTGAATACGATCCAACGGTCTACATTTAATCTGATTGTTAACATGGATCACCGCTACATTTTGCCCTAAATTTTCGTTTTCCCGCTTTACTGTTCATACCATTTCGTTCTCACCCCCAATTTCCAAATCCAAATCCCCAATTTCCAAATCCCTAATTTCCAAATCATATTTTCGTTCCCATTTCATTCTCACCCCCAATTTCGCTGCTGTTGCCTACATGTCGATACGCAACCTCTCCCAAATCCTACCAACCGCAGCCCCCAACAAAACTCCACTACCCCACCGCCGTTTCTACAGCCTGATTCCGATGGTCATCGAGCACACATCCCGTGGCCAGCGTGCCTGCGATATCTTTTCCCGGCTTCTCAAAGAGCGCGTCATCTGCCTTAACGGACCCATCGAGGAGGATACGTCGGCGATAGTTGTGGCTCAGCCGCTGTTCCTCGAATCTGGTGGTTTCGTGACGGCAGGGTTGGCAATTTATGATACTTCGACCAGATCTGATGGTTGAATCTTTCTCGCCAATGTTCAGAAGAAGTTCGATTCTGATGAAGCTTTGCTCGATTGCTTCAAAAAGTACCATTTTCGGATTCAAGGAAGATGTCAAACGCAGATTTCTTGTTTGAGAGAATGCCGCTTAAATTTTCAAATTGGCCAGCAATCATAAAACCAGTTTCAATTCCTTGATTGATTGCTCGAATTGCTTTGACTTCGTCGTCGGGTGCGATGTGATATTATTTGGTATGTTTTATGCCTTCTAGTTTACTTGATTATTCTCGATTTTGGTTACACTCGCATGCTTTTGCCGATGATGAATTGGGATTTATTTATAGGCTTTATTTCCTATAATCTCGGGTTTAATCTTTCTGTTGGACTTTGATAAATCTGGTATGTTGGATTGCGATGATGTATTGGTATGTTGGATTGCGATGATGTATGGTCTGAGCTTGTTAGCTCCTTTCTGCTGCATTTGTTAAACCAGAACATGAACTGGTGCTCCAAGTCCTCTGTATATCATATTACTGCCTATGTTTCTCTTGTACATGCCTGATGCATTCACTGTTTTTGCTTGATGGGCTGCCTATGTGTACTGTTGTGTTCTTGCACTGGCTTGTCTATATTTTGTTGAACCTGGTTCTTGTTTGTTTTGTTGGTTGCTTGGCCCTGAGTTGAATCCAGTCGATGACTCGGGTTTGACCTTGTGCCGTGTCCTTGTATCCATGTGTTGCATTCATGTTTGGCTTATGCACTTATGAAAAGAAACAACCCAAATACCTGAGGCAAATATTATAAAAAAAATATTTTCATTTTCTGTTTGAGTTAAATATTATTTTCCAGATTACTGCTTTTGAATTATATGTAACAGGTATTGAAGACTGGACAGTTGGATACAAGCTTGAAGACAGAGTCAAATCAAATGTGCATGAGTGTATGAATGCATGAGCTGAAGACAGGTTTCAAAGAAGGCTCGATCTTCCAAAATCGGATGAATCGGGCGGTGCCCCGGACCCCCGCCGGCGCTGCGCCCCGGACCCCCGCCGGCGCTGCGCCCGGACCCGCTTCTCGGCTCGCCTTCGGCTCGACACTCGGCTCGCCTTCGGCTCGGCACTCGGCTCGCCTTCGGCTCGGCATATATTTGTCAGTGTCAGTGTATGTATAAATTGAAACTGCATATGTAATGAGTGAACTGAGTGATGTAGTGAGGAATATCTGTATATGTGAATATCGGTGTTATATATCATTGAATTGGAAAATAGTGGAGTCAGGAATTTGTACTATTTCAAATGTTGAAATAAAATATTTATTTAAATAAATTACTGTTTAAATATCAAATTCTGTGTAATAGCATTTTATTAAATAAATATTTATTTTTATTAAAAAATCAAATATGCTCTACATTGTGGGCCCCACAAATTCAAAAAGTTCATATTTATAGCAACATTTTGGAATGTTGCTATAGATACCTATGGGTGTTGCCATAGACCCAAATAGGGTTCTATTGCAACAATATTACTTATGTTGCCTTAGATAGTCAAAATGTTGCCTTTGAGATCTAAGGCAACGACAAAAATTGCATCACCCTAAAAGTGTTGCCATAGACCTATGGCAACATTTTTCGGGCCTGAGCCAACATTTTTTTTGTGTTGCAGTAGGCCATTTATGGCGTAGTGAGTTGATTGATTTATAAGATGGTTTAAATGTAGATTTTTGAATTATTGTAAACAGTTTATATAAAAGGTTTAAACAATTGATATCTGTAAATTAAAAGTATTGGACTCATAAAACGAGTTTTATAAGTGTTAAAAATGAAATATCAATGGAATTCGTAAGTGAATGAAATTTATAGAATTGTAAATTGTGAAGATATGAAATTTATAGATTTATAAATTGTGAAGTTATAAAATGAATAAAAGTGCAGAATAGAAGATTTATAAGAAATTAACTTATAAAACTGGATTTTTGCCTTTAAAGGGAGTATTGATCGAACTTGTTAATAAAGGGGATTTATAAATCAAAGTTGTTGTGAAATATAAAGTTGAATTTATAAATGTTGTTTTATAAATCTGAAATCACTTATTTTAATAAGTGAATTATAGAAATTAATAAAAGGAGATTTATAAATCGAAGTTGTTATAAAACAGAAATGGAATTTATAAACGTTGTTTTATAAATTCGAAATCAATTGAATTTGATGAATTAAATAGTGAAATGTGATTAGTGAAGTATATTCATGATTTTGGACAGTGAATATATTGTTAAGTAAAATGGATATTGTTTGGGAAAGTGACATTAAAAATGAAGTTAATTGTTTTAACAATGTTAAAAATGTATTAACTATCGAAATAATAGATTTCAACATTCATTGTTGAAATAGACGTTTTTCGAGAAATAAGGAAATGGTGGACTATAACACTGTTGTTATAGTAAATGATTTCCGAAAGGAAATATTTTTATCTAGTATTGGGATTTACATATCTATCTTAATTTTCGAATCCCTATACTAGTGATTTCGAGTCGTCGTAACGATGTTTTACGTAACATTCGTTTTGACTCAAATAAATGTTGTTATAGTAAATGTTTTCCTTAAAGAATGAATATATACTTAAATTTTGATTTGAGTATATTGAATATTTTCAAATGTTGAAAATTAATGAGATTTGTGAATTAATTATTATTAAATAAGTATGGAATTGCTTTTCCAATATGAAATGAAACGTTTTGAGAATTTATCTTTGTAAAGATAAATTGAAATTGAATATTGAAATCGATTTGAAAATCGTATATCAGTAGATATTTTTGAAATATAAATTCACTATGGATTTTATAAAAGAAATGGGAGTTCATTTTTAAAAATAAATATCGATTTATTTTTGAAGTGTGGAAATTATATATCTAGTAAAGATATTTTTGAAGAATAAATAATTTGGAAAATTATTTGGAATCTGATGATGTTACACATCTTTATTGATAGTTAAATAACCGACTATCAATAATTACCTGAATGATATTTGTTGTGAATTGGATGAATTTGAATGCCACACTTATTTTTGAATAAGCGCTCACTATTCGGGTTAGCCGAGAAAGGACCATGGGGTCGTATAACCCATTCCGAATATGTGATACGTCGTTATGAATCGCATTTGATGACCGGTGTTGAAGACCGGATATTTTTGAAAATGGAAGGATTACCGTCGAGTTACTCTACATCGGCTGATCTTCGATTTAGAGGTTTTATCACCCTTAGAGATGGGAAGTCTGGACGTGATTAGAAATTATCCGGATGTGCAAGGGCTTCGTGAGAAGTGCCTTCGGTTCTGTTCGATCCCGGAACAGACTTGTATGGATTGTATGTCTGACGTTACAAATTGAGATATAAAGCTGATTTCTTTCAAATACATTTCTGTTGGTGGCGGAGAATTTATTCTCTTAGCTTAACACCCTTCTCTGAGACGTACGAGCTCAGAGGTTATGTAGTTGAAATTTATCAGCAATATACTCCCAATTTGGTAACGTGGCATACTGAGTGTTGCTGTGAAATGATCGTTGTTTGATCATTTATGATATGATCGTTTGTTTGATCATTTATCTTTATGATCAATTCTTTGATCATTTGTTTGACCCGAAGCATGGCTTTTGAAAAGCGTAGCTTTGTGGACGAGACTTCGTCGAGCCTCACACCCCGGAAATGGTCAAAACAGGAAGGATGCAGCAAGGTTCTAGGGAGTAGCGCCCCTTAGTGTATGTCATTCCTTCTGGATAGAGGTGGTATCATGGTATGGAGCCCAGATACTTAACCTATGTTGATACTGCTTATTATGTGGTTTGTTGCGAATCGGGGATCCTCGGGAAGATCGGTTACGATCGGGGGATGACATACGCGTGTCAGTAGTTACCTATTTTTGCAGAGGTAACCCGGCCTTGTGTTGGCAGAGATCCGGTTAGGTTCTCGGGACGTCATTCCAGAGGCGTTCCTTCATGGCATAGGAAGTTCCTTAGCCTGACCATTTGTTGGAAATCCAAACTCCAATACGCGACTTGTACGGTTTTAGTTGTAGAACCTGCCATCTACTTATGGTGGCGCCCCACTGTTTGGATGGTAGCTATAGTAGGCATAGTTCGAAATGTCTATGCTGGCTAAGATTTATATTCTACTTTCGAAATGTTTTCCACTATGCACTAATAATAATATCAAAAAAAGAATTTGATTTTGCGTAGTAAGCATCTTTGACTATCATAAGAAGAAATCTCCTCCAATTCTGCGTTTGCATTGTGTGTGTGGCGGGAGGTCTTATGGTAGTCTCATTTTCCAAAAAGCATTGCGAATCTATTTTAAAATATTCCTTTGTTATCCTTTAAAGATAAACTGTTTTACGATCTCACACCAGTCACCATGACTGACTCGGAGTTTATTGTTCCCTTCTAAACTCTGGGTGCCCACCAATTTCCACACGGGCAGTCTAGAGTTAGGTTATCAGGATATTCTGGATATTCTGGAGCTTTGGAAGCAAGCTGGATGACGAGACGTAGTATTTGTATCTGATAGTATCTATTCCGCTATGTATTCTATATGAGGACAAGTTTATATAACTGTCCATTGTTGTATATCGACTCTGATTGATGTATGAATAAACTGATATAGTTCTTTGTTTTAAAAGACTAGTGATTATCTATTATATATTGTTCCGCTGCGATGTGTAAGATTCTGATATTGTTTTCTGTTCTGATGTTGTTCTGTTGTTCTTCTTTCTTCTCTTCTTTCTTCTTCTTCTTTCCTTTTTCTTCTATTTTTCTTCTTCTTCTCCCTTTTCTTGTTCTTAAAACCCCTCAGGGTTCGTATTTCCATGCCCTTGAGTTAATCAATGGAGATTAGTGTTTAATCAAGGAGTACGGATTTACGGGTCTTGATAGTTGGTATCAGAGCATATGGTTAAGCGACAACCCTGCTCTGTTGGGTGTTACTCATTAGAGATAGAGTCAGTAGTACTCTAGAATGAGTTTGAGTGTAATAATAGATATGAGTGCGTATTTGTTAGTTAATATAAAAAATTGTTTTATATTGTGATGATTGATTTATTGAGTGGCATATGAACCTTCGTCGGCACAGTCTGCGCAACTGGATCGAAGGGGTTTCTAAACACTTGAATAGAACAATTCGACACAATATGTTTTGAATAGGGTAAATGAAATAATTTTGCCCAAAACTATTTTTGTATAGAAAAGAAACGATTTTCTATGAATTATCATAGTATATGGATGTTTGGTTGTTAGGAAAAGATAACATTGAAATATTATCATTGTTTTATGAGATTGAATGAGAAATTAAAATAATAACCAAAGATTTGGAGATAAATCCATTTAACAAATGGAAATTATAAATGTAAATTAAGAATATAAGAAAATAAATTCACATACAAATGAAATTTAAAGAATGTAAATTATAAATGTGATTTGTAATTTGAAATAGAATTCCAGAGAAGAATTTGAAAATTTTGGAGATTTGGAAAGTTTAAATCATTTTTGATTTGAAAATGAATTTCAAAAAGTTTGAAAAGTATTTTGGAGAGATGAAAGCTCTAAACTCTTTTCGGTCGCTGGAAAATAACTTCGGTAATGACTGCAGCATCATCGATGTTCATTTTCGGGTTTCCAAAAGAGGAATTGCTGCCAAATTATTTTAAATGGAAGTTGTTTGGAAAATTTGGGTTTTGTTTTGGAAATTCAAAGGATAATTTGAATTGTTTTCAAAATGATTTTGAAATGTTGGTAAGACTCTGGAATACTATATAAAAATATTTATGAAATATTATTAAGTTGATAACTTATACAATTTGAATTTTGATAGAATAAATTTAACTTAAAGAATGGAGTTAAATTAAAGAAAGTATAAGTGAATAAATTTGAATAAATGAAAGTGAAATTGAAAGTTGAGATTCATTTTGAAGTTGTAAGCAATAGAAATGAATTGAATTGTTATAAATGAAAGATGAATTAAAATTCATACAAAATTGGAAATCCAGTTTAATATAAGTGGTTATAAACCAAAATAGTGAATTGAAAATATAATGTGTATATGGAATATTTATATTGAACCTAAGAAATGAAGAGTGAAATTCTTAAGAAAAATTTGATATTGAAATTATTCTAAGTTGAGGATTGAATAAAAATAAAACTGGAATTGAAACTGAATGTTGAAAACAAATTTGCGTAAGTGGATTAGAATTTGTAATGAATTAGTAATTGGAACTAATTTAAAATAGTGCAGTTGTGAATGAAAGTAAATTGATAGAAATTCAATATTCAGAAGTTAAATAGAATCCAAATTGAATTGAAATTGTGAATTGAATTCAAATGAAAATGAAATGTAAAATTGAATGAAAATAGATATGTAACTTCAATAGTAAAGTAAAAATGGTATAAGAAGTATATATTGACAATTTTGTAATAAAATTTGCAAAATGCTTTGAATGTTGTAACTAGATATTATGGCTAGTAGGATATACAGGTGTTATAATGGAATTGAGATTTTAAATTTGAAGATAAATTTGAAAGGATCGACAAAAAGGTAAGTATTTGAATTTCAATATGAGATTTGCTGATTTCTTGTCTAGCCGCTTGGCTTTTTCTTTTTCTTTTTGAAATCTGAGGGTCCGTAGGGACGTTTTGTAGTCGTGCCGTGGTAGCTGCGCAAAGGAGACGCTGGCGAAATTTTTTGAAAATTTCGGGTGTTAGAAAATTTTCGAGAAAATTTTGAAAGTTTAAAATTTGAATTTAAAATTTAAATTTGAATTGTTAAGGTAAACAATATTGTTTTGAAACTTATAATTTAAGTTGGAAAGTTAGTTGAATTGATAATGAATCTTTAGTAGAAAGATTTGTTTTGACAAAATGATAAAACTATTAGATGTTGAAAAATAGTAGACGAGTTAAGGACCTTTTTTTTCCTAACTTGTAATTTCGGGACGAAATTCTTTTAAGGAGGGAAGTTTGTAACGACCTAGAATTTTGAACAAATTAAATTGAAAATATTTAATTAATTTTAAATATTTGAATGATAGTTTGACTTGAATTTCAAATTATCAGAATAAATTGGCGATTAAATTTTAAAAATTTAATCTATTGTAAGTTGAATAAAAATTTGAATCTTCAATTCTTAGTTGAAGAAAAATATTTCAAAAGCTTTTAAAATTCGTATTGATATTACCGAAGATAATTGAAGCTTCGAAATTGAATTTGAAATCGATTTGTTCAGTTTTGAAAATCATATCGTTTTAAATTAAATTTAAAAATAGCCGTCCGGGGCACAGTCTCGGAATTCGACGAAACTAGTTCCATTGGGTCCGTAATATCGAATTATTACCGGATTTCAAATTTCGTATTGATCGGAGTTGTTGTGTGACCATACAGTAAGTAAACGCGTTGAAAATTTTATGGAGTTCAATTTAAATTTGTATTTGGTCAACATCAGCACTTTTGGCCTCAACTCAAAACACTGTAGCCTGTTAACTTCAGCACGCAGATGTCTCCTCTCGTACAAAACACCATCATCTCGTTCCTTGAAATCACGTCTTCTTCTGTTTCGTTCAGAGAAGAAAAAAAAAATCAATACGAACGATAAGTATCTCGTCCCCATCCCTTATCATTCAGATTTTTCAGAATCAAACGAAACAAGAAAGGAAAAAAAAATGGTCGAAGCTGTTCTCCCCAGTTCAAACGAACGAAACCAAAAATCAAAATAAAAAATGGCCGCTCCTCCTCTTCGTTTTCAAAATCAAATTCGACTTGTTCGATCAATGGTGGCCACGACATCAAATCGGAAGGGGGCACTCGCGTTCAGGCGGCAACCCGGTGGTGTCGTTCGCAGGGAGGTGGCGGCTTTGAGGTGAAGGCAGGCAACGGCATGGTCGAGGCGGCGAATCACGTGGGATTATGGAATTGCGAGAGGACTCGAGGCCACGGCGATGAATTGTGGGTCGCGATCGATGTTGGCAGCGACTCAAGTGATGGGGAGATTCTTGAATCGAGGTTGGGGGCTGGAGATCTCTCAACGATGGCGGCGATGGAGAGGGACGAGCACGGTGGCATGGGTTGGCATTCGCGATTCGATGCCAGGTGATGGTCAATGTTGTTGAACTTCGGCTAAAGGAGGTGCATTCGAATTAGGGGATGGCAAACTGAGGCGACTTCGACGAGTAAGGAGGGAGGCTCGTGTTGTCTTCAATCTAGTATGACAGTAAGGTATATACATCTATTTATTTTTCAGATTTAAGATTTATATAATTTTATATACATATGAGTAAAACAGTAAAGAAAAAATATATAGATATCTCAGTATTTGATTTACAGTAAGTTATAAAAATAATCCTGTTTTTTTATATATATATGTATATAGATAAAACCAATGAAAAATATTAGGGGATTTCTAATTTGTTTGGAGAATTTAGAAAAATTAGATGTGGAAATCTATAACCTATTTTTAAGTATATATATATATATATTTTTAAAAGGTTGGAAATAAAAATCGTTAAATCAAATAAAAATACCAAACGAAAATGGGTATTCGATTTATTTGGGATATTAATGAATTTATTCCAATTAGTTAGTTACCAAATTATTATTTTTTGGAGAAATATCGGTTTAAATAAAACTATCAATTTATTTAACTATTAAAATGAAATCACCGACGAATCAAAATTGTCAAATGAAAATTTATTACTCGATCTGTTCGAATATTTATGAATTTGTATAAATTGTTTATACAAGGTTAAAAATCAAGAAAATCGAGTCAAGCTGGAATAAAATGGATTGCAAAATAAAAGGGCAAAGGTGAGATTTTTCTCACTCAAATGAAATTTGATTCTACAGTTGATTGATTGATTTGATTGCTATTGGATGTGATATTAGATATGGTAGGATATATCTATATATATAGCAATATATACATATTGGCATATGTATATATTGGATTGATTGATTTCCCGCCTCGTATAGCGGATGAGACCCTATTGCGCCGTTAGTAAGCGGATGATTTTTATAAAACCCATATACCGCGATATTCCACCTCGAAGTGGAATTGGTATTGTGCTAACGTCTGTGGATGCAGGGAAACAGGTTGGAGGGATCCAACTGGATTCCTCACCAGTATTTATTTATTTACAGATATTGTGATGTATATTTTGTTATCATATGATGTTATATGATGTATGGCTGTCGTGATTGACAAATTTGTGTGTTGCATCATCAGATTCATTTTTGAAGTTAAAAATAACGATGATGAATTTAAAAGAGATTTTTAAAGTGATTTTTGAAAGCATACGTTTATTTAATTTTTGAATTGATTTATAAACGTTCAACTTTTAAAGATAGAATTATGATTTTTTGTGAAATATAACCAAAGTGTCATTTTTGAAGTAAATAGTTGATTGATTTTTAAGATGGTTTAAATGTAGATTTTTGAATTATTGTAAACAGTTTATATAAAAGGTTTAAACAATTGATATCTGTAAATTAAAAGTATTGGACTCATAAAACGAGTTTTATAAGTGTTAAAAATGAAATATCAATGGAATTCGTAAGTGAATGAAATTTATAGAATTGTAAATTGTGAAGATATGAAATTTATAGATTTATAAATTGTGAAGTTATAAAATGAATAAAAGTGCAGAATAGAAGATTTATAAGAAATTAACTTATAAAACTGGATTTTTGCCTTTAAAGGGAGTATTGATCGAACTTGTTAATAAAGGGGATTTATAAATCAAAGTTGTTGTGAAATATAAAGTTGAATTTATAAACGTTGTTTTATAAATCTGAAATCACTTATTTTAATAAGTGAATTATAGAAATTAATAAAAGGAGATTTATAAATCGAAGTTGTTATAAATCAGAAATGGAATTTATAAACGTTGTTTTATAAATTCGAAATCAATTGAATTTGATGAATTAAATAGTGAAATGTGATTAGTGAAGTATATTCACGATTTTGGATAGTGAATATATTGTTAAGTAAAATGGATATTGTTCGGGAAAGTGACATTAAAAATGAAGTTAATTGTTTTAACAATTTTAAAAATGTATTAACTATCGAAATCATAGATTTCAACATTCATTGTTGAAATAGACGTTTTTCGAGAAATAAGGAAATGGTGGACTATAACACTGTTGTTATAGTAAATGATTTCCGAAAGGAAATATTTTTATCTAGTATTGGGATTTACATATCTATCTTAATTTTCGAATCCCTATACTAGTGATTTCGAGTCGTCGTAACGATGTTTTACGTAACATTCGTTTTGACTCAAATAAATGTTGTTATAGTAAATGTTTTCCTTAAAGAATGAATATATACTTAAATTTTGATTTGAGTATATTGAATATTTTCAAATGTTGAAAATTAATGAGATTTGTGAATTAATTATTATTAAATAAGTATGGAATTGCTTTTCCAATATGAAATGAAACGTTTTGAGAATTTATCTTTGTAAAGATAAATTGAAATTGAATATTGAAATCGATTTGAAAATCGTATATCAGTAGATATTTTTGAAATATAAATTCACTATGGATTTTATAAAAGAAATGGGAGTTCATTTTTAAAAATAAATATCGATTTATTTTTGAAGTGTGGAAATTATATATCTAGTAAAGATATTTTTGAAGAATAAATAATTTGGAAAATTATTTGGAATCTGATGATGTTACACATCTTTATTGATAGTTAAATAACCGACTATCAATAATTACCTGAATGATATTTGTTGTGAATTGGATGAATTTGAATGCCACACTTATTTTTGAATAAGCGCTCACTATTCGGGTTAGCCGGGAAAGGACCATGGGGTCGTATAACCCATTCCGAATATGTGATACGTCGTTATGAATCGCATTTGATGACCGGTGTTGAAGACCGGATATTTTTGAAAACGGAAGGATTACCGTCGAGTTACTCTACATCGGCTGATCTCCGATTTAGAGGTTTTATCACCCTTAGAGACGGGAAGTCTGGACGTGATTAGAAAATTATCCGGATGTGCAAGGGCTTCGTGAGAAGTGCCTTCGGTTCTGTTCGATCCCGGAACAGACTTGTATGGATTGTATGTCTGACGTTACAAATTGAGATATAAAGCTGATTTCTTTCAAATACATTTCTGTTGGTGGCGGAGAATTTATTCTCTTAGCTTAACACCCTTCTCTGAGACGTACGAGCTCAGAGGTTATGTAGTTGAAATTTATCAGCAATATACTCCCAATTTGGTAACGTGGCATACTGAGTGTTGCTGTGAAATGATCGTTGTTTGATCATTTATGATATGATCGTTTGTTTGATCATTTATCTTTATGATCAATTCTTTGATCATTTGTTTGACCCGAAGCATGGCTTTTGAAAAGCGTAGCTTTGTGGACGAGACTTCGTCGAGCCTCACACCCCGAAAATGGTCAAAACAGGAAGGATGCAGCAAGGTTCTAGGGAGTAGCGCCCCTTAGTGTATGTCATTCCTTCTGGATAGAGGTGGTATCATGGTATGGAGCCCAGATACTTAACCTATGTTGATACTGCTTATTATGTGGTTTGTTGCGAATCGGGGATCCTCGGGAAGATCGGTTACGATCGGGGGATGACATACGCGTGTCAGTAGTTACCTATTTTTGCAGAGGTAACCCGGCCTTGTGTTGGCAGAGATCCGGTTAGGTTCTCGGGACGTCATTCCAGAGGCGTTCCTTCGTGGCATAGGAATTTCCTTAGCCTGACCATTTGTTGGAAATCCAAACTCCAATACGAGACTTGTACGGTTTTAGTTGTAGAACCTGCCATCTACTTATGGTGGCGCCCCACTGTTTGGATGGTAGCTATAGTAGGCATAGTTCGAAATGTCTATGCTGGCTAAGATTTATATTCTACTTTCGAAATGTTTTCCACTATGCACTAATAATAATATCAAAAAAAGAATTTGATTTTGCGTAGTAAGCATCTTTGACTATCATAAGAAGAAATCTCCTCCAATTCTGCGTTTGCATTGTGTGTGTGGCGGGAGGTCTTATGGTAGTCTCATTTTCCAAAAAGCATTGCGAATCTATTTTAAAATATTCCTTTGTTATCCTTTAAAGATAAACTGTTTTACGATCTCACACCAGTCACCATGACTGACTCGGAGTTTATTGTTCCCTTCTAAACTCTGGGTGCCCACCAATTTCCACACGGGCAGTCTAGAGTTAGGTTATCAGGATATTCTGGATATTCTGGAGCTTTGGAAGCAAGCTGGATGACGAGACGTAGTATTTGTATCTGATAGTATCTATTCCGCTATGTATTCTATATGAGGACAAGTTTATATAACTGTCCATTGTTGTATATCGACTCTGATTGATGTATGAATAAACTGATATAGTTCTTTGTTTTAAAAGGCTAGTGATTATCTATTATATATTGTTCCGCTGCGATGTGTAAGATTCTGATATTGTTTTCTGTTCTGATGTTGTTCTGTTGTTCTTCTTTCTTCTCTTCTTTCTTCTTCTTCTTTCCTTTTTCTTCTATTTTTCTTCTTCTTCTCCCTTTTCTTGTTCTTAAAACCCCTCAGGGTTCGTATTTCCATGCCCTTGAGTTAATCAATGGAGATTAGTGTTTAATCAAGGAGTACGGATTTACGGGTCTTGACAGTTGGTATCAGAGCATATGGTTAAGCGACAACCCTGCTCTGTTGGGTGTTACTCATTAGAGATAGAGTCAGTGGTACTCTAGAATGAGTTTGAGTGTAATAATAGATATGAGTGCGTATTTGTTAGTTAATATAAAAATTGTTTTATATTGTGATGATTGATTTATTGAGTGGCATATGAACCTTCGTCGGCACAGTCTGCGCAACTGGATCGAAGGGGTTTCTAAACACTTGAATAGAACAATTCGACACAATATGTTTTGAATAGGGTAAATGAAATAATTTTGCCCAAAACTATTTTTGTATAGAAAAGAAACGATTTTCTATGAATTATCATAGTATATGGATGTTTGGTTGTTAATTAGGAAATGATAACATTGAAATATTATCATTGTTTTATGAGATTGAATGAGAAATTAAAATAATAACCAAAGATTTGGAGATAAATCCATTTAACAAATGGAAATTATAAATGTAAATTAAGAATATAAGAAAATAAATTCACATACAAATGAAATTTAAAGAATGTAAATTATAAATGTGATTTGTAATTTGAAATAGAATTCCAGAGAAGAATTTGAAAATTTTGGAGATTTGGAAAGTTTAAATCATTTTTGATTTGAAAATGAATTTCAAAAAGTTTGAAAAGTATTTTGGAGAGATGAAAGCTCTAAACTCTTTTCGGTCGCTGGAAAATAACTTCGGTAATGACTGCAGCATCATCGATGTTCATTTTCGGGTTTCCAAAAGAGGAATTGCTGCCAAATTATTTTAAATGGAAGTTGTTTGGAAAATTTGGGTTTTGTTTTGGAAATTCAAAGGATAATTTGAATTGTTTTCAAAATGATTTTGAAATGTTGGTAAGACTCTGGAATACTATATAAAAATATTTATAAAATATTATTAAGTTGATAACTTATACAATTTGAATTTTGATAGAATAAATTTAACTTAAAGAATGGAGTTAAATTAAAGAAAGTATAAGTGAATAAATTTGAATAAATGAAAGTGAAATTGAAAGTTGAGATTCATTTTGAAGTTGTAAGCAATAGAAATGAATTGAATTGTTATAAATGAAAGATGAATTAAAATCCATACCAAATTGGAAATCCAGTTTAATATAAGTGGTTATAAACCAAAATAGTGAATTGAAAATATAATGTGTATATGGAATATTTATATTGAACCTAAGAAATGAAGAGTGAAATTCTTAAGTAAAATTTGATATTGAAATTATTCTAAGTTGAGGATTGAATAAAAATAAAACTGGAATTGAAACTGAATGTTGAAAACAAATTTTAGTAAGTGGATTAGAATTCATAATGAATTAGTAATTGGAACTAATTTAAAATAGTGCAGTTGTGAATGAAAGTAAATTGATAGAAATTCAATATTCAGAAGTTAAATAGAATCCAAATTGAATTGAAATTGTGAATTGAATTCAAATGAAAATGAAATGTAAAATTGAATGAAAATAGATATGTAACTTCAATAGTAAAGTAAAAATGGTATAAGAAGTATATATTGACAATTTTGTAATAAAATTTGCAAAATGCTTTGAATGTTGTAACTAGATATTATGGCTAGTAGGATATACAGGTGTTATAATGGAATTAAATTTGAAGATAAATTTGAAAGGCTCGACAAAAAGGTAAGTATTTGAATTTCAATATGAGATTTGCTGATTTCTTGTCTAGCCGCTTGGCTTTTTCTTTTTCTTTTTGAAATCTGAGGGTCCGTAGGGATGTTTTGTAGTCGTGCCGTGTTAGCTGCGCAAAGGAGACGCTGGCGAAATTTTTTGAAAATTTCGGGTGTTAGAAAATTTTCGAGAAAATTTTGAAAGTTTAAAATTTGAATTTAAAATTTAAATTTGAATTGTTAAGGTAAACAATATTGTTTTGAAACTTATAATTTAAGTTGGAAAGTTAGTTGAATTGATAATGAATCTTTAGTAGAAAGATTTGTTTTGACAAAATGATAAAACTATTAGATGTTGAAAAATAGTAGACGAGTTAAGGACCTTTTTTTTCCTAACTTGTAATTTCGGGACGAAATTCTTTTAAGGAGGGAAGTTTGTAACGACCTAGAATTTTGAACAAATTAAATTGAAAATATTTAATTAATTTTAAATATTTGAATGATAGTTTGACTTGAATTTCAAATTATCAGAATAAATTGGCGATTAAATTTTAAAAATTTAATCTATTGTAAGTTGAATAAAAATTTGAATCTTCAATTCTTAGTTGAAGAAAAATATTTCAAAAGCTTTTAAAATTTGTATTGATATTACCGAAGATAATTGAAGCTTCGAAATTGAATTTGAAATCGATTTGTTCAGTTTTGAAAATCATATCGTTTTAAATTAAATTTAAAAATAGCCGTCCGGGGCACAGTCTTGGAATTCGACGAAACTAGTTCCATTGGGTCCGTAATATCGAATTATTACCGGATTTCAAATTTCGTATTGATCGGAGTTGTTGTGTGACCATACAGTAAGTAAACGCGTTGAAAATTTTATGGAGTTCAATTTAAATTTGTATTTGGTCAACATCAGCACTTTTGGCCTTAACTCAAAACACTGTAGCCTGTTAACTTTAGCACGCAAATGTCTCCTCTCGTACAAAACACCATCATCTCGTTCCCTGAAATCACGTCTTCTTCTGTTTCGTTCAGAGAAGAAAAAAAATTCAATACGAACGATAAGTATCTCGTCCCCATCCCTTATCATTCAGATTTTTCAGAATCAAATGAAACAAGAAAGGAAAAAAAATGGTCGAAGCTGTTCTCCCCAGTTCAAACGAACGAAACCAAAAATCAAAATAAAAAATGGCCGCTCCTCCTCTTCGTTTTCAAAATCAAATTCGACTTGTTCGATCAATGGTGGCCACGACATCAAATCGAAAGGGGGCACTCGCGTTCAGGCGGCAACCCGGTGGTGTCGTTCGCAGGGAGGTGGTGGCTTTGAGGTGAAGGCAGGCAACGGCATGGTCGAGGCGGCGAATCACGTGGGATCATGGAATTGCGAGAGGACTCGAGGCCACGGCGATGAATTGTGGGTCGCGATCGATGTTGGCAGCGACTCAAGTGATGGGGAGATTCTTGAATCGAGGTTGGGGGCTGGAGATCTCTCAGCGATGGCGGTGATGGAGAGGGACGAGCACGGTGGCATGGGTTGGCATTCGCGATTCGATGCCAGGTGATGGTCAATGTTGTTGAACTTCGGCTGAAGGAGGTGCATTCGAATTAGGGGATGGCAGACTGAGGCGACTTCGACGAGTAAGGAGGGAGGCTCGTGTTGTCTTCAATCTAGTATGATAGTAAGGTATATACATCTATTTATTTTTCAGATTTAAGATTTATATAATTTTATATACATATGAGTAAAACAGTAAAGAAAAAATATATAGATATCTCAGTATTTGATTTACAGTAAGTTATAAAAATAATCCTGTTTTTTTATATATATATGTATATAGATAAAACCAATAAAAAATATTAGGGGATTTCTAATTTGTTTGGAGAATTTAGAAAAATTAGATGTGGAAATCTATAACCTATTTTTAAGTATATATGTATATATATATTTTTAAAAGGTTGGAAATAAAAATCGTTAAATCAAATAAAAATACCAAACGAAAATGGGTATTCGATTTATTTGGGATATTAATGAATTTATTCCAATTAGTTAGTTACCAAATTATTATTTTTTGGAGAAATATCGGTTTAAATAAAACTATCAATTTATTTAACTATTAAAATGAAATCACCGACGAATCAAAATTGTCAAATGAAAATTTATTACTCGATCTGTTCGAATATTTATGAATTTGTATAAATTGTTTATACAAGGTTAAAAATCAAGAAAATCGAGTCAAGCTGGAATAAAATGGATTGCAAAATAAAAGGGCAAAGGTGAGATTTTTCTCACTCAAATGAAATTTGATTCTACAGTTGATTGATTGATTTGATTGCTATTGGATGTGATATCAGATATGGTAGGATATATCTATATATATAGCAATATATACATATTGGCATATGTATATATTGGATTGATTGATTTCCCGCCTCGTATAGCGGATGAGACCCTATTGCGCCGTTAGTAAGCGGATGATTTTTATAAAACCCATATACCGCGATATTCCACCTCGAAGTGGAATTGGTATTGTTCTAACGTCTGTGGATGCAGGGAAACAGGTTGGAGGGATCCAACTGGATTCCTCACCAGTATTTATTTATTTACAGATATTGTGATGTATATTCTGTTATCATATGATGTTATATGATGTATGGCTGTCGTGATTGACAAATTTGTGTGTTGCATCATCAGATTCATTTTTGAAGTTAAAAATAACGATGATGAATTTAAAAGAGATTTTTAAAGTGATTTTTGAAAGCATACGTTTATTTAATTTTTGAATTGATTTATAAACGTTCAACTTTTAAAGATAGAATTATGATTTTTTGTGAAATATAACCAAAGTGTCATTTTTGAAGTAAATAGTTGATTGATTTATAAGATGGTTTAAATGTAGATTTTTGAATTATTGTAAACGGTTTATATAAAAGGTTTAAACAATTGATATCTGTAAATTAAAAGTATTGGACTCATAAAACGAGTTTTATAAGTGTTAAAAATGAAATATCAATGGAATTCGTAAGTGAATGAAATTTATAGAATTGTAAATTGTGAAGATATGAAATTTATAGATTTATAAATTGTGAAGTTATAAAATGAATAAAAGTGCAGAATAGAAGATTTATAAGAAATTAACTTATAAAACTGGATTTTTGCCTTTAAAGGGAGTATTGATCGAACTTGTTAATAAAGGGGATTTATAAATCAAAGTTGTTGTGAAATATAAAGTTGAATTTATAAACGTTGTTTTATAAATCTGAAATCACTTATTTTAATAAGTGAATTATAGAAATTAATAAAAGGAGATTTATAAATCGAAGTTGTTATAAATCAGAAATGGAATTTATAAACGTTGTTTTATAAATTCGAAATCAATTGAATTTGATGAATTAAATAGTGAAATGTGATTAGTGAAGTATATTCATGATTTTGGATAGTGAATATATTGCTAAGTAAAATGGATATTGTTCGGGAAAGTGACATTAAAAATGAAGTAAATTGTTTTAACAATGTTAAAAATGTATTAACTATCGAAATCATAGATTTCAACATTCATTGTTGA
Source organism: Allium fistulosum (assembly GCA_030737815.1). Taxonomy (NCBI): domain Eukaryota; kingdom Viridiplantae; phylum Streptophyta; class Magnoliopsida; order Asparagales; family Amaryllidaceae; genus Allium; species Allium fistulosum. The sequence continues at coordinate 644,080,364 of CM060904.1, forward strand.
AATAGAAGTTTTTCGAGAAATAAGGAAATGGTGGACTATAACACTGTTGTTATAGTAAATGATTTCCGAAAGGAAATATTTTTATCTAGTATTGGGATTTACATATCTATCTTAATTTTCGAATCCCTATACTAGTGATTTCGAGTCGTCGTAACGATGTTTTACGTAACATTCGTTTTGACTCAAATAAATGTTGTTATAGTAAATGTTTTCCTTAAAGAATGAATATATACTTAAATTTTGATTTGAGTATATTGAATATTTTCAAATGTTGAAAATTAATGAGGTTTGAGAATTAATTATTATTAAATAAGTATGGAATTGCTTTTCCAATATGAAATGAAACGTTTTGAGAATTTATCTTTGTAAAGATAAATTGAAATTGAATATTGAAATCGATTTGAAAATCGTATATCAGTAGATATTTTTGAAATATAAATTCACTATGGATTTTATAAAAGAAATGGGAGTTCATTTTTAAAAATAAATATCGATTTATTTTTGAAGTGTGGAAATTATATATCTAGTAAAGATATTTTTGAAGAATAAATAATTTGGAAAATTATTTGGAATCTGATGATGTTACGCATCTTTATTGATAGTTAAATAACCGACTATCAATAATTACCTGAATGATATTTGTTGTGAATTGGATGAATTTGAATGCCACACTTATTTTTGAATAAGCGCTCACTATTCGGGTTAGCCGGGAAAGGACCATGGGGTCGTATAACCCATTCCGAATATGTGATACGTCGTTATGAATCGCATTTGATGACCGGTGTTGAAGACCGGATATTTTTGAAAACGGAATGATTACCGTCGAGTTACTCTACATCGGCTGATCTCCGATTTAGAGGTTTTATCACCCTTAGAGACGGGAAGTCTGGACGTGATTAGAAAATTATCCGGATGTGCAAGGGCTTCGTGAGAAGTGCCTTCGGTTCTGTTCGATCCCGGAACAGACTTGTATGGATTGTATGTCTGACGTTACAAATTGAGATATAAAGCTGATTTCTTTCAAATACATTTCTGTTGGTGGCGGAGAATTTATTCTCTTAGCTTAACACCCTTCTCTGAGACGTACGAGCTCAGAGGTTATGTAGTTGAAATTTATCAGCAATATACTCCCAATTTGGTAACGCGGCATACTGAGTGTTGCTGTGAAATGATCGTTGTTTGATCATTTATGATATGATCGTTTGTTTGATCATTTATCTTTATGATCAATTCTTTGATCATTTGTTTGACCCGAAGCATGGCTTTTGAAAAGCGTAGCTTTGTGGACGAGACTTCGTCGAGCCTCACACCCCGGAAATGGTCAAAACAGGAAGGATGCAGCAAGGTTCTAGGGAGTAGCGCCCCTTAGTGTATGTCATTCCTTCTGGATAGAGGTGGTATCATGGTATGGAGCCCAGATACTTAACCTATGTTGATACTACTTATTATGTGGTTTGTTGCGAATCGGGGATCCTCGGGAAGATCGGTTACGATCGGGGGATGACATACGCGTGTCAGTAGTTACCTATTTTTGTAGAGGTAACCCGGCCTTGTGTTGGCAGAGATCCGGTTAGGTTCTCGGGACGTCATTCCAGAGGCGTTCCTTCGTGGCATAGGAAGTTCCTTAGCCTGACCATTTATTGGAAATCCAAACTCCAATACGAGACTTGTACGGTTTTAGTTGTAGAACCTGCCATCTACTTATGGTGGCGCCCCACTGTTTGGATGGTAGCTATAGTAGGCATAGTTCGAAATGTCTATGCTGGCTAAGATTTATATTCTACTTTCGAAATGTTTTCCACTATGCACTAATAATAATATCAAAAAAAGAATTTGATTTTGCGTAGTAAGCATCTTTGACTATCATAAGAAGAAATCTCCTCCAATTCTGCGTTTGCATTGTGTGTGTGGCGGGAGGTCTTATGGTAGTCTCATTTTCCAAAAAGCATTGCGAATCTATTTTAAAATATTCCTTTGTTATCCTTTAAAGATAAACTGTTTTACGATCTCACACCAGTCACCATGACTGACTCGGAGTTTATTGTTCCCTTCTAAACTCTGGGTGCCCACCAATTTCCACACGGGCAGTCTAGAGTTAGGTTATCAGGATATTCTGGATATTCTGGAGCTTTGGAAGCAAGCTGGATGGCGAGACGTAGTATTTGTATCTGATAGTATCTATTCCGCTATGTATTCTATATGAGGACAAGTTTATATAACTGTCCATTGTTGTATATCGACTCTGATTGATGTATGAATAAACTGATATAGTTCTTTGTTTTAAAAGACTAGTGATTATCTATTATATATTGTTCCGCTGCGATGTGTAAGATTCTGATATTGTTTTCTGTTCTGATGTTGTTCTGTTGTTCTTCTTTCTTCTCTTCTTTCTTCTTCTTCTTTCCTTTTTCTTCTATTTTTCTTCTTCTTCTCCCTTTTCTTGTTCTTAAAACCCCTCAAGGTTCGTATTTCCATGCCCTTGAGTTAATCAATGGAGATTAGTGTTTAATCAAGGAGTACGGATTTACGGGTCTTGACAGTTGGTATCAGAGCATATGGTTAAGCGACAACCCTGCTCTGTTGGGTGTTACTCATTAGAGATAGAGTCAGTGGTACTCTAGAATGAGTTTGAGTGTAATAATAGATATGAGTGCGTATTTGTTAGTTAATATAAAAATTGTTTTATATTGTGATGATTGATTTATTGAGTGGCATATGAACCTTCGTCGGCACAGTCTGCGCAACTGGATCGAAGGGGTTTCTAAACACTTGAATAGAACAATTCGACACAATATGTTTTGAATAGGGTAAATGAAATAATTTTGCCCAAAACTATTTTTGTATAGAAAAGAAACGATTTTCTATGAATTATCATAGTATATGGATGTTTGGTTGTTAATTAGGAAATGATAACATTGAAATATTATCATTGTTTTATGAGATTGAATGAGAAATTAAAATAATAACCAAAGATTTGGAGATAAATCCATTTAACAAATGGAAATTATAAATGTAAATTAAGAATATAAGAAAATAAATTCACATACAAATGAAATTTAAAGAATGTAAATTATAAATGTGATTTGTAATTTGAAATAGAATTCCAGAGAAGAATTTGAAAATTTTGGAGATTTGGAAAGTTTAAATCATTTTTGATTTGAAAATGAATTTCAAAAAGTTTGAAAAGTATTTTGGAGAGATGAAAGCTCTAAACTCTTTTCGGTCGCTGGAAAATAACTTCGGTAATGACTGCAGCATCATCGATGTTCATTTCCGGGTTTCCAAAAGAGGAATTGCTGCCAAATTATTTTAAATGGAAGTTGTTTGGAAAATTTGGGTTTTGTTTTGGAAATTCAAAGGATAATTTGAATTGTTTTCAAAATGATTTTGAAATGTTGGTAAGACTCTGGAATACTATATAAAAATATTTATAAAATATTATTAAGTTGATAACTTATACAATTTGAATTTTGATAGAATAAATTTAACTTAAAGAATGGAGTTAAATTAAAGAAAGTATAAGTGAATAAATTTGAATAAATGAAAGTGAAATTGAAAGTTGAGATTCATTTTGAAGTTGTAAGCAATAGAAATGAATTGAATTGTTATAAATGAAAGATGAATTAAAATTCATACAAAATTGGAAATCCAGTTTAATATAAGTGGTTATAAACCAAAATAGTGAATTGAAAATATAATGTGTATATGGAATATTTATATTGAACCTAAGAAATGAAGAGTGAAATTCTTAAGTAAAATTTGATATTGAAATTATTCTAAGTTGAGGATTGAATAAAAATAAAACTGGAATTGAAACTGAATGTTGAAAACAAATTTTAGTAAGTGGATTAGAATTCGTAATGAATTAGTAATTGGAACTAATTTAAAATAGTGCAGTTGTGAATGAAAGTAAATTGATAGAAATTCAATATTCAGAAGTTAAATAGAATCCAAATTGAATTGAAATTGTGAATTGAATTCAAATGAAAATGAAATGTAAAATTGAATGAAAATAGATATGTAACTTCAATAGAAAAGTAAAAATGGTATAAGAAGTATATATTGACAATTTTGTAATAAAATTTGCAAAATGCTTTGAATGTTGTAACTAGATATTATGGCTAGTAGGATATACAGGTGTTATAATGGAATTAAATTTGAAGATAAATTTGAAAGGCTCGACAAAAAGGTAAGTATTTGAATTTCAATATGAGATTTGCTGATTTCTTGTCTAGCCGCTTGGCTTTTTCTTTTTCTTTTTGAAATCTGAGGGTCCGTAGGGATGTTTTGTAGTCGTGCCGTGTTAGCTGCGCAAAGGAGACGCTGGCGAAATTTTTTGAAAACTTCGGGTGTTAGAAAATTTTCGAGAAAATTTTGAAAGTTTAAAATTTGAATTTAAAATTTAAATTTGAATTGTTAAGGTAAACAATATTGTTTTGAAACTTATAATTTAAGTTGGAAAGTTAGTTGAATTGATAATGAATCTTTAGTAGAAAGATTTGTTTTGACAAAATGATAAAACTATTAGATGTTGAAAAATAGTAGACGAGTTAAGGACCTTTTTTTCCTAACTTGTAATTTCGGGACGAAATTCTTTTAAGGAGGGAAGTTTGTAACGACCTAGAATTTTGAACAAATTAAATTGAAAATATTTAATTAATTTTAAATATTTGAATGATAGTTTGACTTGAATTTCAAATTATCAGAATAAATTGGCGATTTAATTTTAAAAATTTAATCTATTGTAAGTTGAATAAAAATTTGAATCTTCAATTCTTAGTTGAAGAAAAATATTTCAAAAGCTTTTAAAATTCGTATTGATATTACCGAAGATAATTGAAGCTTCGAAATTGAATTTGAAATCGATTTGTTCAGTTTTGAAAATCATATCGTTTTAAATTAAATTTAAAAATAGCCGTCCGGGCCACAGTCTTGGAATTCGACGAAACTAGTTCCATTGGGTCCGTAATATCGAATTATTACCGGATTTCAAATTTCGTATTGATCGGAGTTGTTGTGTGACCATACAGTAAGTAAACGCGTTGAAAATTTTATGGAGTTCAATTTAAATTTGTATTTGGTCAACATCAGCACTTTTGGCCTTAACTCAAAACACTGTAGCCTGTTAACTTTAGCACGCAAATGTCTCCTCTCGTACAAAACACCATCATCTCGTTCCCTGAAATCACGTCTTCTTCTGTTTCGTTCAGAGAAGAAAAAAAATCAATACGAACGATAAGTATCTCGTCCCCATCCCTTATCATTCAGATTTTTCAGAATCAAACGAAACAAGAAAGGAAAAAAAATGGTCGAAGCTGTTCTCCCCAGTTCAAATGAACGAAACCAAAAATCAAAATAAAAAATGGCCGCTCCTCCTCTTCGTTTTCAAAATCAAATTCGACTTGTTCGATCAATGGTGGCCACGACATCAAATCGAAAGGGGGCACTCGCGTTTAGGCGGCAACCCGGTGGTGTCGTTCGCAGGGAGGTGGCGGCTTTGAGGTGAAGGCAGGCAACGGCATGGTCGAGGCGGCGAATCACGTGGGATCATGGAATTGCGAGAGGACTCGAGGCCACGGCGATGAATTGTGGGTCGCGATCGATGTTGGCAGCGACTCAAGTGATGGGGAGATTCTTGAATCGAGGTTGGGGGCTGGAGATCTCTCAGCGATGGCGGTGATGGAGAGGGACGAGCATGGTGGCATGGGTTGGCATTCGCGATTCGATGCCAGGTGATGGTCAATGTTGTTGAACTTCGGCTGAAGGAGGTGCATTCGAATTAGGGGATGGCAGACTGAGGCGACTTCGACGAGTAAGGAGGGAGGCTCGTGTTGTCTTCAATCTAGTATGATAGTAAGGTATATACATCTATTTATTTTTCAGATTTAAGATTTCTATAATTTTATATGCATATGAGTAAAACAGTAAAGAAAAAATATATAGATATCTCAGTATTTGATTTACAGTAAGTTATAAAAATAATCCTGTTTTTTTTATATATATATGTATATAGATAAAACCAATAAAAAATATTAGGGGATTTCTAATTTGTTTGGAGAATTTAGAAAAATTAGATGTGGAAATCTATAACCTATTTTTAAGTATATATGTATATATATATTTTTAAAAGGTTGGAAATAAAAATCGTTAAATCAAATAAAAATACCAAACGAAAATGGGTATTCGATTTATTTGGGATATTAATGAATTTATTCCAATTAGTTAGTTACCAAATTATTATTTTTTGGAGAAATATCGGTTTAAATAAAACTATCAATTTATTTAACTATTAAAATGAAATCACCGACGAATCAAAATTGTCAAATGAAAATTTATTACTCGATCTATTCGAATATTTATGAATTTGTATAAATTGTTTATACAAGGTTAAAAATCAAGAAAATCGAGTCAAGCTGGAATAAAATGGATTGCAAAATAAAAGGGCAAAGGTGAGATTTTTCTCACTCAAATGAAATTTGATTCTACAGTTGATTGATTGATTTGATTGCTATTGGATGTGATATTAGATATGGTAGGATATATCTATATATATAGCAATATATACATATTGGCATATGTATATATTGGATTGATTGATTTCCCGCCTCGTATTGCGGATGAGACCCTATTGCGCCGTTAGTAAGCGGATGATTTTTATAAAACCCATATACCGCGATATTCCACCTCGAAGTGGAATTGGTATTGTTCTAACGTCTGTGGATGCAGGGAAACAGGTTGGAGGGATCCAACTGGATTCCTCACCAGTATTTATTTATTTACAGATATTGTGATGTATATTCTGTTATCATATGATGTTATATGATGTATGGCTGTCGTGATTGACAAATTTGTGTGTTGCATCATCAGATTCATTTTTGAAGTTAAAAATAACGATGATGAATTTAAAAGAGATTTTTAAAGTGATTTTTGAAAGCATACGTTTATTTAATTTTTCAATTGATTTATAAACGTTCAACTTTTAAAGTTATAGAAATTATGATTTTTTGTGAAATATAACCAAAGTGTCATTTTTGAAGTAAATAGTTGATTGATTTATAAGATGGTTTAAATGTAGATTTTTGAATTATTGTAAACGGTTTATATAAAAGGTTTAAACAATTGATATCTGTAAATTAAAAGTATTGGACTCATAAAACGAGTTTTATAAGTGTTAAAAATGAAATATCAATGGAATTCGTAAGTGAATGAAATTTATAGAATTGTAAATTGTGAAGATATGAAATTTATAGATTTATAAATTGTGAAGTTATAAAATGAATAAAAGTGCAGAATAGAAGATTTATAAGAAATTAACTTATAAAACTGGATTTTTGCCTTTAAAGGGAGTATTGATCGAACTTGTTAATAAAGGGGATTTATAAATCAAAGTTGTTGTGAAATATAAAGTTGAATTTATAAATGTTGTTTTATAAATCTGAAATCACTTATTTTAATAAGTGAATTATAGAAATTAATAAAAGGATATTTATAAATCGAAGTTGTTATAAAACAGAAATGGAATTTATAAACGTTGTTTTATAAATTCGAAATCAATTGAATTTGATGAATTAAATAGTGAAATGTGATTAGTGAAGTATATTCACGATTTTGGACAGTGAATATATTGTTAAGTAAAATGGATATTGTTTGGGAAAGTGACATTAAAAATGAAGTTAATTGTTTTAACAATGTTAAAAATGTATTAACTATCGAAATCATAGATTTCAACATTCATTGTTGAAATAGACGTTTTTCGAGAAATAAGGAAATGGTGGACTATAACACTGTTGTTATAGTAAATGATTTCCGAAAGGAAATATTTTTATCTAGTATTGGGAATTACATATCTATTTTAATTTTCGAATCCCTATACTAGTGATTTTGAGTCGTCGTAACGATGTTTTACGTAACATTCGTTTTGACTCAAATAAATGTTGTTATAGTAAATGTTTTCCTTAAAGAATGAATATATACTTAAATTTTGATTTGAGTATATTGAATATTTTCAAATGTTGAAAATTAATGAGATTTGTGAATTAATTATTATTAAATAAGTATGGAATTGCTTTTCCAATATGAAATGAAACGTTTTGAGAATTTATCTTTGTAAAGATAAATTGAAATTGAATATTGAAATCGATTTGAGAATCGTATATCAGTAGATATTTTTGAAATATAAATTCACTATGGAATTTATAAAAGAAATGGGAGTTCATTTTTAAAAATAAATATCGATTTATTTTTGAAGTGTGGAAATTATATATCTAGTAAAGATATTTTTGAAGAATAAATAATTTGGAAAATTATTTGGAATCTGATGATGTTACGCATCTTTATTGATAGTTAAATAACCGACTATCAATAATTACCTGAATGATATTTGTTGTGAATTGGATGAATTTGAATGCCACACTTATTTTTGAATAAGCGCTCACTATTCGGGTTAGCCGGGAAAGGACCATGGGGTCGTATAACCCATTCCGAATATGTGATACGTCGTTATGAATCGCATTTGATGACCGGTGTTGAAGACCGGATATTTTTGAAAACGGAAGGATTACCGTCGAGTTACTCTACATCGGCTGATCTCCGATTTAGAGGTTTTATCACCCTTAGAGACGGGAAGTCTGGACGTGATTAGAAAATTATCCGGATGTGCAAGGGCTTCGTGAGAAGTGCCTTCGGTTCTGTTCGATCCCGGAACAGACTTGTATGGATTGTATGTCTGACGTTACAAATTGAGATATAAAGCTGATTTCTTTCAAATACATTTCTGTTGGTGGCGGAGAATTTATTCTCTTAGCTTAACACCCTTCTCTGAGACGTACGAGCTCAGAGGTTATGTAGTTGAAATTTATCAGCAATATACTCCCAATTTGGTAACGCGGCATACTGAGTGTTGCTGTGAAATGATCGTTGTTTGATCATTTATGATATGATCGTTTGTTTGATCATTTATCTTTATGATCAATTCTTTAATCATTTGTTTGACCCGAAGCATGGCTTTTGAAAAGCGTAGCTTTGTGGACGAGACTTCGTCGAGCCTCACACCTCGGAAATGGTCAAAACAGGAAGGATGCAGCAAGGTTCTAGGGAGTAGCGCCCCTTAGTGTATGTCATTCCTTCTGGATAGAGGTGGTATCATGGTATGGAGCCCAGATACTTAACCTATGTTGATACTGCTTATTATGTGGTTTGTTGCGAATCGGGGATCCTCGGGAAGATCGGTTACGATCGGGGGATGACATACGCGTGTCAGTAGTTACCTATTTTTGCAGAGGTAACCCGGCCTTGTGTTGGCAGAGATCCGGTTAGGTTCTCGGGACGTCATTCTAGAGGCGTTCCTTCGTGGCATAGGAAGTTCCTTAGCCTGACCATTTGTTGGAAATCCAAACTCCAATACGAGACTTGTACGGTTTTAGTTGTAGAACCTGCCATCTACTTATGGTGGCGCCCCACTGTTTGGATGGTAGCTATAGTAGGCATAGTTCGAAATGTCTATGCTGGCTAAGATTTATATTCTACTTTCGAAATGTTTTCCACTATGCACTAATAATAATATCAAAAAAAGAATTTGATTTTGCGTAGTAAGCATCTTTGACTATCATAAGAAGAAATCTCCTCCAATTCTGCGTTTGCATTGTGTGTGTGGCGGGAGGTCTTATGGTAGTCTCATTTTCCAAAAAGCATTGCGAATCTATTTTAAAATATTCCTTTGTTATCCTTTAAAGATAAACTGTTTTACGATCTCACACCAGTCACCATGACTGACTCGGAGTTTATTGTTCCCTTCTAAACTCTGGGTGCCCACCAATTTCCACACGGGCAGTTTAGAGTTAGGTTATCAGGATATTCTGGAGCTTTGGAAGCAAGCTGGATGGCGAGACGTAGTATTTGTATCTGATAGTATCTATTACGCTATGTATTCTATATGAGGACAAGTTTATATAACTGTCCATTGTTGTATATCGACTCTGATTGATGTATGAATAAACTGATATAGTTCTTTGTTTTAAAAGACTAGTGATTATCTATTATATATTGTTATGCTGCGATGTGTAAGATTCTGATATTATTTTCTGTTCTGATGTTGTTCTGTTGTTCTTCTTTCTTCTCTTCTTTCTTCTTCTTCTTTCCTTTTTCTTCTTCTTCTCCTTTTTCTTGTTCTTAAAACCCCTCAGGGTTCGTATTTCCATGCCCTTGAGTTAATCAATGGAGATTAGTGTTTAATCAAGGAGTACGGATTTACGGGTCTTGACAGAAAACATCACTGGCCCACCATCAAAACTGGAAACCACGTCGTTCTCGACATCCCGGCCACCTGAAAATCGAAAACTCCGGTCAACTCTTCTCCAACATCCCCACTACAATTCCCCAAAACCACGTCGCACTCGATCGCCTGTAGACGACGAACCAAACAAAATACACAGCCTCGACAAAACTAGGTTTACGAACTTAAAATGTTCGCCGCCGCCACCACGACCATCTATAAACCCATCCAGTATTTTTCCTTGAATCGCCGATCACTCCTCTACCATCCCAGAGAATCCCGACCTTCCCCATCGACGTGATCACAAGAATTCGACCATATAATGAAATTTGAACAAACTCGATCTGCTCTTAAATTCTAACTCAAAAAATTATGATTCTTACTTTAAAAATCATGTTTTAGTATGAGAATTCAGTTCATATTCCTGAATTCGAGAATTAAAAGATTCGAATTTTGACTTATATAAAGTTATGCTCAGATTTCTTGGTTTCCAGAGTTATTAACAAGTTGTTTAAACTTAAATTGATTTTTTTAAAACTTAGTTCATGATCAAACAAACATTTTCTGTTTTGATCCTAAGTCCAAACATCAAGTAGATTGAGCAGAATGATTTTTTTTGAAACAGACTTATATTTTAGAGTTTGAAAACAGAGAATGTTTATAACAGCCTACACACACCATTTACTAAGAACTTATACATTAATGAATTTTAAAATCATAAATCTTCATTTTTTTAAAGTAACACATTCATATTTATGATTTAATGATTATTTACAATATATTGAAAACATTGTTTCAAATTTCCTTTTTAAATTTCAATTCAAACTTGAATTTACATTTTAGTTTTGACTTAAAATTCAGTTTTAACAATTTAAATTTGGTTTTACATTCTGAAGACAGAAACAGGTTCAAAACCCTGTAACCAACTTGACTAGAGCCTGGACGAATTTACTTCGAGTTCCTCCGTTCGCTACTTCGAGTAAACAACTCGAATCACTCGAGTTCCACGCGAGAATTTCTCATTTTTTTTCCAGGCAAAACAAATACCCAGACACCAGAGCTTGTGAAAATTTCAAAACTGAAACCTTTCTTTGATCTTTGGTTTGTCTTGAATTAAATGGTTGTTTAAAGTTATATTTTGTTTAAGTTTGAAATAGTATTTGCTTCAGATTTTTATAGCTTGAAGAAACGAACTGAGATGAAGATAATGTATATAAGAAATGAAGTAGACAGGGTATGCATTTGGTACAGGGGAATATATCATTTATTTGTACATCAAGTTGATATTTTATTTGTTTGTATAAATTGATTTTTTTGTTTTGGTCAGAGATTTTTTTAGGTTGAAACGATATAATATGGTGTGCTATCTTCTTTGTTGGCTGATAATCTATTATGGTGGCTAGAGGATATGGCATTAATTGCCTTGGTACTTTATGTCTTCCTTGCAAGCTAATGCATATATATATATATTTGTTTCATTCTTGAGTGTATAATATTGTCTTCTACTTAGCCTACATACTTATCTTATTATATGTTTGAAACATGAATGTATATTTCTTTTATCTTGTCTTATTCTTTGTCTTTGTAATATTACTTTATACTATAAACAATTTCTATTTTAGTCTATGTTATTAGATTTTATCTAATGTATTTACTTTATACTTTATCTTATCTAATTTGTATTTTTATTTTCCTTTCTAGTTTTATCTTATATATATTTATTTCTATTTCTTTTATTATTTATTTATTTATTTCTAACTTGAATATTTATTATCGATTTTACTTTAACATTTATTGTCTCATATTCATATACAATATTTAAATTTAAACGATTTAACATATATTCTATTTGAATTGGGGAAACTCGCTTCAATTTACAATTAATTTTACAATTTTAATTCAAAAATCAAATTAATTATTAATTCAAATATATATAAAATCCGGGGTCGTTACATAATCTCCAGGCAAAACGAGTATAGGCGCAAGATAAGAAGAATATACCATTCCAAGCAGAAAAGGATGAGTCAGATTCAGATGAGGAAGATATGGCATTTATTGCTAAGAATTTCAAAAAGTTTTTGAAATTCAGAAAGAGCAACAAATTCAGAAACAACAAGAATAGCTTCAACATTAATAATAACAACAACAAGCCATCGTCTTCTGCTCTTGAATGTTATGAATGTCACAAGAAATGACACATCATGAATGACTGTCCTTATCGAAAGAGAGATAAATTTAAGAATAAGAAAAATAGATTCAAAAAGAAAGCCTTCTCTGTTACATGTGATGATTCAGAATTATCTTCATCATTAGATAGTGACACAGATAACGATTCTGAACAAGCCAATGTCTGTTTTATGGCTACAAATAACGAGGTGAGTGATTTAACTTTTGATGATTTAGTGGATATAAATTCAGAATTACTTGATAAGCTAAGAAACATCAAAAGAAAATATAAAGACACTATTAAAAAATTAAATAGGACTGAAATTGTGGTAGATATGTTAAGAAATGAGAAAGAAATTTTAGAAGAACTTGAAACTTCTCAAGAATCTTGTTCTAATACAACTTCTCAACTGTCTATGTTAAGTCAAGAAATTGAAACTCAAAAAGAAAAGAATGATGCTCTTTTAGTTGAAAATCATGATTTGAAAGCTAATATTAAAATATTGAAATTAGATATTTCTAGTCTTAAAACAAAATTAGATGATATTACTAAAAATGTCTCTAATTTTAACAAAGGAAGAGAGAATCTTTCTAAAATTATAAAAAATTCTCAGATAGTTTCAAATAAAAAGAGACTAGGATATAAACAAGTATCAAAAAGTATTCCAAACAAAAAGAACTCTTTATATAATAATTTTAAAAGGAACAATGATATTATTGTAAAATAAGTTTCAAAAGTTCCAAATTATTCTAAATCAATTAAGATTTGGGTTCTTAAAACCAGCAATTCTTTGATTAGAAACAAATACATAAAATCTTTAATAGAAACAGTTCACAAAATAAAGATTTTATTTTCAAAAGGAATTCTGAACCCTTTTGAGTTTGGTTTCCAAAGATCTAACTCTTAGGGCCACTTAAAAAGAGTGGAAAATGAATATTGGACAGTGGTTTATCATTGATATTGTTATAAGCTATCTTATGTTGTGTAAATATAATCCCTTATATATCCCTCTCCTTGACAAAGGGGGAGAAGAAGTATCACACTGCACTAACAAAATTTGCAGTATTATAAGATATCGGCACAAATTCAGGAGGAGTTATAGATTGTAGATTCTTGTCGAAATTTATCTCATATGAAGTTGTCATCAATCAAAAAGAGGGAGAATGTTGGACTTCATGCTTTTGATTCATGACAAGGAACTCAAGACAAAAAGTGGATTATCAAATATTCGACAAGTATGGTTTATTAGAGTTTAAGTTTGGTTTAGTTTAGTATATATTGTTAAAATCTTTCCTCAAGTAAAACCTACGCATATAATTTTTTATATATACTGTAAACTAAATTAGTCGACTAAACACTATAACTTAGTATATTAAACTGAACTTAGTTGACTAAACACTACAACTTAGTTGACTAAACTGACTTAGTCGACTAAAATTCATGGTTAGTCGACTAAACACTTCCATTTTCGAACTAATATTTTTCTGTTTCAACTTAGTCGACTAAATGATTATATTCAGTCGACTAAACATGTTCAAACTGCCATATTTTCAAATTTTCTGAAGAGACACTTCTTCTTCCTAAAGAGGAATCTCTTCCATGAAGAGTTGCATCCATTTCCCTTCATCAAAACTCTTTGCCAACTGTTGTAACACTTCATTCGTTATATATATGCATTACATTCAAGATCATAGCACTCAACTCAACTTTCTACTCTCTACTTTCTTGAATATTCAGTTGTTTAGAATTTGTGAAATCAAGTTTATATTTCTTCATTTCTAAAGCAATCTATACTTTCTTTATCTTCACGGACACAATATACATATCATATTTAAGGAAATGATTACAAGAAGGGTGTACTTCATTTTAAAAATCTACGTTGTAACAAGAACACGCAAAGTCAAGAAATCATTTCATTTGTATCATAGTCCTGTTCGGTTTCTCGAGCGGGAAAATCCTGTTCGGTTGCTCAAGTGGTCAAAGTCCTGTTCGGTTGCTCATGCAGTGTAAACCTATTCCTCCGGGTTAAGCGAGGGTTGCTAGTTTAAATCCAGAAGGAGTTTGGGACTGGACGTAATATGAGAATTCGAACCAGTATAAAAATCTCTAGTGTCATTTTATTTTACTGCTATATTTACCTACTTTTTATTCCGCACTAGTAGTTTAGATAATATTCATATTACACATCCTACAGTCACTTTCAACACATATATATTATCAATTAAATCATATATTATAATTAATATATATTTTAGATTTAATATTTAGTTCCAATTTATATGAGTTTATATATATATATGTGTGTGTGTGTGTGTACATATATATGTGTATATGTATATGTATGTATGTATGTATGTATGTGTGTGTGTGCACACACACACATATATATGGCAATGTGATAACAAAATTTTTGAAATATATTTCATACCTACATGTAATTTTTTTCTGACAGATATGAATTTAATATCAAACATTAGATCGATTATATATATATATATATATGTAGAAATTATGAATATTACAAATTATAATATTATACTGTAATTTGATTTAAAACATAACCGTATCAATATATATTGTACTTTTATTTGATTTAAAACATAATTATATCAATATATATTCCTTATAAACAAATATAAATTCAGTTATTTAATTTAGAAAAAAAAATATATTATTTTTTCTTAGCTGAAATATCTAATTTAACATATATATTAAAATTGAATGATTTTGAATAGGAATTATAGTAAAATAATCTTGTCGTTGACTATACGTCGTATTGATAGCTTCGCCTTCCAATGAACCTTTTCTCTAACTTCAAATTGAGTTACAAAGTCCAAGATGAAGGTATAGTTTAGTGGAGGAGAGGGGTGAGAAACTTTTGTACAAAAATAATGAGGTTTGTGGGTGTATTTATAGGAGAGTGTTGAATGAATCCAGACACATTTCATGTCCGAAAAATTTAGTCCTGATTAGAATTTTTGTATCCTTAAATAACAATTCAATTTTTGAATATTTTATCAACTCTCATCTCAAGGCCAACCACATTCAGATTCAGACGCATGCGTTCTAAAACAGTTATACAAAATTTGGACTACTATTTATACTTTTAAGTTATTATATTGATCCACCTTGCAGGAAATATAAAATATTATTATTTTGCACATGCGAGTCGGCTTATAGTAACCGTACCGCTCTACAACATTTATAACATGTGTATGGAAAAGACGGATCAACAATTACATAACTCACACATGAGCACATCAGACTTACGACCTGACATTAACACCACGTAGGGTGCATACATATGACAACCTACTGCACAAGGCAGTCCCACATCTCTTCACAAAGATGCATATAGCAATCTCATAATCACTCACATAAACAAATTGCAACAAGAAAACTCATGAAAGAACATAACTCTCATGCTAAAATATAACATGAATAAACACCCATACTACCATAGCAATTCACACATCCGAGCAAAGCTAGGAACAGCTGTAGTCTAATGCAAAAGCACCAATTACATTGCAGAAGGCTTCCATGAACAGATTCCATCATGAACAACATATCACAAAACATTAATTGCAAGTGAGAAAGGAAGACTCGATGTCGGATCATGAGGCAAGGCTGAAACGCACCAAGCCAGGAGCAAACGGTAGAGATCTTCTAAGGATAGCCAGAAAAATAATAGACCAAACTAAAATAAGGTTCCACTAGAAGATATATAAGGCAATGCAAAAATAACCATTCCAATCAAGGAGACACATAACCACTGAAGTTTGCATAAGGCTAGTGCCAACATGACAAAAAAATAAAGAACCAAGGGGACCTAAATCTAAAGCAACCCAAATTGCAATGAAGTACCACAAGCAAAAGTAATGAGAAAACACCTCCATTGTTGAGTAATCACCATGGATCTATTGTAGTTGCGGAAGTAAGTCTGGATAGGAGCTTTGAAAAATACACCAACGACAACATTCTTCGAGAAACTAGCACGAAGCATGACAAAAAAACTGTCCTTAAAGCAAGATCGAAACATACACAAACTTTTCATATCCCAAATTAGAAAAGACGCTGAAGAATATATTCCTCTTAGTCGGCATAGCCAAACGAACAACCAAAAGGTTTTGGATCTCTGAAAAAAAGAGGGCTCGGTTAGCAGCTAGCTATGTCAGATCTTAAAAGGACGAAGAGATAGGGAACAAAAATGAAAGGAAGTACGGTGTAGTCAAAATAAATTAAACAAGAAATGGCTCTCAAGCAAGATTCGAGGCTTAAGGTTTTAAGGGTCCGACCGATCAAACCATTAAAAACCGCACATATAATTTTATTGGAATTTAACGTTACATGCTAAACGAAAATATTGAAAATACAACAAAAAATGCATTATTTATGTTACAGCCTTAGTTTAGCTTTTGGATTTGTAGAACATTCAAATATGGTACATATGGTTCACATGATAATATTTCAAATAGTTTTAACTTTGTCACACTGTGGATTACATACTAATACAACCCCTCCGTCAAGACACTTGCACAAAGTTCAGAACACAACACACAGTAGTAATATAAATACATAGTACGACCACTCTTCTTCATGAATCCATACAACACAACACAACCTCTTAATCCCAAAGGTCCTGCACACAAAGCCGCTTGCACTTGCACTTAGTTAACACGCAACCACTTGCATTTAACAGACACGCGGGTACACAACATAACCTAAACATAAAGCACCACCTGCACATAAATCTCACACAACCATTTTCACTCTTTCACAATACCACACACTACACACTACAAAACACAAACACACTTTAACTTGATTTGATTTAGGTACTTCACTACAGGCAATTGCAATTGCACTTCAGTACAAGCAATCACCACTTCCATTTTAATTTGATTCAGGTGTTTACGAATTGCAGTATTTCGACAAGTACTAGCCTCATTTGAATTCCTTAGTTCAACTGTTCGAGAATTAAAAACCAGCAATACCACTTCAAGTTTCAATAGCAATTTAATCAATAAAAAAGATACCTATAGACTTAAGGATGTGATTGGTGGATTGAAAGTAAACTACGATGGTGCTTATGATTGGCGGATGCAGCAATGGCAGATGCAACAATGATGGTGGCAATGACGATTGGTGCAGTAACGATGGCGGCGGCCACAATATAGGATTAGGGTTTTGTAGTTTGAGAGGTCGAGATCTGAAAGCAAAATATATCATGCTTTGAAGTTTGAATAGGAGAAAAAGCAGAAGAGAAGGTTAGATCGGCTGAAACAAATCAACGGTTCAAGGGTCGAAACACGGTTTGTGCATAGAGGAGACTTGATTGAGTTCCCGGCTTTTGTGGACCATGGCTCGCGGTTACTCGTGATTCGACTGTGGCCGGGTCTGGTCATAAAAACTATGCTCTCAAGTTCATATTCTTGATGACACTGTACAAACCATCCCTTCGTTTACCCTTATGTAAATTTAGTCTCTATTGATAACTTTACTTATTTTATTCCCATTTTCCCTTACTTTTAATATGCAGTGGTTATTGTTTCTTTTGTCTTTTCCTTCCAATCAAATTTTGTATCTCATGTTTATCTTTCTTATATTTTGTAATAAATTTCATTTTCTATTTTCGTATCGATCTTATTTTCCATTTTTAGATATTGATTCTTTTAGTTTAATCACATGGCATGGCAATCATGTTATAGTCATAGTTGGGTACATGTTGAACTACTTGATGTAAAATGTTATTCAAGAGAGGATCCATCTCCTTTATTATATAAGGTTAGTATCACTATAATTGATAGTCAACTTAAAGTCAAAATATCTAGCTAGTGTACATTGGATAATCGATAAATGTTATCAGATTGAACCATATATTAATAAAGTTTTAGTCCATTGACCAAACTCTAGATATCTTAGTGATATAGTAATGACGAAAAGAAAACATGCAAAAAAATATCATTATAAGATGTAGCTTAATAAAGATTAGACACTCGATTTTGCTTAAATGATCTATAAGAGATAGAATTTGTGCTTGATACTGCACTTCAGCAAAGTCCGTATAGGCTTCGGTATTAAAATTGTAGAAATATTAATAAGGCCCAAGTTCAGATCAAAAATTCAACACAACCGTGTTGTTAGCTAATTTCCGTGTTCGACCAATATAAAATTAATTTATTAACGTTACAAATTAATAAATGAATTAATATAGATGTTGTATACAATTTTAAGGGCATTTTCTTATTTATTAAAAGCCTTAAAATTGATTAAAACGATGTACAATTGTTGATTTAATTAAAAGTATGAGCTTAAACTAATTAATTGAATAATTGATTTAACTATCAACGTAATTAATTAGATCCAAAGTTTAGAAGCCCACACAAAGAGGGGACGCCATATCAGTGGGTGAGAAGGGCAAGAGACTTTGTCTTTTGATCTGGAGAAAAGAGTGTAAGATTGTAACGACCCGGGTTTTTGAACAGTTTATAATTAAATATTATAATTATTTGAATAATTGAATCTTGGATTTAATTCGAATAAAAATAATTTCGAAAGCTTATTTAATTTTTTTTAAATAAAAATGATAATGGTAATCTTTTAATTTAGAATTAAAAGTGATTAATTCGTTTTAATTAACATATGAAATTATCATTCTGGGGTACTATCTCGGTTGACGAAACTAGTGCCATTAGATCCGAAATAATGAATTGTTGTACGCCGACGAGTTTCGTGACGGACGTACTGTGTAATCGTGTGGACTCGAAACGCACAACGAAAAATTAAGAGAATAAAATATTACTATTATTTTCCTATAAATAAACTTTTAACTTAACATATTTTCATTATCTCCTCCCCTCCTTTCTTTCTTTTATCTAAAACAAAGAAAATCATAGCCACCTCTTAAATTCAATTCTTCCCAGAGATTTACTCGAACAATATTCAACGTCGTTCGATCCATTGGCTTCGTTGAGGAGAGAGCTTCATTCGGGTATGTGCTGATTTAGGTACGACGAGATTTGGAGTTGTTTGACTTTAGTCAGTGAACTAGGGCAGAGTCTGATCATCGTTAGAAGGGGAGTTAGGCTATGGCGTTGACGCTATTGGATTTCTGGGACGAAGACGCACGTGCGATGGCAACTTTGCTAACAACCGGTTTTGCAACAGCCTTGGAAACATTCACATTGCTACTAGCCCCTTTCATTTGATTGTTGGAATTTGTAAACACACCACCACCTCTTCTGCCTTGCTTCTCCCAAGCTAGAGCCTTTTGATGTGCTTCAGCAATAGATCTAGGATCAAACATATTCACCATATCTTGAATCTGCATTCTCAACCCTCCAACAAATCTAGCGGTCAACTATTCCTCCGTCTCCATGATGTCATTCCTCGCAATCAATTGATAAAATTCATCCGCATAATCATTCACTGTCTTTGTCCCCTGTCTCAAATTATGTAAACGTTGATACATAAGAGATTGATAATTGTGCGGCAAGAAAGTAGCTTTCATCAACTTCTTCATCTTCTCCCATGACTCAATCTTTGACTTTCTCATCCTCTCCTGTGTAAGTTTTGTTTGCTGCCACCATGCCATAGCTCTCCCTCTCAAATGTGTAGCAACCAACTTAACTCTTCGATGCTCGGGAACTTCCTTAAAGTCAAAAATCTCTTCAACATTAGACAACCAATCAAGGAATTCTTCAGCTTGCATACTACCCTTGAATTCTGGAATTTCAGTTTTCATCCCCGACTCCCATCATCGATCATCTTCAACATCCCGATATTGATTTCGTACTTGGTCTCGATCTCGATAATGAATATTACTTCTATCACTCTCTTCATCATAATCACGTGTACCTCGATATCGATCTCGACCATCAACATCTCTTCGATCACGCATGTCTCTTCTACTATGTCTTTCATCATCACGATATGGCTCATACTCAAACTCACGTTGAGTTCTTCTTTCTTCATCTCGAAATTCATGGTGATCTCTTCTTACCGAAACTGATGACTCTCTTCTACCTCGATCAGATTGTGGCGACACCCTCCTCGCTTCCGTAACCGATGGCGAAACTCTGTTTCCTCCATGGTTCGAGATTGGCGACCTTCTCCTTTGACCTTGATTCATGTCAATCATCAATTTCTCCAATCTACCAATACCTTCATCCAACTTCTCATTGAATTTATTACTGATTCGTTGTTCCATCTGTTCAGCATCTTCTCATTTATACAAATCTTCGACATTCTGATGATGGTTAGCTCTTCTCGGTGGCATTGTCGAATCAAACAATCTTCACAAACTTCAACTCTCGGCTTTGAACAACAAAGTCATGCACAACTTCAAACTCTTCTCCTTGGCTCCAAGACTCGGCTTAGCTATGATTGGCTAAGTCTAGCTCTGATACCAAATGATGCAGCGGAAAATAACAGAAATGAATATAACGATGAAAGTAGTAATCGGTGGATTGAAAATACCAAACGCCCAAATCCGTTGATCTCAAGAGATACCGGATTCTAGCTATCTCAAACACATTGATCGCGCACGATACCATGTTTAAAGATATACGATTCTTCGACGTTGATCAAGCGCACTTGATTCCGTGAATCGGCTTCAACAATCGTTGATTCGAGCGCACTCGAATACCAAAGGTGGAGATAGGAGATCACACTCAACTACCAATTTAAGAAGAGGCACAAAGCTCTCAAACAAAAGTTTATTCAAAATCAACCAAGTTTACAAATGACCCAACATCCCTATTTATAGGGTTACAACTCACACGACTCAACATAGGTCGCTAACGACCTAAACATCACGACCTATACAAACAACGACTCAACACAAAGACATGCGATCTAACTGGTAAGTGACTTAACAAATACAACATGAACGACATACGACTTAATACTTACAACACAACATACACGAGTTACACATATACGACCTAACAGAAATAGTTACCACACACGCGACCTAAGCTCCACGCGACTTAAGTCAAAGCAGCATATGCGGCATAAGGTCGTTAGCTCGCTTGAGCGACCTAAAGAAGTGGCTCCTGGAAATCTTCAAGCGACCTACCAACAGAGCGACCTAAGGAAAAACCTTCTTAATGCGACTTAAAACCATCAACAACTGGATCTTCTTCACACGACCTAACTAGGTCGTAGGTCGCTGGCAGTGACAGTAATGGTTTGGCTTGCTTGGTTTGCTCGTTAGGTCGTATTACATTAGGTCGCTTTCGAGTTGCTTTCCCTTCTCTCTTAGCTTGCCATCCCCTAGTTCCAATGCATACTCTGTCTCGTTAGCCCGTAAGTCGTTAGGTCGCTCGCGACCTAAAATATCGTTAGGTCGCTCGCGACCTAAAATTTGCGACCTAGTGTTGTACCGCGCTGCATCACTTTCCTACAAATCTTATGTAAATTTCCTCATCCTGGCAGTTAGTGCAAAGCCGCAGGAGGGTGTAAATTTGGAAAAGCACGCGCAATGGCAATTGCGAAGAAGGAAACTGATTAAATGAAAATCTAGATGGGTTGAGGAGATACTTCTATTCTAAATTCCTTCTATATTCAACTAAAAATGGTGAAGCTAATCTAAAATAAGCAGTCAAGAGTACAACTACCACATGTAAAAACAAAGAGGAAAATGCCTCCAGTAGGAAAAGAACACTCTTTGCTATTTTCATATGGAATAATGTTGCCTTTGTTTTCTTGTTCTTTGTGGGTTGTTGTTGCATAGTGTAATCATCACTTTCTAGTTTTAGGAATTGCTTGACGTAGCTTTACTATGGTTTCTGTCCTTTGATCAATTTTCTTTTATTTGTGTATTTCAGCACTTGAAAAACTTTTAAAAGGTTATGCTGGAAAATATGCCACTGGAGATGAAGTTCAACTGGTTAGCTACCCACTTGTTCATTCTTATTAATTGATTTTTACCGTAGATTATGATTTATCAGTGATTGGTTTAATTCAAGCCTGGTTTCATTAAGTAAATTATGTGTGCACCGAATCATTTTTTGTACGACTGTTAGGTTTTGAGATCATAGTTTATGGCAACGTCTCTTTAAAAATTTAACATTACGTAGTATATGCATACAGACGTTATTTCCATACAGTTTCATCAATGCACTTATATTGTACTTCTATAACTTAATTCCACTTGAACAAACATGCATATAATTTCAGAAAGCCTCGCAAGTCTTTTTTTTCCTCCCTAGATCGACAAAATAAACATTCATTATTATAGAACTATTTGATGAGAACATATGATTTTGTTGTTTGCAGGCTGATGCTTTGTTGGCTCTGCAAATTAAAAAAGCAATTACTAGGTCCCACGTTGACATGGTAACTAACTTCACCTTTTATTATATGCTCCATTTAGCATGCACATGAACAGTTAACACGAACATGTATAAAATATCTTAAGCTCAATTCAGTCGAATATTCTTCTAAAAACTATTAAGACAATTATACTCGCTGACAATGATATATATATATATATATATATATATATATATCTTATCGATACTAAAGATCATTACATAGTTGATTTTTAAACAAAAATTTGACCATTCAAGACTATTTTAGTTACATACCTAAAATTGGCACAGTAAATGTAAATTAAATTTTGTTCTGGTTCATACTGCTTCATATATGACATTTAAAGGACTTAATTATCTTTTTTCTAACATTTCTTTTCTAAAGCAATTATTTGTTCATTAATTTCATGCAATTCTGAAACAAAATCCTTATGAGTAGCATTATTCCAAATATACAACTTTGTTATGAATTATAAGTGTTCCAAAATCAAGATAATAGCATAACGATTTCATTTGTAGGTTTATTGGATCGCAAGGATGAAGCCGTCGCTATAACTGCGCTTCACTTTATGCATGTATAAAATGAATTTCGGCTCAGGTAAAAATTTCTATTCTCTATCCTTGTTTTTATAATCATTTTGTGTGTTAATTAATTTCGGCTCAGGTAAAAATTTCTATTCTCTATCCTTCCTAGTAGATTAGTTGGAAACAATAAGTGTGTAACTAGCCATCTTATTATTCATGTGCACCTGATTTAGAAACCCATCCATCATTGTAGTATCATGTTGATTGGTTCACCTAAAGGCACATTTGTAAACGAAGATGATCTTACATATGGAAGAACATTCACTCCATCGTATATGTATATGCACACGCGCACACACACATTAAGCATCTGTGGATGATGAGCTCCAACACCGTAGAGGTAAATTTGTTAGATTATGATTGACCCGAGCGATGTATGGTTTAGCCATCTACACAAATATGTGTCCAATTTACTATCACCTAAGACCGTTGATGACTTGAGCATTTAGGTGCATCTGATTACCCAGAATTCGATAGGAATATTTTTTTGCACTTTTTGGATCCACGGCCTTCAAATCTGGTCAATTTTTTTATATAACTCACATTACTTATGATATATATCTTTATACATTTGAACAGCTTAACCTTCATAATTCAAAAAAATAACAGTTCCTTCTCTTTTAGGAAATTGTTGGAAGTACTTGCACCTTTGTTGGTCTGCATAAATCAATGTTGCGCCTCAAATGGTTAGTACTTTATAGTTAGTTCATCGAATTTTGTTAGTAGCTGAAAACAAAATTGCAAGTTTCGATATGGAAGATTTCTTCATGCTCTGCCATTTTCAAGCACTAGTACGTTGCATTTTCGCTTTATGCCCAGTGAATATGGTAAGTCTTCTCAGATTGATATTTTACTCGTCGATATACATGTAATGCCATTTATAACTTTGATGCTCAACAAGCACATGTAGAGAAACAATTTGATAAATTTTAGACGTTGTTATACAATTTTTCATGTGCAAGATTAATGATAAGATATTCAGTTTGATCGTTCTCCTTGTTAGTACTCTTTGTATAGTTTGTATTGCCACACTTGCAATATATGCAATATGAAGATAGCGATGAATACTCAAGTAGGTCAGAAAGACCAGATACTTTTTTTAGATTAAAATTTTAACCTAGTGACAAATTGATTAGTAAAATGATATAATACACTGATATCGCTACTTTTTCGTAGGTTTGTGTTCTTGCTATTCAATGGTACTGCTGAAATTCCTTTAACTAACAATGGAAGCCTATCAGTGCCACTGTGAGTATAGTAATAGAATTATGGACAAGTCAGCTTGAGCTATAGTGTGTGTTTTATGTTAGATACCTTGGTTGTTTACTAATTTGATTTGTTTTTAATTTCTTCACAAATCATAGGAAACCAAAAAAAAGTACTTCCAGTTACTGTCCAACAGTTATGCTTTCTGTCACTTTCGTAACCTGATGCAGATGTTGTGATTCGGGCATCTGATTTTTCACCACTTACAAGTGCTAATCCTTGATTAATTGTTCATTACTTGTAGCTGTGATGATATGACTTATAAATATAAGAGATGCATCTTCTAGTGTCAAACTTCAAGCATATAACTATGCATTCCATTTGGAAACATGGAACCTGTGCCTTGCACCTATTTTTGACAGTGTTCATCTTATTTTTGACAGGTGATTATTCATTATTGTTTTAATTAGTTGGCATATACTCTTTTAATTTATTTTATAAAAAATACTACATTTGAAGGATAACATCTAGATATCCTTGCCATTAATGACACAACATTTATATCCTTAAAAAATAATAAATCGCTAAGTTTTGTAACAAAATAATTTGAATAAAACATTCATCACTTAGTTGAAAATGCATGCCATTTGCAGCGCATGGGTCAGTAAGAAGTGGACTGTTTAAAAGCAAGCTTTTAAATCTCAAATTTTAATATAAATCTCAGATAGACATCTCGCTTCATATCTTAGGTAATCTTAGCGTCTCGGTGAGATGAGTGTATCAAACAAGTTAAAATATATAATTAAGATCTCTCGCCAAGTGTAAAAAGGGGATCCCAAGGAGATTTAAAACTCTATTTAAAATCAACACTGTTAGTAGCTGATGCAACTCACAATATTGCTTTTAATCGGTGTTATTACAGTTAAAGTTTCGCGGTGTTTATAACGCAGGTAAAGCTTTTAATTCATTTTGAACCTCAAAACAAACCAAAAGCTGTAATGTAATATATTATTTGAATTGTATAACATAATGTATTATTTGATCTTTTCTTTTCTTTTCTTTTTTAGCGTTAAAGTGTGTGTATATACTTTTGATGTTGGGTGTTGGTGAAGGTGAGTTAGTGTGGAAAATAACATAAAATGTAATCAAATATTGAAAGTAGATATTGTAGTGGTGGGAATGCTCTTAAGGGCAAACATCTTGTGTTCTTTTGAACGTTAAACTCCTTCAAATGATACAAGTATATTAAGAAGTTGCAAAAGCTTGAATATAATATTAAACTACCAATTAACAGTCTTCCATGAATATGAAATTGGATCGTCAACTAACATAAAATTAGCCTTAATACAATAAACCACATCCCCTTGCAGTAAAGGCCATGTGTGTATACTTACTACACTTCTTATTAAGCAAGCAAAATTGGTATTTTGCAACGATGAAATTATTTATAAATAATTGCTCTCCATGCATTGGTACGCGACAATAAACATATTGCAACATATTTACATTTACAGTTAAACAACTTCTTGATAGCTTAATATAAAATAAAAAAAACATCTACCAGTGTGTCAGATTTTTTGACACAACAGTTCTTAGTCAGCCGATAAAATATTATCAAATAAAAATGGTTGGTCGTCAATCAAAATCGCATATGTTACGTGTTTTGTTATATTTATCTAGGAATTTAGAGAAGATTGTGAATGTACAGGTAGCGGTTTTAATATTTGCCAGCTGATTGTCAACAACGTTTCTCTAAAGGTTGAAGTGTACAAATGTATAGAATAATACTTATTATCTTACAATAATACTTATTAATAGGAAATCATGCATAGGCTATTTGGCAGGAATGCACTCAAGAAAGGAATGAAATCATATTTGTTCCAAGTGGGTGGTATCATCAAGTTCACAACTTGGTAACGTTTATATCTGTTCTAATCTTTGTTTTCAGCTTAAATAAATGACATGATGTTGTTCTAAAAAACTTGTTCGGAAACATATAACATTCACATCTAAATCTAATTATATTGCTTCTTTGTTTCAATCCAGTTTCTAAAGTTCCATATTTGTAAACCTTGTTCACTACAGGAAGGTACAATCTCGATAAATCATAATTGGTTCAATGGTTATAATCTTTCTTGGGTAGTGGGTCTATTTATAAATGTACATTAACAAACAGTTACAAGAATATCACTTTTCTCATATGACTCATTTATCTGTTTTCTAGTGGAATCTTCTTGTGAAGGACTACAAAGAAGAAAAAGAGTATATAGGATATATTCGCGATATTTGTGACGACTTTGAGAGCCTTTGTCAAATAAATCTCGCTGCCAACACAGGTAAACCTTTGATTGCTGAATTATATATCTATATGTTCTGCAGAACTTAAAATCTTACTGCAAAAAAATGCTGCCAACACAGCTACACCATTTTTACTTATTCTGCAAAATCAATCTATTCTCATTGATATAATATTTCCCGGTCATTTGATCCATGTTAAGATGGTAATAATGCAATCTATTTTCAGATGTAAAATCATGTGTTAATTTTAGTTTGCACCCTCAACTTGTTGCGTTGGTTGCATAGGTAAATTCTCCTATTTGACTTTGGCAAAATTCAATGAAAATATGTTTATCGAATGCACTCTCCGTTTCATTTTATAATTGGAATAAAAACAAGGATAGAGAATAGACTTTCTCGCTTCAAAGATCTATCCGGCTCAGGTAAAAATCGCTATTCGCTGCAACTGCAGAAATTTTGAACAAGTATAAACAATTCCGGATTTTTCTTTTACTTTTTTTTGTTTGGCTTGGGTAGTTAAATCTAAACTTATCTCATAGAAATATAATATAAAGCAATATACATGATGTTAATCTTCTCTCTGTTAGTGTTAAGAAAATTTTGTACTCTAATTTCAATTTAATATGAGATGTTGGCATTCTACTGACATCATTTATATCCTACGAATTATCCTAAGAAAATTTATGTAGTCTAATTTCAATTATAATATGAGATTCCCATCTTTACTAATTATTCCTTTTACTTTTCTATATAGGTATACAAAATATTCCTTTGCTACATGGAAGATTGCTAGCTAAAGTTGCTAATAAAAGGTATGTTTTTATGCATTTGAATGTGTATGCTATTATGAAGTATATTTTGTTATATATGATATAAATCCGATCTTGTTTTGATCGTGTAAATGTATATCGAATTGGGATGTGCGGGAAAACACTAACCACGCAAAGGAGGTGCCGTCGAAAATTCATGAAATCCGATAAGTTTATAAAAATCAACAAAGTTTATAAGAATTAACTAAGTTAACCAAGTTTTATAAAAATTAAATAATTTTCTAAAAATTAACTAAGTTTTATAATACATTAAATTAATATCAATAAATTTTTATAAAATTTAAATATATTTATGAAAATTAACAAAGTTATATAAAAAATAATTAAAATTAATTTTTTTACTTAATTTATAAAATTAACTAATTTTTATAAAAGTTAACTACTTTTATAAAAAGCTTTATAATTATCGAATGCACTCTCCGTTTCATTTTTATAAAGAGATCTACAAAAGCTTTATATCCAACATCCCCGTCTTTGCTTTGATTTTCTAGGCGAGGAAAAGGAGAAGCTCCTTAAGGAAATTTGTACGTATGATACAAAATTGATATGTGGTCGTGATAATCCTTCAGTCGGAGAATGGGATTATAGCAAATGTCCCTCAAGTATTACCCCGTAAGGATTTAATTCCACCTTTGAATCGACCATCACTCTTTCAGCTAACTATTTGAATAAAGTTAAAAATGCTATTTATAGGCTTTAAGTGTGATAGAGCAAAGCAAGTATTTGACTATAACATTAATATTGTACCCTTTGTTTTATTTCTTTTTGAGTTATAACCTCTACCATTGTAATAAAAGAAATTTATTCTCTAGGCATTAAATTGTATTTTTTATTTGAATAGGAAATACAGTTAGCTACCACACTACTCTCACTAGATCCGTTATCTTGTTTCACCAGTGTTAAAGATAGGTTAGTGGCGGATCTTAAAAAGAGAAGCCTATTTAAAGATCCTTTGTCCACCCGACTTCAAGGTAACACTGAAGCGTTGGAATGGTGTAGAAATATTTTGCTTCAAAAGGCGATTATTAGAGATATTAATGATCAAACCACTAGCCTCGAAGTGAATATTAAGAATAAAGATGAAACAGTTTCCCAATTGAAACGCCAAATTAAATCGTACCCTTCGTTCGACTTTGATCAAGAGATGTCCGAGCTTTTCCAACGGGTAAGCGATTTGGAGATAAAATTAAAAGATAATCAAGCTCAGTGTAAATCCTTGAAATTTATCATGGGAAGCGACATTCCGAATATCAATTTACCAACTTTTCCAATCACCTCATCTGTTGTGAAATCGACAAGGTCTTCGTCTTTCGCTATTCAAAAATTCCCTACTACAACAAACCCTCCCCTTGGTTTATACAAGAAGGCGGTAAGTGAATGGTGCAGAAAGGTTAAATTTTAAATGATGAGATATTTTGATGATCAACGGAAAGTGAGGTACTCGCAAAGCATCAATGAATATGCAGCCAAAATTCAAAGGCTTGAACATAAAAAACATCTTCTTCAAAAGAATATTGCCCATTTAGAAAGACAAAACAAGACCCTTAAAGGTGCTAACAATGCTTTCAATCATGCTTTAAAGACCCGTATTGAATCTATTGATAATGCTGATGAAATTAAGAAGAAGGAAAAGAAGAAAAAATAAATTCTTTGCATAACGATTCGCCATATTGTTGATCCTTTACTTGCTGAGATCTTAGATAAGGTTGTCCAGGATCTTTGATGTATACACTATTTCTTATAATATTTTTGTAAATAATTTTGTAAATTATGTAAATATCACCTGGTTTGTTGTCCTTTCTTGTACTTGTAATGTTGTTTCTGAATTTGCCTCTTGATAGCTTTGACCACGGTTTTCTTTTGTGTTTGTTGAATCATTCGGTATTCCTCATCAATCTTATTTTCCTACAAAGTATAAAGTAGGCAATATGTCCAGTAGTTTGCTCATAACACTATTTGAGATAATATTAGAATTTTCGATAATAAAATTCCAGAATTCTAATTTCGGGAATAATAGATTATTATCTTCATATAATAACTGCCAAGAAATCCACAGTTTGGAATAATATTGGACCAGAAATTCTTGTTCGGCAATAATAGAAGCCCCCTTATCTAGCTTTGATAATAATGAGAGAAGTTCAGTTTTAGCTTTGGCTGTATTAATAGAAGACCCAAAATCTAATAGAGGACCAAAAATTTAGATGTGGCATTAATAATAGAAGCTCGTAAATCTTCTTTTGGAAATAATAATAGAAGATCCAAAACTCAGATTTGTGTAATGATTCGAGAAGTGAAGTCCAGAAGTTAATAGTTGTATACCCGAGACCCAGACTGCGGTATTGAGAGAGTTCCAGAAATTATTATCTGAAAATTAATAGAAGTCCAAAAGTCCATAACAGAAGATTTGAAATAACATGAGACCCGAAACCCAGATTCAGGTATTATTGAGTGAAGTCCGGAAATCATCTTTTAGAAATTAGCCAAAGGCCATAAATTCGCAGTCTAGGAAGTATCTTTCGAAAGTAGTAGAAACCTAGGAATCCATTCTTTTCATTGGACGTTGATTGTTCGAATCTTTTGCTTTATGTCCCCTCTTTTCTTTTTGACTCTTTTAACATGTGCCAACCTTTAGGCTTTGTGTTGTTGTTGTTTTGTGTACCATTCTCAGGCTCGGTCATCTTAGTCGGTCGTTGTTCGGTGCACTTGGTTAGCTTATCCACAAGCAAGACCCAAGGACTTACTCGACCTTCCTCCAGGAGTGCTCTAGCTAGGCCTTATAGGTGGGACTGAAGGCTTGTTCGGTGCCTTGACCAGGCTATAGCATGGCGGGATCAAGGGCTTACTCCATTCTCCCTGCAGGAGGTGCTCCAGCCAGGCCTTATAGGCGGGACTGAAGGCTGGTCAGTGCCTTGACCTGGCCATAGCGTGGCGTGTTGAAGGGCTTACTCTGCCCCCTCCAGGGAGTGCCTTGATCTGGCCATAGCATGGTGTGATCAAGGGCTTGTAGATACTTTAACCTAGCCATAGTGTGGTACTGATAAAGGTTTACTCTAACCTCCCTCTAAGAGGTGCTTTGACCTGGCCAACTCGGCGCGGACAAAGGCTTATAACCGTTTAAGTTAGTTTCCAAGTTTTAGGAGAATTCTACTCCCGGTCATGTAGATTTTTCTTAGAAAAGAGGTGCTTTACTAAATTAGACTAGGATTGCTTTACAAATCTATTGATTTTACCTTGTCTAAAAAAGTTGATAATCATTCATTCGAGAGCTCTGCATTGATTGGTCTCGTACCCATTCATCATATGATAGTGACAGTAAGATCCTCCCATATTCCTTTCATATTTGAGCTTTTTCTTTTTAGATGGCCAATAGTCGAGTTCCTACCTTATTGGTAAATAGACGTTCTCAATTGATGTAGTCAAATTGCATTCTTTATGGAGTATCGATTTAAAGCTTGTCTTTTGAGGCTAATTTTTAGATCTTTTGTTGCTTGATCTAGGAGCTTCACCCTCAATGGCCAATTTCCTTTCTAGAACCTTTCGAAGCTTATATGTAGGTATCGATCCACTTGTCCCTTGATGCCATCTTTGAGCAAAGGTGTAATAGTTAGCCATCATTCCTTCTTCAAAGATAGTCCCTTTTGCATAGCACTAGATAGCATTCTTTATTTGAACAAACAAATTATCACCTTTACATTTTGCTTCTCCTAAAGCAAAGATGGGTGCAGGGCCAATGGGGAATAGGTTTAGGCTCTAATTGTTTGGACCATATGATTTATCTCTTTTTTTTTCATGACCCTTAAAGCTTCCAATCTTAACATTTGTTCTTCATATAGCCTTGAACCTTCAAAAACTTTATTAGAGGATCTAGCCGGGTGTGGTTCTGAAGATCCTTGCTCGGATTTTTTGACTTTGCTAAGCATTATGGTGTACAGTCTAAGGTTAACTTGGAATGGAATAGGGATAGAGGAAAG
Source organism: Allium fistulosum (assembly GCA_030737815.1). Lineage (NCBI taxonomy): Eukaryota > Viridiplantae > Streptophyta > Magnoliopsida > Asparagales > Amaryllidaceae > Allium > Allium fistulosum. Next base: position 644,112,007 of record CM060904.1, read on the forward strand.
TAAGGTTGGGAATTCAACAAAGTCGATGGTTCAGGTCCTCCTTCTAGCACCAAAAATGTTAAAAAGAAATCTTGTCAACACCTCAAAGTGAAAATAGAAATGTGAGTGATCCTTTTGAAACCACCTTTCGAATTAGTTAAGATAATCTAAGGCTTCTTCGAAACCACCTTTCGAATCAGTTAGTGTGATCCAAGACTCTTTCGAAACTACCTTCTGAATCAGTTGTAGTAATCAAGGACCCTTTCGAAACCACCTTTCGAATTAGTTAAGGTAATCTAAGGTTGTGGCTTAATAGGATCTAAGAGTTTTAACTGTGTCGGCAGGGTTTTATTCCTTCAAAAGGTATCCTTCAAATAGCATAGATGCGAGTAATCTATAACTAAATCTATATACAAGCCTTGAATCATATTTTATGTATTTGAAAATACCATGCACTTGCTTTATTAATAATTTTCATGAACACAAAAGGCTTAGGTATAACAAAGAAGTGAAATCCTTAATTTGATTTAGGGATTAGGGTTTACAAATTCAAGAAAAGAACATGTATTGAATGAATGAATTCGAATCCCCAAAACAATACCCATAGGGTCTTATTTATAGGCGCAGGTTGGACCCTTTCACCTTAGTCCTTTCGATTTAGTCGATAGGGAGCCTTGAAGACCTTTTTTCGCTGTTGAATTAATGGCACCCTTCTATCTCCGCTTTTGAATGGAACCTGGGTGCTTTCGACTCCATCGAAAGGTATAAAAGCGTCTTTCACCTTGTTGTTGATGTGCTTTGTAAGTAGGAAAGGATATTGGCTTTCAACATAGTCGAAAGGGGTATTTTTGGGAATTCGAATGACTTGAAATATAGTAGATGGCTTAGATGCGAAAGGTAAATTTCGAAAGCATTCCCATTGATTATTGCGGAACCTCCATCTTCTGGTGTTTAAGGAAGCAATATTGGTCAGATGCGAGATCTCCTTCATATTCGTGGATGGTTTCAACCAATTCGAAAGGCTGATCTATGCTTTCGAAGGGGTCGCTTTGGCTACATGTTCTTCTGCAGAAGATAAACAATTGTGAAACCAACTGTTTTGAAAGGTTTGGCGCATATGCAAAAACTTGTTATCTGATGCCTTCGAAAGGTTCTTTTAACTTATATGAATCTCCTTTATGCATGTGGAACCAATTGTTTCGAAAGGGGTTATCTGAAGCAGAAGGGTAGCCTCATCCCCTTTCGACCTCTTCGAAAGTCCATTGCTCCTCCAACATTTTGTAGAACCATCCCTTCGACTCTTTCGAAAGGTCTTACTATTGCTATTATTCTTCATGAACCCTTCTTCTGTATTCTTCAAGGTTTCGACAAAGTTGGAGTGATTTCTGATGATAATAGATAGTATGGGTTCCCTCCTTGGAATTTAATACCAAGTATTAGAATATTATTTTTGTACAATCCAAGTTGGTTAAATTTGGAAAATTGAATCTTTTATACTTGTGTCATTTCTGACATTTTGACCTTATCTATTCCTTGCCCGGGAAAAAGGCCAGGTGAGCCAGGGAACTGGTTGCTCCTGAACATCTCTTTAGTTTAAGCACCTTACATTAGGATCTCATGAATAGAAAAATCCAGTCTACTCATTGCCTTTTAGAGCCAAGATTAGATCATTTGATTATAACAGCTTTTCTTTAAATCATTAATTTAAACTCTTTTAAGATACTTATGAAACCTCCAAATCATCTTTAAAAAACTTATTTATCTATTTTAAAACATTTATAAAATATTTGGGAAAGAATACTTAAGTTAAAAACCATATATCAAAAGTTATTAAAAGTGCTGCAAAAAGTGCTACGAATAGTGCTTTTAAGCTTATATTATCAAAACAACTTTTCTATCATTTAAAAATCCATTTTTATAATTCAAATCTCTTTTAAAACATTTTAGAAGATTTATAGAATTTATTCCATATATTTAAAGAATTAAAATATTACTTTTAAAGATTTTATCGCTTTGGTTTACGAACTGTCAAAGCGTGACTATTTTGAAAACTTGTTTTGCTCATATTTCAAAATCTATTAAACGAAATCTTGATCCTTTCCTTTTGCTTGTAAACTATGGTTGTAAGAGTTTGGAAATTTTTATTAAAAAGAATTCCGACTTTGAATCCATTGTATAAATGGATTCAACTTTCTATGGTGCGAAATCACGAACTACCGTTACGCGACACGCCTATTTTTGACTCAATTTTCATAACTTGTCCAAACTTCACCAAATTGGATTTTAGTGTTTATAAAACGTTTATAAACTATTTTAAATCATTTCAAAGAGGGTTAATGATTCCATACACTTTTATAACTTGATTCGGAAAGTGATTTCCTTATGTAATATCGATGTGTAGTTAACGTGACTTGTTTACACAATTAAACAACTATATTAAAACAACCAATACTTAATGATCGAAGCATAGTAAACATCCATAGCAAAAATATAACATATATATATATATATATTCTCACCTTCATTGGTTTCTAACTTCATGAAAATTTGCTATAACTTCGCTACGATCGAATTAAAGCCTATGGAATCAAGCCTAGGACCTTTGAAAAGCAACGACCTATGCTTGCAAGTGGAAGTTGCCTAATCTTGGTTAGTAGGAGGTGATGGCCGTGATTTTGGGTGGAGATGTGGGGTGATTTGGCTTTGGTTTGGAAGTGTATCGACATGGTATATACATGTGTATATATCTTACTTTATTTTGGAATATTTGCCATAGCTTTGCTACATTTTTTTTCTATGAACTAGATGCCATTAAAGAGGAGTATAAGAAGATAAAGAAGCTTAGGAATTTATGAACAAATGAAGTGAAGAAGAATGGTTGTATTTATAGGAAAATTTTTGAACTAAAATATCATGATATTTATGGGCATATATATCACTATTGCCTCACCACCACACCCCCCTCCTACCTCATCATGTTCGGCTATGTATTCCTCCCATGTGTGTACCCATGTGTGTGAGTTGATGTGTGTAAGAGTTTGAATTTGATTTGCTTAAGGGTGAAGTTTATGTAAAATATCTTAGATCTTTTCTAATATATATAAGTGTATATGTATATTTGTAAGTATATATGTGTTCATGTATATGTTAGGGTGTGTATGTGTATGTTATATATGTGCACGAGACATATAAACAAGGTTGCAATAACTTTGAACAACTTTCGTTCATTAAACCATTGAAAATCGGGAAATTGATTCCCGATCACATTTTTACTTATAAGTTAAATTACTATAGATGTAAAAAAAATTTGGAAAATAAATTTCCAGCATTGTTAATTAATTAAAATGATCTCATTTGAATTATAAAACCGTATAAACTAATACTAAACAATTGTTTACAAAAAGTGCTGTTATATCGATATAGCAATCCAAATTTTCTTATATTTTGAAATCAAGTATATATCTTTATAAAATTAATAAATGATTTACTATCACTACATAACAAATTAAAATTAGTTTTTATCATTAAAAACAATTATTAGAATAAATAAAATAATTATTAGATCATTAAATCTCAATTCAAATTCGTAAATCTGTTATTAAATATGATGCCATTATTGATGATGTCATAAATATAATTTATTTCCCAAAAATAAAATAAATAATTTTATTTCATATTCTGGTTTAAATGGATAAATAAGTGTGTGTCCAACTCCATACGCAAATTCTGATAATTATAGAGCTGTTCATTGATAAAACGGTTTTCGTTCATTTTATCTATTTTTTTCGAAAGTACATGTTTTTGTAAATAATTATTCCAAATAAGATTACCATCATTATTTATGGTTCATGACAACATTATCTATGTTAAAAAGCTTATATTTGAATATTTTAAAAATAAATATAATTTATCAAAGTGATAAATTTGCGGGTCGTTATAGACTTCCCACCTTAAAAAGAATTTCATCCTTGAAATTACAACGCAAAACCCAAAGGTGTTTGCCCAAAATATTTATTTTTAAACTTATACTTGTATAATGTATACAGATTATACATATGCAATATCTGGTTCGATATATTATTCGAATATATAGCTTTCCCTCCGAACTAGTATTAATCCTTCGATTCTCTAGTGTGGACTTTGATCAGACTCAGAAACTTCTATTTTCCTTGCACAGCTCTCAACCATGATAAAAAAATGTAAGGATCTGACTACAAATCCTCATCACTATTTGCCCTAAAGCATCGAGTGATAAATCCTTTTCGAATATCAAATCCTTATATTCCAATCTTTAGGCCAAATTTGTGTTACGAAATAATTCGTGTAAAATGCATATACTTTTTATCTTCTCCAAAATATTTAGAAAATCTTGGTTTAATTTTTTAAACATTTCATAAAAATATAGTTTTATTCTTATCAAATTTTCTCAAGTGGTTTGTGTATTTACATTTGAACCAAGTCATAAACAAAGGACATAATTATATTATACATGCTTAATATTTTATATCCACACATCATTTCTCCTTACATACTCAAACCATTCTTAAGTCCTTCTAAATCTACCTGGGTTTTCAAAATACAGATACAAACATAACTACTTTACAAGCCATAATTATATATGCTACTACATAATGTTAATACTAGATAGGTGTTTCCAAATCTTCTAATCTCACATCATAATTACTCCTATGAGTCTGATGTTGACGGTCCACTTCCGTATTCAAAATCAAATAAAACTTCTCCATCGTCATCACTATCATTTTTTTCGTTACCGGCTTTGTTTTCGTCTTCAATCTGTGGATCATTTCCACTTCATATGGTAACCATGGTCGGTTCCATGGCACATGCCCTGGTCCGGCTGGCATTTCTTGCATAATTTCTCCTTCTTCTAGTTCTTCTAAACCTTTCACTTCTTCTTTCTCGGGATCCACAAATTATTCCTCTTTATCTTCCATGTTGTCCCAATAAAAGGGGGAATCTTACGACTCCTTGCACCAAGTAATATGGTCACCGTCCATCTCCCATATGACGTTACTGTCTCTAGTGCTGTTGTTTGATTCATTGGATATCATAGTGTTTGGGTCTTTTTCAGGTTTAGATTCTCCTTCCATTGGTTCCTCCTCAGGAATTTCTTCTTTCGATTCAAGTTTTGAACTTACTGGTTTAGTGATCCAAATTCTTTCTGAGGCCTGAGGGGTCTATTTGTCACTAGACACTATAATATGTTCTAGAGTCGGGGAAGGTATAGGCATTTTGGCCATAGGGTAACTATCATTATCTAGTCTGGTGTATGGATCTAACTCTTCTTTAATAATGGTCTTAATATTGCTAAGTGGCCATTTCTCGGGTTCTTCCTCATCACTCGAAAGAATGATAAGATCATTCTTCTCGCCATGTTTGCTCTTGAGGTCTCCCCTTTCGAATACTCTCTCCCGTGGCTTGAGGGTTTCTACAATTATTAACAACAAACAATTAAATGCTAATCATTTTAATTGTCTTAACTAAATCTAATGTTAAGTTTTAAATCTAAGTTTATCCCAACATAAATCCATTTTAACTATACAATGTTGAGGGTGATAATTTCTTAAGCACACAATATTGTTTCTCCAAACCAATACTTATAATATTTCAAGTAAAATCCTTTGAAAATTCTCTTCTCAAAATCATTTTTAGATAAAAGTTCTCATTATCCAAATCCTTTTCCAAAGTATTACTCTTAATCTTCTTAGTGTTATAACTAAACATCTTATAGTCAAATTGTGAAATTCCAATCACAAGATGTTAATACTTAGATTTTACTAATCTTGATTTCAATCTATCATTCAAGTTATAACATATCTAACTATATATTTTTCAAAATATATTCTTTATATTCAAAATATAATCCTAAGTAAAATTATTTCACTTACCATATTTTTTTAAAATAAAAATCATCTGTATATCATGAACAAATAGGAGCTTTTATATAATATACTCTCAACTCATTCTAGGGTGTTACTAATCCTTTCTCGAATGAGTTACTTATCCTAGGGTGTTACTAACCCTTTCTCTGATGAGACTTTTTGTCTATCAGGCTTAGGTGTTCGCTCAACCTAAGCTCTGATACCAAATGTGACGACCTGGATTTCTGACCCTCGAAAATTGACGCTAATACATTCTCGGTATTCACGTGCCGCAAATTCAAGTGTTGGGAATCCCGACCATTAAGAGAAAGAAGAAAATAAAGATAGAATATAATCTTACATGAATGGAATAACATATATTATTTCAATATATAATCTTTACAGCAAAATTTTTTAAATACATTTATCAGAGTTTAACTTAATATTAACAAGGAGAGTTATAAATATCCGTCCTTACAAATGCGAAATACAATAGTACATGAGTGTGGTGGAAATGGATAACAATCTTTAGAAGAATCTTCTACCTCCATGCTCCGAGCTCTTCCAAAATGCTCCTAACAAAACCTGACTACTAGGCTGTCCGAAAAAATAGAGCACCTAGAGTTTAAGAAAAAGAAAACAAACTCCGGATCAGTCATGGGACTGGTGTGAGAACCTAAAAATACAAGCTTTTGGAAATAAAAAATATCTCATATGACCACGCCACACATAAATACGAAACGGGTTTCTACCTTATGATAACCAATTCATTCTACATAAAATCCAGTGATATTATTTTTAATGGCATTCTTTTAAAAACCTTTCAGGCAAACATAACCAACTAGCCGAGATTGTTACATTGGTTATATTTGACGGCAAAATAGGTTTACAACTAAATTTGATGTAGTAAGAGTTTGACTTTGGTTTGCTTAAGGGTGAAGTTTATGTAAAATATCTTAGATCTTTTGTAATATATATATGGGTATAGGTATATTTGTATGTATATACGTGTTCATGTATATGTTATTGTGTGTGTGTGTGTTATATATGTGCAAAAGACATATAAACAAGGTTGCAACAACTTTGAACAACTTCCGTTCGTTAAAAATCCAAAAGCCGATTCCCGATAACATTTTCGTTTATAAATTAAATTACATATAAATGTAAACAAAATTTGAAAACTAATTTCCCATCATTATTAATTAATTAAACTGATCTCATTTGAATTATAAAACCATAAAAATTAATATTAAACAATTGTTTACAAAAAGTGATGTTATATCGATAAAGCGATACGAATTTTCTTATATTTTCAAATCAAGTACATATCTTTATAAAACTATTATAAATGGTTTACTATCACTATATAACCAATTAAAATTAATTATTATCATTTAAAAACAATTATTTGAATAATTAAAATAATTATTAAAATTCATTAAATCGCGATTTAAATTCATAAATCTATTATTAAATATGATGTCATTTTTGATGATGTCATAAATATAATTTATTTCCCAAAAATAAAATAAATAATTTTATTTCATGTTCTTGTTTAAATGGATACATAAGTTTCTGTATCCAACTCCGTGCACTACTTCTGATAATTATAGAGGTGTTTATTGATAAAATGGTTTTCGGTCATTTTATCGATATTTTTCCAAAGTATATATTTTTGTAAATACTTATTCAAAATATGATTACCATCATTATTTATTGTTCAGGACAACATAATCTATGTTAAAAAGCTTATATTTGAATATTTTAAAAATAAATATAATTTATCAAAGTGATAAATTTGCAGGTCATTACACTTCCTTATTATCGGTTGGTTTTCTAACTTTTTTCTTAAAAATTAGCATCGAACATTTTTCTAGTTTTTCGTCAAATGAATTTTTAATATCCTTAACCGCTAATTTATTATCAAAGAAGATTTTAGGTTTGAAGATAAAAATTATAATAAGAAGTCAAGCCAAACAAACCAAAAGTTGAACAACAAAGGAGTCTGATCTAAAAGTTTACAAGCAACTTAATACTGAAAGCCAATCTCTGACGACCAAAGAAGAATTAGCTCAGCAGGAAGAGCTTCGGTGCCCATACTAGTGTTCTTGAAGAACTTCTTTCCTAGCCCTTCATTTGTCTACCAGGTGATACTATTCCAAATTTGAATACTCATTCTTAAGAGCATTTAGGTGATTTATATGATTTAAGATTTTAAATAGTATCGATAATTCAAAATTTTCCTTTGTTTAAGTTTGAATCGCAGAAGAAAGAGGAATGCTATCAAAGTAAATGAATGGATGGATTCAAAAGGTGGCAAGCACTGTGTTTAGCTATCGAAGTAAATGAATGGATGGATTCAAAATATTCCTTTGTTTAAGTTTGAATCACAGAAGAAAGAGGAATGATATCGAAGTAAATGAATGGATGGATTCGAAGTCAACGTTTCTACTACACTTCGGGAGGGCAAATGTTATCCACATAATTTCAATATCAAAAGTAATGCCACAAGTGATAGCATTGCAAAGGAATTGGTACCACTAGGCTAGACATCGAAGATCAACAGTGCCGCATAGGATTAATAATGTATAAAGTCAATGTCGTATCTCTTCGCTGTCGCTACTCATTATGTTGCATATCATCAAGTCGTAGTTCATCAGCGTTGAATTCCATCAACAGGGAAAAAGGAAGATGCCGTATTTGATCAAAGCCACATAGATCTCACAGCGCTCATTATCAAAGTCAAATTGATTGTAAATGTCGTACCACTTTGGTGTCGCTTCTAGGCGCCATCGCACTTCATCATTAGTCTCGAGGACATGTGACCAACAATATACTTATGGCACCAAAATCAACAACATGAACATGAAGATAGGTTAGCGTTGATGGAGTAGGATGTCCCTCTTCATCAATAAAAAAATGCAATGGTATTAAATACAATCAAACATCGAAAGCCATCAATGAGTGTCAATGAGACCTATAACGCATTTCATTGATGCTGAAATTTGTCGGTGCCACTATTTGTCCGTTGTTACCAAGACAAACTTGTCATCAATATGAACTAATGAATAATGCTATGTACATTACCGTAGTTCATCATCCACTGGATATTGACGTTGAGATCATCGAGTTACCCTTTCTCAACATTCATATCATCCTTCATCAATGTTCAAATCCACTTCCAAATGATGCCGGTAGCAATCAATCAAGAGTATCTCAAGGCATAGGATTGCTAACGCCGATAGTATACTAGGAGAAGCTACTTTTATCAAAACAACCTATATCGGCATCGCTCCTTATCAACATTCTGCTTTGGGAGTGCCACCGTAATCTATACTCGTGATGTCTATACTGAGTATTGTTGACATCTACGAAGATGGGATGATAACCGATGCCACTTCAATTCAACACTTTCATCAAGCAGTGAGAAGCGCCAATCACCTACACAAAGAGTCATCGACTTTAAAAATATCCCATACAAAGTTTCTCTTTCACAATGCTGCCTAATGTTGACTTCATATCTCATAAATGCTTGCTACCCTTTATTCATGCCATTTAATCAAAAAGCTAGTGCTGATTGATGTCACCGAAGTCAAGCCTACTGAAAACGTTAGAGGTGGAGTGGAGCCCCTCCACCCCTATAAATATGAACCCAAGGGCTTGCAAAAAAGGAAGGTTTTTCTTCCCACTTCTTACATTTTAAAGTTTGTAAATCCTAAATCAATTTAGGGATTTTTGCCAATTGTAACACTTGAACTTTGTACGCGTGAGTAATCGAATATCAAATAATTCCATAACATATTTGACTACTTAACTCTTGAATTTTCATATTGCCTTGCATATCGATTTTGATCATATATGAGTTTCGACGTGACTTCAATGACTATGTTCAGAACTGATATGAACTTGACATCATGCATGCTTCTCCCTATTGACTTCGACTAATTTCGGCAAAGACCCTCTTTGATTGGCTTCACTTCCTAATTACTTTTAGGGTCAACAAATCTATTTGTTAACACGTAGCATATTGACTTGATTCAAACTTGTTATTAGCATATTGACTTAACCCTTTTATGACTCATAACATGATTATAGCCTTGATATTGAATGTGCAGAAGATCATTACAGTGTTGACAATAAGCTAATGACGACCTTGCTTATTTGCCTAGACTCATCCTAGCATATTTTAACAAAGTCCACTTTTCTAACACTTTTGGGCATTGACGAAGAAATTTGTAAATAATCATATATATTTTCAAGAAAAGGAGAGGGGTTGTGACCCTACATACTTGGAGGTCTTCACTCGAACGCACGCCATCAAGCAGGCCAATGAAGATGGCTCACCTACATTTACTTGGACAAACACTAAATCTCAACTGTAATGGTAAACATGTTTTAATTTTTTCTCTTATTTCACATTATATAAATTGTAAATTAAATATTTATTATGGTAAAGTTATATTCCTAATTGCAGGAAAGATTTGAAATGGAGCGAGCTCGAGTGCTAGAGGCGATCGATGGAGAGGAGTTGACCGTTGAAGAGGATAACTGGATTTATGACGCTGTGACTGACATGCCAACATGAAATATGCGACACAGTTACAGTAATCAGGAGGTAATGTTTATTGAGTTTATCTATTTAATTAACTAATTTAATTTATTATTATGTATAAATTATAACTAGCTATTAACTAATTTACAAGCGAGGATTTCCTAGGCCGATTTTAGGAAATCATAGACTGAGGAGGAGGTATCATATGAGAGCTTAGATGTAGATTTGAATGATTAGTGGAAGAGTCGAGGATTGACTATACTGCTAGACGAGCGAATTATGACATACATAGCAGAGCATAAGACATTTCCTTCCCAGGGGTCGAGAAATGATGATCAGTAAGTATGTGTAATGACCGCCTTTCTTGCATCAAAAGACGAGCCATTAAGGGTTGAAGAAAAAGAAAAATAAGAAGAAATTAAAACAATCACATAATCTCACCACGAATCAAAACAATATATAATAGATAACATAAGATATTACATAGTCATCCCCATAATAATAATACATCAGAGTCATTTCATTACAACTTTCAACTGGACAGTTATACTTGTCTACCCATCACAAAATACATAGATCATACATAAACACAGTGGAATAAGATAACAACTAGCTATTATGAGGCTACATGCTCCAGCTCTTTCAAAATGCTTCCATAAGAAACCTAGATCACTTGGCTACTCAGAAAATATTTAGTACCCAAGAGTTTTAGGAAAAGAAAATAAAACACCGGGTCAGACAAGGATCTAGTGCGAGTAAACTCAAAACAACTTGATTTTTACTTTTATAAAATGCTTTGAAAATCAAATGTATCTCGTAAGACCTAGCCACACATAAAAATGGGCGATTTTTTATCTTACGATAACAAAAGCAATTTATATAGAAATCCATTGATATTATCATAATGTCTAGGGTTTTTAAATAAATAATTCACATAGCCGAAATTGTTACATTAATTGAACTCCAACATAATAGGTATACAACTAAGACCGAAGACACTTATTAAGAAATGGATTCCATACAATGACTAAGCTACCGAGGTACCGTCCATCACGGTGCATCTCTAGATAAAATAACACCGAGGTCGAACCTAACGACCTCTACCAACACAAGACCGACATACCCTTTTACTGGATAGTACCGAATAAGATCACCCCTCGGTTGGGCTTAGCAACCGTACTAAAGCATACATGAGTTGATGGTAGGAACTCTAGATAGGGATGACCTTACCCTCATGGGAACGACCCACCTAGCCTTGCTGCATCTCCCCTGTTATAGTTAGTCCCGATTGATTAGGCCTGAAGCTACGTTTACCTTTATTATAGCATAGCCACTTGGAATGCTAACATTGCCTTCCATACATTGACACAAAGTCAACATTCATCCATACAAGTCGTTCAAGAGATGAACGAACTGAAGGCACTATTTCCGCTAAACCCGTTTTGGAATCACCCTCAGGGTTAAAAGCAAATAGCCCCTTTACTTCAAAGTCTTCATCTTGGACCTTGCCTTTACTATTTCCAAGTCGAACGTTTATGTTGGTTCGAAGTGGTTTTCGGATGACAACTAATATCTGATCCTGGTCTCTCCAAACCAACATTCGATAATTTTAAAGGGTCAAGTTGTTTATATGGACTATTCCGCTATCAGGATGTAAAGATTTACATATGAACATACATTCCATATGCTTAGATTATCATGACCCGCTTATCGAAATTAACCCTCTTGTATTAATCATGTTTTTCGAAGTCCGGTATATTGTGATAAGTACAAGTCGACTTACTTTCAATAAAACGTGTCAACATTTTACTAAAACCACTTTAACTCATTTGGCAACTTAATAGCATGGACAAGAGATCCTTTGGTTTTTCAAAACAATTTACTTAAAACAAGGAAGTTTGTTAAAAATAAATAACCGATAGTGCTTAAAAGAAACTTTAAAAACAAATAAATTCCCATTTTATTCATAAGTTTAAACCCTCAATTAAACTTCAATTATTCTTAATTAAATAAAAATTAAATCATAAACAACCCTAATTTTATTTATAATTAAACTTTAATTAAACTACATTTATTTAAAATTAAACCCAAGTTAAGTGAATAATTAACCTTTGATTAAATAATAATTAATTAAATAACTAACTCTAATTAAATAAAATAAACTATTAAATATAAAAATTAATTTCCTTTTTATCTTAATTAATAATTATTTTAAACTTAATTAAAATTAACTAACTTGTTAATAATTTCTCAAACTCTAATTATTTAACATAATTACTTAATTAATTAATTAAATAATAATTGCCATAATTAATAAAATAAATAAATAAATTATTAAATAAATAAAACCTCAAAACTTGTTGACTTACTTAATTTGTTTGAAATGAGTCAAAAACAATCCAATAGAAAACACTTAAAACTTGAAATCGTGAAATTTTCTGAACTACATCCATAACGACTATCACTATGGGCGTAGTTCGCTAGAATTGATTTCTAAGTGAAAACTTCACCTTAACTCTAGCTACTACATCTTTGAAAACACAAATGGAAAAGTTTTGAAATCTTTTAACAAAGGTGAAAACTTGGAAAACAATTTAAAAAATCCAAAGCTAGAAAAAGAGCTTTTGTTTTCAAATCGGATCTCAAGTCCTTTGCGACTTTTCAATGTGCAAACTTCACAACATTTACATCACAAACATGGTTTTGTTTCATAAACAAACTACCATAATATCATACTGTAACGACCCCGAATTTCTTATAAATTTAAATTGATAATTTAAAGAATTTTTGAATAAAATTTGTGAAATAAATCAATTTAAGTGATGCGAGTTTCCCCGATTCAAATATGAAAATATATAAAGTCGTATGGATTTGAAAATTTGTATATGTGTGAATATATATATATATATACGATATAAAAGCGATAAAATTAACAAATAAAAAAACAAACAAAAGGCTAAAACAACTTCATATCTATATAGTGCAAAGGCAAATAAAATAGTTTATAAAAATAAGAGAAAATGTGCCAAGCTTTGTATATATGTAGCTGTAAGATTTGTTGGCGGGGAAATCATATCAATATATACGAATAGAAATAGGATAAGTATGTTAAGCATCTAAGTCAAACAAAAATAAGCATATGTAAGATTGGTAAGTACATACGAAATTTGAATTGTAAGATGAGCTTGTATACATAGGAGACAAGCATTTAATGCATGAAGCACTAGTACACTACGAAAATCATATCAGCCTCCACAAATATTGCCTGGCCAGATAAAAAAAAGTAAAGCAAGGAAAAGAATCATATCAGCCGAATTATACTTTGCATAGTTGAAGAAAGAAAAAAAGATCTCTGACCAACCATAGAATCCCTGTACTTGTATGTGAACTACTGGTACAAACAAAGTTTCTTTAAACTTCCTTTATACATCAATGTATCTCATTCCAGTTCGTTCAAAAGCAAGGAAATAAAGTATAGTCAGGAAGAAAGAAAGAAAAATATAAACATCACTATATTTTCATCAACTCCAGATCAATTAGCAATGCAAAGCTTCAGTTTAAAATTTGGAAACTCAAGATCAACCCAAATCTCAGATTTAAACAACAAAGTTCTGTTCTTCCTCTGTTCTTCCTTTTCAATGGTGAGCAAACCTTATTTTTAAAACCTGATTTGCTTGATTTTGCATGCCTGTGATGATGATGATGACTTGAAAAATGTTGTGTGAATATCTGCATGTATATATGTATGAGAATGTAGATGTGCCTATCTGTATATATATGCACACAGACTTCTGTTGGTTTTACAGACCCAACAAATTCAAAAGAAAAATTCATATCACCCAAACCAATCAATATTAGGCTTTGATTTCAAAATGAAAAGTGATTGTAATGTCGTAATACCAGTTTTAAAAATAATCGCAAGCATAATTGTTGAATAAATATTCTGAGAATTTGAAATCACAGTGATGAGTGTTTTAAATCAGAAAAATCAGGTATTAAAATTTCATGGTTTGTTTATATTATCGATTTCGAATTGGAAAACTATGATTTTTGAGATTAATATCATGATTTTTAACTACGTAAATTACAAGATATGATAAGATGATCAGATTTTGGGTTTCGTTCAATTCCTGGCGAACGGTAGCGTCGAGGTGGATGGGAACTTCGCTGAAGGTAGGTGGAAGATGGGTGGACTCGGCAAAAATGCGAGGTGGTTTTATTATTCGCGGTGGCGATGGCAGGGAGGCAATTTAGGGTTTAAAGGGCTCAGTCGGTCGATGAAGTTTGAGAAATAATTTTGCCATTGATGTTGATAAATTGGCGATCGGTCGATGAGGAATCGCAACGATGACGTGTGCCGTGTCTTTGAGAGAAGTGGCGTGGTTTCTGGCGATCATAAACGTCGAGGCGAGGAGGATTTCTTCAACTATGTTGGTTCCATAAAGAAAGTGGGTTAGCTCGATTTTGTTTCTCGATGTTTTTGAGGTTGCTGGGTGTTCGAGATGAACTGGGGCGCGCTCGTCGTCGTGCCGGAGGACTGGGCGATGATCAACGACATCTAAGCCAGTGTGCAGGGTGCACGGTGCACCTCTCGTATCTGATGATTATTTTAAATCGTTGGGAACGAAGGGAAGAAGAGCGTATGTGAGGAGGAGAAGAGTCTCGAGTTCGCACACGTGGAAACTGGGATTTTACTCGAAGTAGTTGGAAGTGTGGGAGGACCGAAGTTTGACTCGGGGTAACTAGGGGATTGGCCCGGGTTTGAGCATTTTGCGCAAAACAGTTTTTAAGAAAAAAAAAAAGAAAAAAAAAATTAAATTAATCAAGTTTATTAAGTTAAATTTGGTTTCAACGACTTTTAAGTGTAAAGGTATATTGAGTTTTGAATTTAAACTGAAAGTTCAAAATGGTAAAATAGAAATTTGAAATAAGTTTAAATCTAAGTTTAAATTTAAAATTGTCGAACTACTTCAAAGTTTAAGCCGGTTTATTTGTTAAAAGGTGATTAATGATTGATTAATGAGATTCATTAAAGGATGATTACTTAACGAAAGTAACTAAGGATTTATCACTTATTGTAATTAATTTTGAATATTTTGATTAATTAAAGGTTAATTATTTAATGATTTAAGGTGGATTGATTTATTAATTAAGGTTAATTAATAGAAATGGTTTGCAATTAATAATTAATTAACCAGGATTAGAAATTTATTCATAAGTAATAAATCTGGTTTAAAAATTTATCAGCTGGTTAAATTGATCTTACTTATGAATGTTTGGATTCCATTGGATGATTGATTTGTTTGATATCCTTGATATATGATGTTTTGTGATACATCCTGATTTATGTTGTGATCTGAAATTTCTATATCTGTGATGATATATTACTATGTGAATATGAACCCTTGACCCGTAAACGACATTTGAATTTCGATGCGACAGGGAGTCGGATTCCAGTTGGTTATCCGAAACCCACATCGAATTATAATTGTCAATCTTTGTAACCGATAAATTTATTTTATCTATGAATCTGTGAATGGAGATAAGCATTACCGATTTTACCGCTTATCGATATATCTGTGATGATTGATGTTGCACTATTGTGTAAAACCCCTGGACTACACCTTTACACACACAAATATGGATTTCACGTGGAAATCGGTTAAATCACAGATGATGTAATTTGATGTTTTTGAAATGGAAATTTTAATTTCAATTGATTTTGAAATTGGAAATTTGGGTTTAAAGTGAAAAGCTTTTGAAATGGAATTTCAAAGATAAAAGTTATTTCGAATAACTTAATCGAATCTTGAAATTTAAATAATTTGATTTAAATTTGAATTCAAATTTGGAATTGAATTCTATGATTTGAAACTGGGGATTGAAGATGCTGTATAAGTTATATAAGGGTTAAACCATTTTAAAGATATTGATTTGGGAATTTGAATTTTAATTCAAGGGTTTTAACTCGTGTAAATATAACTGGATTTTTCTGAAACGATAGTAAAAGCTTTCACATAAGTAAAGAATTTCCAATGTGTGTTGAAAGAATTTCAAGTTTGAAATGGAATTGAAATGTTTTGAATGTTATGAAATGAGTCTTTGATTTCAAAGACCGGACGAATTAATCCAACTTGAAATGGAATTGTTTTGAAAGCTATAAGTTAAATCTTGATTTAAAGATTTAACGAGTAAATCTATTAAAATGGAAATTGTTTTGAAATCCATGAATGAATCTTTGTGAATGGGGTTAACGTTGTGAATTGAATCTTTTTGTTTAAAAGATTAAAGTGTGAAATTTGTTTAAACCATTGAGGGTTTTTGAAATGAATCTTTTTGTTTAAAAGATTGGAAATGGTAATTTGTTTTAACCATTCGAATGAAAAGTTTTGAGCTTTAAGCTGTGATTTAACTGAGACCCCATTATCCATATGATTTTTAATTGCGCTCGTTATTCGGTTTAGCCGGGAGAGGACCTTTGTGTCATATAACCCATTCTGAATAATGATACGACGTATATGGATAGCATTTGAAGACCGGTGGTGAAGACCGGGTATTTACGAGAGCGATATGATGACCTATCGATTTTCTCTGCATCATGGCTTCGGTATAGAGATTCCCTAAGTGATGGGAAGTCCGATCGAGATTGTGAATACCCGGATTTGCAAGGGCTTCTTCGGAAGTGCCTTCGGTTCTGTTCGAACCCGGAACAGACTTGTATGGATGTGTGTCTGACGTTACACTTTGAGATGTAAAGCTGGTTTCTATCAAATACATTTCTGTTGGTGGCGGAGAATTTATTCTCTTAGCTTAACACCCTTCTCTGAGACGTACGAGCTCAGAGGTTATGTAGTTGATGGTTACTAGTGATACATTCCCAATTTGGTAATGTGGCATACGAAGTGCTGCTGATCAATTTTTGATCAAAGCGTGGCTTTGTGAAAAAGCGTGGCTTTGTGAAAAAGCGTTGTTTTGTGAACGAGACTTCGTCGAGCCTCACAACCCGGTAATGGTCGAAACAGGAATGTTGCGACAAAGGTTTGTAGGGGTAGCGCCCCTAGGGTATGTCATTTCCTTCTGGATAAAAGGTGATATCATGGTATGGAGCCCAGATATTTTACCTATGTGGATTATATTTTGCGACCGTTGCTTTTCGATTGAGGATCCTCGGATAAAGGTCAGTAACGACCGGGGGATGGCATAGCTCGTGTGTTAGTTACCTAGTTACAGCTCGGTTAGAGCGTGAGGTAGCGTCGGCCTTTTGTTTGCAGAGATCCGGTCAGGATCCGGGGCGTCTTTCCAGAGGCGTTTCTATTTCGGTGAGGAAGTTCCTTAGCCTGATCATTTGTTGGAAATCCAAAGAAACAATACGAACCCTGTACGGTTTTAGTTGTATTACCTGCTATGGAATGTGGCGGTAACCTGCTATTGAACGTAGTAGCTATAGTAGGCATACAATAATGTTGTATGCTGGCTAAGATTAATATTATATTTTTGAAATGGTTTTCGACACTATGCACTAATGATAATAATATCGAGTGATTTTACGTAGTAAGCATGTTTGACTATCATAAGGAGAAATCTCCTCCAATTCTGCGATTGCATTGTGTGTGTGGCGGGAGGCCTTATGGTAGTTTCATTTTCCAAAATCATTGCGGATTTCAATGTTTAAAAGCCCTTTGTGTTTGTTTAAAGATAAACTGTTTTTGTTGCTCACACCAGTCCCATGACTGATCCGGAGTTTATTGTTCCCTTCCTAAACTCTGGGTGCCCACTATTTTCCACACGGGCAGTCTAGAGTTGGGTTCTTCAGATATTCAGGTTTAGTAGTTTTTCTGGAGCTAGTTCAGTTCTTGGAGTTCATGGACTGACGTTGCTTATCTTGGAGCATTCTATTGGAGATATTCTATCCACTGCTGATGTTATCTTTTCTTTTCCGCTGCTATTTGTTGTATCATATCTCTGATGTATATAGATATTCATTGTATCATCATTGTATCTGGATATTGTATCAGATGTTGTATATCTATATTCTTTTTCTTTTCCGCTGTGTTGTTTACTTAATGTTGTTATAGCTCCGGCGAATCGGATTTGAACGGTCGAATCTGCGGCATTCTAGTACAATGTGAAGTACGGATGTTGATTTTCGAACGGGCAAAACCCGAGTCGTTACACATACCCAATATCACATATCTATATCCATATACATATCCAAACATATCCACATATCAACCAATCACCAAATCCAAGTTCAAACATAAACATATCATCATATGCCATCAATAGGAAATGATAATTCAACATTACAATCACCATATTTTTGCAACATATAGTCCATCAAAAATCAATTAAATTTCTTTTCCCAAAAACAAAAGTTTTACTTACTAAGCTTTTCTAAATCAAAACTAACTTTTGCCAAAACTTGAAAAGTGCTTTAGAAACTTTGCAAACATGAAACTTTGGATGCTTGGACACTTGAATTTGGCTCGGCCTAGGCTAATATAGCTAGGCCTAGTGATATTTGGGCTCAGCCATCATGGGTTTTGGCTCGGCCATGGTGTGTTTTGGTTGATGGAGTGTCGTATTTTGGAGGAGGAGGTGTTGTAGGAGATGTAGAAGTGATTTTTTGAATAAAAGATGAGATTTTAGCCAAAAGAAGTGATTTTTCTTGTTTTAGAATTTATGAAGAGGAGGCCATGGCTAAGTTTTCTTCAGTTCTTAGGATTTAGAAATAAAGAAGGAGGTTTGTAAAATGAAAAACAAGAAGATAAAGGGGTATATATAGGCTTAGGATTTGATAAAAAAATTATAAGTTGTTTATATTTAAATATAAGTATGCAAGCATAGTCATACCTCTCCCTCCACTTCAAAACCATACATTGCACTCTCCCTCTTACTTTCAACTATTCATACCATGTCAGGTGTACTTATTTTGAAAAATGAGCATTTTATACATACATATAATATATATATATTTCCCTTTATAAATATCTTCTTTTATTCTTATATATATATATATATGCACACTTAAGAAGAAACACGTACATGAATATATGTGTACATGTACATATGTATAAATAGTTTGTAGTGTCCACAAATGTTTACAATAGTGTTATGACCTTTTGAATAACTTTTAGCTAATGAAAAATCGATATTTCGAAAATAAGTTTCGATCACATTTTCTATTTCTTTATGAACTATATATTTTGGTAAACAAATTTTGAAAGTGATTTTATTATCATTAGTTATTACTTAAAATAGTTTTATTTGTTAATAAGTATCAATTTATTAATTTTTTAAAATATAATTAGATATTCATTTAAATAGCGATTAATTTTTGGGTCGTTACACTCTCCCCCCTTAAAATAACTTCGTCTTGATTAATTTAACCTAATATCTAATCCCGGTCTCTCCAAACCAACATTCGATAATTTTAAAGGTTCAAGTTGTTTATAGTGGACTATTCCACTATCAAGGTGTAGAGGTTTACATATGAACATACGCTCCATATGCTTTGATTATCATGACCCGCCTATCGAAATTAACCCTCTTTTATTCATCACGTTTTCCGAATTGCGGTATATTGTGATAAGTACAAGTTGACTTACTTTCAATAAAACATGTCACCATTTTACTACAACCACTTTAACTTATTTGGCTACTTAATAGCATAGATAAGAGATCCTTTGGTTTTTCAAAACAATTTACTTAAAACAAGGAAGTTTGTTAAAAATAAATAACCGATAGAGTTTAAAAGAAACTTTAAAATCAAATAAATTCCCATTTTAATCATAAGTTTAAACCCTCAATTAAACTTTAATTAATCTTAATTTAATCAAATTAAATCATAAATAACCCTAATTTTATTTATAATTAAACTTTAATTAAACTACATTTATTTAAAATTAAATCCAAGTTAAGTGGATAATTAACCTTTGATTAAATAATAATTAATCAAATAACTAACTCTAATCAAATAATTAATTAAATAAAATAAACTTTATTAGATTAAAATTAGTTACCTTTTTATCTTAATTAATCATTATTTTAAACTTACTTAATTAAAAATAATTAACTTAGTTAATAATTTCATAACTCTAATTATTTAACCTAATTACTAAATTAATTAATTAAATAATAATTACCCTAATTAATAAAATAAATAAATAAATAATTAGTTAATTAAAACCTTAAACTTTTTTACTTACTTAATTTGTTTGAAATGAGTTTTCAAAAACAATCCAAAAGAAAACACTTAAAACTTAAAATCATGAAATTTTCCGAACTACATCCATAGCGACTATCGCTATGCGCACAGTTCGCTAGAATTGATTTCTAGGTGAAAACTTCACCTTAGCTCTAGCCACTACATCTTTGAAAATAGAAATGGAAAAATTTTGAAATCTTTAAACAAAGGTGAAAATTTGAAAAACATTTTAAAAAATCCAAAGCTAGAAAAAGGGCTTTCGTTTTCAAATCGAATCTCAAGTCCTTTGCGACTTTACAAGGTAAAAACTTCACAACATTTACATCACAAAATCATGGTTTTGTTTCATAAACATACTACCATAATATCATACCCAATATTACATATCCATATCCATACACATATCCAATCATATCCACATATCAACCAATCACCAAATCCAAGTTCACACATAAATATATCATCATATGCCATCAATACGACATGATAATTCGACATAACAATCACCATATTTTTGCAACATGTAGTCCACCAAAAATCAAGTAGATGTATTTCCTAAAAAACAAAAGTTTTACTCACCGAAACTTTTCTAAATCAAAACTAACTTTTGCCGAAACTTGAAAATTGCTTTAAAAACTTTGCAAATATGAAACTTTGGATGCTTGGACACTTGAATTTGGCTCGGCCTAGGCTAATATGGCTCGGCCTAGTGATATTTAGGCTCGGCCATCATGGGTTTTGGCTCGGCCATGGTGTATTTTGGTGGATGGAGTGTTGTATTTTGGAAGAGGAGGTGTTGTAGGAGATGTAGAAATGATATTGTGAATAAAAGAGGAGAATTTAGCCAAAAGAAGTGATTTTTCTTGTTTTAGAATTCATGAAGAGGAGGCCATGGCTAAGTTTTCTTAAGTTATTAGGATTTCAAAATGAAGAAGGAGGTTTGTAAAATGAAAAACATGAAGATAAAGGGGTATATATAGGCTTAGGATTTGGTTAAAATAATAATAAGTGATTTATATTTAAATATAAGTATGCATGCATAGCTATACCTCTCCCTCCCCTTCAAAACCATCCATTGTACTTCCCCCCTTAGTTTCAACTATCTATACCATGTCATGTGTACTTATGTTGAAAAAGGAGCATTTTATACATATATGTTTTCCTTTATAAATATCTTCATTTATTCTTATATATATACACACACACTTAAGAAGAAACATGTACATGAATATACATGTACATGTACACATGTTTAAATGGTTTATAGTGTGCACAAATGTTTACATAGTGTTATGACCTTTTGAATAACTTTTAACTAATGAAAAATCGATATTTCAAAAAATAATTTTTGCTCACATTTTATGTTTCTCTATGAACTATATATTTTGGTAAACAAATTTTGAAAGTGATTTTATTATCATTAGTTATTATTTCAAATATTTTTATTTGTTAATAAATATCCATTTATTAAGTATTTAAAACATAATTAAATATTCATTTAAATAGCGAATAATTTTTGGGTCGTTACAGTATGGTTGTGTTTTTGATGGATATTAATTGATTTAGTTTGTGCTTATTTAATATATGCTGATGGATTTGATACTTGCTTGATGGTTGTGTTGTTTGCGGATGCTTGATGGTTAAAGTTGGGTATTTGTGGATGTTTGGTGATTGTGTTGTTTGATGGAAATGAGGATTTGTAGGTATGGTTGTGTTGTTTGATGGATTATTGATGTGGATATGGATTTTTGTGATATAAACTTGGTTTTGTGTGATATGTATGATATTATGCGATGTTTGTACTTGTGAAATTGGGTATATGTAAGTTGTACATGAGGTGGATTAGTTGATGAATATATATGCGTGGTTTGATGGTTGAAATAACAACTGTTTTATAAAATAGAACTACCAAGTAACCGCGGTTGGCTAATGCTGGCCTATTGGTTATAGTTTACCGATAGCTAGCGACAACCTAATGGTTCATTCATGATGAATAGAACCATGAAACGTGTCCATCGGTTATTGACTGTTGGCGATGGCTTTTTCATCACTAGTCGTTGAAAATAATCGACAAGGCTGTCACTAGGGCCGTCACTCCTTTGCTCGATGATTAAAAAAGCGATGACTATTTTCCGTCGCTAAACCTTGTGTGTCTTGTAGTGATATATATATATATATATATATATATGGCTTCCCATCAGTTTTCTACACCACAATTCCTCTAATCTCAACCATATATTCTATCTTAAATAACATAAATTTTCTTTTATGAAGTGACAAAGAAAGAAACTGTAACACCGCGGAAATTTACATAAAATTTAATAAGAATTTGACAGATATTTAATTATAAAAAAATAAATTTAATTAAGGAAAGGACGAAAAAGAAAATTTTCACAAACTTTCGAATTTTGCTACGAAACCTACACCATTGCGTTCGTAGCAATTTTTTGGATGATTTTCGTACATACCACAATGTAATTTGAGTTAGTATGGAGAAGTTATGGGTATTTGAATAAAGTAAAAGTTTAAAAATTAAGAATATGCAAAATTTACACTGTGATAGTTGACCATGGGCTGATGAAGGTCAACCACTCATGGTCGACTGTGGGCTGATAATGGTTGACTGTTGTTGTGTAAAATTCGTGCGTTTTGATTTCCAATGACGCGATTTTAACATCACCGATTAATTACTTCGATATGAAGTAAACAATGAGCGAACTAGATTGCTTACTAGGTTGATCTAATGATCATAGATTATAAACTACCCTATAAATTCATCTCTAACCTTAACCCTAGGTTTTGGTTTGAACGATCGGTATCAAGATGTTGTCAATTTCTCTCCTCATACCCTAAAATCCTCTAAACCCTAAAACAATCAAATTCACAAAGAAAAAATTAAACCCCAATTAAACCCAAATTAAAATCAAATCAAGGAGAAAGGTTAGGAAGAGAGAAAGCAATTAAAGAAAAGGACAAAGAGATCTAGGGAAAGCATCAATTGGAGGCCAGTTTTCTCAAATCTGAAGCTTAAGACCGAGGTGAATGGGCATAGATATAGTAAAGTTGTTGAATCAATTAATTTTAAATTTTTTTTAAGTTGATTAGACCTGGAAGCACTAAGATCAAATTGTTAATTTGATTTAGAAATTATTAAATTATAGATCTGTTAGTTAAATCGTAATTTGATGCTAAACCTATTAATTTGGATATGTCAAACTGTAACCCCTTTTATTTAAAATTAAATATGCTGAATAATTAATTGAACATGCATATGAAATTTAATAATAGGCATGAATTGAATAATTAATTGAACATGCATATGGACAAGAATAGTAGGAACGAGTTGGATAATTAAATTGGTTCTAAATTGAAAGTACAATAAATTGTTAACCGGTTTTATCAACAAGTTGTAAACTCTGTTCTAGACCCCAAATTGATTTCAAATTGAAATACTAAAAATGTAAATTAGGGTAGAATTAGAAATTTGAATCAATCAGATTGCTAATGACACTCGGATTAATAACGAATTAAATTAATTGCATGGTAATTAAAAATTTATAATGGAACCAAACCCTAAGAAAATGAACAGGAACGACCGACGGGGAGGACCCTAAGTCGACCATGGGCGGTCGACCTATGGTTCTTCTAGGTTAACCATCCAACTTGTTATTGGAGTGATTTGAATTTTTGGGCTTTAGGCCCAATTAATTAATGAAATTGATGAAATGTAAAACTGTGTTTTGATGTATGTGTGGAAGTGTAGGGAAGTTAGTTCCCTATCTGAGTTGTAAGGCGAATTTACTCCGTTAAGTGGATAAGATCTAGAAGATCCATAAACGTAGGAAATTGGGCAGTCCGTTAGGTGGATGTAGAGACTAGATTTAGTAAGATGAGGGTGATTTATTTGCATTAGTTCTATGAAGTGTTCAGTACGGGTAGGCATAGACCGGCAGTAACACTTCTTGAAGGGGGCCCGACCCTAATAGGAGCTTCAGGTATGACATGTTTTCTTAAGCAACTTGGTATTGGTGGACGCTGGACAATAAGTGGCCATAGGATACTTGACGATACTTGGGGGTTCCCAGTCCTAGTGGTGATTCACACATGGTGAACACCAGAGTAGGAAATAAGAGGCAGTTTTCCATTACGACCGAGAGGTGATGTAACATCCCTAATTTTGATAACATTATTCAGGAAAATTTAATTAGATAAATTAAATAGAATAATAATGATAAGGAGATTGAGATTTGAATAAATTGTGTAAAGAGGGCCATGCTTAATAATAATATTTAATGGGTTTAAATTGGTTTAAAGGATAATTAGTTCACACATGGGCGTATTATTAAAAATAGCCTCTTTATTTTACACGGCTATACATTTCTCACTATTGTCCACTCACGTTCATTTTTCTCAAATCAAAAACAAAACGCAAAAAAAAAACTTAAGAGCCAGCCATTAATAAGGAGGGAAAGAGGAAGGTTATAATCAAAAAGCTAAGGACCAAAGCTAGGAAGGATTAATCAACGACAAATCTCAAATTCCTTATTAAGTTTAAGGTGATATTTCATTCCATCTTTTTTTGTTTTATAATCATATGATTTCAGATTTGAGTATTTATTTTGTTTCTAAGATATATTGGATGATGATATGCTTAATTTATGAATTGTTTGATTTGAACAATTTAACTCTACATGGAATTTGTACGGTTTTAAGGGCAAAACCGTGGGTTATTGATTTTAAAACGCCATGGAAAATTTTTATGTTAAGTAAAACATAATTTTGAAGATGGGTTTTAATTTTCAGAACTTTCCGAGCTATGGAAATTTTATTATGAATTTTTGTAGATAAATATGATGTTATTGGGTTTAAAATTAAATTTCAATATTTCAGGAAGATATTGGGTCTAAATTTTTAATATGTTTGATTACATGATGAAATCGAATTTTTGGGGATTTTTCCCAATTGATTTACTAAGGAAAGTAAATAATTTTAAAAGAAGTACTTTTCTACAAATATTGGTTTGGTCATATGGAAGGGTCTAATGTTATAATGCTCTGATTTAAATCTAATTAATGCGGAAGTTTTTGATGGTAAAGTATTTGAAAAGTTTTAAAGTAGCCAATAAAGAAGTTACAACTGGCAGGTTAGTTATAAAGCAATTGCCATGTTTAGCTATAAATCAGCGTTTCAGAAAAAGGCGGTTCCACCTATTTCGGAAGCACCTTTCGACTCCTTTACCTCACGCCATCTTAGTCGAAACTATCTCTTTCAAAACCCACATAGTCGGAACCAAGGCACATGGCATCAATTGAATTGGTACGAAGTGAATTGGTAAGTAGTGGAAGGTAGGGTGTCGAAAGCTATGCTTTCTTCAGAGTCAAAACCACGGTTCAGTTTTAAAAACGTAAATGCTTGCCTAGTTTTTGAAGTGCTTTCGACTGAGTCAATACCCTATAGAGTCGAAACCTTAGTTTGTATCTAAAGTTATATTCCTGCCTTGTTTTACTTAAAGCATTCAACATAGTCGAAAGTCATGCTTTCGAAAGGGACTTTATAAATAGCTTTCGAAGGGGAACTTTTTCCTTAAATAAAAGCTTCCAAAAGGACTGATTTCGACCAAGTCGAGACCAAGCCGCTTGTTTACCTTTCGATTGCATTGAAGCCATCTATGATGTCGAAAGGTTATCTCTGTTTTAACCAAAGTTAAGCCATATCTTAAATGCTTTCGAAAGGGGTTAAGGGTTTCGAAGGCAATGGTGTCGAAAGGGGGTTTCGACACTATCCTTTAATATTTTAATTTAAAAGGTTGTTAATTTCGACTAGATGGTTCCGACACCATCAACTTTTCCCTAAAACAATTTTATAATTGATTTCGAAAGAGGTACTTTTGTATATAATCAATTTGACCCAAAGAATGTTTTAAAAAGTAAACCCAATGCTTTCGAAGGGGTACTTTATTATTTTCAAAGCTATGTATTAAAGAATGTTTTCTTAATACCATCGAAAGGTATCATTGGTTTCGAAAGTGATGTTTTAAAGTTTCAAAACAAATAACCCATTCTCATTTTTAAAGGAAAAACCATGGCATAAATAAAGATTTTGGAAATATTATTCACATTGTTGTTAACCCATAATTGTATTTTGGGGAAAGGGCAGAATGACCAGTTAGGTTGACCCAGTAATGAATATAACTTAACAGATGTTAAAATCTTAATTAAAGATATTGGCAAGGGTCAATAGGTTACAGTAAGCCCATGAAAACTGTATGACATTGGTATGGGCCAATAGGTTCATAGTCAGCCCATGAAAACTATGATTTGATACTGGCAGGGGCTAGTAGGTTTGTAGTTAGCCATGAAAGCTATATCCAGATTTAGATATTGACAATCAGTCAATAGGTTTCTAGTTAGCCTATGAAAACTAGGATAAGAGATAAGATATTAGAGTTACCAATGAGTTCTTAGTGACCCCATGAAAACTATGATATTGGACGGATAGTCCATAAACATTTAATAGGTTAATAGCAATCCTAGAAACTATAATTGAGGCAGATAGTCAGAACGAATGGGGATGGGTAATCCAAATTTGGTTTACTTTTTTTGCATATCAACATAATTTTTTTGAAATACTATGTTTTAACCATTATGGATGTAGGAGCACATTATATGGTTTTATAAATGTTTTAGGATACTAGTGAGGGGAAAACCGTTCCGCTAAGTGGCGTGGTCTCACTAGATATCTAAATGGTTTGAGATGGTAAAATATTATTCATACTAGGCTTTATGTCTGACTCGAAGTTTATGTTTTCCCCTTAAACTCTCAAGTACTCAATTGATTTTGAGTAGGCTGAGAGTTAAGGTTTCCAGGTGTTACTAGACGAATAAAGCTTCCGAGGACATGCAGGTACTACAAAAAATTCACTTTTGATAGCAAAGAGGATAGCATGTGGATACTGGTTGCTCTTGTTGATCATTATTTTTAAAAAGATGACTAGTCAAAAATGCTGTTCACTGTCATTCCGACCAAGGCGGTGAAAATTTCACGTTCCCTCCAATACCAACCCTCCTAAAATTTTACATTACCCACGAGTTAAAATTTTCTCGAAAAAACTCCAATCTGATTTCAAATCCCACCCAATATTCATTAAATCTATTCCTTGCCCTTTGCCCTTGTCGATCTTGCACAACCCCATACCCTCGTCTGTTGCTGGTTGAAAAGCTATTATGGTCAAGAACTTCGACTACGGTACTCGCGGTCGTGCCTACAATCGCTGACTTATCGTCGGAATTCTAAATTGCCCGAAGTAATAATAACAGATCCTTACTAGCTGAATTCGAAGATGTTGATGAAGTTAAGACTGAAGAAATATTCAAAGAGGCAGTGGCGACATCGATGATTCCAATAGCATTGGCTATGCTAGTGAAAAAGGTAGCAGTAGTGGTTCTAGCATTATTGAAGAGCTTGACAGTAATCGTGATTTTTCTAATTTCATCGATGGCTGGGGTCGACCTAGTAATAATAATACTGGCCTTAATGAGGTATCCAATTTTTGCTGTTTATTTTTATTTCTTCAAACAAAACATTGTAGTTATGCATTATTGCACATTGCTATCGAAAATGAGCTGATTATACACATTGTATAAAATTTAGGATGGGTTGATTGGTGTTAAAATTGTTGTGATTCAAATTGAAGCTTCACTAAATAGTCTTTTACCATTAGCCAGTGCAGTGTAAATTGGTGTTGGTTTTTTTAACAATGTTTTTTATACCTTAACTATGAGACATACTGTTGCTCTAAAGCTTGAATTAATGAGTTGAATTATGCTTTCGAATTATATTCTTGCAAATTAAATTTATTACAAGGTCAACTAATATGAGTTGACGGTAAGGTATCTATAGTAGTTTTCCAATTTGTCTAATAAAGCTTCCAAGTGTGAGTGTGCATGTGTGTGTAATAGTTATGATTTAGGAGAGGAGAATTCTATAGTGTAAAATTGAAGGCAACAGTGAATAAATAGGGATTACTCTTGTTAGGAGCAATGAGAAAAATTAACAATAGCGTGCATACTATAAATGCTGCAGCTAGTGCAGTCATTTCAGTTGAGAGTCATGTTCAACAAGTTATATGGAGGAACTATCTTATAAGTTATATGCAGTCATTTCAACTGAGAGGCAACCCAGTTACCTATGAAGGAATTATATTATAAGCTAACTACATTATATACAACACTATATGACAACAAAGATCCTAACATATATAAGATAGCTAGGATAACTAGGAGTATAAAAATCATCATTCCATGATGATTAACTATTCGCATTGGACTGAGGACTCAAAAGGTTATTTGTTTGAATCTATTTGGAGAGACCTAAGATCTAAAAAGCCTACAGCGTAGTGGCACAAACTCATATGTGTTCTTATAAACCATCTCATAATGTCATCATCATATTGTGCTTATGGAGCCATATTAAATAGGCTTAATAGAAAGATTGGACTTATTATTTAGGGAAAGGATGTTGACGCCAAATATTTATGTGCCATGTTTAACTAAAATTCATAGCATAAACCATTTATTTCTTGGGTGCAGTTATAGCTTATATATTTGGACTCTGTTTTGATTGTAACTTTGAAAAGGGCGTAACATTACCTTTGACTTACAAAAGTACATTGAACAACAAGCACCACATAGTGAAGAAACAAAGAAGAGATCTTGCATTAATGAGTGCTTATTGTTGAATTAAAGTAAATCACTTTTTGCAAAAGGTGGTTTGTATGAACTCATAACTAACAATGATCATTTTTCCATATAGCTGTAGCATTACTTTTATATAGTATTACTTATAAATAACAATGAATGCTTATTGGTTGACAGGCATGGTCAGGTTGCGCTACGATGGTTGTTGTGTTGTGTGGAGGTTCAGGGGTGGATGTGGGTTCGTGAATTTGTGGTTGCGTGCAATTGGAGGGATAGTTTGAGTCAGATTTCGGGTCTGGTGTTGTGGAGTGGGTTGGAGGAGTTTGGGTGTTGTGGTGGTCATGGGTCTGATTCTGAAAGGCATTTGCAGATCTGGAGTTAGTTAAGGTATTGAGTTATTGGATATATGGCCATGAATAACATTACAATCACAAGGATGATTTCTACTACTTCGATTGCAAACTGCATTTATGCTGCCAGTGTACTATCCTTGAGCCTGCTCATAAGATGTCTCATAATTATATCCAAATTCGCAGTTACTGTCCTTAAAACTCCCTGAGCACAACCGATGTTCAATGTTTGAATTTGATTAATATTGATAATACTAAGGTGTTTATTTCTTAACTCCCTACTTTATAAGTTTTATTATGTTTTAGTGCGATAATATTTGAATTCTTTCCAATGTCTGTCTCTTTAAGATTTATTAACATAATTCAGAAACATAGTTATGATTCTTGATTTCTTTTTGTTTGGTTAGTCGTGATATCTAATGATATGTTAATTCTTTTTGACAATGCATAAGATGTTTTCTTAGTTGGTTTGATCATGTTAAGATTTGTATCAAACTTGTAGATGGTCAGTTATTTGACTTTCTAAAAGTATTTTATTTTGCCAAAATGTTCTAAATCAAGTAGTCATCTTTTGTTGCTGTTTTAGTTAGGTCGAATAATATCTAGGAAAGAAGGTGTACTGTACATACATATAAAAATGATTTGGATAACAAATACAGAATTACCAATCTTGGGGTAATAGACTTGTGCTGCACCATGCAAATCAAGAATCACTATGATATGTTGAATATAAAATAAATGCTAGCTCAAATTGCTATTTGTTGTAGTATCATCTTTTGTATGATAACCTGGTTGCTATAAAATAAAACGAGCAACTACAAGATAATTAGTGACTAGTTATACTTCCAAGTTTGAACATAACAGACTTTAGTGATACATAAATCCTTTTTCTTCTATAATAAATACCATTCATCAAAACTAATTATACCTCCAACTCCGTGATTATCTATATTTAATTTTACTCCACACAAAAAGAGTTTCAACGTACCAATGACTTAGAATTTTTGCACTTGTAAAAATTTATAATATATTTATTATAAATCACACTGTCGTTTACATATTTATTTTCCTTTTTCTTATTTTAATTCTAAATAGAAACATCGTGTTTAACCAACAGAAGGCCATAGTTTAAACATGTGGATCAATAGATGTATGTTGAACAATGATCTGATGAGGCTGAAACATATGAGCACTACAAGATATAATATATCTTTGGGCAGAAACTGAATCGACAACTGACGAGTTTATAGGAACAATAGCTTCTTGAACATATAAAGCATGAGAATGTTGCATTGAATTTTGAGCATGAATTGTCGTATGGTTTACAAGCTGGTGTGGCTGAACATGTGTAGCAGCAAGAGAAGCTTGATGTTCGACAAGAGCGGCATTTGAGTGAATAATATTTGGTTGCACAGATTCTAGCTGCAAATTCACGGTATTTGGAGCTTGAGCATTTGAATATTACTTGGTGGGCATGCCTAGAATAAGCTTTGGAATGGTGCACAACATGATCATGTACAAGCACTTGTGCACTGACAGCACATTCAACATGCAGCCTTGTTACCATGGGCGCATTCGGAGCAGTGTTTAGTGACGATGATGAAATAGAAGGTCGAGCCCTCGGGACTAAGGACTGGCCAGATAGATAAAAATAAGCAGCGAACAGTAGTAGGAGTATTGAACTGATGATAAGGAGCCTGCTTTCCAACGACTTCATTAAGCACTACATAAGATTGTTCATTTTTATCAATAGGAGGATGTTAAACATTCATTAATCCACACATTAGTACCAACACCAATAATATTTGGCTTTGGTTTACTATATATATCTTCAAAATTTTATTTTAGGCTGTTTAAATTCTAAAAACCGTTTCCTACGATACAGAACTCTAACGATGCACTGAATTTGATAGATATAGTTTAGGGTTTATTGCCAATTTTATAATTAATGTAAAATAGCAATTGTATTTCAACTTTTCCAATGGCACGTTCACACATTCTTCATATTTCTAGGATGAAATCAAGTTTACAGAAGGTAACTGTTCCTTGAAGTTGAGGACCAATAATTTTCCTTTTGTTTATTACAATAGAAATTTCATTTATTCATACACCTGTTAATCTTAGAAATATAATTACAAATTTAATTTCCTGTTTTTAATAATCTTAGTGTTTTTATTATGTACTTGGCATATCACTAATGTTAATAACTATTTTCATGATCATTTCTTCTCAACATTGGAATCCTGTCTATTAACTCTGTGTCGGTAATTAAGTTTTTTCTCCTTCTTAAATATATTTATATGAATTACAATATAATGTTCGTTTATATATTGGGAATTATTTTTTATATGAATAAGCAGCAAGAATGTAGTAGAATATGCAAGCAAACTTATTATACATGTATGAATTTGATCATTGGTCTTGCTAATTGATTAATCTTATATAAATTTGATATAGAGTTATATATGTTGTTTTTTACTAATGTATTATATTTTATTTTCTTCCGCCGTGAGAAGCCGAAAGTAGATAGTTATGATAACATAGGCTGAATGGGTTGATGCTACTATTAATTTTGGTAAAACCAAGGTTTTCTTTCAAGGGGTCTCTCTAACTCCTCAATCGTAGGCTTATTTATCTTCAGTTATTGTAATGACATTTTAAGTTATCTTCTATGTCTTATTAGAGTTAGAAATTTTGGAACAAAATTTATTTTTCATTTACATGTTTTTGTTTATTTTTATTTAGTAATTTCAGAAATATTATATTGCTCATGTTCCCCACAGAAAGGAATCACATTTAGGATAACAGTGGTCCAAGTTGGCTATTTTTGCTAATTGAAGGTATAATTTTTAAATATAACTTAGAAATGACAAAGTCTTTCCATAAATACCTACACAAGTTTACTTTGTTTTTTAAAAAGTTTGGAAGTTTACTAATTATTATAATACATCTAATTATATTTATTTTGATATATAGGTACACAAAACATTGTTTTGCTATATGGAACAACTAGCTAAAATTGCTAATAAAATGTATGTTTTTATGCATTTAAATGTGTAGATTATTATGGAATATATTTTGTTATATATGATATGAATAGATCTTGTTTCGATTGTGTAAATATATATTGAATTGGGTGCCCGGGAAATCACTAATCATGCAAAGGAGGGGTTGTTGGAATTGTATGAAATTGATAAATTTATAAAAATTAACAAAGTTTTATAGAAATTTAACTAAGTTGATTTTTTTAAAAGTTAACTACGTTTACAAAAATTAACTAACTTTTACAAAAAATAACTATGTTAAAGCAAATTTTATTAAAATTAAACATGTTTATAAAAATTAAACACATTTATAAAAGATAACTAAGTTTTTGCATATTTTTAACTAAGTTAATTAGGTTTTATAAAGAAATAACTAAGTTTATAAAAGATAATTAAATTTTATACAAATTTAATTAAGTTGACTAAAAGTTTAAAAAATTAACTAAGTTAACTAAGCTAACCAAGTTTTATAAAAAAACAAATAATTTTCTAAAAATTAACTAAGTTTTATAAAATTTAAATAAATTTATAAAATTTAACTAAGTTATATAAAAAGTTAACTAAGTTAACCAAATTTTATAAAAATTAAATAAATTTTTAAGCAGTAGCAAAACTTTATAAATATAAATAAATTTATAAAAATTAACTAAGTTTATAAAAATTTAACTAAGTTAACTAAAGTTTATAAAAGTTAACTAAATTTATAAAACGCAACCTAATTTATCAAAATTAACTAATTTTTATAAAAGTTAACCAAGTGTTATAAAAATTAATTAAGTTTATAAAAATAACTCAGGTTATAAAAATAATAAGTTAAAAAAAAACTAAGTTTGCAATAATAACTAAGTTGATAAAATTTAACTAATTTCGATAAAAGTTAATCAAGTTTTATAAACATTTGATTAAAAAAAAATTTAACTAAGTTTTACAAACATTAACCTAGTTCCATAAAAAAGTTTATAAAAATTAATTATGTTTAACAAAAAATTTATTAAATTAACTAACTTTCTAAACAATTTATTATGTTTCATAAATATTGATGAATTCAAATGGCTTAATTCATCATATTGTTCGGTTCTCCGGCAACTTAAATCCGCAAAAATCAAAGAATGTTATTTTAAGGCTGATCACTCATCATCATCATCTGTTGGAAATGAAAATCTCAAATATAGGAAACCCAAGTATTTGTCAATGCTTAATTATCTGAGATTCTATATGCGTGAACTGTATCCAAAGCTTGATAAAATTTTGTTTCTTGACGATGGTATTGCTATTCAAAAAGATCTAACACCTCTATAGCCTATAAACATGAATGGAATGGTGAATGGAGCAGTCGAAACTTATAAAGAGAGTTTACATAGGTTCGACAAGTATCTCAGGTAGTGTTTGGTTTGTTGTTTTTAGTTTTGAGTTTTTGTCTGTACAAAAATGCATGTATATTGTCGAAAACGACCAATTTACAAAACGAAGTTAACATACAAAATAGAAAACAACTATTTTTTATTTTCCGTGTTTTGGGAAATAACACAAGCATGTGAAACAATTTGTTCATCCGTGATCCCTCTATCCTCTTCGTTCTTCCATCCGTCTTTCGTTCATCCCCTCCGTCGTCCCTCCATTCTTCTCATATTTGACATACATATTGAAAACCCAAAACACAAAATTTGTTTTTAAACCAAACACTACCTTAACTTCTCAAATCCTAAGATATCTGATAACTTTCATATTCAGGCCTGTGGATGGACTTTTGGGATGAATATGTTTGATCTGAAAGAATGGAAAGGGAGAAATATCATTGGAATTTACCACTATTGGCAAGATTCAGTAAGTAAAAAACTAATCCATGCTCTTTATTTCGTGAACTAAATTTTGTTGAACCAACTAATTTTTACTTTTGTGCATCTCATATAATCCCTCAAATTTAGTGGTTGTGCTTCTTTTCTTCCACGTTGTCCTTTTTTCTCCTCCTTATGTTCAATTGTGTAAATATTACATGGGAATTATTCGGAGCATACCACACACGTGGTACACATGCATACGTGCTATATACTAATTTTAATGTGCTCATGCTCCTGGTACATTATTAGAGTTTGCAAGAAGGTTTAGATGCTTTTTTTACTTTTTTATTGTATACAAAAATGGTCTGAACAAATTTATAAGAACTTGTCACTTTTTGACAGTAAAAGCTACGCACAACTGTGTAATAACCTATAAGAACACTAGGAACATGGAATCCATTTGGGACCCCACACAATGAATTTATAAAATAAAATGCACAACTGACACTATTATTATTGCTTTGACAATTTGAAACTGAATTCTTGTTTGCAATTTACTAAATGCCTCTTGATTCTGACACTATTATTATTGCTTTAACAATTTGAAACCGAATTCTTGTTTGGAATTTGTTAATGCCTCTTGATTGTAATGTCCATTCTCAAGTTTTATGGAATATGCTTGGATCCTACAATGTAGATTTCTATTTGTATATAATTATCTAACAGTTAGTTTCTTGTTTACAAGCTACATCATTAGCCCTTGATAAATAATGTATCCAACTGGCACTGTTTGTTCATTGTGTTTATATAAGGTTGTGAGGCTATACATGGCATTTAACAGCATATGCCTGTATATGAGACATGGCATGAATCAGTTGTTGTGGCTTGAGTAGATGGAGAATGTGCTAAAGGGTTGCTGAATTGAAAAGCATGACTGAAGGTACTTGAGATTATGTGACCGAGAAGCATGATTAAACTAAGTAGCCGGTGATTGGAGGCTGCTGAACTGATTGAGATGGTAAACAGTGGTGCACAAGCATATGCCTGAGCGAATGAAACTGAAGTGCACACGCATGGTAAGCAGTGGTGCATGCAGGTCTTGATTAAGGTGCAACAGGTTATAAAAGGTGCCTTGGGTTGATAATGGAAGCATGCACGCTATGGCTAACAAATGATCGGGCAGAACGTGATTAAACTGGAGCATTGATTAGGCATGTTAAGTGCCATGCTGGCTGGAGCATGTGCAAGCTGAAGTGAAAAATGCATTGAAGTTGAAGCATGTATCTGAACTGGTTGCGCAACAGTACCATATATGAACTGGCTAAACAATGAATTTCTGAACATTCACGAAAGGATAATGTAGCTGAAGCTTTTACCAGGTATTCTCGAAGCTATAAGATGATGATAGTGCGATGTTATTCTTTTGGCTATCAACAAATTCAACCACACCTTTATTGTATCTAATTCACGCCTTTCTCACTTTAGAAAACAATAGTACATGATTCTGAAATAACCACAAAATAACTTTATACATGCGACATGCTATGCATGTTGTAGATATGTACACACACATGTATCTCAATATTCAAATAATCCATAACACACACATGAAATAGGTGTAAATTCCTTTTTGGTTCTTATCTTCAAATGAATCATGTTTATTAAATTTTATATGGAAGTATTATAGTACCAAACTTTTGTCCTATTCATGTTATAAATGCCTTATTGAAATATGCCTTTGCAATGTCTATGGATGATGATGAGGGAAATGCAGATGCTAACATGTTGGATGCCTCTACATAAGATCAATATCTAGTTTTTGGTATCTCATAATCATGTTACCTTGAACATTTAGTTATCATATCTCATTTTCTCTCCCTTTAATGGTTCCAAATGAAATTATTGTTTTCTGTCTATTCTGGTTGTACATCTATTCATCATCACAGGTTTTTTCATTAATAGATATCATTTCAGTACAAGGATGAATTATCTTTTCCTATTTACAAAAGTGGAAATCATAAAATACAACTGCTCCTAAAATTTCTAAACTATCACTTCAATGTTGTTAGGTTCATGGTTGTGAAGAATACCTAAAAATTTATGGTAATTGGATAGTACAGAGTTTGATTAACAGATTTGGAACACATATAATAATTAGATGGTATACAGTTCTGACTTATGGATTTTGTATGGAACAACATATATGGCCATGCTTTTACTCTATGTCCATGCAATTAGTATTTCAATATTTATGTTATACTTAACTTGAAATGTATTTCACTATCTTATGTGGATTCAACTTTTGAGATTGGAGGTTATAAATGTATTATATGACAAGATCGCACACAATCCACCCTCACTCTCATATTACATGGACTATATTGAATTGTACACCCATTGTTACTACTACATGTGTTATGTGAGTCAAAAATAAATGCATTATAAACTAAAAAATGATGATATGTAGTCTTTGATTCAAAACCGTTTTTGTTAATCGTCTGATTTTAAAATGTACGAACTCTGTTCCTCATTTTAAAAGAAGGCAATTTACATGGGCAAATATAAGCAATATATAATACCTTTGAATACCAATATCCTATACTACAATAACTATATGTTTGCTTGTTAGGATTGGATTTGTGACTCAAGATGATGTCCTTTTCCCACATCTGACTATCAAAGAAACACTAGTGTCTGCTACTTTTCTAAGGCTTCTGAGAAGCATGACCAAACAGCAAAAATATTACAAAGTTGAGGCAATCATTAAAGAGTTAAGCCTTGAGAGGTTAGTTAATAGCATCAAATATTACTATGCAATTAACTTGAATGAAACACCTTTGTTTTTCACCACTCATTTTTAATACAAATGCATTTAGTGTTAAACTGAACCTGCATATTCCTTTTATATAACAATATGCATTTGATATTACCAAAATCAAAATAGTCGATATATATGTTCTTGAACTAGATTTTCAACCTTTCTGCTACCCATGCTTATAATATATGCACCAAGTAAGCTTGCTCCAGCAAGCCTGCACTAGGCAAGCTTGCACTAGCATACTAATTACTCTGTTATTGTATGTTTTGGCTAGTAGAATGGACATTTTCTATCAAGCTAGAAGTTTCGATGAAATAAGAAGTCCATTTGAAATAGTTGGTCTTGTCTGAGTTGCTTGTCTACTTTGAGTTAGCCACTGTGGACGTTTCTTAGTTATTTCGAGTGATTAATTTATAAAGTTTCTATTTGAAACCAAGTTGTTTAGTACTTACACATTTCTACATTTATGACTAACATACGCACGTATGTGCTTCTTTTTGACAGGTGTTGTATGATTCTTTTGAGGCTGCTACATGATGTCGCACTCTTTCTCCTTCAAATCGGTCATGCTTGCATTAATGTATTGTCTATCGACGTTCATACGTCTTTGTTTTTAGTATGTATCATTTTGGTTAGCTATAGTTGTATGTATTGTTACTTTTGGTCACAAATATTTATATGTTTAATACTCTATGCATGAATTATTATGGATATATATTTTTTGTGGTGTGGCTTATGACTCCATTTGATTATATACATTACAATGTGATGAGTGTGGTTTTTTTTAATTATTATAATATATTAGTTGAAATAAGTTTAGTAGAATTGAAAATTGTAAGCTTGAATGTATATGGCAAAAAAATGCAATGGAAATATTTTTATAGCGTTTTAATTATGCTACGAAAAGAAATTTTTTTACAGCTTTCATATACTATTGCATTATGCTAGTGCTATAAAAAATATTTTGTAAGGATTAAACAGTTTTCATAGCAAAAAACAATGCTACAATAGATAGTAATGAATTTCTATAACGTTGCAATGCATAATAAAAGATTGACATAATATTTCCACAACGTTTTTAGACGCTATAATAATATGGCATGTCAACATATTATAGCAATTAAATGATGTCATAATTGTTAGTATCATAAAAACAACTCTGTGTAAAAGTTCTATAGCAAGCTTCAAAACGCTAAAGAAAAGTAGTTATACCGATATGTCTAGTCTAAGATGGCAACAAAAACGCTGTTAAAAGTCCGTTTTCCATTGCAATTTTGAAACGCTTTTGTATCTATCTGACTTATTACAACTTGTTGATCTATGACGTTTATAGAAACACTATAAAAGGCTTTGATAGTGGTTTTTAAAGGCTATAAAAAGGTTTGTTTGTTGTAGTGAGAAGGCAAGCTTGTTATTAGAGTTCTTTTATTTCCTCTGTGTGTTTTGTTTATAAAAGCAAATTGTTTTCTTGCCTATCTATATACTCTGATCTACCAAAGGGGCATCTTCATATGTCGCTCTTGGCGTATTTTATAATAATTATATGTTATCTGAACGTGGTCTGCGAATTGGGATTATGTAATCAATTTGGAATATTTTGAAATGGAATGTGGAATTTGTTTGCTGTTTAATTTTTTCCATATTCTTGTGTTTATGTGTATCTAATGTCGCCGTATTTGATCGCCGGTGAATAATAACTATAGATGACTGTAGCATCCGTAGCCGTTAGTTTTGGGCCTCCAAGTAGGGGGATGTTACAAGTTGGTATAAGAGCATAGGTTTATGAAACTTTAAAAGAAACTTAAACCTAAAAGATTTTCCAAACATAATCCATTGAATCAGATTATAAAATTGGGGTTGGGTTAATGTTATAGTAACGTACTTGTATTTGCCATATATAGTTATATATATGTAACTACGTATCCCCCGCTCTCTTAGACTGTTCTTCTGTATCTTACTAAGGCCCATATGCAGATTTACGAGAAGGAAGATATGGAAGTAGGAAATGGAAGAAGAAATATCGGTGGAGGAAGCACCACAACAAATGGAAATGCTCGACCTACTACCAGGAGAAACCCGGATCGGCAGGCTAATGCTAGTAATCAAAATGCTGATGCCAATGTGAGTGCTAGAAATTCACCAGTAGATATGGGGCGATGTATCAGTTCTTTGTTGGTTTGATGCAAGCTGGAGCTGCTACTGGTGTTGTTGGAAATGTAGGAGGAGCTAATCCCGTGGCTTCAGTAAGGAATATTGCATTGCTGAGTAGAGATTACACCAGTTTAGATGGAAAGCCATTCTTAGGAAATGAAAGTGTCATAGAAGTTCAGAATTGGTTGTTGCATTGTGAGCATATATTTACTAATTTGGGTCTGAATGATGGATAAAAGAGGAGGTTGGCCTCTAGACAGTTGTAGGGGTTAGCACTACATTTGTGGAATAGTGTCACTACCGGAGTTCTGGAAGAGCAGTTAACTTAGGCTGATTTTAAAATGAGATTTGAGCAGAAGCTTCTATCTGAGTTTGCTAAGTCTGAGTTGATGGGGAAGTTTATGGATTTAGTGCAAGGAGAGATGTCAGTAGTCGAGTATGCTAATAAGTTCGAAGAGTTGTCTCGATATGGATATGCTATAGATACCGACATCAAAAGGAATGAGAAGTTCATTCAAGGATTAAGGCTCGAGATTGCTAGAATGACCATGACACATGTCCGTGATCCTTGTAATATAGTGGTGGAGATGGTCATTCGCTATGAGGAGTTACTTGATGATTTAGCTAAAGAGAAGTCAATGGAAACTCAGGCTTCTCAGGGGAAGAATAGGAAATTCATTAAAAAGAAGGGAGCCCAGAAGGGAGATACTACTAAGAAGTCAAAGGCTAAGGTAGTTTGCTATAAGTGTGACAAGAAGGGTCACTTTGCTAATGAATGCCGGTCAAGAAATGGGAAGAAAGCTGCAAATAAGAAGAATGTGAAGTGCTTCAACTGTGATCAAGTTGGGCATTACAAGAATCAGTGTCCAGAGTCAGTTAGGGAGGACAAAGGAAAAGTTTTTGCTATATGACCAGCTAGGCCTACCGTAGCTGATAAAGGAAAGACTATGATGGAAGGTACATTTTGATTCAGAGTATTTCAGCTAGAGTACTTTTTGATACCGGTGCATCACATTTATTTATAACCCAGTGTTTGGTTGATAGATTATGCTTAGAACCCGCCTACCTTGTTACTTCCTTAAGGGTTGCGAATCCAATAGGAGGATATGCAACTCTAGGGTTAAGATGTGACCAGTTAAAACTTGATTTGTTGGGTCATAAATTTGCATGCAGTTTGTATGTTATTGATTTCGTAGATTTCAGGATCATTATGGGTATGGTTTTGGTTGAGTAGGTATGAAGCTAGAATATTTTGCCAGGATAGGGAAATATCACTAAGACACCCTGATAGTCATAACCGAGTGATATTCTCAGTAGAGAATACTAACTGGAGTGTTGGTGCTATGCTTAATGCTATGGAGGTAGGAAATGAGTTAAGTCAGGTTCGGCTAGCAAGTGAGTTTGCAGATGTCCTCGAGCCAGTCACTGGACTACCCCCGAAAAGAGCTGTTGAGTTTAGAATAGATCTTGTGCTAGGAGCTAAACCTGCAAGTAGACTACCAAGCAGGATGACACC
Source organism: Allium fistulosum (assembly GCA_030737815.1). Classification (NCBI taxonomy): domain Eukaryota; kingdom Viridiplantae; phylum Streptophyta; class Magnoliopsida; order Asparagales; family Amaryllidaceae; genus Allium; species Allium fistulosum. The sequence goes on from CM060904.1 coordinate 644,152,980, forward strand.
AACTGAGATGAAGGAATTGAAGGTGCAGCTAGTGGATCTAGAAGGAAAGAGTTTTATTAGACCAAGCAGTTCGGCTTAGGGAGCGGCCGCGGTGTTTGTAAAGAAACCGGATGGGTCGTTAAGGATGTGCATTAACTATCGTAAGTTAAACGAAAAGACAATTAAGAATAAGTATCCTTCGCCAAAAGTAGAAGATCTGTTTGATCAGTTGAGTGGAGCCAGAATGTTTTCCCAATTTGACTTGGTGACAGGTTTCCATCAGTTAAGAGTGGTAGAGGACAGTATTCCTTTGACTGCATTTCGAACTAGGTATGGTTCATATGAGTGGTTGGTGATGCCATTTGGATTAACGAATGCACCCGCTTTCTTTGTGGATTTGATAAACCGAGTTTTCCGAGAGTATTTGGATAGGTTTGTGTTGGTGTTTATAGATGACATTCTAGTCTACTCTAGGGATGAGAGAGAGCATGAAGTTCATCTTAGAATGGTACTTGAGACGCTGAGACAGAATCAGCTAAAGGCGAAGTTTACCAAGTGTCATTTCTGGAAGAAAGAGGTAAAATTTCTTGGTTACATGGTTTCAGAGAAAGGATTGTCAGTCGATCTAGATAAAATCGAAGTTGTGAATAATTAGAAGAGACCAGAGACGGTGACTGAGATCAGAACTTTTCTTGGACTTGCTGGCTACTACCGAAGATTCATTAAGGATTTAACATGGATAGTAGCACCCTTAACTATGCTAACCGAGAAGGAAGTGAAATTTGTTTGGTCTAATAAATGTGAAGAGGCATTCCTTAAATTAAAGCATTTGTTGACCAATGCACCCATGTTAGTAGTTCTAGACGAAAACCAAGGATTGGTGGTGTATACTGATGCATGTGTAACTGGATTAGGAGCAGTATTGATGTTGAATGGTAAAGTTATTACCTACGCGTCCAGGAAGCTTAGACCGCATGAAGTTAGATATCCTACTCATGACTTGGAGTTGGCGGCAGTGATCTTCACATTGAAGATTTGGAGAAATTATCTCTTAGGGGAGAGATTTGAGTCATATACCGATCATAAGTCTTTACGGTATTTATTCTCTCAGAAGGAGTTGAATATGAGATAGTAGAGGTGGCTAGAGTATTTGGCCGCTTATGATTTTGGTATAGAGTACACACCAGGGAAAGGTAATAAGGTAACAAATGCTCTCAGCAGAAAACATCAGAATCTGGTGTTAGCAATGTTGGCGGAGTGTAAGGATTTAGAAGCCTTAGTCAGTTGCGATATGCAGTTAAGATCGAATGCCGGTTCTAGTCAGAGTTCCATCATGTTGTCTTGTTTAGAAGTCCGACCAGTATTGATTGAGAAAATTGCTTCTAAGTAGAAGGAGGATCCAGTATTAGCTGAAAGGATCAGAAGACTGGAGGTTGGAACAGAGATCGATGATTTAAAGGATTTTAGCCTTGACCAGAAAGGATGGTTAAGAAAGAAGGAATGGTTGTGTGTCCCGAATGTGGAGGACTTAAGGAAAGAAGTGCTTGGAGAATGTCATCGGTCCAAGTTTACGATTCATCCTGGAGGAACCAATATGTATCAGGATATGAAAAGGAGCTTTAATTGGGAAGGCATGAAGAGGATGTTGGCTTGTGGGTTTAGGCAGTGTGCAAACTGTCAACAAGTGAAAGCTGAACATCAAAAACCGAGCGGGTTGCTTCCACCTTTAGAGATTCCAGTTTGGAAATGGGATTCGATATCTATGGATTTTATAGATGGGTTGCCAAGGTCAAATAGAGGTAATGAAAGTATATGGGTTATAGTGGACAGATTGACCAAGAGTGCTCATTTCATTCCAATTAAGTCAACCAGAACAACACATGTTTTAGCCAAGTTGTTCCTGAAGAACAAAGTTAGACTACATGGAGTTCCCAGTAGTATAGTCAGTGATAGGGATGCTTTGTTCACTAGTGAATTCTGGAAGAGTCTACAGGAAGTGATGGGTACCAAGCTTAATATGAGTACTGCGTATCACCCTCAGACAGATGGTCAGACAGAGAGAGTCGACAAAGTACTCGAGGATCTACTGAGAGCTTGCGTATTGGACTTTGGTGGATCTAGGGAGGATCACCTACATTTGGTTGAGTTTTCCTATAATAACAGTTATCGGACAAGTATAGGAATGGCACCTTTTGAGGCTTTGCATGGAAGACACTACAAATCACAGCATGTTGGTTGGAGACTGGAGATAGATTAGTCTTAGGTCCAGATTTGGTTAGAGAGGCATCAGAGAAGATTGAGTTAATCTGAGGAAGGATAAAGGAAGCTCAGTCAAGGCAGAAGAGTTACGAAGATAAGAGGCGTAAGGACTTAGAATTCTCGGTTGGAGATAAGGTTTTCACTAAGGTATCACCAATGAAGGGTGTGATACGATATGGAAAGTCAGGAAAGTTAGCCCCAAGATATGTAGGTCCATTCCAAATTATAAAGAGGATTGGAAAGCTCGCATACAGAATAGAGTTGCCGAGCAGTTTGGCAGGTGTCCATAATGGATTTCATGTGTTTCACCTTCGCAAGTATGTGCATGATCCAGAGACTACTATTCCTCCGATAGGGTTGGATGACTTAGTGGTAGAGCCTAATTTGACTTTTGTCAGACAACCAGTTCGGGTTGTAGCTAGAGATGAGAAAAGAATAAGGAATAAGACAGCCAGGTTAGTGAAATTTCAGTGGAGCGACAACAAGAAGGACTGTACTTGGGAGACAAAGGATAGGATTAGAGATACTTATCCTGATCTACTTTGAGGGTATGTCTATATTAGATATATATAGATAATTGCTAGTCAGTTAGACTAGTATGGTTGTTAGGTATTATTACAGATAATTGCTATGATTAGTATATAGTCCTTACTGAATTTCAAGGACGAAATTCTTTAAAGGGGTGAGCCTGTAACATCTCTAATTTTGATAACATTATTCAGGAAAATTAATTAGATAAATTAAATTGAATAATGATGATAAGGGGATTGAGATTTGAATAAATTGTGTAAAAAGGGCCGTGCTTAATAATAATATTTAATAGGCTTAAATTGGTTAAAAGGATAATTAGTTCACGCATGGGCATATTAGTAAAAATAGCCTCTTTATTTTACATGGCTATACATTTCTCACTATTGTACATTCACGTTCATTTTTCTCAAATAAAAAAATGAAAAAAAACCCTAAGAATCAGCCATTAACAAGGAGGAAAAGAGGAAGATTATAATCAAAAAGCTAAGGACCAAAGCTAGGAAGGATTAATCTACAACAAATCTCAAATTCCTTATCAATTTTAAGGTGAATAATAAACAATTTAATTGTACATGAAATTCATGCGTTTTGATTTCCAATGACGCGATTTTAATGGCAGCGATTAATTACTTCGATATGAAGTAAACAAGGAGCGACCTAGACTGCTTACTAGGTTGATCTAACGATCCTAGATTATAAACTAACTCTATAAATTCATCTCTAAACTTTACCCTAGGTTTTGGTTTTAACGATCAGTAACCAGATGCTGTCAATTTCTCTCCTCATACCCTAAAATCCTTTAAACCCTAAAACAATCAAATTCCCAAGTAAAAAATAAAACCCCAATTAAACCCAAATTAAAATCAAATCAAGGAGCAAGGTTAAGGAGAGAGAAAGCAATTAAAGAAAAGGCCAAAGAGATCTTGGGAAAGCATCAATTGTAGGCCGGTTTTCTCAAATCTAAAGCTTAGGACCGAGGTGAGTGGGCACAGATATAGTAAAGTGGTTAAACTAATTAATTTTAAATTTATTTTAAGTTGATTAGACCTGGAAACACTTAGATTAAATTTTTAATCTGATTCAGAAATTGTTAAATTATAGATCTGTTAGTTAAACCTGAATTTGATGCTAAATCTATCAATTTGGATATGTCAAACTATAAACATAATAGGGCAGAGATCATAATAGATAATAAAGATAAGAAGAAACTAAAACAATCACATAATCTCACTACGAATCAAAACAACATATAATAGATAACATAAGATATTACATATTCATCCCCATAATAATAATACATCAGAGTCATTTCATTACAACTTTCAACTAGATAGTTATACTACTTTCCCATCACAAGATACATAGATCATACATAAACACAGTGGAATAAGATAATAACTAGCTACGATGAGGCTCCCAGCTCCAGCTCTTTCAAAATGCTTCCATAAGAAACCTAGATCACTTGGCTACTTAGAAAATTTTTAGTACCCAAGAGTTTTAGAAAAAGAAAATAAAACTCCGGGTCAGACAAGGATCTAGTGCGAGTAAACTCAAAACAACTTGATTTTTGCTTTTATAAAACGCTTTGAAAATCAAAGGTATCTCGTAAGACCTAGCCACACATAAAAGTGGACGGTTTTTTATCTTACGATAACCAAAGCAAATTATATAGAAATTCAGTGATATTATCATAATGTCTAGGGTTTTCAAATAAATAATTTACATGGCCGAAATTGTTACATTAAATAAACTCCAACATAACAGGTATACAACTAAGACCGAAGACACTTATTAAGAAATGGATTCTATACAATGACAGGGCTACTAGGATACTGTCCTTCATGGTGCGTCTCTAGATAAAATAACACCGTGGTCGAACCTAATGACCCCTGCCGACATAAGACCGGCATACCCTTTTACTTGATAGTACCAAATAAGATGACCCCTCGGTTGGGATCAGCAACCGTACTGAAGCATACATGAGTTGATAGTAGGAATTCTAGATAGGGATGACCTTACCCTCATAGGAACAAACCACCTAGCCTTGCTGCATCTCCTCTGTTTTAGTCATTCCCGGTTGATTAGGCCTAAGGCTACATTTACCTTTATTATAGCATAGCCACTTGGAATGCTAACATTGCCTTCCATATGTTGACACAAAGTCAACATTCATCCATACAAGTCGTTCAGGAGATGAACTAACCGAAGGCACTATTTCCACTACACCCATTTTGGAATCACCCTCAGGTTAATAGAAAATAGCCCTTGCACTTCAATGTCTTCATCTTGGACCTTGCCTTTACTATTTCCAAGTTGAACGTTTACGTTGGTTCGAAGTGGTTTTTGGATGACAACTAATATCCGATCTCGGTCTCTCCAAACCAACATTCAATAATTTTAAAGGGTCAAGTTGTTTATATGGACTATTCCGCTATAAGGGTGTAAAGATTTACATATGAACATATGTTCCATATGCTTAGATTATCATGAACCGCTTATCGAATTAACCCTCTTGTATTAATAATGTTTTCCGAAGTCCAGTATCTTGTGATAAGTACAAGTCGACTTACTTTCAATAAAATGTGTCAACATTTTACTAAAACCACTTTAACTCATTTGGCTACTTAATAGCATGGATAAGAGATCCTTTGGTTTTTCAAAACAATTTACTTAAAACAAGGAAGTTTGTTAAAAATAAATAACTAATAGTGCTTAAAAGAAACTTTAAGAACAAATAAATTCCCATTTTATTCATAAGTTTAAACCCTCAATTAAACTTCAATTACTCTTAATTAAATCAAAATTAAATCATAAACAACCCTAATTTTATTTATAATTAAACTACATTTATTTAAAATTAAACCCAAGTTAAGTGGATAATTAACCTTTGATTAAATAATAATTAATTAAATAACTAACTCTAATTAAATAATTAATTAAATAAAATAAACTTTATTAAATAAAAATTAATTTCCTTTTTATCTTAATTAATCATTATTTTAAACTTAATTAAAAATAATTAATTTAGTTAATAATTTCTTAAACTCTAATTATTTAACTTAACTACTTAATTAAATAATAATTTCCATAATTAATAAAATAAATAAATAAATCATTAAATAATTAAAACCTCAAAACTTTTTGACTTACTTAATTTGTTTAAAATGAGTTTTAAAAATCAATCCAAAAGAAAACACTTAAAACTTGAAATCGTAAAATTTTCTGAACTACATCCATAACGACTATCACTATGGGCGCAGTTCGCTAGAATTGATTTCTAGGTGAAAATTTCACCTTAACTCTAGCTACTACATCTTTGAAAATGCAAATGGAATAGTTTTTAAATCTTTAAACAAAGGTGAAAACTTGGAAAACATTTTCAAAAATCCAAAGCTAGAAAAAGAGCTTTCGTTTTCAAATCGGATCTCAAGTCCTTTGCGACTTTTCAAGGTGAAAACTTCACAACCTTTACATCACAAACATGGTTTTGTTTCATAAACAAACTACCATAATATCATACCCAATATCACATATCTATATCCATATACATATCCAAACATATCCACATATCAACCAATCACCAGATCCAAGTTCAAACAAAAACATATCATTATATGCCATCAATACGACATTATAATTCAACATTGCAATTACCATATTTTAGCAGCATATAGTCCATCAAAAATAAATTAAATTTCTTTTCCAAAAAACAAAAGTTTTACTCACTAAACTTTTTTAAATCAAAACTAGCTTTTGCCGAAACTTGAAAATTGCTTTAGAAACTTTGCAGATATGAAACTTTGGATGGTTGGACACTTGAATTTGGCTTGGCCTAGGCTAATATGGCTCAGCCTAGTGATGTTTGGGCTCGGCCATCATGGTTTTTGGCTTGGCCATTATGTGTTTTGGTGGATGGAGTGTCGTATTTTGGAGGAGGAGGTGTTGTAGGAGATGTAGAAGTGAATTTGTGAATAAAAGATGAGATTTTAGCCAAAAGAAGTGATTTTTCTTGTTTTAGAATTTATGAAGAGGAGGCCGTGGCTAAGTTTTCTTAAGTTCTTAGGATTCTGAAATGAAGAAGGAGGTTTGTAAAATGAAAAACATGAAGATAAAGGGGTATATATAGGCTTATTATTTGATTAAAAAATAATAAGTTATTTATATTTAAATATAAGTATGCATGCATAGCCATACCTCTCCCTCCCCTTCAAAACCATCCATTTTACTCCCCCCTTACTTTCAACTATTCATAACATGTCATGTGTACTTATGTTGAAAAGGGAGCATTTTACACATACATACATACATACATATATATATATATATATCCCTTTATAAATATCTTCTTTTATTCCTATATATATATGCACACTTAAGAAGAAACATTTACATGAATATATGTGTACATGTACATATGTATAAATAGTTTGTAGTGCGCACAAATGTTTACAATAGTGTTATGACCTTTTGAATAACTTTTAACTAATGAAAAATAGATATTTCAAAAAATAAGTTTCGGTCACATTTTCTATTTCCATATAAACTATATATTTTGGCAACCAAATTTCGAAAGTGATTTTATTATCATAAGTTATTACCAAAATAGTTTTATTTGTTAATAAATATCTATGTATCAATTATTTAAAATATAATAAATATTCATTTGAATAGCGATTAATTTCTAGGTCGTTACACTCTCCCACCTTAAAATAATTTCGTCCCGAAATTTGCAAACTAGGGGATAATTCAATTACACAAAAAGCTATACATTCATATCATGCACATACAAAGACATGCACTAAACATCCGTAGCAAACAAACATACACTATACATACAACCTACGACTGGCTATCCTAACATCAACTCTAGGATAGGCTTCTCTCATACAATCCACCATCTCCCAAGTGCAGTCTCTAGGATCCTCGCTCCACTGAATCTTAACTAGTCGCACCATCTTGTTATGCAACCACCTTTCATCCTGATCCACAAAATGTATCGGATGTCTAACCACTGTCAGGTTCGGTTCTGTTTCTAATTCCTCTTGAACTGACGGCTACATAATCAAAGATGGGTCATGAATATATTTTCTCAAATGAGACACATGGAACACAATATGAACTACCGCTAATCTCTTTGGCAACTCGACCCTATAAGCAAGCGATCCGTTCTCTCAAGAATACGAAAGGGTCCAACGTACCTTTGGAGCTGATTTCCCAGCTTTCCCAAATCTAACTGCTCCTCTATGGGTGAAATCTTTACGAACACCAAGTCTTAAACCATGAATTCCAAATCTCTTCGCCTCTTATCCGCTTAACTCTTTTGGCGATCTTGGGCTTCCTTCATTCTTTTCTTAATCACTGCAACTTTCTCTATAGCCTCTCAGATCATGTCCGGTCCAAGAACTAATTTATCTCCCATCCCAACCCAATTTGTTGGTGACTTGCACGGTCTACCATATAGGGCTTCATATGGTGCCATTCCGACACTTGCTTGGAAACTATTATTGTAGGAGAACTCAACCAAATGCAAATGATCCTCCTATGATCCACCAAAAACCAGAATACAAACCCTTAAGAGATCCTCTAGAATCCGATTCACCTGCTCTATTTGTCCGTCGGTCTGGAGGTGATATGATGTGCTTAAGCTTAACCTTGTTCCAAGGGTTGTTTGCATGCTTCCTAAAAATGACTAGTAAATATGGAGTCTCGATCACTTACAATACTCACAGAAACTTCATGCAACCCGACTATCTCCCTTATAAAAATTTCCGCTAAAGAAGCAGCGGCCTTGTTGGTTTCATTGGAATAAAATGTGCACTCTTCGTTAGCCGATCCATGATAACCCACGCTCCTTCATTTCCTTTTATGGTCCTAGGAAAAATATTGATAAAATCCGTCGATATCATTTCCCATTTCCAAATAGATATTTCTAAGGGTTTCAATAGTCCAACTGCCTTCTGAAGATCTCCTTAGATTTACTGACAGCACGAACACCTGCTAACAAAGATAGAGATATATCTCTTCATTCCCTTCCACCAAAACATCCGCTTCATGTCTATATTCATCTTTGAGACACCTGGATGAATACTCAACTTAGAATGATGGCATTTCGACAAAACCTCCTGCCTAAGACCATTGGCATTCGGTACACAGATCCATCCATTCATCCTTAAAACTCTTCAGTTATTAATCTTAAAACATGTACGGTGTCTCTCCTTAACCTTCCTAATGATTGCTATTAAGCTTCTATCCATCCTTTGCTTGCTCGCTATTCTCTCTAGGAGAGTTGGGGTAACCTCCAAATGAGTCAAAATAGCATTCCTGCTTAAGGCATCTGCCACCATATTAGCCTTCCCTAGCATGTAAATAATATCTAAGTCATAAGCCACTAGAAACTCTAACCATCTCTATTGCCTCAGGTTCAAATCCTTCTGAGTAAAAAGATATTTAAGGATTTATGATCCATAAAGAGCTCGAATTTTTCACCTAATTAAAGAAAGAAAACTGATTCCTAAAATCTCTAAAGATTAGAAAGAACTAAGAAGAATAAAAGGATCATTACCCAGCAAGTAGTGTCTCCACATTTTTAATGCAAAGACAACAGCCAGCAACTCCAGGTCATGCGCAACATTGTTTTTCTCATAAGGCTTCAAATGCATGCTTGCATACGCAATCACTCTACCATGCTGTATCAAAACAACACCTAGTCCTACTCCACACGCATCTATGTAAACCGTGAATCCACTACTTCCATTTGGAACAACCAAAACTGGTGCACTGGTCAATCTCTTCTTCAATTCTAGAAATGCCTCCTTACACTTTGGAGTCCATACAAACTTCTCCCCCTTCTTAGTCAGCTTAGTCAAATGGGAGGAACTCTTAGAGTAATCTTGAATAAACCTCCTTTAGTACCCAACCAATCTTAAGAAACTACAAACCTCGGTAGGAGTCTGTGGTTGCTTCCATTCTTGAACAGCTTCCACTTTCACTGGATCCACTGAAATACCTTCTCCCATCACAATATGTCCTAAGAATCTTACTTCTGATTTCCAAAAATGGCATTTAGAAAATTTCGCCTTCAAGACATGTCTTCTCTATGTCTCCAACACCACTTCCAAATGATGCTTATGCTCCTCCTCGGATTTGGAGTAAATAAGGATGTCATCGATGAAAACTAACACAAACTTGTTAAGAACATCTCGAAAAACACAGTTCATGAGATTTACAAAATATGTAGGTGTATTGGTTAGTCCAAAAGGCATAACCAACCATTCAAAGAAACAATCAGGGCCTCTAAAAGCAGTTAAGGATATACTATCTTCACCAACCCTCAGCTGATGGAATCCAGTCACTAGATCAATCTGAGAAAATACCATAGCTCCATAAAGTTGATCAAAAAGATCATCGATGCGGGGTAAGGGATACTTGTTCCTAATGGTTAACTTTTCGACTCCCTATAGTCCACGCACAACCTTAAAGATCCATCGGACATTGCCGCAAACACAACAGCAGACCCCCAACACAAATGACTGGGTCTAATCAATCTTCTCCTTAATAGGTCATTGGTTTGATATTCCAATTCTTTCCACTCTTTCAAGGCCATCCAGCTCTTCGGTTGAACCATAGGTCTAAGGACCAAATTAATATGGAACTCTAACTCTCGGTGCGGGGGTAAGGTATTAACTTTTTCGAAAACATCGGGAAAGTCCCTAACAACTTCTACAAAACTTAACTCTTCCTGGGCTGATTCCAGGGCATACAAGAAAATTGAACATATTAATACCAGGTTCCTTACATGGTACTTTAGCTATTCTTCCCAACTTAGTTTCTAATGATATAGTCCTTTCAGCACAATCTAAAACAGCTTCATATTTTGATAACCAATCCATACCTAAAATAATGTCAAATCCTTTAAAGTATAAAACACACGAGTCATAAGAACAGTGACGAGAAAGGTAGGAAATTGGCACATTCTCACAAATTATATTTAAATGGGTTACACCACCTATGGGGTTAGACACACACATGGGGTTTTCTACAATACTAAGAATAAGATGAAACTTATCTATTGATTCGCAATAGATAAAACTATAAGAGGCACCGGTATCAAATAATGCTCAAACAAAAATACCATTAATCAGTAAGGTACCTTCAAGGATGCCTTTTCCCTTCACATCTATCGAAGTAGATGGTTCACTCTTAATGGTGTTACACCTTGGGCTGCTGCACCTTCTACATGAGTGGGCAATCCTTAATCATATTGCTCGACTAATGATAATTGAAACAAAGTGATTACAGGACCATTGGAGAGATGGGTCCATTTTGATGCTTAGGTGCTTTATATTTTGGATAGGACCTTGAAACATGACCTTTATGCTTGCAAAGGTAACAACTAATATTCTTGAACTTGCCTCCTTGACCTTCTCCCTGTTTCCCTTTTCCTTGATTCTTCCAATTAGGATTGAACTTCCTCTTGTAAGAACAGTTTCCACTGGTATTTCCACTAGGCGCTACTGGAGTAGGCATCTTCTTCTCCATGGCCTCGTAGCTCAGAGCCATTTTAGCTAGATCCACAAAAGTACATTTAATATGAGCAGTCATTTTCTTATGGTATTCCTCCCTCAGGCCCAAGACAAACATCTCATTCTTCTTTAATAGGGTGTTGATCAATTCTGGACCAAAATAAGATAACTCATTGAAATTCGTCTCGTACTCTGCTGTCGATAGATCCCCTTGCTTCAAGTCCATAAAGTTGCGGTACATCTGGGTCCTTCCTGCTATCGGCAAGAATTGATCCTCAAAAACCACTTTAAATCGTGCCCACGAGAATTCTTCCTCAAGAACATTTGCAGTAAGGGAGTCCCACCAAGCTACTGCTCCCTCTTGCAGTTGCGATGCTACTAAGAACCTTTTCTATTCATCGGATAAAACAAGACCTTTAAAAATCTTTTGGCAAGATCGCAACCAATCTTGCACTTCCATGATAGACCCAGTTCCTTTAAATGGTTTCCCTCTAAAATTGGTGTAATCCTTGGATAAGATTGTGAAATTCACTATTGGCTGCTCTGGTGCTAATTCTTCGGTAATCCGAACTCCTTCATGATTTGGGGTTCGACCATTTGTAGTTGTAGTGCTACCTGCTTCCCTACCTTGTCTACCTCTGTTACTCATGTCTTACTACCTAGATATAGTAAGATAATTCTTAGAATACTTGAACAAGATAATTATTGAAATAAGGGTACTAATCAAACCTACAAGCTGATCTATCTATCAGAGATATATATACACACACACACACACACACACACACACACACATATATATATATATATGAATGAAAATTACAAATACGCACTCTCGAGATTGACCTTAACCCAAAGCCTAAGCATTCGCTGAACCTCACTCTGATACCACAATGTAACGACCGCCTCTTTTACACCGAAAGATGAGCCATTAAGGATAAAAGAAAAAGAAAGATAAGAAGAAACTAAAACAATCATAGAATTTCACCACGAATCAGAACAACATATAATAGATAACATAAGATAATACATAGTCATCCCTATAATAATAATACATTAGATTCATTTCATTACAACTTTTAACTAGACAGTTATACTGCCTGCCCATCACAAAATACAAAGATCATACATAAACACAACGGAATAAGATAATAGATAGCTATGATGAAGCCACCTGCTCGAGCTCCTTCAAAATGCTTCCGTAAGAAATTTGGATCACTTGGCTACTCAGAAAAATTTGAGTACCTAAGAGTTTTAGGAAAAGAAAATAAAACTCTGGGTCAGACATGGATCTGTTGAGAGTAAACTCAAAACAACTTGATTTTTACTTTTGTAAAACACTTTGAAAATCAAAGGCATCTCGTAAGACCATGCCACACATATAAATGGATGGGTTTTTACCTTACGATAACTAAAGCAATTTATATAAAAATCTAGTGATATTATCATAATGTCTAGGGTTTTCAAATAAATAATTCACATAGTTGAAATTGTTATATTAATTAAATTCCAGCATAATACGTATACAACTAAGACCGAAGGCATTTATTGGGAAATGGATTCCATATAATGACTAGGCTACTAGGGTACTGCCCGTCACGGTGCATCTCTGATAAAATAACACCAAGGTCGAACCTATCGACCCCTGCCAATACAAGACTGGTCTACCCTTTTACTGGAAAGTATAGAATAAGATCACCCCTCGGTTGGGATCAGCAACCGTACTGAAGCATACATGAGTTGATAGTAGGAATGCTACTTAGGGATGACCTTACCCTCATTAGAGCGACCCACGTAGCCTTGCTGCATCTTCCCTGTTTTAGTCATTCTCGGTTGAGAAGGCCTGAGGTTACGTTTACCTTTATTATAGCATTGCCACTTGGAATGCTAACATTTTCTTTCATATGTTGACATGATGTCAACATTCATCCATACAAGTCGTTCAGGAGATGAACGAACCGAAGGTACTATTTCCACTACATCCATTTTGGAATCACCCTCAGCGTTAATAGCAAATAGCCCTTGCAATTCAAAGTCTTCATCTTGGACCCTGCCTTTACTATTTTCATGTCGAACGTTTACGTTGGTTCGAAGTGGTTTTTGGATAATAAGTAATATCCAATCCCGGTCTCTCCAAACCAACATTCGATAATTTTAAAGGTTCGATTTGTTTATAGTGGACTATTCCACTATCAGGATGTAAAGGTTTACATATAAACATACGCTCCATATGCTTTGATTATCATGACCCGCTTATCGAAATTAACCCTCTTATATTTATCATGTTTTCCGAATTGGTGAATATTGTGATAAGTACAAGTCGACTTACTTTATATAAAACATGTCACCATTTTACAACAACCACTTTAACTTATTTGGCTACTTAATAGCATGGACAAGAGATCCTTTGGTTTTTCAAAATAATTTACTTAAAACAAGGAAGTTTGTTAAAAATAAATAACCGATGGAGTTTAAAAGAAACTTTAAAATCAATAAATTCCCATTTTAATCATAAGTTTAAACCCTCAATTAAACTTTAATTACTTTTGATTTAATAAAAATTAAATCATAAATAACCCTAATTTTATTTATAATTAAACTACATTTATTTAAAATTAAATTCAATTTAAGTGGATAATTAACCTTTGATTAAAATATAATTAATTAAATAACTAACTCTAATTAAATAATTAATTAAATAAAATAAACTTTATTAGATAAAAATTAATTTCCTTTTTATCTTAATTAGTCAATATTTTAAACTTACTTAATTAAAAATAATTAACTTAATTAATAATTTCTTAAACTCTAATTATTTAACCTAATTAATTAATTAATTAATAATTACCCTAATTAATAAAATAAATAAATAATTAAAACCTTTAACTTTCTGACTTACTTAATTTGCTTGAAATGAGTTTTCAAAACAATCCAAAAGAAAACACTTAAAACTTGAAATCATGAAATTTTCTGAACTACATCCATAGCGACTATCGCTATGAGCGCAGTTCGCTAGAATTGATTTCTAGGTGAAAACTTCACCTTAACTGTAGCTACTACATCTTTGAAAACACAAATGGAAAAGTTTTGAAATCTTTAAACTAAGATGAAAATTTGAAAAACATTTTCAAAAATCCAAAGCTAGAAAAAGAGCTTTCGTTTTCAAATCGGATCTCAAATCCTTTGCGACTTTTCAAGGTGAAAACTTCACAACATTTACATCACAAACACATGGTTTTGTTTCATAAACATACTACCATAATATCATACCCAATATTACATATCCATACACATATCCAATCATATCCACATATCAACCAATCACCAAATCCAAGTTCAAACTTAAACATATCATCACATGCCATCAATACGACAAGATAATTCAACACAACAATCACCATATATTTGCAACATATAGTCCATCAAAAATCAAGTAAATTTATTTTCCAAAAAACAAAAGTTTTACTCACCGAAACTTTTCTAAATCAAAACTAACTTTTGCCGAAACTTGAATATTGCTTTAAAAACTTTGCAAATATGAAACTTTGGATGCTTGGACACTTGAATTTGGCTCGGCCTAGGCTAATATGGCTCGGCCTAGTGATGTTTAGGCTAGACCATCATGGGTTTTGTCTCGGCTGTGGTGTATTTTGGTGGATGGAGTGTTATATTTTGGAAGAGGAGGTGTTGTAGGAGAGGTAGATGTGATTTTGTGAATAAAAGAGGAGATTTTAGCCAAAAGAAGTGATTTTTCTTATTTTAGAATTCATGAAGAGGAGGCCATGGCTAAGTTTTCTTAAGTTCATAGGATTTCAAAATGAAGAAGGAGGTTTGTAAAATGAAAAATATGAAGATAAAGGGGTATATATAGGCATATGATTTGGTTAAAATAATAATAAGTGCTTTATATTTAAATATAAGTATGCATGCATAGCCATACCTCTCCCTCCCCTTCAAAACAAGCCATTGTACTTCCACCCTTAGTTTCAACTATTCATACCATGTCATGTGTACTTATGTTGAAAAAGGAGCATTTTATACATATATATTTTCCTTTATAAATGTCTTCTTTTATTCTTAAATATATACACACACTTAAGAAGAAACATGTACATGAATATATGTGTACATGTACACATGTTTAAATGGTTTATAGTGTGCACAAATGTTTACAATAGTGGTATGACCTTTTGAATAACTTTTAACTAATGAAAAATCGATATTTCAAAAAATAATTTTCGGTCACATTTTCTGTTTCTCTATGAACTATATATTTTGGTAAACAAATTTTGAAAGTGATTTTATTATCATTAGTTATTATTTAAAATAGTTTTATTTGTTAATAAAAATCCATTTATTAGTTATTTAAAATATAATTAAATATTCATTTAAATAGCGAATAATTTCTGGATCGTTACATTATGGTTGTGTTTTTGATCGATTTTAATTGATTTGGTTTGTGCTTATTTGATATATGCTGATGGATTTGATACTTGCTTGATGGTTGTGTTGTTTGCAGATGCTTGATGGTTAAAGTTGGGTATTTGTGGATGTTTGATGATTGTGTTTTTTGATGGAAATGAGGATTTGTAGGTATGATTGTGTTGTTTGATGGATTATTGATGTGGATATGGAATTTTGTGATATAAACTTGGTTTTGTGTGATATGTATGATATTATGCGATGTTTGTACTTGTGGAATTGGGTATATGTATGTTGTACATAAAGTGGATAGGTAGATGAATATATATGCATGGTTTGATGGTTGAAATAGCAACTATTTTATAAAACAGAACATCCAAGTAACCGACGGTTGGCTAATGATGGCCTATTGATTACAGTTTACTGATGGCTAGCGACAACCTAATGGTTCATTCATGATGCATAGAATCATGACACGTGTCCATCGATTATTGACTGCTGGCCATGGCTTTTTCATCACTAGTCATTCAAAAGTAATCGACAAGGCCGACACAAGGGCCGTCACTCCTTTGCTCGACGACTAAAAAAGCAACGGCTATTTTTCGTCGCTAAACCTTTTGTGTCTTGTAGCGATGTGTGTGTGTGTGTCTATGGCTTCCCATCAGTTTTTCTACACCATAATTCCTCTAATCTCAACCATATATTCTATCTTAAATAACATAAATTTTCTTTTATGAAGTGACAAAAGAAAGAAACTATAACACCCCAGAAATTTACATAAAATTTAATAAGAATTCGACAGATATTTAAATGGAAATTTAATTATAAAAAATAAAATTAAATAAGGAAAGGACTAAAAAGAAAATTTTCACAAACATTCGAATTTTTCTGCGAAACTTACACCATTGCGTTCGTAGCAATTTTCTAGATGATTTTCGTACATAACACATTGTAATTTGAGTTAGTATGGAGAAGTTATAGGTATTTGAATAAAGTAAAAGTTTAAACATTAAGTATATGCAAAATTTACGCTGTGATGATCGACCATGGGCTAATGAAGGTCAACCACTCATGGTCGACTGTGGGTTGATAATGGTCCACCGTTGCTGTGTAAAATTGGTGCGTTTTGATTTCCAATGACGCGATTTTAGGGCAACGAATAATTACTACGATATGAAGTAAACAACGAGCGAACTGGATTGCTTACTAGGTTGATCTAATGATCCTAGGTTATAAACTAACCCTATAAATTCATTTCTAACCTTAACCCTAGGTATTGGTTTGAACGATCAGTAACCAGATGCCGTCCATTTCTCTCCTCATACCATAAAATCCTCTAAACCCTAAAACAATCAAATTCCTAAATAAAAAATTAAACCCTAATTAAACCCAAATTAAAATCAAATCAAGGAGCACGGTTAAGATGAGAGAAAGTAATTAAAGAAAAGGCCAAAGAGATCTAGGGAAAGCATCAATTGGAGGCCAGTTTTCTCAAATCTGAAACTTAGGACCGAGGTGAGTGGGCACAGATATAGTAAAGTGGTTAAATCAATTAATTTTAAATTTATTTTAAGTTGATTAGACCTGGAAACACTTAGATTAAATTGTTAATCTGATTCAAAATTTGTTAAATTATAGATCTGTTAGTTAAATCAGAATTTGATGCTAAACCTATCGATTTGGATATGTCAAACTGTAAACCATTTTATTTAAAATTAAATATGCTGAATAATTAATTGAACATGCGTATGATATTGAATAGTAGGCATGAATTGAATAATTAATTGAACATGCATATGGACAAGAATAGTAGGCACGAGTTGGATAATTAAATTGGTTCTAAATTGAAAGTGCAATAAATTGTTAACCTGTTCTATCATCAAGTTGATAAAACTGATCTAGACCCCAAATTGGTTTCAAATTGAAATACTAAAAATGTAAATTAGGGTAGAATCAGAAATTTGGATCAATCAGATTGCTAATGACACCCGGATTAACAATGAATTAAATTAATTGCATGGTAATTAAAAATTTATAACGGAACCAAACCCTAAGAAAATGAACAGGAACGGCCGACAGTGAGGACCCTAGGTCGACCGTGGGCGGTCGACCTATGGTTCTTCTAGGTCAACCGTCCAACTTGTTATTGGACGGATTTGGATTTTTGGGCTTTAGGCCAAATTAATTAATGAAATTGATGAAATGTAAAACTATGTTTTGATGTATGTGCGGAAGTGTAGGGAAGTTAGTTCCCTATTTGAGTTGTAGGGCGAATTTACTCCGTTAAGTGGATAAGACCTAAAAGATCCATAAACGTAGGCAATCGGCGGTACGTTAGGTGGATGTAGAGACTGGAGTTAGTAAGAGGAGGGTGATTTATTTGCATTAGTTCTATGAAGTGTTCAGTATGGGTAGGCGTAGACCGGCAGCAACACTTCTTAAAGGGGCCCGGTCCTAATAGGAGCTTCAGGTAGGACACATTTTCTTGGGCAACTTGGTATTGGTGGACGCTAGAGCTGGACAATAAGTGGTCATAGGATACATGACAATACTTGGTGGTGCCCGGTCCTGGCGTTGATTCGCACATGGTGAACACCGGAGTAGGTAATAAGAGGTAGTTTTTCATTATGATCGAGAGGCAAGCACGGGTGTCTTTGATGAAATTCTTTATGAGAGTGCATTTTGTGTTCTCCCTCTCCATGCATAGTGGAGTAGATAAGGGACAGTAGATCCCAGTTTGGTCAGTCGATAGTGTGAGGTTTTGACCTATAGATCTCATCCAATAAGTTAGATAACCGTTCTTAGGTATACGACCTTAGGAATGCACTTACACTATGTACACTCTATGGCCCTTAGAGTGGATTTAAAACTAATTGCACTTAATCATCCTATTAGTCTTGTTCTCATTCACCAAATTTTATGTCTGACCCACTCCCCTTTCTTTCCATTTTCCCCTATCACGGGATGAAAGGTTAGCGGTGATTTGTTATAACGCGGGGAAGAAAGGAGCTCGACGATGGAGTTCTAATATTTTTTGTTGTTCGCCCACAGTTACTTATTGAATTAGAAGTCTCTAAACTTATATTGTAATTCAAAAAGTAAGTATTTTGGAGAATTTTTTGTTTTATGAAATGTCTATCTTTCTATATTTATATTTTAATTTTTTCTACTATGAGATCTGAAAGTATAGAATGTCATAGAATTCCACCCTTATAATTTTTCTTTGTAATGTTTTGAAAATTCCAACTGCTCGTATTTTTCAGCATGATTCGTGTCAAAAAGTGTGGGTTGTTACATCTGGTATCAAAGCTTAGGTTTAGGATTCCTAGGGACTATGCACATATTGAGAGAACATATTTAAAAATATTTTGAAAAAATGGTTTTTTCAAGAAGTTTTTCAAAAGGTTTTCCAGAAAGTTAAAAAAATGGGTTTTGGATATATATATATATATATATATATTGAAATTTCTTCTAGTGGTGCCTATACTATATGTGGAGAAAGTTGAAAAATAATTCCCAAACATAGATAGTGAGAATAAGAATAAGTTTTAGAAGATGGAATGAAACTTTCATATTTATTTTGGTAAGAAATACTAGAGGTTTCTTATACTAAATAGCAGTGACAAATAAACTACGGATTTAAGAGTAAATGAAGAAGATTAGCACCATAAGACCCATATAATGAGAACGAGATAAAGATAAAGCATTAGAATATGAAAGGGGGCTTTATGACCTTAAGGCAGATATCTCCCGTCAAAGCGGAAATCCTATTGGTAGAGTTGTAAGGACTCCCATTGAATTAAAGGAACAGCTGAAGCATTTCGATATTTTAGGAAGAAGTGTATTTGGAAATAAAACTTGAATTGACAACCTTTGGAAAGAAGAACGGAAAATTTTATGCACGGTTGGGTAAAGTGGGCTTAGTAATTAGGTTTCTATTGTGTACTCCAATTTAAGTGATAAACTAATGAAAATACTTTCTAAAAAATAGAAATGGTAGGTATTTGATATTTTAGTAGAAAAAAAGTTGACCTACGATCCTATATAAAATAGTCAGATAAATTTTATGGGATTTTGTAAAAAGAAAATAAAATAATTTGATGAAAAGTTATTTTTCAGTAACCATTATAAAGGTTTTGTTTGTTTTAGGCACATTGTTATATTTACCCTCAATATGCATTTTTCTTAGTTAGAGGAATTTTGAAAAGAAAGCAGTGGATGTCTGATATTTTAAAATAAGAAATAAGTTAGTTTGTAGTTTTCTATAAAATAATCAAACAAACTATGTAATATTTGTTTGAAAGGTTATTTTTCCAATAGTTGTGTTAGAGCTTTTTGTCGTTTATGCACATTGTTGCATCTAACCTCAATATGTATTTTGCTTTTAATGATAAGAACATGTGGAATTTTTTTGAAAAGTATGTAAGGCACTATTCCTGCACTCTTTTTGTGATTAAGTAATAAGTATTTATTAAAAATATAAATATTTTTGACATACTTTAAAAATGATAATGAAAATAATAAAGTAATAATAATAAGTTAAAAATACGTTTTTTGAAAATTTCTTATTCATGAATGGAAATTTTAAAATGATGTGTTTATGAACATTCACGGGAACAAAATTGACTTATACCAACGTCTAATTTCAGCCTTTGACTAATATAAATTTTTTTGCGGAACCGCTGCTAAACACTTCCCAAATGATCATAGCCCGCCACTTCATTCCCTATTTCACCGAAAATTTAATTTCCCTCTCTAAACCTAATTTTGTTTTCCCCAAAAATAAATTTGTTCCCCCATCCTTCGATTTCTCTATAGTCTCCGTGACGATTTTATTGTTTCTCGTTGACTACGATGTGGCCTTATCCTTGAACAACTCCGCCGCTTGCCGACAACCGAAACCCTATTGCTAAGTTGCGCCTCTTTCTAGCTCTTGTTGTTGAACCTAGCTTTGGTGAGGTCTGCAAGGATGAGGATCACGCAACATCAGTTGCTTGCCCCCCGTTCTCAACTTTCTCTACTTTGCCAATTCATTGGGTTTATTTGAAATAGTTTTGTATTTGTTGGGCTTCCGTAGTGAAAGTTGGTTGATAGAACCTGATGATTAGTTGGTAAGGTTCGTATTATTCTTTAAGTCTTAATTTTACTTCAGTTTCTTGACTTTGTTCATTTTTGTTGAATTCACTATAAATTGACTATTTAGAAACCCCTAATTGGTATTTTTTTATAGTTGAAGCAATATTGGTTTGAAAAAATAAAATGTATAGTATATTCATCCAGAATATATGTTTGACTGTTCGATGTTCGTCTTTAAATGTAATAAATTTTGTTGGTGGGTTTATTTAAACGATAACTTGAGCTTTTCAATTTTAAGCAAAAAAGTACATCGGATACATTGGATTTGGCAGTACAACATATCAAAGAGTTACATAGTCATATTCAGGTTTGTTTTCACTTTTTTACAGGTTAAATTAATCTACATTGAAACATAGAAGGTTCTGAATAGTTTGAAAACCCTCTTTATCAATTCCAGAAGATTTTTCCAAAGGATGTTGTTGTGAATGGAGATTGTGACTTGGTAATGGAGGAGAGTTGGATGGAGAAAAAGAAGAAGACAACACCCCCCTACACACAACACTGATCTTGGCTAGCCCATAACATGCATGTTAGACAATAAAGGGCATCTTAAACTAGTATTCATTGTAGTGCATGCAAAAAACACAGACACTGAAAGGTTAATTTTAAGGACTTGCTAAAAATATTAATCACAATAAATAAACATGCTATGGGTTGTTTCAGGGGATGTTAAATGTAGAGGGGTGGGAAATCAGTCCCTCTCTGCGGAAAAATAGGATCTTGCAATTTGGTGTGATAGAACAAACAGGTAATTATAGATCACAGAAAAAAATATATAGAGACAAGAGAGAACACATAGATTTATAGTGGTTCCACTATCGCGAGATAGTGTACGTCCACTTTAATGGGGAAGAGCTTTATTACTATTTGAAGAGATTACAGAGTTTTTTACAGAAGAGAAAAGAAAATGAAGAAAAATAAACAAGAGATTGTTCTCTCACATCTTATCTTAACCTTCTCTATGCCTCTCTTTATATATAGAGAAAAGTTACTTAGGGATGAAGCAATTGATTTATATAAATAAATCAATTCATGGAATAATAATATTCCCATTAATTGCTTTGCCATGTAATTGATTATATTCCATCCATCAATCAAATATTTTCCTATTTGATTCCTTTTGTTTCTCCTTTTATAAAATATGGCAATCAAATATATATGGCAAATATCTCCAAATCCCTATCTCTTTAATTTCTCTTTCCATTTCCTTCATGCACAAAATGGGTAACTAAATACCGAGAATATCTCCAAAATCTATTAATTTTGGAAATATTGTATCACCAAAAATCCTAATAATCTCCACCTCGATACAATATCTCTTCCAAAGAAAGATACTCCAAAATGAATGCTTCCCAATGAGTTCCTGCAAAAGCCACCCCTCATTGCACTTTGTTAATGAACTCCGGCAAGGCCACCGCCCATCAACAAAGTGTTGGAAACAATCAAAAAAATAAGTAAGGCAGACGTTGTGCAACCAAAAGAAAATAACTCATATCTCTTCATACAAGAAGAATGCCACATCTTCTCTTAAATTCAACCAAGTTGCTCTCTTCCCCATAGTGCCACTATATGGCACCTAGCACTTCATCAAGTGAATCAAGTTCGAGCAATGCTTGAACTTAGTAGCAGGTAAGGCCTTCGTAAACATATCTGCTGCATTGTCATTTGTATGAACCTTCTGAAGGCGAACTAACTTCTCTTCATTCATGGAGATAAGGAAAGACTCTCTTACCTCTATATGCTTTGTTCTAGAGCTGAAAGCCAGATTTTAAGCTAAATGAATTGCACTCTAACTATCACAATTCACTAAACAATTATCTTATACAAAGCCCAAATCACACAACAACTTCTTCAAATAAAGTGCCTCCTTAGCTGCCTTAACTGCAGCTATCAACTCTGCCTCATATCTACCATCGTCTTTCAGCTTGAACACCCACTTGCAACCTATGGCTCGGCTTCCTTGAGGTAGTGGTACCAAATCCCAAGTCTTGTTCCTCTGCAAAGACTGTATCTCCTCTTCCATAGCGCAATTCCACTTCGAATTATTATCCGACTTCATGGCTTCTTCAAGGCTTAATGGTTCATCATGAAAAACATGTAAAGCATACTCAAACTGATCATCAAGGCTCAAATTTGCATAATCCCAATCTCCATATCTAATTGGAGCTCTTTTTGGTCTCTGACTAGCCCGAATGACTATGTCGCCTGACTCTCCTTCAGCTCCACCTTGAGCTCCATCTTGAGCTCCACCTTGAGCTGAATCCTCTCTAGCTTCATGACCATCTCCATCACTACTAGAGGAAATCTGCGGATTATCATGTGATGTATCATCAACTGTTCTATCACTATTGCCAATAGTAATAGCTGTACTTTGGGTTTGAAAATTGGGAATCTTGGTCTTTTCAGCCTTCTCATCAACTGAATCTAAACCGTCTAATAAACCTTCCAAAGGTTTAAACATTGCTGACTCATCAAAAGTCACATGTCTGGAGTGTATAACTTTCTTCGTAACTGGATTCCAAATTCTGTATCCTTTTATTCCATCTGTATAACCAAGAAAAACACACTTGGAGGCCCTAGGCTCCAACTTATCTTGTCCTGTATTGTGAACATAAACTGGACATCCAAATATACGAAAATAACTTAATAAAGTTCTTTTACCTCTCCATAACTCCTCTGGAATCTTCCTACCAATGGCTGAGCACGGAATCCGATTAATAATATGTGCTGCAGTCGAAACAGCTTCAGCCTAAAAACCCTTAGACATACCCGCAGTCAATATCAAGCAACGGGCCTTCTCAAGTAGAGTCCTATTCATCCTCTCAGCAACCCCATTGGATTGCGGATCACCAGGTGTAGTAAAATGTCTTCTAATACCGCGTTGTCTGCAGTAGTCGAGGAACTCTTTGGAGACATATTCGCCACCATTATTGGATCTAAGAATCTTCAATTTCTTTCCTATTTGGTTTTCAACAAGAGCTAACCAAACCTTAAAATTCTGAAATACTTCCGACTTAGCTTTCATTACATACACCCAAACCTTGCGCGAGTAGTCATCAATGAATGAAACAAAATAATAAGCTCCACCAATGGAAGTAGTAGGGTATGGCCCCCAAACATCTGAATGCACATAATCAAGTACCCTCTTAGAAGTATGCATACCGTCACCAAAAGAAATTCTGGTTTGCTTTGCCAATACACACTCCTTGCAAAAGTTCAACTTGTTGAAGATTTCTCCCTTGATCTTTTTCTTCTTATGAAGCAACTCTAAGTTCTTCTCCGAAGTATGACCTAGTCTCAAATGCCAAAGTTTGGTAGCATCCAAACTTTTAGAACTATCAACTCCAACACATAATTCTCCATGAACAGTGGTACCCATCAGCAAATACAGATTTCTTACCATAACACCCTTCATCAATACAAGTGCCTCTCTAGAAACTCTCAAACCATCTTTGACAATGGTTATCTTGCATCCCAATGATGCCAATTGGCCTAATGATATCAATGACTTCCGAAGACCAGGAACATAGCGAACATCTGAAAGTGTGCGAACAATCCCATCATACATGCGAATGCGAACTGAACCAACTCCCATAGACTTACATGTAGCATCGTTCCCCATAAGGATGGAACTTCCTTCTTTAGCATCAAAGGAAGAAAAATAATCCTTATTAGGAGTCATGTGAAATGATGCTCCAGAATCTAATATCCAGTGGTCTGCAACATCTGATACAACCGCTGTCAATAAATCACTATCATCTTTCTCCATCGCAATAGATGAAGAACCTTCAGTCTTCTTCTCCAGATCTGGGCAGTCTCTTTTCCAATGGCCTGATTTCTTACAATGATGACACCTTCAATCTTTTGACTTACTCCGCCAATGAGGCTTCCTAGAATTGGAACGCCCTCTATAATTCTTCACTTTCTTCTCTGCTCTACCTCTCTCAACAAATAAACCTGAACTACTATTACTTCCTCCACTACTATCACCAACACCAAATTCTTTCATCTGATCTCTCAACTCCTCACTGAGCAAACCTGTCTTCACATCATCTAATGTCAATGTATCTCTACCATAGATAAGGCTGTTAGCGAAACCAGTGTATCGTTCTAGAAGCGAACACAACATAATCATTGCTTTCTGTGCTTCATCAACTTTCAACTCAACAGACTTCATCTTCATCAACAGGTCATCAAACACACTTAGGTGTGTTTTAATTGAAGAACCTTCCTTCATTTTATAAGTGAAAAAAGTCTTCAATAGGATCAGACGGTTAGTTAGGGATTTCTTCATGTAGAGGTCCTCCAACTTCTTCCAAATGCCTTTGGCTGTGGTTTCCTGACTGATTTCAGAAATTACATTCTTTCCTATAGCAAGCTGGAGAGTAGTAAAGGCCCATTCTTCCATCTCTTCTAATTCCACTGATGAAATATCAGCAGGCAATGTCTCTGTATCAAATACTACCCGATGAACGCGATTTCTCCTCAAAACTGTTTACATCATCCTTTGCCATTTTTCAAAATCTCCTTCACCATTCCACTTCTCTATTGTCAACTGTGATCCTGAAGCCACATAGGAGCCTCTGACGTATGGAGCAACTACTGGCGCTAAAGTACTATTTGTACTATTTTCATCTCTTCATGCCATTCTACCAAAACACCTTCTTTGCGAATCTAGCTCCGATACCAGTTGTAGAGGGTGGGGGAAATCAGTCCCTCTCAGCGGAAAAATAGGATCTTGCAATTTGGCGTGATAGAACAAATAGGTAATTATAGATCATAGAAAAAAATACAAGAGAGAACACACAGATTTATAGTGGTTCCACTATCGCGAGATAGTGTACGTCCACTTTAATGGGGAAGAGCTTTATTACTATATGAAGAGATTACAGAGTTTTTTACAGAAGAGAAAAGAAAATGAAGAAAAATAAACAAGAGATTGTTCTCTCACATCTTATCTTAACCTTCTCTATGCCTCTCTTTATATATAGTGAAAAGTTACTTAGGGATGAAGCAATTGATTTATATAAATAAATCAATTCATGGAATAATAATATTCCCATTAATTGCTTTGCCATGTAATTGATTGATAATATTCCATCCATCAATCAATTATTTTCCTATTTGATTCCTTTTATTTCTCCTTTTATAAAATATGGCAATCAAATATATATGGCAAATATCTCCAAATCCCTATCTCTTTAATTTCTCTTTCCATTTCCTTCATGCACAAAAAAGGTAACTAAATACCGAGAATATCTCCAAAATCTATTAATTTTGGAAATATTGTATCACCAAAAAATCCTAAAATTAAATATGTATTAAATAATGATGAGAGAATCTTCAACTCTAATGACCTAGTTATAGACGGTAGCTTTTAATCTTTCATGTTAACAACTGATTTAAATGAAATAAACACGATTGGTAATTTTTACACATGGAGGGGTGTGTTGAATTATAGTTGGCATAGCAGAATAGGAGAACTCTAAGATATTATGAGTTTCTAAGTAAATTCAACCATGTAATAGTTTTGTCTTTTAACCACTAATAGAGTGAACATTCCCCTATGCTCATCAACATAAGGCCTTTCAGCTTTTTTACAGTATCATATATGTATTCTTTTATAAAAAACCATTCTATGTTTTGGAAACTAACACTGAATATGAAGTTTAGCAATAGTGATCAAATAACCAATAGAGTCTGAATATTTTAATTTATAGATTTGTAGATCTCCAAAGAAATTGCAAGAGGTGCCTTAGCATACTATTTTTATAAGAGATGGGTTTTAAATGTGGTTTTAATGTGTCCTTTGGCATCTAAATTTGTATTTGCAAACTATTTGCAGGCTAAATGCTAGATACATTCTTCTTTATAGTGTTATGTATGCTTTTCAGTTGGTTTTCTTCTTTGCTTCGATTGTGATAGCATTAATGTACCTAGTTTATATAGATGAGACTGAAATTGAAATATAATTATATGGTATTATTATATTAAAAAAATATAGTTATTATTATTGGTTCAACTATGATAGTACAAAATTAACATTTACTACTCCATTACTTATATTTCAATATTACTACGATTGTTACATCTCCTTACTCAATGTTGGAATAATGGTCATCATGCACACCAGTTAGTAAGTGTACTAAACCCTAACATCAGCATCAAATATAATTAACTGATTTAACAAGCTACTAGGCATACGGTTGCTAGCAGTAAAACTCAAAGGGTTCATGGTTTATATTTTATAACATTGAAATACAAAACTTTAACTACTATCTTTACCACTACATCAACTATCTATTCAAGTCATATACAATAGTTCTTAATTACTCCTTAATTACAAATCCATTACATTTGTCTCTAGTAGAGCAGGTATGCATACCAAGAGACTTGGAAATCAACAAGATTGGGAGCATATGTAGCTGCTGATCTTGAAAAGACTTCAATTACATCATGTATGCTTCTATATAAGTTTTATAAAATATAACTAAATTTTAAAAAATTAACTAAGTTAAATAAGTTTTATAAAAATTAAATAAGTTTATAGAAATGACAATAAAAACTAATTGAGTTTTAAAAAATTAAATAAATTAAATAACTTTATAAAACCGAACAAAGTTAACTAAGTTTTATAAAATAAATTAACTAGATTTAAAATAATCAAGTAGACTAAGTTTTACATAAAAATTACAATTTTTTTTAAAATCAACCAAGTTAATTAAGTCTTGTAAAATTTAACAAGTTTATAAAAATATTCAAGTTTACAAAATGTAACTAAGTTAACTAATTTTTTTTTTTTGAAAAGGGGTTCAAACTTTTCTATTGAGTATAAAACCAAGACCAACAAGACAAAAGTACATAAGCCAAAAACCGGCCCGAATACAAAACAAAAGACAGTACAAAGTACTCAATACATAAATATACATGTTGGGCCCAAAAGCAAAACCAACCCAACACCCAATAGCAGGCCCAAAGACTGGAAGCCTCCAGAACAATCCAGACACATCGAGAGAGAAAAAGGCAATACGACACTTCCTTCTCTTCATAACTCTATACTTTCCAAAAAAGAGCTTCGCGAGAAACAATAATGGCTGCTGCCATTAAAGACCTTATCTCCTCCTTTACTTCTGAGACGACGAAACCACAGCGAACTCTCCAAAAGACAACAACTGAGACTCGAACTACCATCCCTCCAGAAACACTTGAGTAAGTATACTATCTAAAAATTCTTCTTCTTTGTTCCTGAGACTTCAGACTAACAAGTTTTTATGATTCCAGGTCAAGGATGCTGAAAAAACTCTTAACAGCCTTCAAAAACTTCAGCTATGCCACGACTAAGCAAGAAGCAAACCAGGGCAGATCCTTCAAGAGAGTGAGCAGCACCAGATAAGTTTCCAAATCCCATAAAGGTTGAACCTTTTAACTTAGAAAGGATTCTAACAACAGATCTCTAGGTTGTAGGACGCAAGACTGGAAGTGGAGACAAGAAATCATCAGAGTCACATCTTTCAAACAACCAGTACCAGAGGATACTCCTTCTTCCAAAAAGATGTCATCTTTATTATGGGATGTCTTCATACGCAGAGATACTCAAAGGAGAAGGAGGAAGTCTTCCCTAATCATCTATACAAGCTAAGTCTTTAAATCCCAGTCTAAAAGATGTTTCCTGTTTTTTATGCAAATGGACTGACTTCTAATTGAACAGGTCAGGGAGAACAGGACCACAGAACTCTCAATCAACTACCTCTTTCAGATCTTAGAACATCCCTCGAGAAGAAAAGATAAGTTGATATAACCAAACTTATTTTTAATATTCAATTCGAGAGAAAACAATCTGAAATATTTTCTTGATTGCCCAGAACAAGTTTGAGACATTCAGATCTACCTGCAACCTGCAATCTTTCCAGCTAATACGATAATTATTAAGAATTGTAATTGATAATGTAATTATAAAAAAGAAGCAAGAGGATGTAAATAAAACAGGTACAAAAAACCTGGAGCAGGATCAAGGATCTGGAAAAGGCAGAGAAGAAACTACTTATGATAATTCAGTAGAAGCCCCACTACTAGATTGGAAGGTATATCCCCATTTCAATGCAATTGATCCATTAAAGTCAGTGATATTCTTGAAATGCTTAGATTTAATCATTCTGATATTCATAGTCTGGAATATATTGTGACAAATCTGCATCCTATTCTTAAATCGATTTTGAAAAATCCTATCATTCCTTTCTTTCCAAATGTGCCAAACACAGGCCGATAATGAAAGTTGAAACAAGTCCGAGTTTAGGTTTTTAGAGCTAGAAAGAAAAACAATTTTCTGTAAATCATCCCTCAAAGAGAAGGATAATAAACTTCTCGGAAATTTGAAAATTTTTTTACAGCTCCACAACCACACCTGTTCTGTAAAATTACATTGAAAAAATAGATGGCCTATGTTTTCAATGTAATTATTACAGAAAACACAGTTTTGATCAACAACAATCTGTTTCTGTATAAGTCTTTCTTTAGTTAACAGATAATCATTTATGGCTTTGAAAAGGTATACCGCCATTTTAGGGACATGAATGTTATTCCATACCAAAGATGCCCAACTTTTAATTTCAAAATTGGATCGAACCGACTTCCAAACTTTCTTGAACTGGTACAAACCATCCTTGGAACACTTCCAGGACCAGAAATCCCTCTCACAGTTCTTGTGGATCTTAACACCTTCAATTTCAGCATGTATTTGAAATAAGAAACTATAAGTGTCCCATTTCCACTTCCCATTACTTAAAATCTTACTAAGAGACATGTTTTCCGTTCCGGTTCTAAAAGCTGAATCTCTCCCAATACGTTCCATAATAGAGCTGCCATTTAACCAAGGATCATACCAGAGAGAAGTAGATTTACCATCAGCAATATTAAGAGAAAGGCATTTTAGAGCTTCAACTCTGTTTTTTAAAATAAATTTCCATACCCCCGAATCATCCAAACTCTGATTAATTTCCCAGATACTTTTACGACCAATATATTTACAATGAATAAGATTCGCCCAAATACCTTCTTTATTAATTACTTTCCATATCAATTTAACGTATAAAGCTTTGTTCATCTCTTCAAGATTTCTCAATCCCAAACCTCCTTCTTCTTTTTGTTTACACAGAACCTCCCAAGGAATCTTACTGCTACGACTTTTCCAAAGAAAATTCAAGATCAAATGTTTTATCTTTTGAATAGTAGAGACTGGAATACAAAAACACTGCATCCAGAACTGAATAATCGGGTAAATGGTAGATTTGATTAGTTCCAGTCTCCCGGCTAAGCTCAACATTCTATTTTCCCAACTAACAATTCTAGCCTTAATCTTCTCTATCAAAGGAAAACAATCCTTGTCTCTTAAGTTAGCACTTGACAAAGGAATTCCCAAATACCTTATTGGGAGGTCCGATTGCTGAATATTGAGAATTTTACTTATGTCATTACAGCAATCCACCCCTTTCCCAAAGAAAACATTAGATTTCTCCAAGCTAAGCTCCAAACCAGAAACCCTCTTCATGGTCTTAAAAACATCTCTTATAGCAATTGCATTATTAACATTGGCTTTAGTAAAAATAATAATGTCGTCAGCGTAAATTAGATGTGTAACTTTGTTTTCGAAATCTGAAATAGGAGAAATAAGACCATCTCTGACTTTTCCTTCCATCAGAAGAGTAAAATACTCCATCACCAGAGTAAAAAGTAAGGGGGAAAGCGGATCACCTTGTCTAAGACCATTAGAACTCTTAAAATAACCATGCGCTTCACCGTTAGCAATAATGGAAAACACGGGGGTCTTAATTAAGTTTTCTATTAATCTTACCCATTTATTAGGGAAGCCTAGACTTATAAGCATGTGTATGACAAAAGATCGATTGATCGAATCATAAGCTTTTTTTAAATCAACTTTAATACACATGTTTTTATTATTCTTTCTACCTAGTCCCCTGATAATTTCATGGGCAAACAGAATACCATCCCCTATAGATCTACCTTTAATAAACGCCGTCTGATTCGGGGATACCAGCTTATCTAAGAGAATAACTAATCTGTTACAAAGGATTTTGGTGAACACTTTATATAAAGTATTACAACAAGCAATGGGTCTAAAATCTTGAATACTAGAAGAATGATCTTTTTTTGGGATTAAATGTAAAAACGTATGGTTCCATTCGTTAATAATAAGACCTTTATTAAAAATATCGTTCAGAGTTTTGAAAATCAAGTCTTTAACAAGAATCCAGTGAACTTTATAAAACGTCGAGTTAAAACCATCCGGACCTGGGGAAGAAGAATCTTTAATATCCCACAAAGCAAATCTAATTTCTTCCAAAGATATTCCATCATTCAAAAAATTAGATCCATAATCAGAAATTATCGATTTGCAAATAACCTCTGGAAATTGATCACCAGATGGGAGGTTGAAAATACTTTTGTAAAAACCAATAGCCGAATCTACAAACTTTTCTTCCGGAATTACCTTCCCATCTATGCCAATGTTGGTAAATCGATTTCTACTTCTCTTGCTAGACATTTTGGCATAGAAAAATGCAGAAGCTTCATCACCCATCGTCAGCCATTCACATTTAGCCTTTTGTTTGGCATCCAAGAACTCTTTCTTCAAAGCTATTTCCAAATTGTTCCTGGCAGTGTGGAATTCCATAGCTAAACTGTGATCATAAGAATTTTCCAACAATTTCTGAAGACGAGAACAATTCTCTCTCTGAACACTAACCTCTTTTTTGGTGTCTCGAGAGTTAGCACTCCATCTCTTAAGGTCTTTCTTGATTTTCTTGAGGATGCTAATGATTTGAAACAAAGGCCTATCAGTAGGATTAGAAACCCAATTCTTCTCAATCAAGGGAAAATAATTATCACAGAGAGACCAGTGATTCATATATCTAAACAGTCTATTCTTTACCCGAGGCGATGCATAGAGAGAAACTAGGACAACATTATGGTCGCTCACTGAGGGTGGCAAAAATTCAGCCGATAAATCAGTAAATAAATTCATCCAATCTAGATTGGCGAATACCCTGTCAATTTTGGAGAAAATGTTTCGACTCGGACCAGACCACCAAGAAAATTCATAACCTTTGACATTGATCTCATTAAGCCCAGTACGATTTGACATGTCATCCAGTTCAAATAAATTACCAAAATTAACAAGATTACCTCCTTTTCTTTCTAAAGGACTCCGAATACAGTTAAAGTCCCCAAGAACAAGCCAAGGTCTAAAAATACTGATAGCATCCTCTTGTAAATTCTTCCATAGACTACTTCTTAAAGAAGCAAAGTTATGTGCGTACACAAAAGTGAGATTACATTTGAATTTCGAGGTATTAATCAGTTCTATGGAGATATGTTGATCGCTCATGCTAACAAGATTAAAATCCCAAGAATCTCCGTTAATGAAAACCAAGATCCTACACTTAAAATAACAAGAAACATTACTAAAAATTTTCCAATTGCCATCTAACTCTGTTTCCAACTTCAAAATATCCGATAACAACAACTTATTTTCCAAAATACCAAAACAACTAATTTTGTGCTTCTCAATAAGTTTTCTCACTTCTCCCAATCTGTTGGGGTTATGAAACCCTCTTACATTCCAGCAGGCTATAGACATTATTAAACCTTATTATATCGGTAACATTAATAATAACCAGTACTTTGGCACGTGCGATGCACGTGCGCAGAAGGAACTAGTGTTAGAAACAATGTGTGAGGCCTTTTGAATTTTATAAAATGACTTCGACGTACACGTAATGTTGCATGTTTTGCATACTAACTTTCAGAATGCATCCACGTCCGACGGACATGTATATGTAATGTTTGTATCAAACATGGAAAGAAGTTTTATATCAGACCGACCTATTGTGGAGAAAAAGAAAAGTAACAAACGTATGGAATTATGAATTATTCTTGCATGTTCATGCAAACCGTAGACAACAACTTTGATTCCTAAGGGAAATAGAATACGTTATTCATTACATATAGTATGTAATCTGAAATAGATATGGTAGCATTTTGTGATGAGAAGAAAACAAAATGACATATTGTAGCTCACAAACTATTTTACAGTAAATTGTAAGTAGTAAGTGTAGTTGTCGTAATCGTTTTCTCTCCTCCTTGTTCCGGGCTTGAGACCAACATCAGTAATAAGTTGATGGCGGAGTTAAAAATGTTTTATAAGGGATTTTTTATGTTAACTAAAAATGAGTTGTAGTAGTAAACTGTTCAGTTTGTTGTTCAGTTTGTTATTTGCATGAACGAAAGAAATAGTATAGATATGATGAGCTTTGGTTTAGTATCATGTATATTTCTTTAGTCTACCGCCCTTCCTTCTCCTATTTAATTTTGTTTTGGCTTAAAAGATTGAGAAACATTAGTGTGTACTATTTTGCTTTGTTTGAATATCCATCATTGAATTGAGTTTTGTTTTACTACCAATTTCAATTATACGTAGAAGGTTCCCAATACCTTTATTTCTTCCAAATTATATAACGTGTTCTAAATACGTACTTTTCACTTAAATTAACGTTCTAGTTTGAAATGTCAGTGCCAAATGTTGAAATGTCAGTGCCTACCTTTACATTAAATTTTGTTTTGAGTGTTCTAAATATACATAGTTGGGTACGGTGCATTTCTCCTTGCTACTATGTTGCATTGACAGTGTACATATATATGTGCATAACCTGCTACGCATAATTAAACGTGGCATATACAGCAAGCTTATATCTAATTGTTTATAACCTGCTATCGATCCAACATACAACAAGCTTTCTAAAATCATACAGCGTGGCATATACATGTTATTATCCAGCAATTAATTATAACGTTTGTTGTATATGGGAAAAGATAAAATAAAAATGAATTTCTTCATTCTTCATTCTTTACTGTAACTAAAAGGGAAAGCATCTACAAACATGGAAGCTTGTTGTGAATCAAAAGCATGAAAACACGTTACAATAAAATATCCTCTTAGTAAAAAATACAATAGCATTTCCCTACTACAAAACTATAGTCTCAGACCACTACACAGTACAGCTTACATCCTCCTCAAAGTCCTCTTCAGAACATCCATAACAGACCCAAAATAAGCCTTAACAGCAATAAGCGGGTTGGCATACCTATAGTCCATATCTTTCTTCCTCTCACGATAACTCATCTTAGTCTTCACAAACTTCAAGCCATGCGCCATACTGACCATAGTCTTTCGATCATTCACTTCGATTACCCCGCTCCTCCTCAACTTCTCCACCGTGGCCAGAGCTACCCCCGTATGCTGACAGCAGAACATCCTCGTAAGATTGGCCTGAGCCATGGAATCCATCAGCTCCTCCACGGTGGCCTCCTTAAATACACCATCTGTCTCTTTGATCCCATGCACCGCCATGTCAATCGACACCGAGTCCCCTATCTCTATTGCTGACATGAACGTCTCCTCCACTGTGATGGTGCTGAATCGGCAAGTGATTATGTTGTATTGCCTTGCCAATTTGCAGTAATAATGGTACATGTGCATACTAACAGAACAGAGAGTTAACAAAATTATGAATAGAAGTTCAAAAAATAACAACAGAAGGCTGAATATGTGAAATACAAAAGACGAATAGAAGTTCAAATATAAAATTAACAGAAGGCTGAATATGTAAAATACGACATAAGGTTATTAAACATCAATTCACAAAACTTTCATACTTTCAATCGTTGAGCTGATTTGATATAAACATGTTCATTATTTGATCCAAACTATATCCATATAAATCGTTTGAAATTAAACGTTCTTATTTGTAGAATAATTACCTCATATAGGTCCATCATAGAAGTAGCTTCCATTGTGTTGCTGCTTTTACTGTCGGGAAGCTTTTGCATGATACTTTATAGAAACTATCAAAAAGGCAATCAAAGGTCACCTAACTATCTGTTAGTATGAATTCATCATAATATCACTTTAAACATGGTATATTCATGAAAACATACTCATCTGAAAACATATGCATTTGTAAACTCATATGAAATTAAACATATAACAACCATGTATATTATAAGACTAAGAATACTCGAAATATCTTACATTTTCAAGACAGTTCTGAAAGAAACTATATATACATATGTATAAAACTAATATTCTTGAAATTACTAAAAATGTTCACATATTTCAAAGGCTTGAAGCTCACATTCAAAATTTTATTATATTCTAAGACTCCATGCAATAGAAAATTTTAATCCCACAACTCTCCTCTTCCCCATGTGATCCTGTATCTTTTGTTGTCGGTTGTTTCAGCAAAGTTCTTATTATAACGCATCACTCAATCAGTTCAGAAACTAAGTTGCCACATAATAGATTTATGGTCTAAAAAATGTGGTTGCAAATTTTTTTCTTTGCTTCCTAAATTTTGCAAATATTTGTCACACGATAGATTTCTGGTCTAAAAATTGTTGTTGCAATTTTTTTTTTGCTTCCTAAATTTTGCAAATAACATTTATTTTCTTACAATCCTAGATCATCGTATAAAAGCAAACTAAAGGAATAAAAAAATATGCATTTAAAAAGAATATGCACGCAATGAGTACTACATTTGAGATGTTGGGCTGTCATGGGCTTATGGTAAATTAAATTCCTAATCAAAAGGTCAAACCAGATTTGTTATGGTAGTTTCTGAACACAGAACAATAAAGGAACAACTCCATTTGCGGAGTGCAATAGAATAGAAGATGTTTTATTTTAATGTACCTATACTTAGTGATACTTCTGAGGTTGGATTAACTTGTATTTTATTGTACTCCATGTATTTCTGGTTAGAAAATCAATGAAGAATCGAGTTTATTGTACACATGATTTTTTGAGTAAATTTGAAAATGAGTTTTTAAATTGTTTCACCATTACCTTATCTTTTATCTGTTGCTTCGTAGAAAAATTATTTCAGCGGAGATATAAACTATTTGTATTAAAACTTACTGTTAAGACAATAGTAGATACTGATATTACATAACTTACATGTTTTTAGCGCACTTCTAATGTAAATCATGGGTTTACATATATTTTGAGACGTTAAACATCTAATTACAATTCCTTAGCCACAATAAAGAGACGGTTAAATTAGAAAAGAAAAAACAACTTCATTTTAATTAAGCGGTGAATTCACACCATCCCAACAATGATGATTTCATGAGAAGCTAAACTGGGTCTTTAAAGTCCAAAATAAGTTAACAGTTGTAATAGGTTTAGTGGTAGTACTGAAAACCCTGCTACCAAGAACATGAAGGTATATCCAAATAATTAGCCTATATGATTAACATAGAGGACATATTATCAACTACTCCGTGACAAAATTGATATTTTTATTTTGCATGGACCAAAGATATTTTAAGAACCAAATCCCCTCGGACTAAATCAACAAAATGAACCATAAATAATGGTGCCTACAAAATATATATTTTTAAAACACACTTTTAGAGTAATATGAATTAACAAAATGAATCAAGTGAAAGGTGGAAAATATGACCGTCGAAGAAAGTTGCTTGCATTTTTAATGTATCTCCATGTCTCATCTCGCAAGATCAATCTCAGGAATGATTTTTTTATGCAAGAAGTTAGTTTCCATTAAGTTTTTCCAGCAAAGAGTAAAGTTTACTATTACGTTAAAATCCAGGGTCAGGTTTTTAAAGTACAACATTTGCTAATCCAGTTCAATATTATCAAAATGTAATTTTTTTAGGATTGTGTATTATATTTTCAAACAACGAAAGTATAATGTTAATAGAACTTCCCTTCATCAACATTATAATACTGGTATAATGAGTCTTAAGAGTGCCTAAAATAACACATAAAGTAATAATGCATCTTTTGGTATTAGTGGCTGACATGTATTTATGCTCCATTAAGGTTTGCACTTATGGAGAGATTTAAGCTCTTCTGGCAGTTGTTTTTCTTACTTTCTGCTTGTAATGCAGGTGTTGTTATGCATATTTTTTTTATAAAGTTGGTTAATATTATATTGTTGGATAGATTTCCAATTGCATTATTGAATCTGTCTTTTTACCTGGTTCGAAACATAGGAAAATGAAGAAAAAAAATGTTTACAAATCGAATGGAACTAATTCTCTCCCAAACCAATATAATACAGTAGTAATTCGAACAAAAATAATTCAAGCTGAAAGGGAAACTTTACCTAATATCCTCTGTTGCCATAATTCAACCTAACCGTTGTTAACAAACATAGGACCAAGCTTTCTCCATCAACATGTCCTAGAAATGTAAGTGTTAAAAGAAATGATAGGAAAAGATACAGTAATATTTCAGTCACTTAAGTTATAAATCCTGTAATGAAAAAAATAGGACTACTCTAGAAAGCAATACGTACGTGTAGCCAATTTAACAAATCCAACTCTCGTTCGCAAAACACGGTAGGTGAAATTAGGTCTCTAAAATTTTAGGGCTGGAGATGTTAAATTCTGGGATTATTTGAACAAAAAATATATTAACTTGTTAAGAAAAAAAAATCGCACTTAAGTCTAACCTTACCTCCGAGCCACCACCATGTCGCGGCAGCAAGTGGTTACGAGCGCCGTAAGTTGTCTTGCACAGCTCGCCTCAATCTTCGTACCATCTCTCTTTTGAAAAATGAATTACTCACCTTGATGAGCAACTTCCAGATTCTCAATCGCTTTTCCCCAGAGACGTTGTAAGGCAATTACTCCAGAATCAACCGCAAACGATGTAGAATCCAAATGTATTTGAAGTTAGATTGTATTTTGATTTTTTTTGGATTAGGAAGCAATTGAAGTGAAAGAAGGAAACTGGGGATTGGGAATTGAAGAAACGGCTAGAGAGAAACGTGAAGAAAACGTGGAATAGAAATGGAATAAAACGTGGAGAACTTGAAAGACGAATGTGTGCTTGAATTGATGAAGTGAATTATTATGTTGAATTGTGAACGCAGGGCAATTTTGAGAGTATGAAAAAAGCTTCACCTCCTCAAGTATTTGCTTTATATATAAGATAATAATTTACTAAATTTTATAAAAGTTAACTAAGATTTATCAATATTAAATAAGTTTATAAAATTAACCAAGTATTATAAAAATTTAACTAAGTTAACTAAGTTTTATACGAATTAACAAGTTTATAATAATAATGATGATTAATTAAGTTTATAATATTAATAATGATAATAAATTATAAAATATTAACCAAGTTAACTAAGTTTTATAAAAATTAACTAAATTTATACTAATAAGAATAATAATTTAACTAAGTTTTATAAATTATAATAATAATAATAATAAATTAACTAAGTTTTATAAAAATTAACTAAATGTATATTAAGTCGTGCTTTGGAATAAGTCACTTGGTTAAGGGTTTCCTAATATTCTATAAAATGATTGACATGTTCATTATGTATAATTGTAGGGTAGACTCTTACATTACAAGAAAAAGACATATTCAAAATTTTAACTTTAGCAATTGACTTGATTTTATGCCTACCAAGAGAACTAAGTCTTTCATAGTTGTAGTAGTCAAAGCCATAAACCTTGTAGTTCTGGCCACAATTTGCATTTGTGATTTTTTAAATTAGAATGGTCCATGCGATTGTTTCCTGCATTTAAGGTGAGACAAATATAAGTCCAAGTTCATCTCCTTGTATATGGAACTGGGCTGCACCTTTGTTGAGTTTCAATGAATAAAAGAAGGTGTTTTTTCCTGAAGGATTTTAGTTAAATTTAAATTATGGATCTTCATCTATTTACTTATATTATAGTACATCATACACACTTATACACATGTGTGTGTTCTTATTAAATCCCCTTAATTTTGGAGCATTTTAGTCGCAATACCTGTTGTAGAGGGGAAAGGGAAAATTAAGCTTAGTGATGAGTTGGTTTGCGTTCTGCAACATGGTGAAAGGTAATGGGTGTTTTATGTAATTTATTTTAGCTATATTTATATATAAGCACAAATAACAGTGGCCATGAATATATGTTTGACAGGATAATTTTGTATTGTGTTGCTCTATTCTTTCATCATCCTAATTGTCAAATAAAGCTTCTGAGTGCTTAAGCAGAGAAGGAAATGATCAGCTCAAAAGCTTATGTTTCTATTGTTTTTAATTGCACTTCATTTTAGTATTTTGTATAAAGCATGCTTGTTTAAGTGTGTGTTTTAAAATTATCTGATTAAAAATAGTTGATTTATTCACATGCAGGATATATGAACTAGATAATCCATCGCTCTGACTTTACGGTTTATGTACACACATGTTACTTTGTGTAGATGCTCTCATCCTACATAGGTGCGTGTGTGAGTGAATAGAGACAAAAATATGTACACTTCTTTACTTGTGTGTAATCATCTATACTATACTATTATTAGTGAGTTCAATTTGAAGCTCACACAGGCCCCCTTGAAATTTGGCAACTGAACAGTCTCCGAATTATTATTGATTGCATTTCTAGGTCGCACGGGCATTCCTTGGATTTTAAAACCCAACCGACGTGGCTCTCTCCTTTTTATTTTTTTCTTTTCACCTCTCGGTTTCGCCTGTTTTACCTCCTCCTCGCCGTATACCTAATCCCAAGACTAGGCGATAGCGTGCCTCCACGTTTCCAACTTATGCACTCCATCATCCTTATTGTCAGAGTTGTATCGTTTGCGTCTCCCTTCTTCGGCATGGTCAGCATCGGTTCAACATAGGGTTTATGGTGCGGTTTAGGAATTTGTGGCGACCTATTATACCTTCACAAATATGTAAGCGCCTCCTGCTCTTTCTTTCTACCGATTAATTTTGGGTTGATTAGGGTTTCCATTTTACTGCAGCGTAGACATGTTTTCTATTTGGTCTTTGACTGCTTTGTGCCAGTTTGGCATGCCTAATCCCATGGATAAGAAATCATAAATATGTCAGGCAATTTTCTTGGTAATTGATGGATATGATAGTTCTGGATTTACTACAAATGTAAAGTGGTTAATTTCGTTTGATATCTTATGATTTCTTATTCTTTACAATTCCATGTGAAGAACAATAATTATGTTAGAATGTTGTTGTGGTGCTGTTGGATTTAGCTGAAAATGAATGTATGGAACGTTGGCCATGTGTTCCGCATACTATTCGGGAGGTGATGGCATTACTACAATATGGTGCTTATTTGAACTAAAAATAGTTCCTACTCCTTGATTGCTGTATCGACCATCCAGATCGCCATCTGTTCAGATATGATGTTTCCTTTTCTTTTCGTTCAACTGCTTTCGTTTATTCCTTCTTCAGTATCTACTTCTTACTTGATGTTTGATTCAAATGCTATGTTTTGGCATACGTCTTTGTTGTTCTGATTGAAAATTATCAAGTTTTGATGCGTCTTCCTTCTTTCATTTGTTTGGGTTTCATTTTCCTTTGCTTTCTGCATATGATTAATGTAATTGTAATGTCAGATACTTAAACTCTGTTGATTTTTGTCTCATTGAAAACTGAAAATTTGTCATCTCCTCTGTTAAGATATTGCCTGATCAAATCTTGGGTTTGTTTTCAAAGGTGATGTAAATATGGCATGATCCTCCGATAAAATACAATTGTTTGTTCATTATTGATCACATTACAACCATGTTGTTTAAATATATTCAGATGTACATTATTTATCATGTATATGTGTTAATTGGTGTTGAACTCTTTGTACTCTATGTAATTAGCTTATTCGTCCATGTATAGTATTCTAATGTTGCTTTCATTGTGTGGTAATATCTTTATGCTAAAATATGATGTTGTTCTTAGGATGCTAATATATTTTATGTTTTTACTTCTACATATACACATCTACTACCACTTAGTTTATATAACAGCTTCTCCATATGTATAACCTTTAGCTATTTTGTTTAAGGCTTCAGGTACATACTTCATGTATAGTCAACATGCATATTGTTAGAGATAAACCCAGTAAGCTAATCAATAACAATAATATTCGTATCATTTTAAATAGGTTGGTAACATTTTTCTTTTTCTTAGCTTTACAGACTCAAAAGATATCAATATTCAATTGTAGTTTTAATATACTGTTTACAGTTGTGTTGTTGGAAGAATCAACACATACGAATTAACATTGGAGTTTCGGTATACCCATATTTAAAATTTGGCATATAGTGTATCGTTTCTAGAAAAGAAGACCGAAGGGTATGTTCATGTATCCCACTAGGATATCCAGTCCTTTAAAACTTTGTCATATTTTATAGAATTGAAGATATATCTTAATATTGCTTTTTCATGCATGTACGTTGCTTGAATTTGATCTCGGCTTCTATGTTACTATGCTTACTGGACATGCCTCTTGAATTTGATTTCTTTTATTCAGTGCTGTGGAACATGTTTTTAATGGACATAAAATATGATTTTTTCTCAAGGGTCTTTTACATTGTTGTAATTACATGTTTCTCATGGAAGCACTGATCCTTATTTGGCGTATTATGTAGATAAGTTGAAGAATTTTTTCTATTATAAGGCTATGATTTGCATGCAAGTGTTGTGCATAGCAAATGTTGCTATCAGAATGTGATATGGTCCTTCAACATAAATATCATGTAGTTTCACATTGCTGATTATCATATTGGAATAGTAAAACAGGCACCATGATGGAAAGAGAGAAAAAGTGGTAAGAATGATGCCAGGTTGTTGGCTGAAAATTTTAAATTAAAGATGGTTACTGTAAAATAATGTGAGCTCCACACGTCCGAGGCGTCAAAGTCATTATTTATTTGGATTTATTTGAGTTGATGGAATTTTCTTCACGAGGATGACGTAAATCATCGTAACAAATATTTGCACTTATTAGAACTCTATTATCTTATTGCTTTCTATATTCCTTAAGGAAACATGTTTTAAATCCTCCAAGTACAATATATAAAAGAGAAAATCATAGTTTTTGTTGCATGAATGGTCTGACTTAAAAATAAGTAATGTTGTTTATAGAAAATATTTTGATAAAAAATTGTCTTTAGCTCCAATTTCTACTGTTATAAATGGTTGAATCCTCCATCACTACAATTTTTCACTTTTTCTACATTGGATTGGAATTTTACGTATCAGTTTACTTTAGTGGTTTAACACTGCTTCATAATTCGCTGAATCGATCTACTATTATAAATTACTTATTGTTCTTTTCCAGTTTTCCTCCACCTAATCTATTTCGCTGCTTTGCAGTTCTGTCTGGTTTATCCTGAGAATTTCAATTCAAGTCTGTATGTTTTCTTTTAGGATTTAAATTTCCAGTAGTTTCCACCTCTTTCTCATTGTACTGATAATGTAATTTATGGCTCTTATTTGTATTACCGATGGATTGAATATTTCTACTAACTGTTATATTACAAATGAATCAAATTATTTCGGATAACAAATTGTATTTATATGGTTTTAAAAATAAGTTAGGCAATGCTGGTGTAAGATTTATGCTTTAACTTAAATTTGCATTTAAACAAACATAGCCACACTCATACTCATCTCCATGAGAGATAATAGAGGCTTAGGCTTATTCTATGACCTTTTGGATATATTCTTTTCCTTGATCACAATTCTTAGGATCTTTGTAAAGCTACCAACCAAAATATTTCGTTTACGTGCATTATTATGACTGCACTTCAGTTTGCAACTGCCTTTTTCGAGAAATTAAAAAAGTGTTTGGATATAGGTTTTTTCTATCGCGTTGTAGTTTCTTTAAATAAAAACATGGGCACGTCTTTGATTTTTTGTTTGATTGTGGA
Organism: Allium fistulosum; assembly: GCA_030737815.1. Taxonomy (NCBI): domain Eukaryota; kingdom Viridiplantae; phylum Streptophyta; class Magnoliopsida; order Asparagales; family Amaryllidaceae; genus Allium; species Allium fistulosum. Next base: position 644,195,601 of record CM060904.1, read on the forward strand.
AATGATCTGACATGAATTATCTCACTGATTTGTTTACTGAATAACTCTTATTTACTTGCTACAGTTACAATAATTTTGCTTGGAGAATGGGACTGAATTTGAAATCAACGGATTTTAGAAGAAAGCTATGGAATTGGAACCCTTGCCATGGATGTCTGCTTCCCTCCCAGCAGTCTTCATCAGGTAATTATTTCTTGCTTGCTTTTTTTGAATTTGAATTGTCCTCTGTTAGTTAAAAATGATGTACGTGACATTCGACTCAGTGCTCATCCTAGGTTCTTTGAATTCTTTGAATCCCTAAAATATGTTACTGCCTCATCTAATCCCATCATGTGATTCTATTTATTCTTTATTGTTGTCTGCATTGTCCAAATTATATATATGGTAAAAAATCATTCTATTTCATCAATTTGTAAATGAATTTGATTGCTCGATTAAATTAGTATTAGATTTTTTTATTTTTTATTTTGTGTTTGGTTGTGGAAATTATCTAACATGAATTTTCTCGCCGATTTGTTTACTGAATAACTCTTTTTCATTTGCTATATTTGCAATAATTTTGCTTGAAAAATGAGAGTGGATTTGAAATCAAAAGATTTTAGAAGAATACCATTGAATTAGAATCCTCGCCATGGATGTCTACTTCCCTCCCACATGTATTGGTAAATTGTGAATAGTATTTTGTATAGTTTAGTAATTGATATTGACCGCTTTATTTATGATTTCAGACTTCTTTCTTTAGTATTTATTTTGCTGAAACCAACATGGTATTACCAAATAACCACTTGGTTTATTTTAAACGTTGAACACATGAATTGAATTATTATTTTCAATCACTTGACATTTGCAACATTTATACCTTTGCAACATCTATACCGCTGGGTTCTCAAGTGTTTGATAACAATATGGAAGTAGATGTTTAATATTATAGTAATTTTTATATATTTGTTAATTAACAATTATTGTATTTCAACATATTCCTAAATATTCAAAATGTAATATACTATAATAAACATTTATTTACTTAAACACAGGCTTTGCATCACTTCCATCTTTGCACAATAGTACTATAAAAATTTTGACAGCAGATCCATATGCAAAGTATGGGTTCGCCCTGGTCTGATTTAAAAATAAGTAATGCTGTTTATAGAAAATATTTTGATAAAAAAATGTTTTTAGCTTCAACTGCTACTGTTATAAATGGTTGAATCTTCCATCACTACAAATTTTCACTTCTTCTTCTACGTTGGATTGGAATTTTAGGTACCGGTTTACTTTAGTGGTTTAACATTGCTTCATAATTCGCTGAATCAATATACTGTTATAAATTTCTTACTTTTCTTTTCCAGTTTTCCTCCACCTAATCTATTTTGCTGCTTTGTAGTTCTGTCTGGTTTCTTCTGAGAATTTCAACTCAAATATGTATGTTTTCTTTTAGGATTTAAGTTTCCAGTAGTTTCCACCTCTTTCTCATTGTATTGATAATGTAATTTATGGCTCTTATTTATATTAATGATGGATTGAATATTTCTATTAATTTTTATATTACAAATGATATTATTTGTGTTCAAGTTTGTGTTAGTATCATTTTTGAATGTTTTGATGCTAGCAGGAATGCACTTATACTGGTGGCCTTAGACCCAACAAATTTTGTTCTATCATAAATTTTCCAATGACCTATCACAAAATCTATGATAAATTAAATGATTATTAAAATAAATAGTCTTTAACTAATAACCGATGATTTGGTTACTGATATAATGCGTTAATCATTTTATGGATAGTACTGATATAATTATAATCACATGTTTGGTTGAACATATCTACCATCAAAGAGTAACCACGAGTATTTATTTTTTGCTACCTCCAAAGTTTATCAAAAATCATTTTTGAATTGTTCATAAACTATTTATTTTGTTATTCTTTTCTTTGTTTATTTTTAAAAATGATTTTGTGAATTCAGTGACTGTTCTCATACAAATTATATATATAATTTGAATATATAATTTGTAAACTAATATATATATATATATATATATATATATATATATATATAAAGGAATGTGTTCTAAATTTTGGCTGCTAATCTACCTTCAACAAGTTGGCTGACTTTGATTGAACACATTTTTTGGATAACAGTATGAAAGAAATCTTGAATTACTTTTATGCTGTTAATATTAGACCACATATTGTTCTAATTATGTAGGCCTATGTTTAGTTAAATTAGTTTACTTATAAATCATCTCTATCTAGCTTGATTGGAAATCGGTTTTATAAGTGCCAATGTTTTAAGCTCATCTATTTTTATAAACTGAATATGCTTTATTGCAGTAGCATTCTTTCATTTACATTGATTTTTAGAGCTGGGTGCAGGTTTCGATTTTTTACATTTTCTATACGCTTTTTTGGACAAAGGAAAAAAAATGAAACCTAAAACTTTTAGCAAGATATTTAAGTCAAAGTCAAAGCACAGCCATGTACAACCTAATTTTAAAGAGCACTTTCAATGAAAATTTAAAATCAGGTGACAGATGCATGGCCAAATTATAAATGTGGATTATGCTTTCTAGGTAAACTGTTGAGTATTATTTACTAAAATTTTTACGATAAAACAGTCAGCTCATTTTACCAAAAGCATTTATCAATTTATATGATGTTCACCTTTTTTTTGTTCTGTCTTCCATCAAGCTAGATAGAAATTGGCTTTGATTCCCTTCAGTTCTTCTTGCAGTTTTTCCTGCTTATTGCTTAGCATAAAATATCTTTCTTAATCCTATATTATAATGTAGACTCCCAGCAGTTTCTCTATCAGGTGAAACTCCAAACATCAAATTATAATAAGAGGAGTCATTAACAATAAGTTTGCTGGGAGAAGTGCATGAAAAGTGACGAAGCTATGGTTATATGTACAATATAATTGGATAAAGCTTACTGTCTAGGTAGGAAGGTGCATTTACACTTCAGGCCCATAATATATGAAGTCAACTAACAGGTGTTACAAAAAGAGTGCGGAGGAAGGCTGCTGCAAAGTTTTCAAATACAAGGCGTAGTAAATCATTTTCAATTCCAAAATCTTTTTGACCATATTTTTTATATTGATAGGCACACAAATGCATAGAAAAACCATTGCGAATATTGTATGATGGCATTATGAATATTTCCCTATTATTCAAAAGATGATTATAAACTGATACATTTTGAAATCAATGGACATAAATATTTGATTATCTGTTTCAGTCTGTCTACTATCAGTACTCATAATGCATGTGATAGAGTTCAGCTGATGTTAACTTCTTATGTTGTTGATTGTTTCAAAACATTGTTCTATTTTCAACTCCTTTATAGAATTTATGTCTGACACAAATCCAAATAATTTGAACAATCTGCCATCAACTGCGTTATTGTTCTGAAAACTTGATTTATCACAGCTTTTTGTACTTGCTAATTGATCTGATTTTTCTAATACATGTTGATTTATCATAGCTTATTTTACTTACTAATTAATCTGATTCTTCCAATAGATGTTTGATTGTAATATTGATCATTGTTGCTTTTAGTCGAATTATTACTAAGATAATATTAAATCATTTTCCTCATATCAATAATACCTCCAATAAGGTGAAGAATGTATAACTTTATCACTGATTTGTTTACTGAATAACTCTTTTTTATTTGCTGCAGTCGCAGGCTTGGAGAATGAGACTGAATTTGAAATCAACGGATTTTAGAAGAAAACTATGGAATTGGAACCCTTGCCATTTATGTCTGCTTCCCTCCCAGCGGCCTTCGTCAAGTAATTATTTCTTGCTTTCTTTTCTTGAATTTGAATTGTCCTCTGTTAGTTAAAAATGATGTATGTAACATTCGACTCAGTACTCATCCTAGGTTATTTGAATCCTTCTTTTAATTCCTAAAATCTGTTACTGCCTCATCTAATCCCATCATGCGATTCTATTTATTCCCGATTGTTGTATGCATTGTCCAAATTATATATATGGTAAAAAATCATTCTATTTCATCAATTTGTAATGAATTTGATTACTAATATAAGTTAGTATTAGATTTTTGTGTGTGCTTGATTGTGGAAATTATCTAACATGAATTTTCTCGCCGATTTGTTTACTGATAACTCTTTTTTATTTGCTATAGTTGCAATAATTTTGCTTGAAAAATGAGACTAGATTTGAAATTTAAAAGATTTTAGAAGAATAATATCGAATTAGAATTCTCGCCATGGATGTCTACTTCCCTCCCACATGTATTGGTAAATTAAATTGAATTGGTGAATAGTATTTTGTATAGTTTAGTAATTGATATTGACAGCTTTATTTCTGATGTCAGACTTCTTTCTTTAGTCTTTATTTTGTTGAAACCAACATGTTATTCATAACTAGGAGAACTTTCAGCTCATTTTACTTTATCTACGTACTGTCTTTATTGTTTTCAAGTAGCACAAGATTAATAAAAAATTAAAATTAAAGGTTTCTTAAGTTGTTTTTTATACTGAGAATATTAGTTCTCGAGTGCTAATATTCTACAGTTGAGGCACAAATGAAGGTGTGTACAAATTTTATCTACGCTAAGTTATTGTCCATTTGATAATATATAATTAATTTAAATGTGTGTTTATTTTCTTTGGTTTCTCTGTTTGCCCACTTTTTGTATGTTTACTATAATTAAATAATTCAACGAAAAATCGATGTAATTATTCAATGCATTTTATTATAATTTATAAACAGTATTCTCTCACGAGTTAAGGATAAAAACCAGTATAAGCTATAGTTCGTTAAAGCAAAATGTTAACTGATATTTCTACTGTAAACAAAAAAAACTGAATATATATTACTCAAACATAGACAGGGAAAAGAAAATGTAATTTATTTGTTCATTTTATTTTTACCTGATTTATTTGGATTACGATGGTTGAAAGAGAAGTGATACTAAATCTACTACCAGATTCATTCAAACTCAAGTTGTCCATGTTGTTGGATGTTGGTTGATGCCAACATTGTTAGTGTCAAGGACGATGTTCTTCATGGATTTTAGGCACTGTAGCTTTTTCCTATCAACCCCATCAACCAGTTGAGCTAGCCACGTATATGTGTGTACGTGCACATAAATTTTAGACTTTGTTAAATTTATGCTTGCTCGAGCAGAAATTAAAAACTTGCATTCAATAGATATATTTATCAATACATCTATTGAGGTTATCGAGGTTACATGCTTTGGTGATGTAAGGAAGTCTATTGTGTCCACTTTGTTTGTTATGTTGTTATATGGTAATTGTGGAAATAACCTATTTATGAATAAAGCAATTAGCTATTTAAAATAATTAAATAGTTTTGTTCTGTCACCCAACTTCATATTTTAACATGGTGATGTGTAATCTGACTAATGTAATAATTGGTGTCCTATTCAAACTTATAGACACAAATTTGATGATATTTTATACTTTAGGCTCTAACTGGGGAGGAAATTTTGAAGAATACAAAAGGTATGTTTACTAATTGTTTGTATTTTCTGTTCTCTTTTTAATTATTACGTTTTCATTCCTTCCAGTTTTGGCAATTATTTCCTTCCTCAACTTTAAGGCCGTTTACAGTTTGAAGGAGTTACACGTGTTATAGAAGCAAGTCTATCTGAAACTAAAATAAGAGGACTAAGAGTAAATATATTCTTTTTTGTTTGTTTTTCTCCTCTTAATTATATATGTTTCAATAGTATACAGATCATTTGATTACACACATTAGATATGATAAGTACCGTAGGTTTTATTCACCACATCGACTCTCATTTGTCAAATGAAAATAGCTTTTCATCTGTTTACTGGGACATTTTTATGAAGCATACGATATTTTAATTCAGGCCATGTATACAGTGCTTTATAAACAAGCATTTTCACTATGAGTATATATAGTGCTTTATGAGTTAATGCTACTGCTTTGTATGTAAGTTTTTGTACGAACTACGCGTATGTGTGTGCGCGCGCGCGTGTGAAGATATATAGACAAATATGTATATATGTATGTATAAATATTTGTATATATACATAACAAACTACCAATATAACTACTGCTCGCTGATAAACAAGATTGATGATAGCCCTATTTGAATAATTTGTTACCTATTTTGAAGCTTTTGCATTTTTCTTACTTGATGAATAAACAAGGCCACAAACACCCCTTTTTATATGTGTGTCGATCTATATGCACATAAATTTGTTGGTTTTTAGGAGTGTTAAATTGGTTTGTGCAGATCACCATGATTGCAATCGTACACAAGACCCAGATGTTTTATGGGCGTCGTTCGCAAAGGAAGCCTGGAAATTAAGTACGTGAAGTTTTTCTTTGTTTCTCTCATTTGCTAAAATGTATTCAATTTCTATTTATTGACTATCTCATTGAAAGATTTATATCTTACTCCTACCTTATTTCAACATAATACCATTACAATTTATACTACAAGATAGTACAAGGTTATGCACATTGATGGATCATAATGATAATGATACTATATTCTTTTAATCACTATGTTACTCATGATGCCTCTGTAAATCACATTATTTATTACAAGCTTCTTCTGTTTAGACAAGCAATCATTATATAGCGAATTCTCTAAGATGGTCTATGTTCCTACATGTGTAGCTAATTGCATGCTTTATAGATCAACAACAAGTTTATAACTCATGGTCGTTCTTGGTGTATTTTTTGTTTGTATTTTCAGAAATTGAGGAGATCTGGAGATATGGTTCTTTTCTGCTACACAGTTAAATATATTTTTCATTAATATGAACATGTGTACTTATTTTTCCTATATGTTAATCCACTGTTTGCCATCTTTATTGATTTAAGTTATTTGATTATTTTACCGTATAAGCTGTAATCTCACATTGATTTTATTTTTGGATGTTATTCGGTTAGCTGAACTGCAAACTGATGTAGTTTATGTATTGGTTATTTAGCTATCAGCTCTTATACTCTTATTCCAATGTATTATATTGCAACCATTCATGTATTTTCCATTTGGTTGTTTGAGAAGTTACTGTTATTGAAGTCTAAGATTATTTATTATCCTACATCTTTTTTGTGTATGAATTCTCATCCTAAACTAGAATTGAAGATAAGGTGTGATATGAAGTCTTAGTATCAGATGTTTTTGTGTTACATATAGGTATGCTAGATAATGTACAAAATTGTCTATTTACATGTAGTTATGTAAGTATGCTAGATACAATACTATATAGAATAAAAATATGTATGCATACAGGTATCCAGGATGTTTTCAATGCCTAATACTTTTTACCTATGTTATATTTCATATTTTACTACAACTCTGCCTTTTTATTACTTCTGTGGTGTTTTCTGATTTTCAGTATTGGATGTTGTTTACTTTTATCCAAGTAGAAGTCCATTTCCATTAGTAAAAATATTTGTAGTTAAGCATATGGTTATTATCCGAGTAGAAGTCCAATTCTAGAGTTGATGTTATATTACAATGCTAAACTAATAATCAGATAAACACTATATTTGTTGCTTTAGTCAGTTACTTTCAATCTAGAACCAATATATCTTTTTTAAGTGCTTATGTAACTTATCATTTCTCTTATATATTAAATGTATCATCAGACTTAAAGAATTTCTGTAATTGTTGATACTTATATGTGCATATTATTAGCGTTTCTATTACGACCATAAGCGATAGCCCGTGTGCGAAGCACGGGTTCACACTAGTTCTTGAACATAATGTACATTACTGGAACAAAACATACCTTGTTCTTTCTCAAATCCACATCTTATGTGATGACCCAAAAATTTGTACCCTTTGAATCGACAATAAACCACACATGTCCGATCCAAAAAGTAAAGAATGATGGAAGGTCAAGGAAAAGAAGAGATATGGTGAGAAGGAAGAAAGAAGAAGAAACAGAAAAACACATAGAATCTCACAAATCGTAGCGGAACAAAATATAATATATAATAATAGATCTTTATACAAAGACACTGTAACTGTAATATACTTACAATCAACAAACCAATCTGGAAAGTTATAATAACTTGTCCTCACAAATACTCAATATACACCATGACTCCCACAACGGAAATAACCAAGTACAGATAATACGTCTGAGAATCCTCCATCTCGTCTTCTGAGCTCCATAGCATCCTAACCTAAATCTGCAATACTCGGTGTGACCTGAGCATTATAATAAAATAACACCCGAGTCAGTCTGGAAAACTAGCGTGAGAAAACACACTCAATTTGAATTATTACTGTTGTCAAAATCCTTTGGAAACAAAGGTATCTCGTAAGATCGTGTCACACATAAACACAGTGGGTTTTACCTTACGATAACCAAAACAATTTTATATCAAATCATCTGATATTATAATAGTGTCTATTGAATATAAATATAAAATAACTGAAATGCTTGCATCTCACGTTTTAGCATAGTTGGGCATATCTAAAACCATACAGGATCGTAGTGGATATTGGATTCCATACAATGACAGGGCTACTGGGGTACCGCCTGCCACAGTACAACTCTAAAAAATGTACTAAGATCGAACCTATCGATCCCTGCCAACACAAGACCGGCCTACCTCTTACTGGATAGTACTGAATATGATCACCACCAGTGGGCCTCAAAATGCATACAAATGAAAGTGATGATAGATGTCCACTCTAGATGAGTGATGATCATACCCTAATGGGAGCGACCCACATAGCCTTGCTGCATCTCCCTTGTTTCAGTCAATCCCGGTTGATGAGGCTTGATGCTACGTATTACCTTAAGAATAGCATTCGTACTTGGAATGCTAATATTGCCTTTCAGGCAACGATGCAATGATAGCATTCATCCATACAAGTTGTTCTGGGTCTTAACAAACCGGATCTCCTTCAAGATCACCATCTCCATTATCTTTGGGATATTACAATTCGTAACGCACAAATCAGATCAAAGTGGTTTTTGGATAATCAAATCCGATCCTAGTCTCTTCGAAACGATCAACGAATTTGGCCAGATTTGATAGTTGGTTATTTAACTATCAAATTACACACATAAACAATCACTAGGTCCATATTTTATGAAATCTTTTCAAAACATTAATTTCAAATATCTTTACACAGATATATATTCAAATCTCTTCCAGTAATTCAATACTTGAAAACAATTCCATATACTTATGTCCATAACATGATATTTCAAATCATATCTTACTTCGACACTTGGTGAAATATTACCAAATTAGATTTATAATCCATTACTTAGAAAAAATATCTCTATATTAATCCTTTCGTCGCTAAAATATTTCCAAAACCATTCATTTCAACACTTAGGAAAATATTATAAGTCTATTTTCCGAAATCATTTCTAATATCAATACATAGGAAATATTTCATAATTTATCTCCTATATTTCCAAAATTATTAATAAATTCCTTTTATAATTTCCAAAACCGATTATACTTATTATAAAACCCCACTAACAATTTAAAACTTCTTTTATGAATTCAGATTCATTTTCGAAGTTCTCGTATCTAAACATTTTGGAAATTTTCTCAAGTTTCCAAAATTCTGTTATAAGATTTTCTCTTATAAAATCACATCCATTAAATAAAACCCAATTTACAAATCTCGAGAGTATTTACAAATAACTCCAATCAATTTCCAAAACTCTATACTATAAAATATGTATTTTAAAAGAATAGTAATAAATTTTCAAACCATTTAAGTAATTATTAAAATATCAAACCCTTTTTAAATAACAACAATAAATAATTTCCAATTCATTTGTAAATAATACTAATCGATTTATAAAGCTTATTATAAAAAAATAAAATTCACTTCAACCAATATTAAACACTTGAATAATCACTTTTCGAAAAGATTTTAATATCAATAATAGTTTTTAAACTCCATAGCTTAATAAATAAAATCTCTTTTAAGACAAACCTTAACCTCTCGATAATTTTTTTTTATTTCAACATAACCAATTTTATATCTATAAATCTGTCTCGATTTATCATAAATCGATTTTCATGTCCAATTTCATAACTCTTTCCAATTTCCAAAATAGAATCCACTATTTCTTTCAAAACCGATTTCCATATCTCATTATAAATTCTCACTGTAAATTTATATTTTCAATTTATCAAGTGATAATCATTTCACTTTATTCATGAACATCGTTTATAAATTTATAAACTCATTTCCAGTTTTTCTCTGTTAACAACAAATTTATATTAAACTTCATTTATAAATCGATTTCAATTTAAAAATCCATTTGGAAATCTATTCCTTAACAAGTTCCAATAATAATCCAAATTCATTCAAAATCTCAATTACAACTTCCTTTTCCTATTTTGAGAAATCTCATTAAAAATCCATCGTTAAAAAAACTCTCAATTTAAAATCCTCTATTTGAAACCATTTTACGAAATAGCTAAATAAATATCCAAATTCAAAATATTTATTTTATCCAAACCAATTTCTTTTTAAATAATCCCAAAATTCAATATAAATATCTTCATTTCCAAAATCACTTTTGAATTTCATTTTTAAAATCAAAAATATTATTTATGGTATTTACAATACCAAAATTAGGGCTAAAGCTACTATAGCATCCAATAAATCAAATCACATCATAATCTATAACAGATTATTCAACACATCATATATCACTATATATGAAAATAAAATCAACATTTTGAGGAATCCGGTTGGATCCCTCCAACCTGTTTTCATGCAACCACAGATGTTATATAACATAAAATACCAATCTCGCTTCGAGGCGGGATATCGCGGTAATATAGGGTCATCCGCTATTATGCGGGGGCGCATAGTGTCTCTTCCGCTCCAATCGGTAGGAATATACCCAACTACTAATATATATAATATAACATCCAACTTATAAATTATTATCAATCCATCCAATCAACCAATAAATAATTTTTAATATTTTAAATTAAAACCCGCAAAACAAAAGAGTTCAGTTGTCGTTGAAGCGTTCCTTTTGGATTAAATTTAACCAGCCATTTAATTTTAACCAAAATTCTTGCTAGCTCAAAATCATTCTAAACCAATTTCTAATCGAAGATTTCACTAATACGAACGCAATGCAACTTGTCACGTCCGATTCCGACATCGTTCGAAAACGTTATAGATTTTATAAGAATTCGAATTTAATTAAAATAATCATTTCACTTAATTTACATAACTAACCTTAATCATTGTTTTAACCTTAATCCCTCCTTTAAGCCTTCTTCTTCCCACTCCAGACTTCCATTTCCTGGACATGAACAAAGGTCCACAAGCGCACTGTCGTGCACCCTCCACCCTCGACTACCTTACAAAACCTCGCACTGACTTCGCCAATAAACTTCTCATCACCTTCTCTTCACTCTCCACCCAATCACGATGCACCAATCCCCTTAAAACAAAACATGACATCCATGATAGGTTATGACCTGGCCAGAGCCGCACCTTCCCCTAAGGCACTGCTACCTCCAGAGTTTGGCACTTATGTGCTATTCGACCCCGAGAACCCAAATCCAGACTCGCCTTCCCTTATCCCCTTCTCAAATCCACCAATTCGCCAACCCTAAATCCAAAACTACCCATGACCACTTGAAACATTGTCGCACTTCACCATAGCTCATCGGCTTAAAGATTCTCACCCACTCAACTCAAAGATTTTAGTTTTATATTACTTTGATTTTTATTTCTTCGTTCATTTTCTTTCTCTGTTTGAATTCGTGAAGCAAGATAAAGGAAAGACGTATTTAAAAAAAGAAGGGGGTACGGTAACGAATAGGTAGGGTGGCTTGTTTCAGGTGAGGTCGGCTGATGGATACAAAATAGGGTTTGACTTAGAATTTTATAATATTATTAAATTCCAAAATATCTCGTTTAGTAACTTAAAATCCCGAATTCCTATCGAGGCATGCTGCTTTGCATTCCTAATGTTATACACCTATTCTAAACGTAATGGAACTAGTCTCGACCCCCAATTCGATCGTATGGAGAAGATAGCATTTTGAACCCAAATATAATATTAAATTTCCGATATTAAATTCAACGCGTTTCTATCCCGTACGACCAAATGGTGAATCCAATTGCCAAGAAATTTGAAATCCGATAATAATACATTATTATGGATCCAATGGAACTAGTTCCGTTAAATTCCGAGACTGTGCCCCAAATCACTATTTTAACGTGTCGATAAAAATGACGATTTCCAAAATCGACAAAATTACCTTAAATTTCATTCTTAAAACTTACTAACTCAATTCTAGTTCAAAAAGAATTTATATCCACATTAGAAATCGTTTTGATTTATATTCAATTCAAATTTCAATTATTCACCATTTTCGTATTACGATAAATCATTATATTTTAAAGTTTAAATTCATTCAACAAATTCAACCGAAATCTTCATATTCAAAAATCAATTTATATTCCAAATCCAATATTTAAAACCATTTAAATGTTAAAAATCAAATGATGGAAAATTCGGGTCGTTACATTCCTTCCCCCTTAAAAGAATTTCGTTCCCGATATTGCTAGGTAGGAAAAATGCTCTAAACCCATTAACTTATCAAAACACACTTAGTTAAAACTCGATATTTCACTTTTCTAAGTCTTTTAGTTCCATTCAAAACATTTAGTTTCCATTTCTAAACCAAAATTCACTATTTCGATTACAATTCGAAATCAAATTTTGGCTAACAAAAAATTTTCAAAATTTTTCGAACACCCTAAATTTTCGAAATTTTTTGGTAGAGTCTCCCTTGTACGGAGAGACTTTTGCAATATGACAATTATGATAAAAGATATACATTGGCTCTCATGACCGGAAAACACTATATGTATATCAATATTTTTATTTTTCACGCTAATTCGTAAGCGTACCTTATTTTAGCGTTATTAAGCGAGCTCGCTCAATTTATATGCAATCCCGCAACCAAAATATAGCCAAATGGTCTTCTTGTACCTGTACTTACTCAATTTAAACACGTAAGTCCGAAATATATAAAATTTAGTAACATTTCAAGCATTTCCCTAGTTAAACACAATATTTGCATAAACCAACATGTTCTACATGTATTTTAGAGCAATTACAGGGTTCCAACATTAATTAAGTTACCATTGGTCGATTTATATACCATTCATTCAATTAGAATGATTCACAACCAAATTTACTTGCATCCAATTCATATTTACACACAATATATTCATATCCACTCGAAATTGATTCTAAATCAATTTATTCACTTTCCATTAATTTACAAAATTTTGTTTTCTTCCGTTTATGTCGAATGACAGTTCAATCCATGCTATTTGGTGATATTCATTTAATAAAATAACCATCCCAGTTTATAGCTATTTTAAATTGATTCCAAATCAATTTATAAACTTTTTATTAATCCACATTCAATTTATTCACAAAATCTTGTTTTCTCAATTTTATATTTAACAACAAACCAATCCACGACAATTTATTTATGAATCATCTCATAAATTAGTTACTTAAGTTGAATTCCATTCTTATCAACAATATTTCCAACCATACTCAAATTACACTTAAAATTGAATTCATTTATAACCTAAGTCATCACCATTTCAATTCATTTATATTTTATTCGACAAAATTTTAAAATACATTTAATTCCCTTGCATATAAATCGAATTCCATTTATAACTCAAGTTCCATTTTCAATATTCAATTTACCAACTAATTCATCTAATTAGTTACTTTCATTTTTCCACTTCACAATTTGATTTTTATTTCAAAAATCACTTCATTTAGTTGGCTTGAGCATAAATCCATTTTATAATTCAAATTTGGATTTCCATTTCAAAGTTTAAGCTTACTTTCCCATAATTCATTCTGAATTACCTTCAATTTGATTTCCATACTCAAGTCTATATTCATTTTATTAAGCTATTACAAATTCAAATCCAATTCCATTTAGCATATCCTTAATTCACTTTAATTTCCTTCACTTGAGTTAAGTTCATTTCGGAAATCATTCCATCAAAATTATTTCTTAAGTCTTATTATAAACATTTTATACCATTATTTAAGTTTATATATACAACTTCAAAACTGAAGTTCATATTCACTTAAATCATTCAATATTTCCAATTCAAATTCAATTCACTCGTTAATTTTTCTAATTAGTTCACTTTATTACCATCAAATTCCATTCCATTTTTGGATCAAATCCAATTTCATTTAACTTAACTTGAGTATCATTTATAATTCAATTCTAGCTTTGCTCATCTCAACCAATTACTTAATCACTTTAAAACTGGGTTTTATTTCAAATTATTCTGAAATCATATATAACTCCTTTTTGTAACCTAAATCATCCTTTTGAATTTTTAAATCAAACTTTGGTTTCATCATAACAAACTCCTTTCGGGATTTCTCAAATCAAACTTGTTTTATCAACAATTCCATAACAAACAATCATGGTAGCAATCCATCACTTGGAAACTCGAAAATGAATACTGATGATGCTGCAATCATCACCAGAATTATTTTCCAGCAATTGAAGTGAGTTCAGTGCTTTTATCACCTTCAAAATCCATTTCAAACAATTTCCATTCAGAAATATTCCAAATAATATTACTATTATTCATTTCAAAACACTTTGGAAAACATTTCCAAAAATCTACGGGATTTAATTTCCAACTTTCTATTTGAATCAATTTTAATTCTAACTCATGTGTATAACCCATTCTTATGCGGTTTCAATTTGGTTATATAAACCATTTCAAATTTATAATCTTGTTTTGATTATAATAATAACAACCAAACACACCAATATACTATAATAATTTCAGAAAATTATTTCCTTTATATCAAAATATAATTTGGGTAAAATTATTTCATTTACCAACATTAAAAAAATATTGTGTTGGTTTGCCTATTTTAAGAATTTAGAAATCCATATCGATACAGTTATCCAGACTGTACCGACCAAAATTTATACACTCAACCGATAAGTCAACACAATATAAAACAATTTATATTCACTAACAAATACGTGCTCATATCTATAATACACTCAAACTCATTCTAGGTTACTACTGACCCTTTTTTTAATGAGTAATCCCCACCAATGCCTAGGTATTCACTCAACCTAAGCTTTGATACCAAGTGTGGTGACTCACAAATCCATACCCTTTGAATCGACAATAAACCACACATGTCCGATCCAAAAAGTATAGAATGACGGAAGGTCAAGGAAAAGAAGAGAGAGGGTGAGAAGAAAGAAAGAAGAAGAAACAAAAACAACACATAGAATCTCACAAATCGCAGCGGAACAAAATGTAATATATAATAGTAGATCTTTATACAAAGACACTGTAACTGTAATATACATACAATCATCAAAGTACAACAATCAACAAAACAACCTGGACAGTTATAATAACATGTCCTCACAAATATTAAATATACAGCATGACTCACACAACGGAAATAACCATGAACGTATAATACGCCTGAGAATCCTCCAGCTCATCTCCTAAGCTCCATATCATCCTAACATGAATCTACAATACTCAGTCTGACCCGAGCATTATAATAAAATAACACCTGAGTCAATTTGGAAAACCAGTTTGAGAAAACACACTCAATTTGAATTATTACTATTATTCAAATCCTTTGGAAACAAAGGTATCAAGTAAAACCACACCACACATAAACACGATGGGTTTTTACCATACGATAACCAAAATAATTTTAAATCAAATCATATGATATTATAATAGTGTCTACCGAATATAAATATACAATAGCTGAAATGCTTGCATCTAACGTTCCAATATAGTTGGGCACATCTAAAACTGTATAGGCTCGTAGTGGATATTGGATTCCATAATAACAGGGCTACTGGGGTACCGCCCGCCACAGTACACCTATAGAAAAATGTACAGAGATCGAGCCTATCGATCCCTGCCAACACAAGACCGGCCTACCCCTTACTGGATAGTACCGAATATGATCACCACCAGTGGGCCCAGAAACGAATGCAAATGAAAGTGATGATAGATGTCCACTCTAGATGAGTGATGATCATACCCTAATGGGTGCGACCCACATAGCCTTGCTGCATCTCCCATGTTTTAGTCATTCTCGGTTGATGAGACTTGAGGCTACGTATTACCTTAAGAATAGCATTCGTACTTGGAATGCTAACACTGCCTTCCAAGCAACGATGCAATGATAGCATTCATCCATACAAGTTGTTCTGGGTCTGAACAAACTGAGTCTCCTTCAAGATCGCCATCTCCATTATCTTCGGGATATCACAATTCGTAATGCACAAATTGGATCGAAGTGGTTTTTAGATAACTAAATTAGATCCCGGCCTCTTCAAAACGATCAACGAATTTGGCCAGATTTGATAGTCGGTTATTTAACTATCAACTTACACACATAAACAATCACTAGGCCTATATTTTATTAAATCTTTTCAAATCATTCATTTCAAATATCTTTACACAGATATATATTCAAATCTCTTCCAGTAATTCAGTACTTGAAAACAATTCCAAATACTTATATCCATAACATGATATTTCAAATCATATCTTACTTCGACATTTAGTGAATTATTACCAAATTCGATTTATAATCCATTACATAGAAAAAATATATCTATATAAATCCTTTCGTCGCTAAAATATTTCCAAAACCTTTCATTTGAACACTTAGGAAAATATTATAAGTTTATTTTCCGAAATCATTTCTAATATCAATACTTAGGAAATATTTCAAAACTTATCTCCTAAATTTCCGGAATTATTAATAAATTCCTTTTACAATTTCCAAAACCGATTATACTTATTTAAAAAACACTAACAATTTATAACTTCTTTTATGAATTCATATTCATTTTCGAAATTCTCGTATCTAAACATTATGGAAATTTTCTCAAGTTTCTAAAATTTCGTTATAATATTTTCTCTTATAAAATCACATCCATTAAATAAAACCCAATTTACAAATCTCGAGAGTATTTACAAATAACTCCAATCAATTTCCAAAATTCTATAGTATAAAATAAGTATTTTAAAAGAATAGTAATAAATTTTCAAACCATTTAAGTAATTATTAAAATATCAAACCCCTTTTAAATAACAACAATAAGTAATTTCCAATTCATTTGTAAATAATACTAATCGATTACAAAGCTAAAAAATAAAATTCACTTTAACCAATATTAAATGCTTGAATAATCACTTTTCGAAAATATTTTAATATTAATAATAGTTTTTAAACTCATAGCTTAATAAATAAAATCTCTTTTTAAGACAAACCTTAACCTCTCGATAATTTTTTTTTAAAATTTTTTAGTTTCAACATAACCATTTTTATATCTATAAATCTCTCTTGATTTATCAAAAATCAATTTTCATTTCCAATTTCATAACCATTGCCAAATTCCAAATAGAATCCACTATTTCTTTCTAAACCGATTTCTATATCTCATTATAAATTCTCACTGTGAATTTATATTTCCAATTTATCAATTGATAATCATTTCACTTTGTTCATAAACATCGTTTATAAGTTTATAAACTCATTTCCAATTTTTGTCTGTTAACAACATATTTATATTAAACAAACTTCATTTATAAATCGATTTCTATTTAAAATTCCATTTGGAAATCTATTCCTTAACAAGTCCCAATAATAATCCAAATTTATTCAAAATCTCGATTACGACTTCCTTTTCCTATTTTAAGAAATCTCATTTAAAATCCATCATTAAAAAAATTCCCAATTTAAAATCCTCTATTTGAAACCATTTTATGAAATAGCTAAATAAATTCCAAAATCAAATTATTTTTTTATCCAACCCATTTTCATTTTAAATAATCCTAAAATTCAATATAAATATTTTCATTTCCAAAATCGCTTTTGAATTCCATTTTTAAAATCAATTTTTTTTTATGGTATTTATAATACCAAAATTAGGGCTAGTGCTACTATAGCATCCAATAAATCAAATCACATCATAATCAATAACAGATTATTCAAATCATCACATACCACTATATATGAAAATAAAATCAACATTTTGAGGAATCTGGTTGGATCCCTCCAACATGTTTTCGTGCAAACACAGATGTTATATAAGATAAAATACCAATCCTGCTTCGAGGCGGGATATCGCGGTAATATATGGTCATCCGCTATTATGCGGGGCACATAGTGTCTCATCCGCTCCATTCCGCGGTAATATACCCAACTACTAATATATATACCAATATATATAATATAACATCCAACTGATAAATTATTATCAATCCATCCAATCAACCAATAAATAATTTTTAATATTTTAAATTAAAACCGGCAATCCAAATGAGTGAGATTTACTCATCTTGAATTTCAGTTGTCGTTGAAGCATTCCATTTGGATTAAAATTAACGAGCCATTTAATTTTAACCAAATTTCTTGCTAGCTCCAAATCATTCCAAACCAATTTCTAATCGAATATTTCACTATTACGAACGCAATGCAACTTGTCTCATCCGATTTCGACCTCGTTCAAAAACGTTTTGGATTTTATAACAATTCGAATTTACTTAAAATAATTATTTCACTTAATTTACATAACTAACCTTAATCACTGTTTTAACCATAATCCCTCCTTTAAGTCTTCTTCTTCACGCTCCAGACTTCCATTTCCTGGACATGAACAAAGGTGCACAAGCGCACTATCGTGCACCCTCCACCCTATCCTGCCATACAAAACCTCGCACCGACTTCATCAATAAACTGCTCATCACCTTCTCTTCTCTCTCTACCCAATCACGATGCACCAGTCCCCTTAAAACAAAACGCGACATCCATGATAGGCCACGACCTGGCCAGAGCCGCACCTTCCCCCAGGCTCCGCTACCTCCAGAGTTTGGCACTTTTATGCTATTCGACCCCGAGAACCCAAATCCGGCCTCGCCTTCCCTTATCCCCTTCTCAAATCCACCAATTCGCCAACCCTAAATCTAGAACTACCCATGACCACTAGAAAGATTGTGGCACTTCACGATAGCTCATCGGCTTAAAGATTCTCACCCACTCAACTCAAAGATTTTAGTTTTATATTACTTCGATTTTTATTTCTTCGTTCATTTTCTTTCTCTGTTTGAATTCATGAAGCAAGATAAAGGAAATACGTATTTTAAAAAAGAAGGGGGTACGGTAATGAATAGGTAGGGTGGATTTTTTCAGGTTAGTTCGGCTGATGGATACATAATAGGGTTTGACTTAGAATTTTATAATATTATTAAATTCCAAAATATCTCGTTTAGTAACTTAAAATCCCGAACTTTTATCGAGGCATGCTGCCTGGCGTTCCTAATGTTATACACCTATTCTAAACGCAATGGAACTAGTCTCGACCCCCAATTCGATCGTATGGAGAAGATAGCATTTTGAACCCAAATATAATATTAAATTTCCGATATTAAATTCAACGCGTTTCTATCTCGTACGACCAAACGATGAATCCAATGGTCAAAAAAATTGAAATCTAATAATAATACAGTAATACGGATCCAATGGAACTGGTTTCGTCGAATTCCGAGACTGTGCCCCGGATCGCTATTTTAACTTGTCGATAAAAATGACGATTTCCAAAATCGATGAAATTACTTGAAATTTAAGTTTCAAAAACTTACTAACTCAATTCAAGTTCAAATAGAATTATATCCACATTAGAAATCATTTCGATTCATATTCAATTTAAATTTCAATTATTCATCATTTCCGTATTACGATAAATCACTATATTTGAAAATTTAAATTCATTCAGCAATTTCAACCGAAATCTTCATATTCAAAAATCAATTTACATTCCAAATCCAATATTTAAAACCATTTAAATGTTAAAAATCAAACGACGGAAAATCCGGGTCGTTGCATCTTAATTTGGGTTACTTAAGTAAATATAAGTTATATGATAATCCTGTAACATTTGAAAATATGTTTACAAAAATCGAATTGGAATGAAACATTAAAACAAGATGCTATGTTTTATTTCTAAAGAACACTTTTCTCTTTGCTTTTTCAAGTCAAATGGCATCATCACTTTATTTATTATCGTTTCTTGCATTAAATATATTATTTTTGTTTGTATTTAGACTACCTTTACTTTTGTTATTCATTTCTTTGCAAATAATATTTAGATTTAGGTTATTTGCTTTTAGATACAGTTTTTTAATGTTTAGTTCAATATCAATGTATTTTCATTTATTGTTTTATCAGGTGTTTACATTAGAAAGTTTGTATATAACATAAATTCGAGTTCTAAATTTTACTTCATACTTAACTGTTGATATGCGAAGAGGGTAGGTTCCACATCTTCTAAGATAACATGATAAATGTATGCACGCTATAAACAGGCAATGTACTGAACATATCAGTTTGTCTTTTGTGTTTTACATTTTCCTTTTAACTTTGTTCCTTGTTAATATATTACATAGCATATAAGTCATACATTTTGCTTTTAACTTTGTTCCTTGTAATATAATACATAGCGTTCATGTTGGAGCAATATTTTAGGTCGGATGAAACGTGGATACTTTTAGACAATTCTAGAGTACCTACACAATCTCAAATAGTACAACGAAATTCTTGATGCATTAGTTTGAGTCGATTGAACTCTAAATACTGAGTTGGATTGGATTGTTAAGTCTACATGGGAACCATAATAGTAGTGGACTAGATGATGTAGCGGGTTTGGAGTAGTATTTGTGTAAATTGAGTTGTAGAGATTGTGAAAACCTGGATAAGTTTATTATATACTATGTGTTAAGCTATTTAAACGTTTTTATATGATTATTGTTTGAGTTTAATTTGAATATGTTTTATATATTGGCTAATTAAAGCATATCAATAAAGATATTTCTATGATATTACAGCATCATTAACGTGTTCTAGAAAATCAATAAAAGAACATATAGCTTTCTAAAGCGTTTCATATATGCTATGAAAAAGACCTTTCGGAACATTATAAAAACGTTGATATACACTTTCAAAGCGTTTTGAAGAACGTTGTCTAACAGCAAGTTGTAACAGGGTCAGGACGTATTGCAGCATTTTTTAAAACACTACAAAAAAGTAAAACGCTACAATATGGTACATTTTATAGCGTTTTCAAAATGCCATGATATATCCTGATCTTGATAGACAACGTTCTTCATAATGCTGTGAAAGCATTTTGTAGTGTTTTAAAAAAGCTGCGAAAGGCCTTTTTTGTTGTAGTGACCTAAGGAAGACTGAAAAGTTTGATCTTGGTGAACAAACTTCCAAGTAAGGAAATAGTAGGCTAAACTGCTTTATTACACCAAGGATGTTGTAGATACGAGAAGTTTTTCAGTATAAGGGGTAAGATGGCTAAGTAAGGTCTACTTCGATCTTTATAAAGAATGCTAAGTAACAAATAGGCATTCCCTGGATTACCTTAGGCAATCTAACCGGAATAGTAAATGTAGGGTCGACACTATAGCAACGAGGTTGATACCATATATGTAATGATAGGGTACCTGTAGGCTACAGACGGTTCAGATATTATGTTTCTCCCCTGAAGGCTACGGGCAAACCAGGTGGACATGAATGGGAAAGCATACCCGTTGGTTTAGATTGGTGTAAATGTGTTCCACGTATAACTAATGTAAATCTTGGAATTCTAAGGTTAGTATAGCATGTATTGGAATATGGAAATTAATGAGAAAAGTAGTCCCTAATCTAATGTGGACCTTCATAAAGGAAATGGTATGATAAGTTCTAGACTATTGATCTACATGATTTGATAAAATAAAAGTGTATAGTTAGACATCGCAACAAATTTTTGAATAATTTATATGGCGTAATAAACACGAAATTAGAAGTTGTTATAAAATGAATTGGGATTTAAGTAGCATTTTAATTTATTGGAATGAAATATGTATCAATATAAGTTTTCATAAATTATCTAGCTTTAGTATAAAAGTGTATCGTTTGAACTAACAAGTTATATACCCTAAAAGAAAGAGATGTACAAAATAAGGATGTTACCGCATTTTGTACTGTCTACTTCAAAAATAAATAGAAGAGATAATTCCTTGTAATTCCAAACATGCAACAATTCCACTTTTAGATAATTTATGGAAACTTATAAAGTTCACATTTACTTTTGGGAAAAGATGTAGTTCCAGTGCATTAAAATGTAGAAATCCCTTAGTATACACCAATGGTTAGCATATTTATTGGATTAAGATGGCAAAGCACCGTTCCACATTAGGTTTTACCAACCATTGGATAAATGAAACAGATGGAATAAAGTGATAAGAGGTTATGTTTGATAAAGGGTCCCATTTATGGATAACAACAAGGAATAGAAAATGACAATTTTTGAAAATTCAAAGTGAAAAGACTGTATCGTAAATGATAATTTAGTCAAGATTTTGGAATGGATGGTTAATTCAAGAATTTGAGTCTCAATCAAAAAAACTGTTGTTATAATATGCATTGAGAATCCAAAGGAAATTTTCTTGTAAAAGAAGATCAAAAAAAAAATTTGGGTAAGATTTGAATAAGGTAATAAAAAGATTTTTCTCAAACATCGCTCAAATCGAAAGAAGGTTATTTACTTAAGAAAATTTATAGAAGGCGGACATATAATACATCATCGTGTTCGTACCCGCTACACGCGAGTAAAGTAACCCTTAAGGCGAAATTATTTGGTTAGGTTGATCTTAGATTAAAACTCTAATGATTTGAGGACTTTTGTTGTTAGGGATAGAGGGAGGCAGACCAAACTTCTATTTGTAGAACTTGGAATAGATCCATGTACACCATAAACATGATACTTAGGTACAATGATTTTAGAGAGTTTGGTAAACGGTCCAAGTGTAAAGAGAAATGGCTTGAGTTAAGCTGAATTTGGAAAAGAAAATGTGGTATCTTTCTATATTTAGAAAATCACTAGTTTGGGCAAACTTGAGGGGAACAGAAGTATAGCAAAGGGCTAAGTGCAAAGTACCATAGAAAAAAGAAGCAAAATCCACATTTGAGTTATCCCACTTTGTATCTAGGATTAAAGGTGATTAGGTACACCACTAAAAGAGTTAAGACAATATGTTGTGCATTGGAGGTTTTATGGAGCTATAGTTGGCAAGAGCATACTCATGCTCGAGTTGTTTAGTATGGTGCAAGATAACACCATTTGAGTTGGGAGCAAGGATTGTTTAAAGTTACCAATGCACATATGATTGGAATGGAAAGTTTTGTATGGTGGAGAGAGTTGGTTAGCGTAGTCGGGATCCAACTAATAAAAACAAAAGGACTGCACCAAATAGGTAGGAAGCAAGTACCGACATGAGGCATGAGGTAGTCCACTGAGTCCATATAGAGTCCATGGAGCCGAGTCCATGGTAGAGAACAGGTAAGTAGAAAATCATCGAAGAGAGATAGGATACGACATAGATATTGTAAAGCCAACATTAGGTACTTGCGGAAGTGTCTATGTGGGGCAATTACCTTAGTTAAGCCCTTTTAACTAGAGAAGCCTAGATTTACCTTTAAACTTAGGATTTAGGTGTCATACCCTTTAGGAAGAGACCTTTGGATGATAGGTATATTCGTAAACATTTCGGTAGGACATGTTATGGGTGATGTATGCTAACAGATGTCTATGGATATTCACTGATGTGAATGGTTGCATTTCTATGCACTATGATATTGAGTCCTTTAGGCACACTTTAGAATGACCAACCATATACGTACACTCACTCATATCGTGCGCATATTGTTTCTTGTTTTTAGATTTTCATTGTCATCCATGGATGTATGCATATGGATGCCGCATTTGGATGTATAGTTGAGAATACATATAAAATTATCAGTTTATCATTAGAATCTTGCACATATTTGGATGCATAGCATGGGCATACTTGCATAAATAAGAGGTTGACTGAATCGGTATATTAACCACTCTTTTTCATTTGTTCAGGTTCATATGCCTTCCATATTGCATAAATACATAATTGCATTAGAAATATTGACTGCGGTTGCCATCGAAGATGGATGAGTTGATGGATGTAGACTTTGGATGTTGGTTATTAGTTACATTTTTCTATTCTTAGAAATTTCGAGGACAAAATCCTTTAAGGGGTGGAGAATGAAACACCCTGGAAATTTACGTAAAATTTAATAAGAATTTAACAGATATTTAAACGAAAATTTAATTATAAAAAAATAAATTTAATTAAGACGGGGACTAAATAGAAAACAATTCATAAATTCTGAATTTGGCTATGAAACCAGCACCATTGCATTCATAGTGATTTTCTGGATAATTTTCATATATAATACTTCGTAATTCGAGTTAGCATGAAGAAGTTACGAGCATTAGAATAAAGTAAAAACTTAATAATTAAATATATGCCAAATTTACACCATGATAGTCGACCGTAGGCTAGTGAAAGTTGACCGCTCATGGTCGATCCTGGGTTAATGATGGTCGACCGTTGCTGTGTAAAAATCATGTGTTTTGATTTCCAACGATGTGATTTGAACGACATAGACTAATTACTTCGATATGAAGTAAATAATGAGCGAATTGGATTGCCTACTAGGTTGATTTAACAGTCCTAGATTATAAGCTAACCCTACAAATTCATCTCTAATGTTAACCCTAGGTTTTGGTTTGAACGATCAGTAACCAGGTGCTATCAATTTCTCTCCTCATAGCCTAAAATCCTCTAAACCCTACAACAATAAAATTTCCAAATAAAATGTAAAACCCAATTAAACCCAAATTAAAAACAAATCAAGAAGCAAGGTTAAGAAGAGAGAAAGCAATTAAAGAAAAAGCCAAAGAGATCAAGGGAAAGCATCAACTGGAGGCTAGTTTTCTCAAATCTGAAGCTTATGACCAAGCTCAGTGGGCACAGATATAGTAAAATAATTAAATCAATTAATTTTAAATTTATATTAAGTTGATCAAACTTGGAATCACCTAGATTAAATTGTTAATCTAATTCAGAAGTTGTTAAATTATATATCTGTTAGTTAAATCAAAATATGATGCTAAACCTATCAGTTTGGATACGTTGAATAATTAATTGAACATGCCTATGAATTGGAATAGTAGGCAAGAATTGGATAATTAATTGAACATGCGTATGGACCAAAATAGTGGGCATGAGTTGGATAATTAAATTGGTTCTAATTTGAAAGTAAAACAAATTTTCAACCTGCTCAATCATCAAGTTGTAAAACCCAATCTAGACCCTAAATTGGTTTCATATTGAAATATTAAAATTGTAAATTAGAGTAAAATCAGAAATTTGGATTAATTAAATTGCTAATGAAACCCGGATTAATAATGAATTAAATTAATTGTAGAGTAATTAAAAATTTATAATGGAACACCAAACCTTAAAAAAATAAACAGGAACGGTCGACCGTGAGGACCCTAGTTCGACCGTTGGAGATCGAGCTATTGTTCTTCCAGGTCGACCGTCCAACTTATTATTGGACTGATTTGGATTTTTTGGCTTTAGGCTCAATTAATTAATGAAATTGATGAACTATGAAACTATGTATTTGCATTGTTTTGATGTATGTGCGAGAGAGTAGGGAAGTTAGTTCCCTATCCGAGTTGTAGGGCGAATTGACATCACCAAGTGGATAAGATCTAGAAGATCCATAAACGTAGGCAATTAGACAGCAGATCCTGGTTTGGCCGATCGATAGTGGGAGGTTTTGACCTATAGATCTCACCTAGTGAGTTAGATAACTATCCTTAGGTATATGATTGTTGGAATGCACTGACACTATGTACACTTCATGGCGCTTAGAGTAGATTTAAAACTAATTGCCCTTAATCATCTTATTAATCTTGTTCTCATTCACCAAATTTTACGTCTTACCCATCCCTTTTTCATTCATTTCCCCCCACCACAGGATGACAGGTTAGCGGTGATTTGTTATAGCACGGGGAAGAAAGGAGCTCTACGACAAAGTTCTAATATTTTCTGTTGTTTTCCTATAGTTACTTATTATATAAGAACCCAATAAAGTTATATTGTAATTTGGAAACAATGCAATTTGCAAAGCAAGTATTTTGGAGAATGTTGTTATATGAAATGTCTATCTTTCTATGTTTATATTTTAATTCTTTCCACTGTGAGATCTGAAAGTATAGAATATCATAAAACTCCAACCTTATAATTTTGCTCTATAGTGTTTTGAAAAATTCCAACAGCTAGTATTTTTCGGCATGATTCATGTTGGGAAGTGCGGGTTGTTACAGAAACTATATTATTTAAATCAAAACATATGGTTAAAATCAGAGGATTTAAATGAGGAGACCCAATCCTTTCCCATATACATACATACATCCATACATAAAAAGTTTTTTGAAAATACATACATACATACATGCATGGATGCATGCATACACACACACACACCCATATAGGGCAAAAATTGTCTACACCTCATTTTGTTACACCTCGGATCCTCTTGATTTCAACCACATGTTTCCCTTTAAATAATAATAGTTTCTCTTTCCTATATCACTTGTATAATTATTTAAAGGGAACGTGTACCACCAAAAATAATAAATTAGAGACATTTACGATAATGTCATGCCCCTAATAAATTATTGTGGCGTGTTTGTATCTTAAAGTGCCCTTATTAATGTCATGTGCCACATAGAACAATTTAATTTATTTTGAAGTAAAGGTAGAACTATGTGCCTCAAATGAATTTAAGCTAATGAAACAAATAACAAAATTAATGTTATCTAGTGTACTAACATATAAAAGACTAAAATAAGGCTGAATATCATTACAATAACAAAAATAAATAATCGAATACACAAACAAACATAGTATTTCATTAGAAATTAAGAACTTCTTTTAATACATAAAACTTTGGTCTTATATTTAGCTAAACAATCAAAGTCTTGAACCGGAAAGTTCCTCTTAACAAGTATTCACATGAACAACCACATATATTCATCATTTAGTTCGACAACTTTATACATGAGGATCACTATATTTCTCCTTATTTTTCAAGGCAGAAACTTCATCCATTCATATCCTGTGCATCTTCAACCTGTTCCCAGCATGAGCAAATCCAACATAAGCAGCATAGTCATATAAATTTGGTTCTAGCACAGTTGCGTATATATGGATCAAATATACCCATAACCATAATAAGCTGCCATTGTCCCCATATTATCCTGTGCACTGATTGTTAATAGTTGTTTGAGCAAATTTCATGTCATATGTCCACATAAATGCACTTTTACCTGAAATAACTATGACAACCAATAACTTATCATTATTTATTATTACTAAATTTAGATAAGCTATAAATATAAAATTATATTATGTGGAATAAGTTGTAATCTTATGGAACTACCAAGTAAGCGAGTGATAAAAACGATAATGTCATCGCACTCAAAATTCAAAGACATGGATAAGAACTCATCATAAAGTCATGTCAGTCATATGCATCATCATTAGTTATCTACATAATATTTGGTAAAGCTTATTTCATTTTCTTTATAGTTGAACTTTTAATAGTTGGGATATTTATTGGTCGAAATTCCTAAAGAAAGAATAAGGTTCTTTCATTTTCCACTCACTATTTTTTGGAAAATGTTAGTGCTCAAGCAAATTTAACAAAAATGTTTGATTCTAAGTGTAGGATAAAGCCAAATTCGTGCCCTTTTATACAATATAGCATATGTAGCGACCTAGAAATTCGAACACTTTGGTTTCAAATATCGTAAACTTTTGAAATATAATTAAGTGTTATAACTATGATTTGTTAACCTTATTAGACATAATGTAATTAATGAATAATGAAAATAATTTTTTTTTGAAAATTGTTTACAAAAATATAATTTTTCAAAGAAAAATCGATAATATGACCAAAAATCGATTAATCGGTAAATAGCTTTTCGATCGATATAAGTTATTCGAACTCTTATGCAATTGTTTAATGAAAAAATGAACACATTAGAACCTAATTAACATACACCTCATCATGAATCATGGAACATTCTAGAATCTTCCGTTAGGATAAGAGACAGTATCATGAGAGGGGTACAATGGTAATTAGCATAAACGAGAAGTGATGTAAAGAAGAAGTGATAGGAGGTGAGTCTTTCATGGCATAAAGAGGTGTGAATGCAAGCTTAAAGAGAACCATCCTTACCCTATATTATAACAGTCACACCTTTGTATACTTTTCACAAATTCACAAATCTTAAAATAAGCAAATCTATGGCTTCTTCTTCATAATTTCCTAAAGCAAAATATTTGCAAATCAAATCGTAATTAACTAAAATTTGGAATGAAGCCTTACTTCCACATTAAAAACATCATACCTAGTTAAAAGTTGAAGAAGAGAGGCCACACTCTCCCCACACTCCATATTCGTGAGCTATTTGGTGGTTTTGGAGGGCAAAAAGAAGGTGGAGGCAATAAAAGGAAAGAAGGAAAAAGGTGTTGTAGGTTAGGTTTGGACTTGGGTTCTTGGATCTTGGTTGTTGTTGGGTTAAAAGTGAGTTAACACACCTCTTTGAATGGAAAATATAACATATATATATATATATATAGTGTTTTGATTGTGTTAAGTTGTTGAATTATTGTTGACATTGTTGAGAACATTTGTTTAAGTTCTTGCTTTGAAAGTAAGTGACACATATGATCCATATGTATGGACTTATAAAGGACTTGTATAACTTGTGACAAGACCTTGGAACAAAGCACACAAGTTGTGGGTGGAATTTGGTTTAGATTGTTCTTGGATTTAAAAGTGCACTTATAGCGATAGTCGCTATACATGTTGTTCGGAATTGCCTTGTTTTTGGCTATTTTTATGGAACTTTGTAGAGAGATCCTTAGGGGTTTCTCAGCATATTTACAATGTTTTATATGTATGTCCATTTTTTTAAATGCTTGGATAGTAAAATGTTAAGTATATCTCGAAAAGTGGCCAAAACTTCACTTATGCAAAACTTCTCCATTTAGCCTTATTTTTTGGATTTTAAAGGTTTGAAAATATATTTAAATTTAAGTATTTTTGTTTTATTCTTTTTACAAGTATTTATTAACTCATATTAGAGTATTTCAAAAGTGGTTCGCGATATTTATGTATTTTTAAGAATTAGTAGTGAATTTTTAAAGAAGAGGATTATATAATAAAAACTTAGTTTTCCAATTTTTTAAAGAAATTGTAAATTTGTTATTTTCAAGTAATATTTTGAGAAATTTTTTAGAACCTATTATAAGTATTATAAAATATTTTGAAAGCATTTTTAAGCATATATAGTTTTTAGAAAATATGTTGACTATTTTATATCTTATGTAGTAAAATATCTTTTGACTTGTTTATTTACATATCAAGTTTCGGTAAATAAATTCCTCCACGTATATCATTTTAAATAGGGTTTTAAAAGTATAAACAAAAGGTTTAGAAAGGGGTTGAATTACTTAATAGCCAAATGGTTAACTGTTTATGTAACGGCCCACAAATTCATCACTTCAGAAATTTTTTGAAATATTCAAATATAATATTTATTAGCATAAATGATAATGTTTTGAACAATAAATAATATTGGTAATTCTATTGTGAATAAATATTTACAAAAATATGTACTTTGGAAGATTTATCAATAAAATGATCAAAATTTTTTTTATCAATAAACAACTCTTATACCATCCGACATCGTGTATGAAGCTGGATACATACACTCATATATATATATGAATGAGAATATGTAATAAAATTATTTATTTTATTTTTGAAATTTACATCCCTTTATGACATCATCAATGATATCACTATTTTAGAATAAATGATTTTTGAATTTAAATTGAGTTTAAATGATTTAATAATTATTTTAATAAATAAGCCCTTTTAATTATTATATAATGATAGAAATATTATTATCAAACCTTATTTATAAATATATGTATATTAGAAAAGAAGTGAAAATATGACCGAAAATCGAAATCAGAATCTGTAACGATTCAACATAGAAAAGTTGTGCAACGTTGTATATCATTTGAGATATACATATGCACACATACATGTACATATACATGAACTTATTTATATGCACTAAATACATACATACATAAACATATACTTACACACACACACACACACACACATATATATATATATATATACATATATATATATATATATTACAAAATATCTAAGATATTTTCCTAAAACTTAACCCTTAAGTAAATCCAAAGTCAAACACTTATACCCTAATCACAAGCACATGGTTACACACATAAGGGGGAGTACACGGCTAAATATGATGAATGAGGGGGGTAAGGTATGGTGGTGACGAAATGGTGATGTGTTTGTGTGGAAATATCATGATATTTGCACCCTTACATTTACCTATAAATACACCCACCTCTTTTCACTTCATTCATACTTCTTCTTCATAAAATTACTAAGCTTCTTCACTTCTTAAACTCTACATTAATGGATTCTTGGGTAAAGAAAGAAATGTCAAATTTTATGGGAAAAAGAAATTAAAATTATATAGTAAGTATATATTATCAAAACTCTTCAAAACCAAAGCAAGTCCACTCCTTTCCCCTTCTATAACCCACGACCAGACCATCCACCATCCATGGCTGAGCCCACCTCCATTAACAAGCATAGGTCGAGCCTTCCCAAAAGTCCATGGCTTAATTCCATACACTCCAGTGCGATCGTAGCGAAGCTATAGCAAATTTTTACAAAGTTAGAAAGGACTTCAAGTGAGAAACTATATATATATATATATGAGATGTGATATGATTTCTATGGTTATTTACTATGTTTGATCATCAAGTTTGGATGTTGATTACATGTTTACTTTGATGTTGAAATGATTCATGTTTAACACACATCGAATATCACAAAGGAAATCACTTTCCTTTAATAAATGGAAAGGTGTATATAAGATTGTTAAACCTCTTTAAAATGGTTTAACCTTGTTTATAAATGTTTTATAAACACTATAATCCAATTTGGTGAAGTTTTGGCAAGTTATGAAAATTGAGTGAAAAATAGGCACGTTGCATAACGGTAGTTCGCAATTTCGCGCCATAGAAAGTAAAATCCATTTAAACGATGGCTTCAGAATCAGAATTCTTTGTAATAAGAATTTTCCAAACTCTTATAATCATATTTTTCAAACAAAAGAAAAAGATCAAAATTTCATTTAGTAGATTTTGAAATATGAGCAAGTCAAATTTTCAAAATAGTCGCGGTTTTGCAGCTTTGAAACCAAAGCGAAAAATTCTTTAAAATTGATATTTTTAATTCTTTAAAAATATGGACTAAATTGTATAAATAATTTAAAATGTTTTAAAAGAGGTTTGAGCTATAAAAATGGATTTCTAAATGATAGAAAAGTTGTTTTGATCAAATAAGCATTAAAAGCACTATTCGCAGCAATGTTCGCAGCACTTTTAATAAATTACGAAGTATGGCTATAAACTTAAGTGTTCATTCCCAAATCTTTTATAGATGTTTCTAAACAATTAATTAAGTATTTAAGACGATTTGAAGTTTTTATAATTTATTTTAAAGAGTTTAAATAAATGATTTAAAAAAAAGCTGTTAAAATCAAGTGATTTAATCTTGGCTCTAAAAGCCGATGAGTAGACTGGATTTTCTATTTGTGAGATCTGGATGTGAGGTGCTTAAACAAGGAGATGCTCAGGAGCAACCATCACCTTAGCTCACCTGGCCTTTTTTCTGGGCGAGGAATAGATAAGGTCGAAATATCGTAAACGAAGCAAGTATAAAAGATTCAATTCTCCAATTTTAAACAACTTGGATTATACTGAAATAATCTTCTTATACTTGGTATTAAATTTTTGAGTAGGGAATCTTTACTGCCCATGTGAATTTAAAGGTGATTTCACCTTCATTCGACGGATAGTAAAGGTTGAATAAGGAAATTGATGTTGAGTAGAATTAGTATAATTTCTATCGACCATTTTTACTCAATGAGGTTTTGCAATGTGATTTATGAGAAATGATTTTGATTTGGTATTTCCAAAGTTAAAGTGAGGTTCGGTGTTTCCGTATATATCGAAAAGAAATTATTTAAAGATATATATCTCTAGAAGATATTTTTGATAACGAAAAAGTAATTAATCAAATGATAAGCACCTATTTAACTAACATCTTTTTATTGGTGAGTAGTTCGAAGGAACGGGGATCGGATTTGAGTGATTCTTATCTGAAACCACTTCAAACCAATTTATTTATTCAAAGTGAAGATATGTAATGATAATAAATGGAATGAAGGGCTGCTTATCACTGACCCTCGAGGGAGATTTTCCACATCATATATATGTGGCAGTAGTATCTTCATTGGATCTTTGATGTGAGTGCTTCTTTTTACTAATGCTAGGGATGATTCCCAATAGGATGTTGCAGGAGAGTTCCTTCAATTTACCCTATTCCTGGATTACTTATATGGACGAATGTCAACATTGCATTTCCAACACACGTACATTGATTTTTGCGAACATACACCTGTTTGATGGTATAGAAATTAACTCTCCTATAATTAACACCCTTCTCTGAGATGTACGAGCTCATAGGTTGTACATTTGTAGAAATCGATGGTGTGTGATGGAATTGGCAATGTGGCATTCAAAGTGGAATGTGCTATGTGAAAGGTATTATTACCTCGTACCTCATCACCCATAAATGGCTTAAATAAGGCATGTCGTAGTGCTATGTGGTTCGACACCATTAGGGTACGGTCATCACCTTTCTAGATTACTCTATATTGGTTGAGTATGTTCTGTATGCTATGGGATCCCGGATAGGTCGGTTACGACTGGGGTGATGTCATATTCAGTTCTATCCGCCACTAGATTGGTCAGTGGGTATGTCGATCTTGCCAGGTGTAGAGGATTCAAAGTTTTTGATCCTTAGTATATCCCTCTAGACATGTACTGTATGGAAGGTAGTGCCTTACTGCCATTGTGTGGAAATCCATTCTCCAATAAGTGCCTTCGGACTTGATTGTAGAACCTATTATTTTGGAATTTAATCAATGTAACAATTTTGGCTAAGATTATATAAGTTTACCTGGAAAGTGTGTCCAAAAGAATGTCATTAAAAATAATATTACCAGATTTTGCTTCTTAAATTTTTTGGTTATCATAAGGTAAAAGCCCATTCCATGTTTATGTGCGGCATGGTCTTATGAGATAATCTTTGTTTTCAAATATCCGTATTTTGAGTTTTTCATACCAGTCCCATGACTGACCTAGAGTTTATTTTCTTTTTCCCTTAAACTTTGGGTTCCCTATTTTCCGGGCAGCCAAGTAGTTAGGTAGCATGGAACATTTTAAGAGAAGCTTGGAGCATTTTAGATGGAGCATGAAGCTGGAGGGTCCTTACCAAAACTTGTGAGGGTAGGTAGTTGTAACTATCCTGGCTGGATTAGTACTTACCAGAACTCTGATGGAGCAATTTGGAGTAATTGCATGTACTACTTATATGTATAATTAAATTTTTAATGTGATGTATTATTCTATTTTGTTTTATCCTCTATCTTTATTTTCTTTTGCCCCATGATAATTTTCCTCTCCAACACTTGGATTTGCGGCACGTGAATACCAAGGAGGTATTAGTGTCGATTTCTGAGGGTCAAGGAGGTGGGTCATCACATTTAGTATCAGAGCTTATGGTTGAGCGAATACTTTAGCCTAGATGGGGTCAACTCATTAGAGATAGGTTAGTAATACCCTAGAATGAGTTTAGTCAGAGAGAGCACATATTTGAAATTTTATCTGAATAAGTATGTTCGAGTTTTATATCCATTCCCTCAGATAATTTCTTCTATAAATATAAAGATGTTTCCTTACTATATGTGACATCTCAGAATTTCGAGGAATTTAAAATGCGATAATCTCTTATTTAAATTATTTAAAATTGATTTAAATTGTTGTTTTCAAATATAAATAACTAATTAATTAATAATGTGATGTTTTAAATTATGATTTTTGATTAATTTTAAATCAGAATAATTAGTTACAATTTTAATCCGTGTTATTTTATAAATAGATTTAAATAGTCCTATATATTCTAATTTAATAAGTGTTATATAAATGTGTATATTTATGTGTGTAGTTAGAAGAAAATTATAATTTGAGGATTTAAATATAAAAAGAGTTCCAATTTAATTACAATAAAATATATCTTAAATTTTAATAAGCTCTACCTATTCACTCTTGATCTATAAAACAATTTGTTGTAATTTTAGTAATAATGTTTAAATTTAAAATAAATCTTATCAATATTAAATATAAGAATAAAACAAGTATATGGTTAAGTGTAAGTATAAATATATAAACCTATAAACATAAGAAACTAACATATTTAACATAAGTAATAAAATAAATAAATACAGATAAAGTGTTTGGTAAATTAAGTTTAAAATAGAAAATGTATATTAGTTAAATACATTGAGTTATAAATAGAAATACAAATAAGTAGACATGTAACACTAGAATATAATTCACAAACTAACACAATAATATAAACATAACAACTTTATTAAAAACAAAGTTAAATATATACTATTAACATGTGTATATGTAAGTAAGAGGTAAGTCTCAAACAAAATAAAATACATACAAGATTACAAAGCAAGATAAATATATGTACTATGGCAATTGAGACTTGCAGGCAAAGAAAAGAAGTAAGGAAACAAAAGTACTTAAAACATTAAATGCTAGCACACTTATGTCAATTCGAAATGTTGAAAACCATCTCAGCCCCAAAACTAAACCTGCCTGATAAGCTAAAGAGATAAAAATCTCTGATCAAAATGTAAAAATCTTGTACCTGCATAAGTTAGCCTCTGCACTTGTTTTAATATATATCAAGTTTTCCTTTCTTTTTCGTTCATCAAGCAAGCAAAAGTATTTCAGTTTTTGTAAAGAAAATGAAGCATTTTTCAAAAGAATCTCTGAGTCCATTCCAGTTTCAAGTTTCCAGTTTTTTTAAAAAGCCTTTCAAGTTTTCAGTTTTAAGTTTCAAAGCGAGGCAATGTCCTCTGGAATCATAACAACCAAAGTATGCAAGTTCAATCAAGTTACAAATTTTCAAGCTTCAAAGCTGTTCAGATTTTAAGAAATCAAAGCCTCTGCCTTTTTCCAAATCTGTGAGTAAACATTTTTATCTAAAATCTAATTCAGTAAATGATGGATGTTTGTGAAATCTTTGTGATGATATCTTACATATATATAATTATATGGTTCTGTTTATATGTAGATATAAATGTTCTATATGTTGTATGTTTGAATCTGTGCATGTCTGTGTATCATTTCCTCTATTCCATATTTCAGAGTTTAATCCATAGTTCCAATCCATTCTTTCTTCTCTGATCTTTATTTCGATCTAGTTTTCAAACAAGAGTTATTTGTTTAGTCATAAATTAAAACCTAAAAATGAAGTTAAGTGAAATATGTGGATATTTAACTGGAAAGATGGAAAGATAGTGGATTTCTTAGAATCATGTTAAAATCAATAATGGTAATTTGTCGTTTCAAGGTTATAATTCGAATACACTCTGGAAGTTAGGATTTTTAAAAACAAAAATCACAATTTTTAACATTTTATCGAGTGTGAAATTTGATGTTGACCAGAATTTAGTTTTTGAGTAAATTCGGGTGGCTGGAAGATCTGGGATGGTCGGGATTTCTGGCATCGATGGAGGAGCGCTAAGGGATGATGAGGAAATTTTCTGATAGTGGTGCATTTCAGTGTGGAGGTAGTGGTTGTTGTTTGAATGTAGGAACCCTAGTTTTAACTAGGTGGAGTGAATCGACCACTACGGCTAGTAGAAGTGACCGAGTTCAACGAGACTTTGGGAAATGTTAGCCGGAGTGTTGACGAAGAGGTAGCCGGAGTTTCAGACCTTCTGGCGGTCGAGGAGGTGGTTGTGAGACGTTTCTTTCCGGCAATGTTGAACTCCAGTTTCGAGCTGAAGGCTCGTTTTCGTTTTGGGTTAGATGTTTTCGTTTGGATGGTTTTAGTCGAGTGTCGAGTTGATTTGTGGCATGTTGAAGGTGGTGGCCATGATCGGAGCGCTGGTGAACTCCTGTGCACGTGTACGTGTATTTCGTATCTGGGTAGTTTTAGTTTGGGGAAGATGAAGTTTCTGTTGCTCGAGTTTTTGTGGAGTTCGACTCGTGAGTGCCTCGGGGGTTTTGGGGTTTAACTCGAGTTTGTACTCGAGAAATTTGGAGGGGATA
The DNA here is from genome assembly GCA_030737815.1 of Allium fistulosum. Lineage (NCBI taxonomy): Eukaryota > Viridiplantae > Streptophyta > Magnoliopsida > Asparagales > Amaryllidaceae > Allium > Allium fistulosum. The sequence continues at coordinate 644,231,937 of CM060904.1, forward strand.
GGCTACAGTTTTAAAACTGTAAAAAAAAATTAACCAAGTTGTGTAAACCAGGGGAAAAAGGGAGAAAACTCGGGGATGGACCCGAGTAGCTATCGGGTATGACCCGAAGTGGGGATAAGTCCTGTTTTTGTAAAAAGGTTTTAAAAATAGAATTTTGAAATTTAAATTTTTTTTATTAAAACTTTCTTTAAAACACTACTTTATTAATATCAATGGTTTCTTAACATTTGTTAAAGAGTTTTAAATTTTATTTAACCTAAATTTTGTTAAGTTAAGTATGGTTTTAAAATGTAACAGGTAATTAAGAAAATGTTACCTTAAGTTAAAAGAAGTTGACTATCTTGAATTAATTAAGTTAATTAGGAAATTAAGTATAATTAGTTAATTTAATTAATTAAAGATAAAGGTTAATTAAGTGATTAACTCAAGAATAATTAATTAATTTAATTAATTAATGGTTATAATTGATTAACTAATAAATTAGAGATAAATGAATTGGGAATTTATTAATTAAGAAATTAAAGGTTGATTAATTTGTAATTAAGAAGTACTAGTGGTAATTAAGATTTATTGATTAATAATTTGGTTTTATTAATTAATTAATGAATAAGAAATAATTGATTTGTAGAGATTAATTAAGGATTAATTAATTTGTTATTAAGTTTATTAATCGATAATTAAAAGAATAATTAATCTGTAATGAAAGGTTAATAAATTTGTGAAAGACAATTAAGAAATGAATCACCCAATTTGTAATTAATCAAATGAATGTGATTAATTTAAGATAATTAATTGTAAATTAATTAAAGATAATCATTTGATGGTTAATTAAGCATAAATACTTAATGAAATTGAATAGAGTAATTACTTGGCAAAGTAATAAATGAATAATTACAGGATGTAATTAATTAAAGGAAATTACCTAATGGGGGGTAAATTAAAGTATAATTACTTGGAAGAAGTAATCAAAGATTTATTATTTGGTGTAATAAATCAAAAGATTTATATAATTAATTAAGAAGTTAATTAATTAAAATATGTAATTTCAAGATGGAAATTACAGTATATGATTCGGGTTGATAAATGGAAGTGAATAATTAAAGTTAATTAATTAACGTAATTAATTAAGGATTAATGTAATTAATTATAGTTAATTAATTTATGGAAGTAATTTATTAAGGATCATTAATTAATGTAATTAATGAAGTAATTAATAGTTAATTACTGTGAATGGTTAAGGATAATTAATTTGTGGAATTAATTAAAGAATAATTACTTGAATGTAATTAAAGGTTAGTTAATCAAGATGATTAATTAAGATGGAAATTAGAGAATGATTAATTAATTGATTTGTAATTAATTAATGGATAAGTAAGCAGGATTTATAAGATGAAGTGATTAATTTAATTTACTTTAAATTAATTAGAGATGAAGTAATTAATTTAATTCATTTTAAATTAATTAGAAATAAGATAATTAATTTAATTCATTTTAAATTAATTATATATGGGGTGATTATTTATCCTTGCTCATGTATGGATGAATGATATGGTTTGCCTTGAATGGTTTGAAATCTCGGATACGAGATGAGTAATGCTGTATGAGATGGTTGCTTTGATTGAAGTATATGGATATTGTAGATTATCTATCTGTGATATTGTGGATTATCTATCTGTGTATATGGATAATAAAATGAATTGTTTTAACTTTAAAACAACTTGGACCTAAAAGATGGCGATTTGAATTTGATGAGACCGGGATCGGGTTTCCAGATTTGGATATCCAAAAACCACATCGATCCAAATTAACGATAGGTCGTGAATCTCAAGTGAAGATGAAAATTCAGAGTGCAAGGGTTATTGTCGTTAACTCTGAGGATGTTTCCAAAATGAGTGTAATGAGATAATGCCTTCGGTTTCGTTCGAACCCGGAACGAACTTGTATGGATTGAATGCTTTCAGAACATCGTCAGGTGGACGATGAGAATTCTAAGAGATGTGTTCTCTAAAAGGTAATCGTAGCCTCAAGCCTCATCAACCGGGAATGGCTAAAACAGGGGAGGTGCAGCAAGGCTCCGTGGGTCGCACCCACTGGGGAGTAAGGTCATCCCTGTCTAGATGTCCCTTTTTATTTCGGCTTAGTGGTGCAGTTGAATGATCACAACCGTGGGGTGATTTTATTCGGAACTATCCAGTAAGGGATGGTTCCGGCCTTGTGTTGCAGGGGACTTAGGGTGGGTCCTCGGTACGCTGATCTAGGCCAGGTACTGTGACGGGCGGTACCCCGGTAGCCCTGCCATTGTATGGAATCCAATCTCCAATAAGTGACGTACGTATTAGTTGTGCCCAACTATGTTGGAACGTGAGATGTAAGCATTCCAGCTATTTCTGTATTTTACTTGAAAACCCTATACACTATTATAATATAACTGGATTTCCTATCAAATGTTTGGTTAGCGTAAGGTAAAAACTTTTCCATGTTTATGTGTGGGAAGTCTTACGTGATACCTTTTGTTTTCAAAGGATTTTTCAAAGTTAAGCAACTTTAACCGTTTACTCATACCAGACCCATGTCTGACCCGGAGTTTATTTCTGTTTTTCCTAAACTCTCGGGTACTCAAATTTTTACGAGTAGCCAAGGGATTCTGGTTTAGCTTGGATGAATTCAGGAGGAGCAATGGAGCAAGAGGCTTCAGCGTATAGCTATATCTTGGTTCCACTCTGTTAGTGTTATGTATATTTCCGCTGTGTTGTATCTCTGTGATGTTTTGAGTTGTATCGAGTTGTATTAACTAGACAGGTGTTTATAACTGTCTAGTATGTGTTGTATTATCTGTGTAACTCTGATGTATAGGTTACTATGTAATCTCTTATGTGATATATTATATTTCATTCGTTCCGCTGTTGAGATTCTGATGTTGTTTTGTTCTTTCTTCTCTATCTTTTCTATTTCTCACCCCTTTCTTTCTTAATAGTGAAGCATCTTTCCATGTACGGATTGGCGGGTCATTACAGTGGTATCAGAGCGATAGGTTGAGCGAATACCTAAGCTCTGGAGTGGTATCTTTCTTGAGAGAGCGTACTTGTAATTTTTATCTATATATATATATTTATTTCTACCTATCTGTTGGGTTACCTGTTCGGGTTTTCCAATATAAGTTATAAAGGTAGATAAGGTAGTGGTGTGTGTAACACGACTACCGATGGTCGGAGTTTGTAGAGGTTGGAAGTGTTTATGTCGAGACTGTAGACATAATACCGTCTCGAGTGAGCTTTGTTTGATGTAAGGATTTTGTTGGTCTCTGAAGGAAACCTGTAAAGATTCGAAGTTCATCATTGAAGTGTAAAATGATCGCGCTCGTGTGAGCGGATTTTTTGAGAGTTTGGATCTGTCGGTTGGACAGAAGTAAGTGATGATGTCTTCATACCTCAGGAGGTAGTAGCTGTGTGATGAGACACAGTGACTATGGATGTTTCCGAAGATGTTTTCTTTGGAACAAGTAAAGGAAGTGTGTCTGCTTCGGTGTGTGGCTATGTTCAGCAGAATGTTTCTGTTGTTTGAGGTTCGAGTTTCTCGAAGAGCTTTGGATAGGAAGTCTTCTGGCTTGGCATATTCTCTCGAGGTAATTTCAGAAGCAGCAGAGTGGTTCCGTTTTTCGATGGATTGGCTTTATAAACGTAAGCTGTTCTGATTGGTAAAGAGAGAGCAGTTTTTCTCTGGAATTAGGCCGGATTGATCGCAAAAGTGACTTGCGATAGTTTGAGTGTTCTCTTGGTTTGTCAGAAATTTTTCTGGATGTCTGCAGGAAGTCAGAGTATTGTCAGCATCTGGATATTTAGTTTGGTATCGACTGGATTCCAGAAGTGGTATCGATGGTTTCTTAGGAAGATTTGGTGGAGCATTTGTGTTTTCTTCTGTATCTAGTTTCGAGTTTCTTCTAGCTAAGGGTAGGTGAAGACAGTACCCTTGACTGAGGACTCATCTGTTTCTTTGAGCAGTTCATTCCGTTTGTGGTGGATCTGTTATTATGTGTCTAGGAAGTGTTGGTTAAGTTTTTGTTCGAGTTCATCGGCATTCTTATCTACTTCAAATCAGAGTTGTGCAGCGGAAGCATGGTGGCAGCTGTTCTAGAGTGGAAGTAACCGGAAGTTGCAGTGTTTTGAGATTGGAGAATTTCTACAGGAATTTTTCTGGACTTGAGGCCAGATTGGCAGTGTTTCTGTTTTGTCTTTTCCGGATAGGAGAAGTAAGTTGTATCTACTGATGATGGTGGAGTAGAGTTGTATTCTGGATTTTGGGTAAATCTGGAGAGGATCTTTTTGGTTGAGTTATCTGATCCAGTTTGGATTATTGGAGCATCAGCGAAGTTGGAGACTTCATGGTTGTTGAGATTTTCTTCGGTAAAGGGGAGCAATTAGATTGGGTAAGACCGTGAGGTTAGCTCCGGAGTATATTGGATCTTTCTGTATTTTGGTAAGGATAAAGGTTGGATCTTAGGAGTGAATTGCCAGTTTGGAGAACTGGGAGTCGATGTGTTTCACGTATCTCTGAGGGAGTACGTGTAAGATTTATCATTTGTTTTGGAACCAGCAGTTCAGGGAGTTTTGGTTGTTGAGTCAGACTTGTCTATAGTCTGATATCCTGTCTTGTTCTATAGATCTAGTTGATTAGGAGCTCAGTAGCTTAGTAGTGTAGCTAGTTTGGATTCAGTAGAGCGAGTATTCCAGTATCTATACTTGGGAAACTCGGAAATTTTTTAGGAAGCTTATCCGGATCTGTGTCCGAATAGCTAGTGTTGTTCATTGATTGAATTGTTTGTTGTTTGAAATTGTTTGATTGGTTGTATACGGCTGATATGTATGCTGAATTGGTTGAAAATAAAATAAAAATTTGGATTATCTTTTGTTTTAAATTTCGAGGACGAAATTCTTTTAAGGGGGAAGGAATGTGACATCTCGGAATTTCGAGGAATTTAAAATGTGATAATCTCTTATTTAAATTATTTAAAATTGATTTAAATTTTTGTTTTCAAATATAAATAACTAATTAATTAATAATGTGATGTTTTAAATTATGATTTTTGATTAATTTTAAATCAGAATAATTAGTTACAATTTTAATCTGTGTTATTTTATAAATAGATTTAAATAGTCCTATATATTCTAATTTAATAAGTGTTGTATAAATGTGTATATTTATGTGTGTAGTTAGAAGAAAATTATAATTTGAGGATTTAAATATAAAAAGAGTTCCAATTTAATTACAATAAAATATATCTTAAATTTTAATAAGCTCTACCTATTCACTCTTGATCTATAAAACAATTTGTTGTAATTTTAGTAATAATGTTTAAATTTAAAATAAATCTTGTCAATATTAAATATAAGAATAAAACAAGTATATGGTTAAGTGTAAGTATAAATATATAAACCTATAAGCATAAGAAACTAACATATTTAACATAAGTAATAAAATAAATAAATATAGATAAAGTGTTTGGTAAATTAAGTTTAAAATAGAAAATGTATATTAATTAAATACATTGAGTTATAAATAGAAATACAAATAAGTAGACATGTAACACTAGAATTTAATTCACAAACTAACACAATAATATAAACATAACAACTTTATTAAAAACAAAGTTAAATATATACTATTAACATGTGTATATGTAAGTAAGAGGTAAGTCTCAAACAAAATAAAATACATACAAGATTACAAAGCAAGATAAATATATGTACTATGGCAATTGAGACTTGCAGGCAAAGAAAAGAAGTAAGGAAACATAAGTACTTAAAACATTAAATGCTAGCACACTTATGTCAATTCGAAATGTTGAAAACCATCTCAGCCCCAAAACTAAACCTGCCTGATAAGCTAAAGAGATAAAAATCTCTGATCAAAATGTAAAAATCTTGTACCTGCATAAGTTAGCCTCTGCACTTGTTTTAATATATATCAAGTTTTCCTTTCTTTTTCGTTCATCAAGCAAGCAAAAGTATTTCAGTTTTTGTAAAGAAAATGAAGCATTTTTCAAAAGAATCTCTGAGTCCATTCCAGTTTCCAGTTTTTTTTAAAAAGCCTTTCAAGTTTTCAGTTTTAAGTTTCAAAGCGAGGAAATGTCCTCTGGAATCATAACAACCAAAGTATGCAAGTTCAATCAAGTTACAAATTTTCAAGCTTCAAAGCTGTTCATATTTTAAGAAATCAAAGCCTCTGCCTTTTTCCAAATCTGTGAGTAAACATTTTTATCTAAAATCTAATTTAGTAAATGATGGATGTTTGTGAAATCTTTGTGATGATATCTTGCATATTGTTAATCCTCTTTGATAGGCGACATAACGAGTTAGAAATGTGACCGACTTAAGAGGAAGACCGACTTAACAGCAGCAGATTTAAGGGAGCATACGACTTATAAAGTGTGCCGACTTAACAAATGTGCCGACTTAAAGGAAGCTCCGAGTTAAGAAAGGCTCTGACCTAAAGCCATACCGACCTAACTGTTAAAGGAAGCTCCGACTTAGCTACGGCTCCGACTCAAGGCTCTCACCGACTTAACCACAGGACTGACCTAAAACACACCCACTTGAAGTAAGCTCCGACTTAAAAGTCTACGAGATACATAAGTCTCCGAGTTAAGACCTACGACATATGCTAAGTCGTTGCCGACTTATGACTTAGCTCATTCTGGACGTTCAAGAGTAACCAGTGCATGTCTATCTCGTGGCCAACTTAAGACCTACGACTTACTATAAGTCGGCTACGACTTAGAACTTAGAGGATTTTTCCTATTCAGATTCTGCCCTATAAATACCCCCTAACCTCCAACAAGGAAAGGACTTTTTGCAAAATCATTTCTTCAAGCGTCATTACTCTGCTGAACTCTGAACTTAATCAACACACAAAGATCTTCAAATACTCGATGCACTACAACAAGCTTCGGGAGGAATTTCATACATCCGACACGGATTCATCGAATTTCATCATCTAAGTTTGAGCTAGCAGTCAAGAGTGTTTTCGTGATCAACCTGTATTGTATTGTGAAGAATATTATATCATCTTGTAATCAAATCAGCAATAAAAGACCATAAAGTGGACGTAGGCTCAATTACGGGCCGAACCACTATAAATCTGTTGTCATTTACCATTTTACTGCTATTTTCAGCTTGTTTTCTGTTCCCGTACCAACGGGTGGTGCTTTCACGATTCTATTACATACACCGAGTGTTAGCGTTCACTTTTTAGCGTTAACATTTTGGTGCTTTCACTGAGAATTGAACTCAGGGAAGATTGTCATCATTGCTTCACGAAGGTTCGTTGAACAAGTCTCTTTCAAGACTAGAAGTCTATCTGATATAATAGCTCCTGGAAGGAAGCGTAAGACTGTCAGATCTGAAGATGTTCATGATAATACCGCCACTTCTATTTCTCCAAGTCAAGCAGCTCCAAGCGTCGGGGTGACGCGAGAAGAGCTAGACGCTGCTGTGTCCGGACTATACCAACAGATTGAAACTCAGAATAATCTGATGATGGAAAAATTGAATGCTCTGCTCGGCGCTAATCAAAGACCAGTGGGTAATGAAGAAAACGTCGCTGATGTTCTTCGCAACTCCGAAGGGAGGAATATTCCTTAAGGAGGATCAGGTGCTGCTGAAGAAGCACCCTTCCAAGCTGAAGGATCTAGCCATCGCCAGTTTTCCGCGAACATTTGCCAGGACAAACTTCTGAGAAAATGGCCGAAGTCTACTCCGCAAAATCTTTGAACAATGAGGAATACCTTTCTGGCATGATCAAGCAAATAATGAAAGAGAGCATGCAGAGAGATGAGGATGAGAGCGAATGGGGATTCGCATCGAGTAAGACTCCGTTTACCGAGAAGATTCTAAAGGCTGAGTTTCCTAGAAAGTTTGTTCCCCCCACCATTCCTGCTTATCGGGGAACAAGTGATCCAAATTAATTCTTGTATAAATATGACTGGCACATGACCGGTGCAAGGGCAACTGATGAAATTAAGTGCCGGTATTTCCCAGTATATTTGGAAGGGGTAGCACTTCTTTGGTTTACCAAGCTCCCTGTTCGATCTGTAGACCAGTTTTCCGATCTGACCCGAAAGTTCAAAGAGTAATTCAGGCTATACGCTTCAAAGGCAAAAGACATAATGTCATTGTCCAGTCTTGAACAGAATCCGGGAGAGCCTATTAAGTCATTCCTGAACCGCTTCAATATAGCTCTGGCAGAAGTCGATAACGCAGAGCCACGAATGGTCTTGACCTATTTGATGCGTGCTATCGACAAATCGAGCAAATTTGGAAAATGGCTGAAGATGAAGGAGCCAAATTCTCTCGAGAAATTCTACAAGAAAGCTGATGAATTCATACGCTTGGAAAATCTTCCGGCACCAATAAAAGTGGTGACAGCAAAGGTGGAAAATAATATTGCTGCTTCGGTGAAGAAAGATTCCGGAGGTCAGAAAAGGGAAAATCACGAGGGGAAGAAACAAAAGGATGCAAAGAAACCTCGCTTCTTCAAACCCTCAGATTTCACTCCATTGACCGACACTCCGGAAAATATCTTCTTTGCCACCAAAGATACTGTAGATTATCCCAAACCAGCTGAAATAAAACCAGGAAAGGGTGCTATGCGCAATGGAAAATTCTGCCGCTTTCACAACCAACCCGGACACGACACCAATGAATGTCGTCACTTGAAGAGCTTAATTGAAGAATTGTTGAGAGAAAACAAGCTGCAACAGTATGTCAAGAAAACAGGAGTGATCCAACTTCGTCTACTCAGGGGCAGCAACCCCCTACTCAACCATCTGGCTCGGGTAAAGGTACTACGGCACATGAATCTGAGAGGCCCATTATCAATGTGATTACAGGAGGCCCACACCCAGCGGGCAGAAGCTGGGATGAAATGGAACGATATGCTCATGCTTTGAAGTACATCCCAGCAGAGGAAGATGTTTTTGCTATAGAAGATGCTACACCCCTGAAACAGCAAAAGATTTCTGATGATGATATTATGTTCAAAGCTAGGGATTCTATGGGTATTGAAGCTCCAACCATAGATCCCTTGGTTATCTCTGCAGGAATTGGGCCGGCTATCGTAAGACGAGTGCTCATTGATTGCGGTGCTTCCTGCAATATACTCTTCAAGAAAACATTTGACCAGATGAAGATTCCGATGACCAACGTTCAAGCTTCATCACAAAAGATTGTTGGTTTCACTGGGGAACCACAGCAACCAATCGGAACTGTCGAGTTGTTCGTAGAACTTGGAGAAGGGCAGAAAAGGGTAGTTCGGAAACAAACCTTTGTAATCGTCGATGGATTTTCTGCCTATAATGCTTTCCTAGGCAGGCCAACTCTAGCTGCATTCAAAGCCATTTTGGCCCCGTGGTGCTTAACTATGAAGTTTCCTACAGAAAATGGTGTAGGTGTCATCAAGGGAGATCAAAATGCTGGACGCGAATGTTATCTTATAGAGCTTCGAGAAGCCAGGAAGAGAGAAATGGGTAAAAATGCGGCAGCTCCCCTCCGCATCAAAAACCCAACCTTATAGCAAATACAGGGTGGTCCCTGCACTGGCGAGCATAGTGGTGCAAGGAGAGAAATGGATCCCAGAAAAGCCAGTGCAGAGGAGAATAGAGTGGTACCCATGGAAGTCACGGTACTGATACCTGTCGATTCAAAAGACCCAAACAGAGTACTCAATGTGGGTTCGCAGCTAAGTATAACAGTTCAAAATACACTGATATCATTTCTAAAAGCAAATTTGGACGTGTTCGCTTGGTGTCATGCTGATATGTGTGGGATCTCTCCAGAAATTGCTGTTCATACTTTGAATGTCGATCCGAAATTCACACCTGTAAAACAGAAAAGAAGAACTCAAGGTCCAGAAAGATTAGCAGCGTTAAAGGAAGAAGTTGATCGTCTTATGGAGAATAATTTCATCAAAGAATCCACCTATCCAAATTGGGTTTCAAATCCAGTACTGGTCAAGAAGGCAAATGGAAAGTGGAGAGTATGCATTGATTTCTCAGATCTAAACAAAGCTTGCCCCAAAGACTGCTTCCCATTGCCTAGAATCGATCAACTGGTGGATGGGACGGTTGGACATGAGTTGTTATCTTTTATGGATGCTTACTCCGGATACAATCAGATTATGATGAATGAACCAGATCAGGAAGACACAAGCTTTATCACAGATGTGGGACTCTACTGTTACAAAGTCATGCCTTTCGGATTGAAGAATGCAGGGGCAACTTACCAAAGACTTGTCAACGCTATGTTTAAACCTCAGATTGGCAAAACTATGGAAGTCTATGTTGATGATATGTTAGTAAAGTCGAAGAAAGCAGTAGACCACATGGATCACTTGGCGGAGATGTTCACAATTCTTTGAAAGTACGGAATGAATCTCAATCCATTGAAATGTTCATTCGGGGTAGTGTCTGGAAAATTCTTGGGTTTCATCGTAAGCGCTAGGGGCATCGAGGCCAATCCTGCTCAAATCACAGCTTGAAGAGAGGTTAAAGCCCCTAGAACAAAGAGAGAACTGCAAAGTCTCAATGGAAAAGTCGCCGCTTTGAGCCGCTTCATTTCCAAAGCTACAGACAAATGCATTCCCTTCTTTGATGCTCTAAAGAAAGGAAAGAAAATTTTTGAATGGACTCCCGAATGTCAGAATGCTTTCGATCAACTAATCCATCATATGGAAACTCCCCCGGTTCTTTCCTAGCCTAGCGATGGCGAAGACCTCTTCATCTATTTAGCAATTTCATCTCATGCTCTAAGTGCAGCGCTCGTACGAGAAGATATGAAAGTACAGCGTCCAGTCTATTACATCAGCAAACGGTTCAATGGGGCAGAGATGAATTATTCAAAGATAGAAAAGCTCGCCTATTGTTTGCTAATCGCTTCCAGGAAGTTGAGGCCATACTTTCAATCTCATCCTATCAAGGTCCTGACCGATCAACCTCTAAAGCAAGTCCTGTATCGTCCTGAAACTTCGGGTCGTCTCTTGAAGTGGAACATAGAACTCAGCCAATATGACATCACTTACCATCCCCGAAGAGCAATTAACGGGCAAGCTTTAGCAGATTTCATTGCGGAATCTACTGACAAAGGAGACAGTGAGAAAGAAATAACTAATGATGACCAAATTCAGTGGAAATTGTATGTTGACGGTTCAAGGAATGATTATTGTTCTGGGGCAGGGGTAATGCTTGAAACCCCCGAAGGACGATCATTGTGTTACGCATTGAGATTGGAATTTCCTTCAACAAACAATGAAGCAGAATATGAAGCTCTCATCGCTGGTCTAAGAATTGCCATGGAATTGTACATCAAAGTGTTACAAATCTTCAGTGATTCCCAACTTATTGTTTGCCAGGTAAAGAAAGAATTTCAAGCTAAAGGTGGAAATTTGCCCGCGTATTTGTCAAAGGCATGTGAACTTCTCGAAGATTTTGATCATTACACGATAAGTCATATTCCTCGGATTGAAAACATAAAGGCAGATTCTCTAGCAAAGTACTCAAGTTCTGGAGAGGCTCAATTATTGGGGTTAGTCCCTGTAGAAGTTCTGTCAGCTCCGAGCATCGATGAAATGGACATTGATTGGATTATGGTTACGTCTCAAGAGCATGAATCATGGATGACTCCAATCAGAGAATATCTACTCAATGGTTTCTTGCCAGAAAGTTCTAAAGAACGTCGAAAGTTGTTGAGAAAAGCGTCCAGATATACAATTCAAGATGGCCGATTATACAGACGGGGATTCTCAATGCCATTACTCCGATGTGTAACTAAGGAAGAAGCCAAAACAATTCTGGCTGAAATACACGGAGGAGAATGTGGAGATCATTCAGGCGGTCAAACTCTAGCCAAGAAAGTTCTTCGATATGGGTATTTCTGGCCAGACATTAATCGAGATGCTGCCTCTTATTCCCGAAAGTGCGACAAGTGCCAAAGATTTGCAAAAATTCCAAAAGCTCCTTCCACCGAACTCACGCAAATGGTCAGCCCATGGCCGTTCGCCATCTGGGGAATAGACTTGATTGGACCTTTACCGATTGCTAAATCTGGAATCAAATATGCTATTGTTGCTGTCGATTATTTCACTAAATAGGCTGAAGCTGAACCTTTGGCCACTATTACTTCTAAAAAGATGATAAATTTTGTAACGAAAAACATCATTTGTAGGTATGGTGTGCCACAGAAGATAATCACAGACAACGGTACTCAATTTGAAAGCGAAGAGTTCCAGGACTTCTGTAAGAAATTCAGAATCCGAAAAAGTTTCTCAGCAGTGGCTCATCCACAGGCAAACGGGCAAGTGGAAGCAGTAAACAAAATTATCAAGTCAAGCATCAAAAAACGGCTTGAAAGAGCAAAAAGTGGTTGGGTCGATAAACTTCCATTAGCACTATGGGCATACAGAACTACTCACAAAACTGCGACTGGGCACACTCCATTTTCACTGGCATACGGATCAGAGGCAATGATTCCGGTGGAAGTAGAAGTTCCTTCACACAGGAGAATTCATTTCAATGAAGCTGAAAATGAAAAGCTGCAACTTGAAGCACTTGATTTTCTTGATGAAAAAAGAGAAGAAGCCAGACTTAGAGTTTTAGCTTATCAGCAAAGAATAGCCAGGCATTTCAACTCAAAAGTTCGCCAACGCAGCTTTGAAGTCGGGGACTTAGTCTTGAAAAGGATCATGACAGCGACCGGAGTGTTTGGGCCAAACTGGGAAGGACCGTATGTCATCGGCAATAAACTTCTTAATGGCACTTTCAAACTCATGACAGTCGAAGGAGATCCAATTCCAAGAGCCTGGAACAGCGACCATTTACGTCCTTATTTTACTTGAAAAAGCTGTGCTCAAGATTGTAAAATAGCGACGAATGTATCAGTTGTACTGTAAGAAATTGTAAATCAGTATAAATGAACGAAAGCTATAAAGTGGATGTAGGCCCGATTCTTGGCCGAACCACTATAAATCTTGTGTTCTTTACTGCTTTATAATGCTTGTTTCATTTTGATATATAAATGCTTTAAATGTATTGCTAAAATGTCAATTCAAAATTGCAGGACATTAAAACAAGGCTTACTCGTCACAAAGCCAAGCGACCCCTATAACCCACTTACTAAGCAAATTTCAAGCAACAAAAATTCCAGATTCACATCCCATACAAGAAGAACTTCACATAAAAAGTTGGCGACCCCACTGTATCAAATGCTCGTTAACTAGTTGCGATCGTCGGTATAAACAGACATTCAACCAAGTAACTAACATTTGCTCCATGGAGTCATTCGACAGTGAAGTCTACTTCTTCGGATAAAGCAATTTACTTGCAAAGGAAAGGAAAATGCACTTGGGAATGATAGTAAAAGATCGCTGATGAGCAAATGATGAGAAAACCTGGGCCAGCGAACATAGAAGCAGCCAAAAGGAGGTATGCCTCTCAACTGGAAAGCCAGTAGATCCATTAAAGGGACGCCTTCCCAAGCAGAAGGAACTGGACCCTCGCTAACTGGTCGTGATGCATCCGATCAGACAGCTTGTATCCGTCCCATGGATCCACTCGCCCCTGAGACGCAACCTTCCTGGCACACCAACCAACCCAAGCCCTCTAACGAGGCACGCCAATAAATGGGAGTGCTTTACTCAATCAAAAAGATCGGCGGGACCACCAAAGGGGCACCTTGTTAGCTGATTGCGATCGTTCGTACAAACGAACATCCAATCAAGCAACTTGCGTCCGCCCCATGGACCCGTCCGACCAGAAAGTAACTTCCAGGCAATCGACAAGCCCTCTTCGGAGGCACAAGCCATCTTCGGAGGCACGCTTCACCATGCTTGAAGCATAAAATCAAAAGCCCTTTTCGGAGGCACAAGCCATCTTCGGAGGCACAAGCCCTCTTCGGAGGCACAAGCCATCTTCGGAGGCACGCTTCACCATGCTTGAAGTATAAAATAAAAAGCCCTCTTCGGAGGCACAAGCCCTCTTCGGAGGCACAAGCCCTCTCCGGAGGCACAAGCCCTCTTCGGAGGCACAACTCTTCGGAGGAGCCCTCTTCGGAGGCATGTCCCAAAATAGGATGCTCGAACCAAAAAGCCTTCTCCGGAAGCACATTTCCATCTCAAAAAGTTTTTCCTAAAAAAGTTGAAGTACTACAAAAAGATCTCTTCGGAAGCACACTTCAATATGCTCAAAGTACCAAGAATAAGCCCTTCACTGGGGCACAAAATCAAAGTCTCCTTCAGAAGTTCATTTCACTGCGTAGGAAAATCTACTTTCTAATGAAAGTGGTCATCTCTGAAAGTTGAAGTGTTCTTCAAAAAAGGAAAGAAAAAATAAAAATTTCTCCAAAGACAAGATATACTCTATTAAAAGCAGAATAATTCTTCCCTTAGAAAGTGGAAAGTTGTTCTCTAAAATAAGAGTATCGGTCTTGTAAAAGTAAGAAATATTGCGATATACTTGTGGTATGGGGGCAACATTATTCAATTCATATACAATTCAGTTACATTGATAAAAGTAATATACAAGCGACACACCACAAGTTCATTGCAATATCACATAAAGAAGATGTGGAATAAATGCGTTCTTGAAACACAGACAAAAAGTTTGAACAAGTAAAAAGAATCGTTTACTCTACACTTCAGATGAAAAACAGATATATTCCTACATACACAAGAATTTGTACAAGTAAAATATCTATTTATTTCAATACTATGAGAAAATTTTACATTGTGCAGGTTACAAAAAGAAGCGGGGAACGGTACCCGCACAATCCCCGGTCGATACAAGCAAAAAGTAAGACAAAAAGCCCAGTTTATAACTCCTTCTTCCCACCTTTAGTACCCTTGCCCGGTTTGATGACCAGTTTCGGGATTCGGCGTGGACGGGACGGAGAAGGAGGAGTAGTTGGGTCTTCTTCAACATTTTCTCCATCAGCCGAAGCACTCTTCTTCTTCTTCTTCATGGCACGCTTCCCTTTCCTTTTCGAGGAAGATTCACTTCCAGGAGTAGTAAGAAGTGTGGAAAGTTTCGTGTCGTAATCAAAGGACTGCTCCGGAGTTTTCTCACCTTCTTCAAGCTCCACAGCCTTTTGCTCCTGCGAAACAACCGGATCGTCCAAGTCTTTGAGAGCTTCTATTTTCTCTTCTTGCGATCCCGGTTGAGAAGCTGGAAGAGGAGTAACTTGAGAAGAAGAGGGAGTGGCAGCCAAAGAAGGAGAAGTAAGCGCAACTTTCGGTGCTTCTGCTACAGAAGAAAAGAAGTCAAAATTAGTATTCTCCAAAAAAAGAGATGATAGTGGATCGCCAGGACTTAAGTAATAAGCGAGAAATTCATCCAAGTCAATTGAATTGAATGAATAATCCACTTGAGCCAGATCTGACTTGAAGTTACCTGGAGATGTCGGTTTTGACAAATCAATTTCAAATTTGTCAGCCTCGGTCTCTTCTTGGCTCTTTTCTTCAGTTTGAGTAAGAGGAGTCTCAGTAACAGCAAGCTTAGCTTCAGCATCTTTTGCAGCAAGAGGGGAATGAGAGCTAGAACCGATGATATCAACATCGGTCAAAGTTGAAGTATGGACAGGGGCAGGTAGAGATGTTGTCTTTTCTGGATGTTCCTCTACCATTGTTCTGGCTTTGGCTTCGGCAAGTTGCTCTTTGCCTCTAATAAGCGCATCACGTGCTTCATCATCCAGATAAAGCGCTGCAAGATCTGCCTCTGCATAGCCAGCAAACGTATCAAGTATGTTCTCCCAAACCTCCGCAAGTGTAATATCATATTTGGGACCCAAGAATGAAAGGCTGCCGCGGCCCAAAACACTGTGCATGTAGAAGTCAAATAGAGTGGAATCGATGCTAGCTTTAGTGGCTTCGTGAGACTCTTCGACCGCAACTTGTCCAGCGACCGCGTCATCACGTTCCTTCTCAACCTTAAGAAGCTTAGCTTTTAGCATCTCGATCTCTGCATTCTGGGAATAAGATTTTTCCCGCAATTCAGCAATTTCTGTGCAGTACTTCTCAGTGATGTGCTTTTCGGCATCAAGCTTCGTTTCAGCGTCCCTTTGTGCAGCATGTGCATCCCGCACTTGCTTTTGAAAGACTTCTTCCTTTTGAGTGTGCGATGAAGAAGATGAGGCGAGATCCTCCTTAAGTCGCTTGACTTCGGATTCAAGCTTTGCGTTGTCGTCTGCGATACTTGTCATCTCTGCATCATGCTGCTTGCACCATTTGTCCCATTCGGCCTTATCATTCTCCAGAGTTAGCATGTTTTCGAGATTCATGTGGTTGACTCTCTGGAGTTCATCGACAAGCTTTTGCCATTGTGACATCCTCTCAACATCAAACCTAACTGCATCAAGATTTCTGAGCATGGCTTGCTTATCAATCGGGACCAGATCTAGGTCAAAACGCACTCCTTTTAGGCACCAATTCGGAAATCGGCTCTGAAGTGTTGGAGGGCCGTCTTTAACTTGATATTGTGGCCTTGAGATGATTGCTTGAATGTCGGTTTTCTTTAAAGGAGGAGAGCCAGCCGGGATATTAGAAGATATAGGAGCATCAGTTTTCCCAGAAATTTCAGACGCGTCCTTTTCATCAAGTTTAACCCGTTTACTTGGGTCATCGGTAGCATGCTTCTTCCCTTTGTCTTCGTGATATTTTCTTTTATGAGAGTCATCGTCTCTCCTTCTTTGCTGTTCTTCATAAGCACGCCTCTCCTCAGCTTTTCTAATGGATCGCTCTTCGTCGGATTCCTTGCGAGCAGGGAGATAGCGTCTGTAATCATAATTATCACGCCCTCCGTAGCGTCTAAAGTTGTCATAATACGAGCCACTACGCACCATTGTAGAACCTGAAATTAAAGAAAAAGCAAGTCTCAGAAATCTTTGAAGTAGAGAATTTAAGTACATATAAGTGCTTAGCATCCTAAGTGTGTGTGGCGTGTAAGCTATGCGCATCAAATTACAAACCACTCTGTGGTGTGGGAGTGGCAACGGCTTGTGTAGAAGGCGTTGTGGTTTGTCGCAAGGAAGAAGTTGCTTCGATGACAGAAGAGATCGCTTTAGAGACGTCATCTTTAAAGAGCTCCTGAGAGGTTATCATGATGTCGCTCAGACCGTCAAAAGTATCATCGCCGTGATACACGGGAGAATTATCTTTTTCAACTTCAGCCTCAGCCGTCTTTTCAAGAATGTGAAGATTTTCCTCCTCTTCAATAACCGGGGCAAGTGCTAATTTACTGGACGACCCCGCAATGTCGGTAGGAGTGGAACACTTTACCAATGAAGTCTCAACGGAAAGTTCTTTCGGTGAAGGTTCTTTAGCAGGAGCGGGGGCATCTGACTCCTCAGCTGGAGAATCAGGGACTTCATGTGGCTGAGTAAAGCGGGAAGAGTGTAAAAGTCCGAATCGATGTAGAAATTCGTCTGTCAACATAAATTGGATACTCCTTTCCTCGACTGGCACTGCCATAAGCCTTTCAAAAGTTGCTTTGTGACTGGGCTCTCTAGAAGGAGGAGGGAGTGCTGAAAAGAAAAAGGGCGAAGTTAACACTTGACAACTTAGACTTCGGCAAGTTCGAAAAAACATAAGACACAGAGACAAGTGATCTTACTTCCTACTCTCCAGATAGCGTAAAACCCCGGAGGACAGCGAACATAGAAAAATTGGCTTAGAAAACTGTGAACGCTGTCAGGGAGACCGATAATCAGTTTACGGTTCCTGGCACTCCTCACGAGTATGATAGAGGGATGGTCTTCGATCTTTGCAAATGTGCACAGGAAGCGAATTTCTCCAAAACTGGGAAAACGGTCCAACGTTCTCCTAAATAACACACACAGTCCTAGCAGGATGGCGTAGCCATTAGGGTGTAATTGAAAAGGGGAGATAGATAATCGAAGGAGAAGTTCTCGAAGACAGTCGTTAAATGGTGGGATAGCTCCACTCAAACACATTTGGCGGTTGACTGCGACAAAGCCATGGGGTGGTCTATCAGCAGTATCATCTATTCCAGGGAACAAAGCGTCAGCTTCGGCAATGCCAAACTGAGTGCATAATTGACGAAAAACTTTATGGCTCAGAGTGGTAGGGGTCCTTTCCGGAGGATCGTTCAGTGGAGTAGCAATTGGGAAGGTTCCTCCAGCTGGTTCCAAGTCTTCTTGTTGAGATGACATTCTACACAAGGAACTGGATGATCAAATATTAAGGTGCACGTTTCCTAAAAAGTGTGAAGTGTTGTGCAGAACCAATAAAAAAAAAAAACAAGTAAACACAACTAGAATTAAACTAGTCGATAATCTGTTGATTATGAGATTTCAGAACTTGTTAATATCTAAGTACAGTGTTAATGCAAACAAATCAGTTTCAGTTGGCTATTACGATTTTGCTTTAATACTTCACTTGAATTGGTTATTGTACAACATTTCATTCATGCAGTTCATTTAATTTGATTTTTTCTTTATCGACTAATCTGTCATTTGATGTGGGTAATCAGTGGCAGTATATTCGTCCTAATATTCTGTGAATGTTGTGATCAAACAGGTTGTTGATTTGTAAGATAAATATGGCATGTGGGAAGGTTCAAATAGTTAAGATTAGACAGTCTGTTCCAGCATTTCAAGTCAAGAATTCATGTCAAAAGTATGTTCCAAGTTAAAGAATGCAAGTTCAAAAAATTTCACTAAGTCCTATCTCGTCTGCGGCCTAAGGAACGAGCTACGAGTTAAGTCGACGTCAGTTCTTTAAGTCATGCTGTGATAAAGGATTTCAGGAGAAGCGCAAAAATCCATGTCCTAGGTCGTCGACCGACTTACGACTTACAACCTACTTTAAGTCATACACAATTCACCAGGTCATCAAAAGTTAAGTCGTGATTTTTAAGGCCTTAAGTCGTCCGTCTTTTCGGTACACCAATTCAACACACTCTTAACCCGTTAACCCATTAACCTCTTCTTCAACCAAAACTCTCATCCTCTCAACGCATTCAATCAACAGAGTCGCCATAAAATCGGTGTGATGTTACTTCATCGCGAACCACGAGTCAGACAAGCTGAATCGCTGCAATCTGGCGCCTCGTTCGTACAGATTGTCCAAGTCCAAGACAAATCGTCTCGAATCCATCGATAATCAATTGAAACGAAGATTGCAATGGAGCGTGACATAAGAAGAATATGTCAGAAATGGGATTCGCGATTCAGTGACGGTCAAAGATTGAATGGGGAAGCCGATTTCACTTACGCAATATAATGACGAGAGTAACTGGTAATTGAGTAATTGATTTCGTCTTCAAAGATTTCGAATGCTTGTTAATGGAGGAATGAAGTAACGAAAGCAGGTGAAGGAAAAGAAGGGACGACTTAAACTATTTATATACTGGGGCAGTAGAAGATGAACTGGTACATACGAGTTACGACCTACGACTCATCCTAAGTCGTCCACAGAGCGAGCTAGGGGAATCGAAGCACACGACCTACGACTTAGGCGTGTACTTCGAGGGGCAAATGTTAATCCTCTTTGATAGGCGACATAACGAGTTAAAAATGTGACCGACTTAAGAGGAAGACCGACTTAACAGCAGCAGATTTAAGGGAGCATACGACTTATAAAGTGTGCCGACTTAACAAATGTGCCGACTTAAAGGAAGCTCCGAGTTAAGAAAGGCTCTGACCTAAAGCCATACCGACCTAACTGTTAAAGAAAGCTCCGACTTAGCTACGGCTCCGACTCAAGGCTCTCACCGACTTAACCACAGGACCGACCTAAAACACACCCACTTGAAGTAAGCTCCGACTTAAAAGTCTACGAGATACATAAGTCTCCGAGTTAAGACCTACGACATATGCTAAGTCGTTGCCGACTTATGACTTAGCTCATTCTGGACGTTCAAGAGTAACCAGTGCATGTCTATCTCGTGGCCGACTTAAGACCTATGACTATAAGTCGGCTACGACTTAGAACTTAGAGGATTTTTCCTATTCAGATTCTGCCCTATAAATACCCCCCCAACCTCCAACAAGGAAAGGACTTTTTGCAAAATCATTTCTTCAAGCGTCATTACTCTGCTGAACTCTGAAATCAATCAACACACAAAGATCTTCAAATACTCGAGACACTACAACAAGCTTCGGGAGGAATTTCATACATCCGACACGGATTCATCGAATTTCATCATCGAAGTTTGAGCTAGCAGTCAAGAGTGTTTTCGTGATCAACTTGTATTGTATTGTGAAGAATATTATATCATCTTGTAATCAAATCAGCAATAAAAGACCATAAATTGGACGTAGGCTCAATTACGGGCCGAACCACTATAAATCTATTGTCATTTACCGTTTTACTGCTATTTTCAGCTTGTTTTCTATTCCCGTACCAACGGGTGGTGCTTTCACGATTCTATTACACACACCGGGTGTTAGCGTTCACTTTTTAGCGTTAACACATATATATAAGTATATGGTTCTGTTTATATGTAGATATAAATGTTCTATATGTTGTATGTTTGAATCTGTGCATGTCTGTGTATCATTTCCTCTATTCCATATTTCAGAGTTTGATCCATAGTTCCAATCCATTCTTTCTTCTCTGATCTTTATTTCGATCTAGTTTTCAAACAAGAGTTGTTTGTTTAGTCATAAATTAAAACCTAAAAATGAAGTTAAGTGAAATATGTGGATATTTAACTGGAAAGATGGAAAGACAGTGGATTTCTTAGAATCATGTTAAAATCAATAATGGTAATTTGTCGTTTCAAGGTTATAATTCGAATACACTCTGGAAGTTAGGATTTTTAAAAACAAAAATCACAATTTTTAACATTTTATCGAGTGTGAAATTTGATGTTGACCAGAATTTAGTTTTTGAGTAAATTCGGGTGGCTGGAAGATCTGGGATGGTTGGGATTTCTGGCATCGGTGGAGGAGCGCTAAGGGATGATGAGGAAATTTTCTGATGGTGGTGCATTTCAGTGTGGAGGTAGTGGTTGTTGTTTGAATGCAGGAACCCTAGTTTTAACTAGGTGGAGTGAATCGACCACTACGGCTGGTAGAAGTGACCGAGTTCAATGAGACTTTGGGAAATGTTAGCCAGAGTGTTGACGAAGAGGTAGCCGGAGTTTCAGACCTTCGGGCGGTCGAGGAGGTGGTTGTGAGACATTTCTTTCCGGCAATGTTGAACTCCAGTTTCGAGCTGAAGGCTCGTTTTCGTTTTGGGTTAGATGTTTTTGTTTGGATGGTTGCAGTCGAGTGTCGGGTTGATTTGTGGCATGTTGAAGGTGGTGGCCATGATCGGAGCGCTGGCGAACTCATGTGCACGTGTACGTGCATTTCGTATCTGGGTAGTTTTAGTTTGGGGAAGACGAAGTTTCTGTTGCTCGAGTTTTTGTGGAGTTCGACTCGTGAGTGCCTCGGGGGTTTTGGGGTTTAACTCGAGTTCGTACTCGAGAAATTTGGAGGGGATAGGCTACAGTTTTAAAACTGTAAAAAAAAAATTAACCAAGTTTTGTAAACCAGGGGAAAAAGGGAGAAAACTCGGGGATGGACCCGAGTAGCTATCGGGTATGACCCGAAGTGGGGATAAGTCCTGTTTTTGTAAAAAGGTTTTAAAAAATAGAATTTTGAAATTTAAACAAATTTTATTAAAACTTTCTTTAAAACACTACTTTATTAATATCAATGGTTTCTTAACATTTGTTAAAGAGTTTTAAAATTTATTTAATCTAAATTTTGTTAAGTTAAGTATGGTTTTAAAATGTAAGAGGTAATTAAGAAAATGTTACCTTAAGTTAAAAGAAGTTGACTATCTTGAATTAATTAAGTTAATTAGGAAATTAAGTATAATTAGTTAATTTAATTAATTAAAGATAAAGGTTAATTAAGTGATTAACTCAAGAATAATTAATTAATTTAATTAATTAATGGTTATAATTGATTAACTAATAAATTAGAGATAAATGAATTGGGAATTTATTAATTAAGAAATTAAAGGTTGATTAATTTGTAATTAAGAAGTACTAGTGGTAATTAAGATTTATTGATTAATAATTTGGTTTTATTAATTAATTAATGAATAAGAAATAATTGATTTGTAGAGATTAATTAAGGATTAATTAATTTGTTATTAAGTTTATTAATCGATAATTAAAAGAATAATTAATCTGTAATGAAAGGTTAATAAATTTGTGAAAGACAATTAAGAAATGAATCACCCAATTTGTAATTAATCAAATGAATGCGATTAATTTAAGATAATTAATTGTAAATTAATTAAAGATAATCATTTGATGGTTAATTAAGCATAAATACTTAATGAAATTGAATAGAGTAATTACTTGGCAAAGTAATAAATGAATAATTACAGGATGTAATTAATTAAAGGAAATTACCTAATGGGGGGTAAATTAAAGTATAATTACTTGGAAGAAGTAATTAAAGATTTATTATTTAGTGTAATAAATCAAAAGATTTATATAATTAATTAAGAAGTTAATTAATTAAAATATGTAATTTCAAGATGGAAATTACTGTATATGATTCGGGTTAATAAATGAAAGTGAATAATTAAAGTTAATTAATTAACGTAATTAATTAAGGATTAATGTAATTAATTATAGTTAATTAATTTATGGAAGTAATTTATTAAGGATCATTAATTAATGTAATTAATGAAGTAATTAATAGTTAATTACTGTGAATGGTTAAGGATAATTAATTTGTGGAATTAATTAAAGAATAATTACTTGAATGTAATTATAGGTTAGTTAATCAAGATGATTAATTAAGATGGAAATTAGAGAATGATTAATTAATTGATTTGTAATTAATTAATGGATAAGTAAGTAGGATTTATAAGATGAAGTAATTAATTTAATTTACTTTAAATTAATTAGAGATGAAATAATTAATTTAATTCATTTTAAATTAATTAGAAATAAGATAATTAATTTAATTCATTTTAAATTAATTATATATGGGGTGATTATTTGTCCTTGCTTATGTATGGATGAATGATATGGTTTGCCTTGAATGGTTTGAAATCTCGGATATGAGATGAGTAATGCTGTATGATATGGTTGCTTTGATTGAAGTATATGGATATTGTAGATTATCTATCTGTGATACTGTAGATTATCTATCTGTGATATTGTGAATTATCTATCTGTGTATATGGATAATAAAATGAATTGTTTTAACTTTAAAACAACTTGGACCTAAAAGATGGCGATTTGGATTTGATGAGACCAGGATCGGGTTTCCAGATTTGGATATCCGAAAACCACATCGATCCAAATTAACGATAGGTCGTGAATCTCAAGTGAAGATGAAGATTCAGAGTGCAAGGGTTATTGTCGTTAACTCTGAGGATGTTTCCAAAATGAGTGTAACGAGATAATGCCTTCGGTTTCGTTAGAACCCGGAACGAACTTGTATGGATTGAATGCTTTCAGAACATCATCAAGTGGACGATGAGCATTCTAAGAGATGTGTTCTCTAAAAGGTAATCGTAGCCTCAAGCCTCATCAACCGGGAATGGCTAAAACAGGGGAGGTGCAGCAAGGCTCCGTGGGTCGCACCCACTGGGGAGTAAGGTCATCCCTGTCTAGATGTCCCTTTTTATTTCGGCTTAGTGGTGCGGTTGAATGATCACAACCGTGGGGTGATTTTATTCGGAACTATCCAGTAAGGGATGGTTCCGGCCTTGTGTTGCAGGGGACTTAGGGTGGGTCCTCGGTACATTGATCTAGGCCAGGTACTGTGACGGGCGGTACCCCGGTAGCCCTGCCATTGTATGGAATCCAATCTCCAATAAGTGACGTACATATTAGTTGTGCCCAACTATGTTGGAACGTGAGATGTAAGCATTCCAGCTATTTCTGTATTTTACTTGAAAACCCTAGACACTATTATAATATAACTGGATCTCCTATCAAATGTTTGGTTAGCGTAAGGTAAAAACTTTTCCATGTTTATGTGTGGGAAGTCTTACGTGATACCTTTTGTTTTCAATGGATTTTTCAAAGTTAAACAACTTTAACCGTTTACTCATACCATACCCATGTCTGACCCGGAGTTTATTTATATTTTTCCTAAACTCTCGGGTACTCAAATTTTTACGAGTAGCTAAGGGATTCAGGTTTAGCTTGGACGAATTCGGGAGGAGCAATGGAGTAGGAGGCTTCAGCGTATATCTATATATTGGTTCCACTATGTTAGTGTTATGTGTATTTCCGCTGTGTTGTATCTCTGTGATGTTTTGAGTTGTATCGAGTTGTAGTAACTAAACAGGTGTTTATAACTGTCTAGTATGTGTTGTATTATCTGTGTAACTCTGATGTATAGGTTACTATGTAATCTCTTATGTGATATATTATATTTCATTCGTTTCGCTGTTGAGATTCTGATGTTGTTTTGTTCTTTCTTCTCTATCTTTTCTATTTCTCACCCCTTTCTTTCTTAATAGTGATGCGTCTTTCCGTGTACGGATTGGCGGGTCATTACACTATTTGTAGATAGTAGGAGTGAGTAATAGAAGAGGACGAAGGGGAGGTAGAAACACTATGACCACCAACGGTCTATCAAATGCTATAGCAATTGTGGAAGTGGTAATCTCTATGAAGCCTCAAATTAACTTTGCTACTTTATGCAAAGATTTCACCAGTTTGGGTAGTAAACCATTCAAAGAAACGGAGTTCGTTATTGAACTTCAGGCTTGGATCCGCTCTTTTGAAAGAATTTTTTAGGGATTGAATATGGGGAATGAGCAGAAAAGGTTCTTCGCTTCTTGGCAGTTACAAGAAGGGGCTCTAGCATGGTGGGAGTCCGTACTCTGAATGATTTAGAAGATAATTTCTCATTGGAACGGTTCAAGGAAGTCTTGGAAGAACAATATATGCTAGCTGTAGGAAAATCCCACCTTTATCAAAGTTTTATGGATTTGAAACAAGGAGAGATATCAGTAGATGAATATTCCAACAAGTTCAGTGAATTGTCCCATTTTGGGCCGGGTCTGATAAACACTTCTTTAAAGAAAAATGATATGTTTATCACTGGGATGATGGGGCAATATAAGGATAGGATGACCGAGCATATAAAGGGAACCTTTGTAGATTTTGTAGACATGGGTTTTCAATATGAGACTCAAGACAAAAGGAATCCGCCCACAACTCAAAGCAGCAACAATAAATGGAAGAAGAGGAAATTCAACCATTCTGGGAAGAAGCCCTGGCAAGGATAGCCAGAGGGAGGGCCGTAAGAAATCAATTTAAAGGATATTTCTTATTATAATTTCCAACAGAAGGGTCAGTTTGCCACCACATGTAAGAATCCTAAGGCACGGGATAGGAATTGCTACAATTATCACAAAGTAGGGCACTAAAAGAAGGATTGCCCACTGATAAAGATAGGAGAACAAGTTAGAGATTTTGCCTCGACTGATGCGAAGAGCAAGAGAGTTCTAAAAGGTAATATCTGGATTAATGAAAATACAGTTAGCGTATTATTTGATATTGGGGCTTCCTACAGTTTTATTTCTAAAGAATTAGTTGATAAATTGAAACTTACGACAAAGATATTAGATACCCTTATCTAAGTCTCTAACCCCATAAGTGGTAAAACTAATCTTGGTATAGTTTGTGAAAAAATACAAGTTGCCTACCTATCCAAAAAATTTCCATGTGACTTAATGGTCCTCGATTTATTGGATTTGAGATTATATTCGGTATGGATTGGTTGCCTTAAATATAAGACTATTCTTGATTGTGTTAAAAGGATGATGCATTTGAAAAATAAAAGAAGTGAATGTTTTAAAATAAGGTGTGAAGAATCAAGTCCAGCGATGGATAATTTTATATATGCCCTAAATTCATTTCAAAAACTTCTAGAAGAAATACCAATTGTCAAGTAATTTTTGGACGTTTTTGAGCAAGTTAAAAGTAACCCCCACATAGGGAATTGAATTTCAAATCGACTTGATTTCCGATGCGAGGTCTATTTTCCATTCTTCTCGAAGAGTGGCCCACAAGGAAGTAAATGAATTAAGGAATCAAATGGATGAACTATTAAAGAAAGGACTAATTAGACCAAGTCACTCAAGTTGGAGTTCAGCAGTAGTTTTTGTTGCAAAGTCAAACGGCTCCCTAAGACTTTGTTTAGACTATCAAGACCTAAATAAGCAAACGATTAAGAACAAGTATCCTCTATCCCATATTGATGACTTGTTTGATCGACTTCATAGTGCTCGAATATTATCCAAAATCGACCTAGCTATAGGATTCCAACAATTAAGGATAGCAGAAGATTGCATTCCTTAACTGCATTCAGAGGACCAAATGATTTCTACGAGTGGTTGGTTATGCCTTTTGGGCTAACCAATGCTCCCTCTTATTTTGTGGACCTTATGAATATTCATAGATTTGCTCCACAAATTCGTGTTGGTTTTTATTGATGATAGTCTTTTATATTCAAAGACCAAAGAAGAACATGAAAGGCATTTAGAGATTATACTAGAAATATTGAGGAGTAATGTGCTCAAGACTAAGTTTTCAAAATGCCACTTCTGGGAAGAAAAGGTAAGGTTCCTTGGACATATTTTGTCAAAAGAAGGAATCTCAGTTGATCCCGGGAAAATTACAGTCATTCTAGATTGGAAGCAACCACAAACTCCGAAGGACATTCACAGCTTCTTAGGATTGGCAGGATACTACCAGAAATTTATTCCGGACTTCTCCAAGATTTCCCATCACTTAACGAAGTCGACTATAAAGGATGTAAAATTTGAATGGACATCGAAATGTGAAGAAGCATTCTAGGAACTTAAGAAAAGATTAACTACCACTCTAGTTCTGACTATTATCGGATAAAACATAGGTTTAACTGTTTATACTGATGCTAGTGGAGAAGGAGTAGGTGCAATACTGATGCAACATAGGAAGATTATCGCATATGCTAGTAGGTAGTTAAAGATGCATGAGCGAAATTATGCAACACATGACTTAGAACTATTAGCCATTGTGTTCGCACTAAAGATTTGGAGACATTATTTACTAGGTAAGAATTTCTCATAGTTTATTTTAGTAAACTTTGTTTGACCTTGGTAAATAATATTCCTTCTTTAAATAGGTGAAAAGTTCAAACTCTTCACGGATCACACATCTTTGAAGTATATTTCACTCAAAAGGCTTTATATATGAGACAGCAGCATTGGCTGGAATTTCTCGCGTTATATGATCTGGTTATTCTATATAGACTTGGGAAAGCATTCGTAGTAGCAGATGTGTTAAGTAGAAAGCATGCAGTTATAGCTTACCTGGTAGTGATTCCGACTCTTTTAAAGAGAATTGCCAACAGATAAAGAGAAGATCAGCGTCTGAGGAAGCATATTAAGGATATAAGCAGAGTTTAGAATTCAAGCATTGAAGTAGATAACCATGAGATATTACGATTAAATGGAAGAATTTGTGTTTCCAATATTGACAACTTAAGACTAGAAGTGTTGACTAAGTGCCATCAATCCAAGCTTAATATTCACCCTAGAGTTAACAAAATGTAGAAAAATGTGAAAAAAACATTGTGGTGGGAAAGCATGAAGAGGAACAACTCTATCCATGTTAGTAGATGTGCAAATTGCTAGTAAATTAAAAGCGATCAGCAAAAGACTGCTAGATTACTTCAACCTCTTGAAATTCCGACTTGTAAATAGGACCAAATATTGATGGATTTAATCGACGGGTTACCTTGGTCAAGAAAGGGAAATGAAGTCATATGTGTTATTGTAGATCAATTGACCAAAAGTGCATACTTTATCCTAGTAAAGCCAATGAGAACAGCTACAAGTCTGGCAAAAATATACATGAGAGAAATAGTTCGATTATATGGTGTCCCAAGCAATATAGTTAGTGATCGAGACCTAATCTTTACCAGTAAGTTCTAGGAGGCATAACAAACAGCTTTTGGAACAAAGCTGAGTATAAGCACCGCATACCATCCCAGACTAATGGGCAAACTGAAAGGGTGAATCGAGTATTAGAAGATCTTCTGAGAGCTTGTATCTTAGATTTTGAAGGTACATGGGAAAACTATCTTCATCTTGTTGAATTCTCCTCCAATAACAGCTATTAGGCAAGTATTGGCATGGCACAGTACGAAGCTTTATATGGCCATCCACGTAGACCCCCAGCATATTGGATCAAAATCGAAGATCGGTTAGTAATTGGCCCTGATATGATTTGAGAAGCTTCAGAAAAGGTAGACTTGATTAGAAAGAAGACAAAAGGAGCCCAGAGCAGGCAGAAGAGTTATGCCGATCAAAGGCATAGAAATTTGGAATTTTCAGTTGGATATTTTATATTCTTAAAAGTCTCTCCGATGAGAGGAGTGTAAGTTTGGAAGGGCAGGGAAGTTAGCACCTCGATTTATTGGACATTTTCCCATTCTTGAGCATATTAGCCTATTAGCTTATTGGGTAGAATTGCCCGAAAGATTGTCTGGTATGCACAATGTCTTTCACATATTCCATCTATGGAAATATGTGCATAATCCAGAACAGATTATAGAAACAACTGCCTAGGAAGATTTAGAAGTAGAACCAAATTTGGTAGTTATCAAACGACTAGTTCGAATCATGGATCACGATGAGAAGCGATTGAGAAGGAAGTTGGTAAGGTTGGTTAAAGTTCAATGGAGTGGTGATGCCGAAGACTACACATGGGAAATAGAAGGTAGAATAAGAAAATCTTATCTTTAGTTTAGTATTGATGTATAGTTTGCATGTGGTATCAAGGTAGTGTACTTACTGCATGTGGTGTGGTCACTTATCATATCTTGTATATATTTCCCTTTATCAAAATATATATTACTTTTCGAGTGATTTTTTTTATCCTTAATTTCGAGGATGAAATTCTTTTAATGGGAGAAGTATGTAACGACCTGCAAATTCATCACTTTAGAATTTTTTTGAAATATTCAAATATAATACTTTTAACATAAATGATAATGTTCTGAACAATAATTAATATTGTCAATCTTTTTTTGAATAAATATTTACAAAAATATATACTTTGGAAGACATATCGATTAAATGATGGAAAACCTTTTTATCAATAAACAGCTCTTAGACCATCCGACATCGTGCATGGAGCTGGATACATACACTCATTTATATATATTAGTGAGAATATGTAATAAAATTATTTATTTTATTTTTGAAATTTAGGTCCCTTTATGACATCATCAAAATATCACTATTTTGGAATAAATGATTTTTGAATTTCAATCGAGTCTAAATGATTTAATAATTATTTTAATTATTAAATAGGCCCTTTTAATTATTAAATAATGATAGAAATATTATTAACAAACATTTTTTACATATATATATATATTAAATAAGAAGTGAAAATATGATCGGAAATCGAAATCGAAATCTGTAATGATTCGACGTAGAAAAGTTGTGCAATTTTGTGAATCATTTGTTATATACATATGCACACATACATGTACATATACAGAAACATATTCCCATGAACATGAACATATACATACATACAAATATACTTATACATATATATTTATGTATATTAAAAAATATCCAAGATATTTTCATAAAACTTAACCCTTAAGTATATCCAAAGTCAAACTCTTACACCCTAAGTACAAGCACTTGGGTACACACATGGAGGGGGAGTACATGGACGAACATGATGAAGGGGAGCGTGGTATGGTGGTGATGAAATGGTAATGTGTTTATGTGGAAATACAATGCTATTTGCATCCTTACATTTGCTTATAAATAGCACCCACCTCTCTTCACTTCGCTCACACTTCTTCTTCATAAAATACCTAAGCTTCTTCACTTCTTAAAATCTACATTAATGGTTTCCGCCAAAAGAAAGTTATGTCAAATTTTGTGGCAAAAAGAAATTAAAATTATATAGTAAGTGTATATTATCAAAACTCTTCAAAATAAAAGCAAATTCACTCCTTCTCCCCTTTATAACCCACGGCCACACCATCCACCACCCAAGGCCGAGCCTACCTCCATATGCAAGCATAGGCCGAGCCTTCCCAAAGGTCTAAGTCTCAATTCCATAGACTCCAATGCGATCGTAACAAAGTTATGGCAAATTTTTGCAAAGTTAGAAATGAATTCAAGTGAGGAACTAAACTATATACATATACATACATATATATATGATGTGATATGATTACTATAGTTGTTAACTATGTTTGGTCATCAAGTTTGAATGTTGATTATATGTTTATTTTGACGTTGAAACTATTCACGTTTAACTCACATCAAATACCACAAAGGAAATCACTTTCCTTTAATAAATGAAAAAGTGTATATGAGATTGTTAAACCACTTTAAAATAGTTTAAAATGGTTTATAAATGTTTTATAAACACTAAAATCCTTTTTGGTGAAGTTTTGATAAGTTATGAAAATTTAGTGAAAAATAGGTGCGTCTCGTAACGGCAGTTCACGATTTCAGGTCGTAGTACGTTAAATCCATTTAAACGATGGATTCGAAGTTGGAATTCATTGTAATAAGAATTTTCCAAACTCTTATAATCATATATTTCAAAAAAAAGATCGAGATTTCATTTAGTAGATTTTGAAACATAAGCAAATAAAGTTTTCAAAATAGTCGTGGTTTGGCAGTTCGGAACCAAAGCGAAAAATTCTTTAAAATTGATATTTTCTATTCTTTAAAAATATGGAATAAATTCTATGAATATTTTAAAATGTTTTAAAAGAGATTTGAGCTATAAAAATGGATTTCTAAATGATAGAAAAGTTGTTTTGATCAAATAAGCATTTAAAGCACTATTCGCAACACTGTTCGCAACACTTTTGCAGCACTTTTAATAACTTATGAAGTATGACTAAAAACTTAAGTATTCATTCCTAAATCTTTTATAGATGTTTCTAAATAATTAATTAAGTATTTTAAAGATGGTTTGAAGGTTTTATAATTTACTTTAAAGAGTTTAAATAAATGATTTAAAGAATAGCTGTGAAAATCAAGTGATTTAATCTTGGCTCTAAAAGCCGATGAGTAGACTGTATTTTTCCATTCATAAGATCCGGATGTGAGGTGCATAAACTATGGAGATGTTCAGGAGCAACCAGTGCCTTGGCTCACCTGGCCTTTTTTCTGAGCGAGGAATAGATAAGGTCGAAATGTTAGAAACGAGGCAAGTATAAAAGATTCAATTTTCCAAATTTAAAAAACTTGGATTGTATAGAAATAATCTTCTTATACTTGGTGTTAAATTCTAAGGAGGTAACCTATACAATCCGTGTGAATTTAAAATGTGATTTCACTTTTATTCGACGGATAGTAAATGTTGAATACAAAAATTGATGTTGGGTAGAATTAGTATAATTTTCATCGACCCTTTTTACTCAATATGGTTTCTGCAATGTGATTTATGAGAAATTATTTTGACATAGTATTCACAAATTTAAAGAGAGGTTTAATGATTCTATATATACCAAAATGAAATGTTTAAAAGGTATATATCTCTAGAAGATATTTTTGATAAAGAGAAAGTAATTAATCTAATGATAAGCACCTATTCACCTAACATCTTTTTATCGATGATTGGTTTGAAGGAACCAGGATTGGATTTGAGTGATTCTTATCTGAAAACAACTTCAAACCAATTACGTATTTGAAATGAAGGCATGGAATGACAATAAGTGGAATGAAGGGCTGCTTATCACTGACCCTTAAGGGAAATTTCCCATATCATATATATATGTAGCAGTAGTATCTTCATTGGATCTTTGATGCGAGGGCTGCTTACTACTAATCCTAAGGATGATTCCCGAAAGTATATGGTAGGAGATTTCCTTTGTTTGTTCTGTTTCTAGATAACTTGTATGGATGAATGTCTGACATTGCATTTCCAAAATACACATACATTGATTTTTATGAACATACATCTATTTGGTGGTATAGGAAGTAACTCTCCTATACTTAACAAACTTTTCTGTGACATACGAGCTTAGAGGTTTTACATTTGTAGAAATTAATGGTGTGTGATGGAATTGGCAATGAGACATTCAAAGTGGAATGTGCTATGTGAAAGGTAATCGTAACCTCGGCCCTCT